>JAOWBW010000744.1:0-662894 GCA_026119855.1 Campanula takesimana
ATGCGCAGCGGAATATAGCAATTAAAATTTTAAGGAACCCAAAGCCATGGATGTTCATATGATTAAATCAAATACAACAAGATGAATAGAGGAATAACTAACCCTTGATGGCTATGAACTTTTCTCTTTGGTCTTGGTGGAGACTTTGAAGCTTTATCACGAACAAATCACGAACTTTCAAGATGATAAAATCCACCCTCTAGCGATATCGACACTTCGAACGAATATCAAAGGAGCTTCTTTGATCTGGTTGCTAGACCAAATATATGAAACACACTTTCACAATATAATAAAGAACTATATGGGAATGTATTTTGAATTATTTTGTTCTTCAATCAATGATATCTTAGAACAAAATAAAATCTCTCTCAAACTCTTTGAGGCTCACAAAATCACTAGTCAATATGGTCTGGCCGAAGTGGGTTTTTATACACAATTAAGACCTATTCCAAATAGGTAACTTGTGCCAAAAACCTTTCCTAATCGAATTAGGAATTTTCCAATCGGCATACCGGGCGCACGCCTGGTTACCCAGGCGCCCGCTTGTTTGAACAGAAAGTCCAATTCCTTTTCCGGCTTGTTCAGGCGCCCGCCTGGTGCAACCCAAGCGCCCGCTTGGTTGACCAGGAGGCCCAGAACTTTCCAAATTTCCTTGGAAGTCCTCCGACCCTAAATGCCAATATAGTCCTTTTATTTAAGATTCGTTCTATTGTGTGTGACCCTCTAGGATTATACTAAGTTGGCAATGGGTCAAACATGATCCCATAAGATATGATTAGGTTCTAGCAAACCGTCATACCTACCCAAATAGTATAACTAGATACAAGTTCGCATTCCTTTAGAATAGTGCACAATCCCTTTGTCCACGATGTCATTGAACACAAGTCATGGTCAAATAGTCACACCGCTTGTCTTGTTCAATACTTTCTCGATTCCGAATATGTTGATAATTCAAATGCTATTGATCCAATCAATCCATTTGAGTGATTGGCCGAACATTTCATCAACATCATTGTTCGAGGGGCCCAAGTTTGACATCTCTCCATGGAGGGACAAATCCATTTTTATTTATTATTATCTTCCCAACGGGAATCCGATTATGCCAATCATACCCTTTATAACTACTCGTGTTAAAAGTAGCGTTTGAATATGTCAAACATAATGTTCATCAAGTGGAAGACTATAATAACTTATGTCTAAGGATTCAAAATGACATAACTAATATGAGAATATATGATCGACATAGACCATGACATAATGTCTCATACAGCGGGTCATGTCCAGTACCTTGTTCCAAACAAGTACCCATAAATCTAACATGATCATCCCATGATCATTAGGCCTTTTATACTAGTGCTTAACAAGTACTAGGGACGGGATTATTATAAGTAAACATGAACAACAATAATAATCAAAACATCTCTTTATTGATATGAAAAAATGATAACAATTACAACGTTTATTAAACGTGCTTCTTAGGGCACCACTACCAACAATCTCCCACTTGCCCTAGGCCCAATCTCCCATCTATCTAATACCCATGGACCCCTGACTATCATGTTTAGCTTGTGGAAGTCCTTTGTTAGCGGGTCCACAACATTGTCATCAGTAGGTACTCTGCATATGTTTACGTCTCCCCTATCAACGATCTCTCGAATGATATGAAAACGCCTAAGTATGTGTTTGGATTTCTGATGTGCTCTTGGTTCCTTTGCTTGAGCAATAGCACCATTATTATCGCAATAAAGGTCTATTGGATTAGCAATGCTAGGAACCACATCAAGTTCAGTTATGAACTTCTTAATCCAAACAGCTTCCTTTGCAGCATCCGATGCAGTCAGCTTCTGTTGTAGAATCAGCGGTTGTACTTTGCTTGGAACTCTTCCAGCTTACAGCTCCACCATTTAACATAACACAAAACCCGATTGCGATCGGCTATCATCTTTGTCGGTTTGGAAGCTTGCATCCGTGTAAGCATTTACAACGAGATCATCTTCCATTCCTCCATAGACCAAAAACGAGTCTTTAGTTCTTCTTAAGTACTTAAGAATCGCTTTAGCATGCTATCCAGTGATTTTCGCCAGGGTCGGATTGGTATCTACTTGTCATGCTCAAAGCATAAGATACATCGGACTAGTACAAATCATGGCATACATGATGGACCCAATTGCCGAAGCATATGGAACATCATTTCATTTTCTCACGCTCATCGTTTTTTAGGACATTGAGTCTTGCTTAGAGAAACTCCATGTAACACGGGCAAGGTGCCTCTCTTAGAATTTTCCATACGGAATCTTCTAATGACCTTGTCAATGTATGTACTTTGGCTTAAACCAAAGTAGCCTCCTTGATCTATCTCTATAGATCTTAATGCCAAGAATATATGCGGCTTCACCCATATCTTTCATTGCAAAGCACTTTCCTAACCAAGTCTTCACAGACTGAAGTGTAGGAATGTCGTTTCCAATGAGCAATATGTCATCCACATATAAAATAAGGAATAGCACTATGCTCCCACTAATCTTCTTGTATAACAAGCTCATCTTCGTTCTTGATGAAACCAAACTCTTTGACCGATTCATCAAAACGGAGATTCCAACTCCTTGAAGCTCGCTTCAATCCATAGATAGATCTTTGAAATTTGCATACTTTAGAATCTTGTTCAAACCTTCTGGTTGTGTCATATACACATCCTCTTGGAGTTTTCCATTTAGGAAAGCGGTTTTGACGTCCATCTGCCATATTTCATAGTCATGATATGCGGCAATGGCAAGCAAAATTCTATAGACTTGATCATTGCTACGGGTGAAAAGGTCTCATCTTAGTCAATACCATGAACTTGCCTATAACCCTTCGCTACAAGCCTAGCTTGTAGGTATGCACCTTCCCATCCATGTCAGTCTTCTTCTTGAAGACCCATTTGCATCCTATGGTTTTTACACCTTCGGGCGCATCAATCAAATTCCAAACTTGATTGTCTTGCATGGATTGCAATTCGGATTCCATGGCTCCAAGCCACTTGTCCGAATCAGGAGAAGACATCGCCTCTTGATAGGTTGACGGTTCATCATTCTCAATGATTTCTACCTCATTACTATCCGTTACGAGAAAATCCATATCTCTCGGGCTCGGATCGTAACCTACTAGATCTGCGAGTTGCTTGTGTATTTTGAACAGGTTCCACAACTCCTTGTAGTTCTTGTTCTTGTTCCACTATGGTTCAATGTTATTTTCTGGGTCTCGAATTTCTTCAAGATTATTTTACTCCCACTGATTTCTTTGGAGAGAAACTCTTTCTCTAGAAAGACACCAGTTCGGGCAACAAACACTGTGTGTTGGTAAAAGTAATATCCTCTAGTTCCTTAGGATATCCCACGAAAATTCATTTATCAGATTTGTGCGCAAGTTTGTCTGAGACAAGTCTCTTGACAAAAGCTTCGCAACCCCAAATCTTCATGAAAGACAGACAAGGCTTCTTTCCACTCCACATCTCATATGGAGTCTTTGAATCGATTTAGTTGGAACACGATTTAGTGTGAAAGCAGCGGTTTCTAGGGCGTAACCCCAAAAGGATATTGGAAGATCAACTTGACTCATCATTGATCGAACCATGTCTAATAAAGTCCGATTCCTCCTCTCGGACACACCATTCCATTGTGGTGTTTCGGGTGGAGTCAATTGTGAAACTATTCCACAATTCTTTAGATGATCATCAAATTCTTGACTTAAGTATTCACCACCTCGATCTGATCGAAGTGCCTTTATACTTTTTGCCAAGTTGTTTTTCTACTTCATTTTGAAATATTCATAATATCTCAAATGCTTCACTTTTATGTTTCATTAGGTAAACATACCCAAATCTACTATAATCATCAGTGAAGGTTATGAAGTATTGAAATCCTCCCCTAGCATTGCTACTTAATGGTCCGCATACATCGGAATGTATCAACCCCAATAAGTCGCTTGCCCTTTCACCTAGCTTGGTAAAAGGTGTCTTAGTCATTTTCCAAGAAGAACACGACTCACAAGTGTCATATGACTCGAGGTCACAAGAACCTAAAAAGTCCATCCCCATGGAGCTTTGAGATACGCTTCTCATTAATATGACCAAGACGCCAATGCCACAAATAAGTATGATTTACATCATTAGGTTTAGATTTCTTGTTTACATGATAGACATTGTCATTATTTTCATTCTTGACATCCAAGATATAAAGGCCATTAAATGAATTAGCAATACCATAAAGCACATCATTTAAGTAAAGAGAAAATTTCTTATTCTCAATAAGAAACTTAAACCTTCATTATCAAAAACAAGAAATTGAAATAATATTTCTGCTTAAATCCGGAACATAATAACATTGTTCAAAACAAGAATTAATCCGGAAGGTAAAGTGACTTCATAAGTCCCTACGGCTAATGCAGCAACTCTTGCTCATTTCCACGCGTAGATCTACTTCACCTTCTTTAAGAAGTCTCTATTCTTTAGTCCCCTGCACATTTAGACAAATGTGTGGAACCACATCCGGTATCCAATACCCAAGAATCAGTGTGAGAAAGGAGAATATCTATCATATAGATACCTGAAGTCGACGCAACCTTACTGCCCTTCTTCTTCTTTTGCTCTTCCAAGAAAGCCTTGCAATTACGTTTCCAATGACCAATTTCTTGACAATGGAAACAGATTGCATCCTTTTGTGAATCGGGTTATGCCTCAGAAGCCTTGGCAACCTTTGCCTTGCTTATTTTGGGTTTGACAACTTTCTTACCCTTTCCTTTGGTACTAGCCTTCTTCCCATCATGAACCAAGAGCACGGGAGAACCTTTCTCCACAATTTTCATCTCTGCAGTTTTGAGCATCAATGCCAATGCAACTCAGAGATTTTATCCATTCCATGCATGTTATAATTCATCACAAACTGATTATAACTTTTAGGCAATGAATTAAGAATGAGATCCGTGGCTAGCTCCAATGGGATTGGATAGCCAAGTTTCTCAAGGTGCTCTACATAACCTTTCATTTTAAGAAAGTGAGGACTCACTTGTTGCCCTTCATTCATTTTACAAGTAGTGAATGCAACAATGGTCTTGTACCTCTCTTGCTTATTGCTCTTGAAACATGGTTCTTCAACTCCACGCCTATCTCATAGGCTTCCAAATGTTCCAAACTTGTGTTGGAGTTTTGAACACATAGCAGCAAGCATGAGACAACTTACATCTCTAGAATCATTACGATGTTTTTGTAATTGTCTCTTTCTAACCCTAGGGGCAGTAGGCGGTGGTTCAGCAGGGAGAGGCCATCGAGAATGTACAACTTATCTTCTTGCCTAAGAACGATTCTTATGCTACGATCCAATCCATAAAGTTAGTACCATTCCCTTCGAGCTTATCCTTCTCAAGGATCGATCGCAATGACATTGATTGAGTGTTATTAGTCATTATCTACAAATATGCAAAATTTCCAAAATTTAATAAGTACCGGTTTTTCATTAAAGAGATAAATAATGTATTTTTCAAACAAAATACTCCCACTAAATTATATAACCTTCAGATACATTGATCCACTAAAATTAATTAGGTAGACAATCTGTCAATCATATCACATATGATTCTTAGATCCTTTTATGAGATTCTTTGAGAAATCCAATTTCAAAAAGCATGTTTAATCTCATCTTTTCCTAGGCCCAAAACTGTTTTGACGCCTAATTAAACCCGACCATTTTAAACGCATAGGAACCATTCAATTAACGCACCTTGCGGAGGCAAGCCCACATTAAATTAATGAACCTCATCTTGCTCATATGGAATAAAATCAATGCACTTCGCGGAGGCGAACCCACATCTCAAAATCACATATATAAACAAGTGTTTTAATCATGGCATGGCAAAGAAGGACTTAAAACTTTCTTTGAAGGTTCATCACATATAGCATATAACACATTTATGAGCACATAATATAAACATGTTACACATCAAGTTTAGTCACTAAATTAATCTCCATTGATTTAAGCATGATTTATGTGTCATTAGTTTCTCTATAATTATGAGGATGAGACTATTTCAACTTCGGTTATTATCTCCAAATCAAGACAACAAGACGTGCGGTCGAACTAAGCCATTAGGCAACCACAATCCCGCACTAATTCAAGAAACAAGAAAGTAGTCCATTGGCCGAAACTAAGCAATAGATGGTCTCGATGAACGTAGGCCAATTGCATTCACAATTCCACATGGATCTCCAATCATTGAATCAAGAACTTTGTTTCTCAATTTTAGCAATTATGAACTCTTCATAATTCTAACTTCGTTTTATCTTGAAACTTTGATTGCGATCAATTTTGGGAAACACAATCTCGATGAACGCAATTAGCATCCAAAACTTGAACCAATCTAGGAATCACAAGACTAAAACAAATAGGAAATTCAAACCCCAAAATCCACACACAAACCAACTACCCAAAACCCATTCCAGATCAGCAAGTCTGGATTGGTTCTGTTACTGGTTTTGTTGAATTTATCGAAAATTCTATATTCAGATTTTATCCAAAATCAGAACATATTCTGCCGAGCGAGCGCCCGCCTGGTTATGACCAAGCGCCCGCCTGAATGGTCAGAATGGTGTAGAATTTTAAAGTTCGAAAAATTTGTCTCAAAATTATTTTCCCCCGATTATTAAAACTTTGATCTAATCAAAAATCAATAATCGATATAATTCATAATCCACCATAATTTTTATTGCGATTGAATCGTGCGATTAAAGTTGCAAAACAATAAACCACATAAAATCACAAAACACATAAACATCATATAATCCAATATTCATATCATGCTTGGCACATAAACAATTTATATACACATAACATGATCCACGTATTGAATTAATCAACATGAACGGGGCTCTGATACACATGTGTTGGGTTTCCAAGTAACATGCGCAGCGGAATATAGCAATTAAAATTTTAAGGAAACCCAAAGCCATGGATCCGTTCATATGATTAAATCAAATACAACAAGATGAATAGAGGAATAACTAACCCTTGATGGCTATGATTTCTCTTTCTCTTTGGTCTTGGTGGAGATCTTGAAGCTTTATCTCACGAACAATCACGAACTTTGTAAAAATGATAAATTCACCCTCTAGCGGTATCGACACTTCGAAACGAATATCAAAGGAGCTTCTTTGATCTTGGTTGCTAGACCAAATATTATGAAACACACTTTCACAATATAATAAAGAACTATATGGAATTTATTTGTGAATTATTTTGTTCTTCAATCAATGATATCTTAGAACAAAATAAAAATCTCTCAAACTCTTTGAGGCTCACAAATCACTAGTCAATATGGTCTGGCCGAATTGGGGTTTTTATACACAATTAAGACCTATTCCAAATAGGTAACTTGTGCCAAAAACCTTTCCTAATCGAATTAGGAAATTTCCAATCGGCATACCGGGCGCACGCCTGGTCTTACCCAGGCGCCCGCTTGTTTGGACAGAAAGTCCAATTCCTTTTCCGGCTTGTTCAGGCGCCCGCCTGGTGCAACCAAGCGCCGCTTGGTTGACCAGGAGGCCCAGAACTTCCTCAGAAATCCTTGGAAGTCCTCCGACCCTAAATGCCAATATAGTCCTTTTATTTAAGATTCGTTTCTATGTGTGTGACCCTCTAGGATTATACTAAGTTGGCAATGGGCTCAAACATGATCCCATAAGATATGATTAGGTTCTAGCAAACCGTCATTACCCCTACCAAAATAGTATAACTAGATACAAGTTCGCATCCTTTAGAATATGGCACAATCCCTTTGTCCACGATGTCATGAACACAAGTCATGGTCAAATAGTCAACTTGTCTTGTTCAATACTTTCTCGATTCCGAATATGTTGATAATTCAAATGCTATTGATCCAATCAATCCATTTGAGTCTGGCCGAACATTTCATCAACATATTCGTTCGAGGGGCCCAAGTTTGACATCTCTCCATGGAGGGACAAATCATTTAGCTTATTATTTTCCCAACGGGAATCCGATTATGCCAATCATACCCTTTATAACTACTCGGTTAAAAGTAGCGTTTGAATATGTCAAACATAATGTTCATCAAGTGGAAGACTATAATAACTTCATGTCTAAGGATTCAAATGACATAACTAATATGAGATATATGATCGACATAGACCATGACATAAATCTCATACAGCGGGTCATGTCCAGTACCTTGTTCCAAACAAGTACCCATAAATCTAACATGATCATCCCATGATCATTTAGCCTTTATACTAGTGCTTAACAAGTACTAGGGACGGGGATATTATAAGTAAACATGAACAACAATAATAATCAAAACATCTCTTTATTGATATGAAATAAATGATAACAATTACAACGTTTATTAAACGTGCTTAGGGCACCACTACCAACAATCTCTCCACTTGCCCTAGGCCCAATCTCCCATCTATCTAATACCCATGGACCTAACATGACTATCATGTTTAGCTTGTGGAAGTTCCTTTGTTATCGGGTCCGCAACATTGTCATCAGTAGGTACTCTGCATATGTTTACGTCTCCCCTATCAACGATCTCTCGAATGATATGAAAACGCCTAAATATGTGTTGGATTTCTGATGTGCTCTTGGTTCTGCTTTTTGAGAGCAATAGCACCATTATTATCGCAATAAAGGTCTATTGGATTAGCAATGCTAGGAACCACATCAAGTTCAGTTATGAACTTCTTAATCCAAACAGCTCCTTTGCAGCATCGATGCAGTCAGCTTCTGTTGTAGAATCAGCGGTTGTACTTTGCTTGGAACTCTTCCAGCTTACAGCTCCACCATTTAACATAAACACAAAACCCGATTGCGATCGGCTTCATCTTTGTCGGTTTGGAAGCTTGCATCCGTGTAAGCATTTACAACGAGATCATCTTCCATTCCTCCATAGACCAAAAACGAGTCTTTAGTTCTTCTTAAGTACTTAAGAATCGCTTTTACAGCTATCCAGTGATTTTCGCCAGGGTCGGATTGGTATCTACTTGTCATGCTCAAAGCATAAGATACATCCGGACTAGTACAAATCATGGCATACATGATGGACCCAATTGCCGAAGCATATGGAACATCATTCATTTTCTCACGCTCATCGTTTGTCTTAGGACATTGAGTCTTGCTTAGAGAAACTCCATGTAACACGGGCAAGGTGCCTCTCTTAGAATTTCCCATACGTGAATCTTCTAATGACCTTGTCAATGTATGTACTTTGGCTTAAACCAAGTAGCCTCCTTGATCTATCTCTATAGATCTTAATGCCAAGAATATATGCGGCTTCACCCATATCTTTCATTGCAAAGCACTTTCCTAACCAAGTCTTCACAGACTGAAGTGTAGGAATGTCGTTTCCAATGAGCAATATGTCATCCACATATAAAATAAGGAATAGCACTATGCTCCACTAATCTTCTTGTATACACAAGGCTCATCTTCGTTCTTGATGAAACCAAACTCTTTGACCGATTCATCAAAACGGAGATTCCAACTCCTTGAAGCTTGCTTCAATCCATAGATAGATCTTTGAAATTTGCATACTTTAGAATCTTGTTCAAAACCTTCTGGTTGTGTCATATACACATCCTCTTGGAGTTTTCCATTTAGGAAAGCGGTTTTGACGTCCATCTGCCATATTTCATAGTCATGATATGCGGCAATGGCAAGCAAAATTCTTATAGACTTGATCATTGCTACGGGTGAAAAGGTCTCATCTTAGTCAATACCATGAAACTTGCCTATAACCCTTCGCTACAAGCCTAGCTTTGTAGGTATGCACCTCCCATCCATGTCAGTCTTCTTCTTGAAGAACCCATTTGCATCCTATGGTTTTTACACCTTCGGGCGCATCAATCAAATTCCAAACTTGATTGTCTTGCAGGATTGCAATTCGGATTCCATGGCTCCAAGCCACTTGTCCGAATCAGGAGAAGACATCGCCTCTTGATAGGTTGACGGTTCATCATTCTCAATGATTTCTACCTCATTACTATCCGTTACGAGAAATCCATATCTCTCGGGCTCGGATCGTACCTACTAGATCTGCGAGTTGCTTGTGTATTTTGAACAGGTTCCACAACTCCTTGTAGTTCTTGTTCTTGTTCCACTATTGGTTCAATGTTATTTTCTGGGTCTCGAATTTCTTCAAGATTTATTTTACTCCCACTGATTTCTTTGGAGAGAAACTCTTTCTCTAGAAGACACCAGTTCGGGCAACAAACACTTTGTTGTCCTCACGGTTGTAAAAGTAATATCCTCTAGTTTCCTTAGGATATCCCACGAAAATTCATTTATCAGATTTGTGCGCAAGTTTGTCTGAGACAAGTCTCTTGACAAAAGCTTCGCAACCCCAAATCTTCATGAAAGACAGACAAGGCTTCTTTCCACTCCACATCTCATATGGAGTCTTTGAATCGATTTAGTTGGAACACGATTTAGTGTGAAAGCAGCGGTTTCTAGGGCGTAACCCCAAAAGGATATTGGAAGATCAACTTGACTCATCATTGATCGAAACCATGTCTAATAAAGTCCGATTCCTCCTCTCGGACACACCATTCCATTGTGGTGTTTCGGGGTGGAGTCAATTGTGAAACTATTCCACAATTCTTTAGATGATCATCAAATTCTTGACTTAAGTATTCACCACCTCGATCTGATCGAAGTGCCTTTATACTTTTGCCAAGTTGTTTTTCTACTTCATTTTGAAATATTCATAATATCTCAAATGCTTCACTTTATGTTTCATTAGGTAAACATACCCAAATCTACTATAATCATCAGTGAAGGTTATGAAGTATTGAAATCCTCCCCTAGCATTGCTACTTAATGGTCCGCATACATCGGAATGTATCAACCCCAATAAGTCGCTTGCCCTTTCACCTAGCTTGGTAAAAGGTGTCTTAGTCATTTTTCCAAGAAGACACGACTCACAAGTGTCATATGACTAGAGGTCACAAGAACCTAAAAGTCCATCCCCATGGAGCTTTGAGATACGCTTCTCATTAATATGACCAAGACGCCAATGCCACAAATAAGTATGATTTACATCATTAGGTTTAGATTTCTTGTTTACATGATAGACATTGTCATTATTTTCATTCTTGACATCCAAGATATAAAGGCCATTAAATGAATAGCAATACCATAAAGCACATCATTTAAGTAAAGAGAAAATTTCTTATTCTCAATAAGAAACTTAAAACCTTCATTATCCAAACAAGAAATTGAAATAATATTTCTGCTTAAATCCGGAACATAATAACAATTGTTCAAAAACAAGAATTAATCCGGAAGGTAAAGTGACTTCATAAGTCCCTACGGCTAATGCAGCAACTCTTGCTCCATTTCCCACGCGTAGATCTACTTCACCTTCTTTAAGAAGTCTCCTATTCTTTAGTCCCTGCACATTTAGACAAATGTGAGAACCACATCCGGTATCCAATACCCAAGAATCAGTGGTAGAAAGGAGAATATCTATCATATAGATACCTGAAGTCGACGCAACCTTACTGCCCTTCTTCTTCTTTTGCTCTTCCAAGAAAGCCTTGCAATTACGTTTCCAATGACCAATTTCTTGACAATGGAAACAGATTGCATCCTTTTGTGAATCGGGTTATGCCTCAGAAGCCTTGGCAACCTTGCCTTGCTTATTTGGGTTTGACAACTTTCTTACCCTTTCCTTTGGTACTAGCCTTCTTCCCATCATGAACCAAGAGCACGGAGAAACCTTTCTCCACAATTTTCATCTCTGCAGTTTTGAGCATCCCATGCAACTCAGAGAGATTCTTATCCATTCCATGCATGTTATAATTCATCACAAACTGATTATAACTTTTAGGCAATGAATTAAGAATGAGATCCGTGGCTAGCTCCAATGGTATTGGATAGCCAAGTTTCTCAAGGTGCTCTACATAACCTTTCATTTTAAGAAAGTGAGGACTCACTTGTTGCCCTTCATTCATTTTACAAGTAGTGAATGCAACAATGGTCTTGTACCTCTCTTGCCTATCTTGCTCTTGAAAACATGGTTCTCAACTCCACGCCTATCTCATAGGCTTCCAAATGTTCCAAACTTTGTTGGAGTTTTGAACACATAGCAGCAAGCATGAGACAAACTTACATCTCTAGAATCATTACGATGTTTCTTGTAATTGTCTCTTTCCACCCTAGGGCAGTAGGCGGTGGTTCAGCAGGGAGAGGCCCATCGAGAATGTACAACTTATCTTCTTGCCTAAGAACGATTCTTATGCTACGGATCCAATCCATAAAGTTAGTACCATTCCCTTCGAGCTTATCCTTCTCAAGGATCGATCGCAATGACATTGATTGAGTGTTATTAGTCATTATCTACAAATATGCAAAATTTCCAAAATTTAATAAGTACCGTTTTTCATTAAAGAGATAAATAATGTATTTTTCAAACAAAATACTCCCACTAAATTATATAACCTTCAGATACATTGATCCACTAAATTAATTAGGTAGACAATCATGTCAATCATATCACATATGATTCTTAGATCCTTTTATGAGATTCTTTGAGAAATCCAATTTCAAAAGCATGTTTAATCTCATCTTTTTCCTAGGCCCAAAACTGTTTTGACGCCTAATTAAGTCCGACCATTTTAAACGCATAGGAACCATTCAATTTAACGCACCTTGCGGAGGCAAGCCCACATTAAATTAATGAACCTCATCTTGCTCATATATGAATAAAATCAATGCACTTCGCGGAGGCGAACCCACATCAAAATCACCCATATATAAACAAGTGTTTTAATCATGGCATGGCAAAGAAGGACTTAAAACTTTCTTTGAAGGTTCATCACATATAGCATATAACACATTTATGAGCACATAATATAAACATGTTACACATCAAGTTTAGTCACTAAATTAATCTCCATTGATTTAAGCATGATATTTATGTGTCATTAGTTTCTCTATAATTATGAGGATGAGACTATTTCAACTTCGGTTATTATCTCCAAATCAAGACAACAAGACGTGCGGTCGAACTAAGCCATTAGGCAACCACAATCCCGCACTAATTCAAGAAACCAAGAAAGTAGTCCATGTGGCCGAAACTAAGCAATAGATGGTCTCGATGAACGTAGGCCAATTGCATTCACAATTCCACATGGATCTCCAATCATTGAATCAAGAACTTTGTTTCTCAATTTAGCAATTATGAACTCTTCATAATTCTAACTTCGTTTTATCTTTGAAACTTTGATTGCGATCAATTTTGGGAAACACAATCTCGATGAACGCAGATTAGCCATCCAAAACTTGAACCAATCTAGGAATCACAAGACTAAAACAAATAGAAATTCAAACCCCAAAATCCACACACAAACCAACTACCCAAAACCCATTCCAGATCAGCAAGTCTGGATTGGTTCTGTTACTGGTTTTGTTGAATTTATCGAAAATTCTATATTCAGATTTTATCCAAAATCAGAACATATTCTGCCGAGCGAGCGCCCGCCTGGTTATGACCAAGCGCCCGCCTGAATGGTCAGAATGGTGTAGAATTTTAAAGTTCGAAAATTTTGTCTCAAAATTATTTTTCCCCCGATTATTAAAACTTTGATCTAATCAAAAATCAATAATCGATATAATTCATAATCCACCATAATTTTTATTGCGATTGAATCGTGCGATTAAAGTTGCAAAACAATAAACCACATAAAATCACAAAACACATAAACATCATATAATCCAATATTCATATCATGCTTGGCACATAAACAATTTATATACACATAACATGATCCACGTATTGAATTAATCAACATGAACGGGGCTCTGATACCACTGTTGGGTTTCCAAGTAACATGCGCAGCGGAATATAGCAATTAAAATTTTAAGGAACCCAAAGCCATGGATCCGTTCATATGATTAAATCAAATACAACAAGATGAATAGAGGAATAACTAACCCTTGATGGCTATGAACTTTTCTCTTTGGTCTTGGTGGAGATCTTGAAGCTTTATCACGAACAAATCACGAACTTTGTAAAATGATAAAATTCACCCTCTAGCGGTATCGACACTTCGAACGAATATCAAAGGAGCTTCTTTGATCTTGGTTGCTAGACCAAATATTATGAAACACACTTTCACAATATAATAAAGAACTATATGGAATTTATTTGTGAATTATTTTGTTCTTCAATCAATGATATCTTAGAACAAAATAAAATCTCTCTCAAACTCTTTGAGGCTCACAAAATCACTAGTCAATATGGTCTGGCCGAATTGGGGTTTTTATACACAATTAAGACCTATTCCAAATAGGTAACTTGTGCCAAAAACCTTTCCTAATCGAATTAGGAATTTTCCAATCGGCATACCGGGCGCACGCCTGGTCTTACCCAGGCGCCCGCTTGTTTGGACAGAAAGTCCAATTCCTTTTCCGGCTTGTTCAGGCGCCCGCCTGGTGCAACCCAAGCGCCCGCTTGGTTGACCAGGAGGCCCAGAACTTTCCAGAAATTCCTTGGAAGTCCTCCGACCCTAAATGCCAATATAGTCCTTTTATTTAAGATTCGTTCTATTGTGTGTGACCCTCTAGGATTATACTAAGTTGGCAATGGGCTCAAACATGATCCCATAAGATATGATTAGGTTCTAGCAAACCGTCATACCTACCCAAATAGTATAACTAGATACAAGTTCGCATTCCTTTAGAATATGGCACAATCCCTTTGTCCACGATGTCATTGAACACAAGTCATGGTCAAATAGTCAACTTGTCTTGTTCAATACTTTCTCGATTCCGAATATGTTGATAATTCAAATGCTATTGATCCAATCAATCCATTTGAGTCTGGCCGAACATTTCATCAACATCATTCGTTCGAGGGGCCCAAGTTTGACATCTCTCCATGGAGGGACAAATCCATTTAGCTTATTATTCTTCCCAACGGGAATCCGATTATGCCAATCATACCCTTTATAACTACTCGGTTAAAAGTAGCGTTTGAATATGTCAAACATAATGTTCATCAAGTGGAAGACTATAATAACTTCATGTCTAAGGATTCAAATGACATAACTAATATGAGATATATGATCGACATAGACCATGACATAAATCTCATACAGCGGGTCATGTCCAGTACCTTGTTCCAAACAAGTACCCATAAATCTAACATGATCATCCCATGATCATTTAGCCTTTATACTAGTGCTTAACAAGTACTAGGGACGGGGATTATTATAAGTAAACATGAACAACAATAATAATCAAAACATCTCTTTATTGATATGAAATAAATGATAACAATTACAACGTTTATTAAACGTGCTTAGGGCACCACTACCAACAATCTCCCACTTGCCCTAGGCCCAATCTCCCATCTATCTAATACCCATGGACCTAACATGACTATCATGTTTAGCTTGTGGAAGTTCCTTTGTTAGCGGGTCCGCAACATTGTCATCAGTAGGTACTCTGCATATGTTTACGTCTCCCCAATCAACGATCTCTCGAATGATATGAAAACGCCTAAGTATGTGTTTGGATTTCTGATGTGCTCTTGGTTCCTTTGCTTGAGCAATAGCACCATTATTATCGCAATAAAGGTCTATTGGATTAGCAATGCTAGGAACCACATCAAGTTCAGTTATGAACTTCTTAATCCAAACAGCTTCCTTTGCAGCATCCGATGCAGTCAGCTTCTGTTGTAGAATCAGCGGTTGTACTTTGCTTGGAACTCTTCCAGCTTACAGCTCCACCATTTAACATAAACACAAAACCCGATTGCGATCGGCTATCATCTTTGTCGGTTTGGAAGCTTGCATCCGTGTAAGCATTTACAACGAGATCATCTTCCATTCCTCCATAGACCAAAAACGAGTCTTTAGTTCTTCTTAAGTACTTAAGAATCGCTTTTACAGCTATCCAGTGATTTTCGCCAGGGTCGGATTGGTATCTACTTGTCATGCTCAAAGCATAAGATACATCCGGACTAGTACAAATCATGGCATACATGATGGACCCAATTGCCGAAGCATATGGAACATCATTCATTTTCTCACGCTCATCGTTTGTCTTAGGACATTGAGTCTTGCTTAGAGAAACTCCATGTAACACGGGCAAGGTGCCTCTCTTAGAATTTTCCATACGGAATCTTCTAATGACCTTGTCAATGTATGTACTTTGGCTTAAACCAAGTAGCCTCCTTGATCTATCTCTATAGATCTTAATGCCAAGAATATATGCGGCTTCACCCATATCTTTCATTGCAAAGCACTTTCCTAACCAAGTCTTCACAGACTGAAGTGTAGGAATGTCGTTTCCAATGAGCAATATGTCATCCACATATAAAATAAGGAATAGCACTATGCTCCCACTAATCTTCTTGTATACACAAGGCTCATCTTCGTTCTTGATGAAACCAAACTCTTTGACCGATTCATCAAAACGGAGATTCCAACTCCTTGAAGCTTGCTTCAATCCATAGATAGATCTTTGCAATTTGCATACTTTAGAATCTTGTTCAAAACCTTCTGGTTGTGTCATATACACATCCTCTTGGAGTTTTCCATTTAGGAAAGCGGTTTTGACGTCCATCTGCCATATTTCATAGTCATGATATGCGGCAATGGCAAGCAAAATTCTTATAGACTTGATCATTGCTACGGGTGAAAAGGTCTCATCTTAGTCAATACCATGAACTTGCCTATAACCCTTCGCTACAAGCCTAGCTTTGTAGGTATGCACCTTCCCATCCATGTCAGTCTTCTTCTTGAAGACCCATTTGCATCCTATGGTTTTTTACACCTTCGGGCGCATCAATCAAATTCCAAACTTGATTGTCTTGCATGGATTGCAATTCGGATTCCATGGCTCCAAGCCACTTGTCCGAATCAGGAGAAGACATCGCCTCTTGATAGGTTGACGGTTCATCATTCTCAATGATTTCTACCTCATTACTATCCGTTACGAGAAATCCATATCTCTCGGGCTCGGATCGTAACCTACTAGATCTGCGAGTTGCTTGTGTATTTTGAACAGGTTCCACAACTCCTTGTAGTTCTTGTTCTTGTTCCACTATTGGTTCAATGTTATTTTCTGGGTCTCGAATTTCTTCAAGATTTATTTTACTCCCACTGATTTCTTTGGAGAGAAACTCTTTCTCTAGAAAGACACCAGTTCGGGCAACAAACACTTTGTTGTCCTCACGGTTGTAAAAGTAATATCCTCTAGTTTCCTTAGGATATCCCACGAAAATTCATTTATCAGATTTGTGCGCAAGTTTGTCTGAGACAAGTCTCTTGACAAAAGCTTCGCAACCCCAAATCTTCATGAAAGACAGACAAGGCTTCTTTCCACTCCACATCTCATATGGAGTCTTTTGAATCGATTTAGTTGGAACACGATTTAGTGTGAAAGCAGCGGTTTCTAGGGCGTAACCCCAAAAGGATATTGGAAGATCAACTTGACTCATCATTGATCGAACCATGTCTAATAAAGTCCGATTCCTCCTCTCGGACACACCATTCCATTGTGGTGTTTCGGGTGGAGTCAATTGTGAAACTATTCCACAATTCTTTAGATGATCATCAAATTCTTGACTTAAGTATTCACCACCTCGATCTGATCGAAGTGCCTTTATACTTTTGCCAAGTTGTTTTTCTACTTCATTTTGAAATATTCATAATATCTCAAATGCTTCACTTTTATGTTTCATTAGGTAAACATACCCAAATCTACTATAATCATCAGTGAAGGTTATGAAGTATTGAAATCCTCCCCTAGCATTGCTACTTAATGGTCCGCATACATCGGAATGTATCAACCCCAATAAGTCGCTTGCCCTTTCACCTAGCTTGGTAAAAGGTGTCTTAGTCATTTTTCCAAGAAGACACGACTCACAAGTGTCATATGACTCGAGGTCACAAGAACCTAAAAGTCCATCCCCATGGAGCTTTGAGATACGCTTCTCATTAATATGACCAAGACGCCAATGCCACAAATAAGTATGATTTACATCATTAGGTTTAGATTTCTTGTTTACATGATAGACATTGTCATTATTTTCATTCTTGACATCCAAGATATAAAGGCCATTAAATGAATTAGCAATACCATAAAGCACATCATTTAAGTAAAGAGAAAATTTCTTATTCTCAATAAGAAACTTAAAACCTTCATTATCCAAACAAGAAATTGAAATAATATTTCTGCTTAAATCCGGAACATAATAACAATTGTTCAAAACAAGAATTAATCCGGAAGGTAAAGTGACTTCATAAGTCCCTACGGCTAATGCAGCAACTCTTGCTCCATTTCCCACGCGTAGATCTACTTCACCTTCTTTAAGAAGTCTCCTATTCTTTAGTCCCTGCACATTTAGACAAATGTGAGAACCACATCCGGTATCCAATACCCAAGAATCAGTGGTAGAAAGGAGAATATCTATCATATAGATACCTGAAGTCGACGCAACCTTACTGCCCTTCTTCTTCTTTTGCTCTTCCAAGAAAGCCTTGCAATTACGTTTCCAATGACCAATTTCTTGACAATGGAAACAGATTGCATCCTTTTGTGAATCGGGTTATGCCTCAGAAGCCTTGGCAACCTTTGCCTTGCTTATTTTGGGTTTGACAACTTTCTTACCCTTTCCTTTGGTACTAGCCTTCTTCCCATCATGAACCAAGAGCACGGGAGAACCTTTCTCCACAATTTTCATCTCTGCAGTTTTGAGCATCCCATGCAACTCAGAGAGATTCTTATCCATTCCATGCATGTTATAATTCATCACAAACTGATTATAACTTTTAGGCAATGAATTAAGAATGAGATCCGTGGCTAGCTCCAATGGGATTGGATAGCCAAGTTTCTCAAGGTGCTCTACATAACCTTTCATTTTAAGAAAGTGAGGACTCACTTGTTGCCCTTCATTCATTTTACAAGTAGTGAATGCAACAATGGTCTTGTACCTCTCTTGCCTATCTTGCTCTTGAAACATGGTTCTCAACTCCACGCCTATCTCATAGGCTTCCAAATGTTCCAAACTTTGTTGGAGTTTTGAACACATAGCAGCAAGCATGAGACAACTTACATCTCTAGAATCATTACGATGTTTCTTGTAATTGTCTCTTTCCACCCTAGGGGCAGTAGGCGGTGGTTCAGCAGGGAGAGGCCCATCGAGAATGTACAACTTATCTTCTTGCCTAAGAACGATTCTTATGCTACGGATCCAATCCATAAAGTTAGTACCATTCCCTTCGAGCTTATCCTTCTCAAGGATCGATCGCAATGACATTGATTGAGTGTTATTAGTCATTATCTACAAATATGCAAAATTTCCAAAATTTAATAAGTACCGTTTTTCATTAAAGAGATAAATAATGTATTTTTCAAACAAAATACTCCCACTAAATTATATAACCTTCAGATACATTGATCCACTAAATTAATTAGGTAGACAATCATGTCAATCATATCACATATGATTCTTAGATCCTTTTATGAGATTCTTTGAGAAATCCAATTTCAAAAAGCATGTTTAATCTCATCTTTTTCCTAGGCCCAAAACTGTTTTGACGCCTAATTAAGTCCGACCATTTTAAACGCATAGGAACCATTCAATTTAACGCACCTTGCGGAGGCAAGCCCACATTAAATTAATGAACCTCATCTTGCTCATATATGAATAAAATCAATGCACTTCGCGGAGGCGAACCCACATCAAAATCACCCATATATAAACAAGTGTTTTAATCATGGCATGGCAAAGAAGGACTTAAAACTTTCTTTGAAGGTTCATCACATATAGCATATAACACATTTATGAGCACATAATATAAACATGTTACACATCAAGTTTAGTCACTAAATTAATCTCCATTGATTTAAGCATGATATTTATGTGTCATTAGTTTCTCTATAATTATGAGGATGAGACTATTTCAACTTCGGTTATTATCTCCAAATCAAGACAACAAGACGTGCGGTCGAACTAAGCCATTAGGCAACCACAATCCCGCACTAATTCAAGAAACCAAGAAAGTAGTCCATGTGGCCGAAACTAAGCAATAGATGGTCTCGATGAACGTAGGCCAATTGCATTCACAATTCCACATGGATCTCCAATCATTGAATCAAGAACTTTGTTTCTCAATTTTAGCAATTATGAACTCTTCATAATTCTAACTTCGTTTTATCTTTGAAACTTTGATTGCGATCAATTTTGGGAAACACAATCTCGATGAACGCAGATTAGCCATCCAAAACTTGAACCAATCTAGGAATCACAAGACTAAAACAAATAGGAAATTCAAACCCCAAAATCCACACACAAACCAACTACCCAAAACCCATTCCAGATCAGCAAGTCTGGATTGGTTCTGTTACTGGTTTTGTTGAATTTATCGAAAATTCTATATTCAGATTTTATCCAAAATCAGAACATATTCTGCCGAGCGAGCGCCCGCCTGGTTATGACCAAGCGCCCGCCTGAATGGTCAGAATGGTGTAGAATTTTAAAGTTCGAAAATTTTGTCTCAAAATTATTTTTCCCCCGATTATTAAAACTTTGATCTAATCAAAAATCAATAATCGATATAATTCATAATCCACCATAATTTTTATTGCGATTGAATCGTGCGATTAAAGTTGCAAAACAATAAACCACATAAAATCACAAAACACATAAACATCATATAATCCAATATTCATATCATGCTTGGCACATAAACAATTTATATACACATAACATGATCCACGTATTGAATTAATCAACATGAACGGGGCTCTGATACCACTGTTGGGTTTCCAAGTAACATGCGCAGCGGAATATAGCAATTAAAATTTTAAGGAACCCAAAGCCATGGATCCGTTCATATGATTAAATCAAATACAACAAGATGAATAGAGGAATAACTAACCCTTGATGGCTATGAACTTTTCTCTTTGGTCTTGGTGGAGATCTTGAAGCTTTATCACGAACAAATCACGAACTTTGTAAAATGATAAAATTCACCCTCTAGCGGTATCGACACTTCGAACGAATATCAAAGGAGCTTCTTTGATCTTGGTTGCTAGACCAAATATTATGAAACACACTTTCACAATATAATAAAGAACTATATGGAATTTATTTGTGAATTATTTTGTTCTTCAATCAATGATATCTTAGAACAAAATAAAATCTCTCTCAAACTCTTTGAGGCTCACAAAATCACCCGTCAATATGGTCTGGCCGAATTGGGGTTTTTATACACAATTAAGACCTATTCCAAATAGGTAACTTGTGCCAAAAACCTTTCCTAATCGAATTAGGAATTTTCCAATCGGCATACCGGGTGCCCGCCTGGTCTTACCCAGGCGCCCGCTTGTTTGGACAGAAAGTCCAATTCCTTTTCCGGCTTGTTCAGGCGCCCGCCTGGTGCAATCCAAGCGCCCGCTTGGTTGACCAGGAGGCCCAGAACTTTCCAGAAATTCCTTGGAAGTCCTCCGACCCTAAATGCCAATATAGTCCTTTTATTTAAGATTCGTTCTATTGTGTGTGACCCTCTAGGATTATACTAAGTTGGCAATGGGCTCAAACATGATCCCATAATATATGATTAGGTTCTAGCAAACCGTCATACCTACCCAAATAGTATAACTAGATACAAGTTCGCATTCCTTTAGAATATGTCACAATCCCTTTGTCAACGATGTTATTGAACACAAGTCATGGTCAAACAGTCAACTTGTCTTGTTCAATACTTTCTCGATTCCGAATATGTTGATAATTCAAATGCTATTGATCCAATCAATCCATTTGAGTCCGGCCGAACATTTCATCAACATCATTCCTTCGAGGGGCCCAAGTTTGACATCTCTCCGTGGAGGGACAAATCCATTTAGCTTATTATTCTTCCCAACGGGAATCCGATTATGCCAATCATACCCTTTATAACTACTCGGTTAAAAGTAGCGTTTGAATATGTCAAACATAATGTTCATCAAGTGGAAGACTATAATAACTTCATGTCTAAGGATTCAAATGACATAACTAATATGAGATATATGATCGACATAGACCATGACATAAATCTCATACAGCGGGTCATGTCCAGTACCTTGTTCCAAACAAGTACCCATAAATCGAACATGATCATCCCATGATCATTTAGCCTTTATACTAGTGCTTAACAAGTACTAGGGACGGGGATTATTATAAGTAAACATGAACAACAATAATAATCAAAACATCTCTTTATTGATATGAAATAAATGATAACAATTACAACGTTTATTAAACGTGCCTAGGGCACCACTACCAACAAATAACAACCAACTCATCATACAGCACATAAGGCTGAAATAAACACTCATAAGTGGATACTGAGCCAAGGTTCTCGAATCAAATACAACCATCAAAGAGATATCAATTGAGCAGCACCAAAGGCTGAAGCCGGTTCCGGAACCAAACAATAACAACCACGCAAACAACAACAAGAGGGGGAAAATGACACAATGTCATAACCCAAAGTGCCCAACCTTTGGCCCAAGGAAGGGGGTTAAAAATGGGAAACCAATGGTAGAAGCCTTACAATGAACTTGGCTCGTGTGCCATCATAATCCCTACCACTGCCCGAAACCACAACAAGTAGTACCAGCTGGACTTTAAAACGAGCATAGTAATGAATACTTGCTTAAACAACAACCAGGGTAATGATTCCAAAGTAGGGAACCAAACCAACACTTCACAAAGAAGACCCAATCCAAACCACATCAAAAGATGTTCAACAATATCCACTTAACATTCAGTCAGATTCCACAACACTTATGTTCACAAAGGAACCATTTCAAACACAAGAGTATTCCACAACACCACCCTCTAGGTACTCTAGGATATCACCTAAGACCTAGACCAAGATTGAACTTTAAATCCCTTGAAATGAAACAACTCCACTATTTCAGCAACCCTGGGCGGTCGCCCACACCAGCTTGTGCGGCCACCCAAAATGCTCTGTCCCATGACCAAAATCTTCCAGTTAGATGGACGGTCGCACGCCCTATTTGGGTGGCCGCCCAACATACCCGCCGGCCCAAAACTTGCTAATTTTACTCCCTTCGTTTCACCGTTCCAAAAGTACGAACCAACATGTATCTTATCAAACTTAATTCAACCAACTGGGTTATGTAACACAAATATGACTTCTTTACACAACCAATATCAACTTTCCAATTACTCCCTTTGTCCCAAAATTACAAGTATAACAAATATTACCCAAATCACAAAAATAACAACTTCAAGTATCAGGTATAACATATATGACCATTTTAACATTTAAAGGGGAATTAGTAACTTACCTATTTCCGGAAAAAGTGTTGTAGAAATAAGTTTTGTTCGGGTAGAAATGACCTATTCAACGCCCTGATCATTTTTATATAATTAGATTTTAAAACGGATAAGTAAATAAAAAGAATTAAATCGAAATGGGTTAAACTTACCTTTTACTCCTAACCCTAGGAAAGTACGAGAGAATACTCTGCTGTTGTTAATGACACAGAGGGAGAGAAAGATAAACTTGTTATAAGGGATTTTTATCCCAAAATTACATTTTGGTCACCCAGGTTTCACTTTGAACAATTAGACCCCTGAACTTATATTTTCAACAAGGAACCTAAAGTTTCAACTTAATCCTTTAACTCCCTTAAATCATTATTATTACTAACTAAGTAAATAACACAAATAATCAAGTAAGATATGCAAATCATAAAATATGATGCAACACATAAAATGCACACATAAGTCAAATAAAAATCCCCAAAAATATAAAATAAATAGGGACGGGTTTTGGGGTCGCTACAGAAAATATTTATAAATCAGATCTATACTAGTAAAACATAGTAAAAACCTCACCAATCTTGACAAGAACGAAGCCGAATCTTGGACGTGGATTCGCCGGACCTTCGGGACCGCTAGCAAGGCATGGGGAGAGAGTTTTGTCGTCAGTTTTGACTCTGGAACTCGGAGGAGAGAATTGTGTGTTGAAATTATGAACTGAGGTCACCTATTTATAGGGGTTTTGGGCCGAAAACACTGGCTGCTCGGCCAGGATACTAACAGCGCCCAGCATCTGTTGTCAATATCCTCGGACACCTTTTTTATCCTCTTAGGCAATGTATTGCTGGTGTCTCTGGACATGATTAAAGCATGTATAACCTCATTCCATTCTCTATCCCCAGTAGTATCTGAATTACGACTGGCTTGATTCCACCAAGGATACGTAGGTAGCCTGATAAAGGTCCAGGCACTCGATCGACAAGGTCATATCTCATCTCTCTCTCTCTCTCATCCCCATGCAGACGGTCACCTTCATATAGGATATTCTCCCTAGAAAAAGCTGATGTCTCATTTTTCATCCCCCACAGAGTTCGAACTACGACAAATCTGGTCACCTTATTTCCTCGCTTCCCCGATTTTAGAACTCATGTTTCAGATCGGTTCCTTTATTAATCGACGACCCTCTATTGCTTTGCAAGAAGCATCGCCGGGGGGATACTGTTAGTACCCAGATTGAAAATGAGTTGTTAGACATTCTAGAACTCACAGGGACCTTATAGGTATTCAGAAATTGCGCAAGACTTATCCGGAATTTCCTAAAAAGCCCAGATAATGAGATAAACGCGTCTGATCAGATTATTCTCGAAGATAAATGCAATCTAGGGTTTTCCAGAGTCCAGATCTAGCTCACACCTTGGGAACCACGCCAACCGCCAAGATAGGTCGGGCGACCAGTCCTGGTTCGTCCGTGCGGCCACTTCTTTTGGGCCCAAATCCCTATAAATAGGGGCCCTCAGCTCATAAATTCAAGACACAATTTTCTCCTCCGAGTTCCAGAGTCAAAACTAATGAAATAACTTTAAGCTCTTCTATCAATCCCTAAGGTCCGGCAAATCAACAAGAAGATTCGGCTTCGTTCCTTTCAAGATTGGTAAAACTTATTACTTTCCTTGCTATGTTCCTACCATGTTCTTGGTCCCTAGGCATGTTATTGGCACATTGTTTAACAATGTTTGTTATCACTTTTTCATTTATATAAGGAGATGTTTTAGATTATTATTTTTTGTTACATGTTTTGTTATAGTAATCTCCGTCCCTAGTATTTATAAAGAACTAGTATAAGTTTAATTCAATGATCCTGAGATGATCATGTGTATGGGATACAAGTTAAACTTATGGGTATGTGTTGGGGAACACATATTGGATATGACCCAACTATGAGGTTTATGTCATGGTCATGATGTCATAATTAAACCTCTAAAATAGTTATACCATTGAATCCTTAGACCTGAGATTATTACGGTCTTCCGAATAGAGGAGATCATGTTTGACATATTCAAACGTTACTCTTAACCAAGTAATTATAAAGGATATGATTGGCATGATCAAAGCTATGTAGGGAAGTGTAATAAGTCAAGATGGAATTTGTCCCTCTTCGTGATAGGTGTCAAGCTTGGGCCCCTCGATGAATAGTTTTGATGAAATGCATGGCCGTGCTCAAATGGATTGATACAATCAATGTAATTTGTATTATCAACTATTTGGAGTTGAGAAAAGTATTGGGCATTGTAAGTTGACCATTGACCATGGCTTACGCTCAATGACATCGTGGACAAAGGGATTGTGATATTATCTATAATAGGATTCACGAACTTTGACAAAGTAGTATTAATTGGGTAGTCATGATGGCTTGCTAGAGTCCGCACATGATTTATGTTATCAAATTGTTTTGATCACATTGCTAACTTAATATAATCTTATGGGGTCACACACAAAAGAACGAATTCAAAAAGGGATAAATTGGAAAGTCTTAAAATTGGATTTTAAGAGGAAATATGGAACAGGAATAGGACCCGGGCGGACCAAGGGACTGACCCGGCCGGACCCTATGTAAGATCCGGGTGGACCTTTGTCCATACCCAGTCGGACCTTTAGTACTACCCGGCCGGACCTTTTGCTTGACGGGATTTTGATTTTTGACTCCGTGTTTTGACGGGAATTTAACTTTTAAACCTAAACTAGTTGGAATTAAAAGGTATAAATACCCCTCTCAAAGCCCTAGGTCATATGTGATGTTAGAGCAATTGAACAAGACTTGATGAGAAAATAAAGCAATCACAAGAACACAGATTTACGTGGTTCACCAACTTGGATACGTCCACGGGGAGGGGAGAGAATATTATTATCACTGGAGAAACAATTACACAAGATCACACTAATCTACTTTGCACGAATTTTGATCACAAAATTACTGACTGTGCAAACCCTAGATCTAGAATTATTGATCTCTCTGGGTAAACTGAGCAAACTGAGCTACTAGCTGAATTAATTTGGGACAGAGGGAGTATATTTTATACGTATATGCATGTACGTATTTGAACTCCTTATTCATTCCTAATTGTAATTCTAAGTAATTAAGGAAACTAGGTTCCCTAAGTCTAATTACATAAGGACACCAATAATTCTCAAAGAGGAATCCCATGCTTAACGGACCACATGAAAAACCCAAGCTACCAGGCCCACTCACTCCTTGTTGCATAACGCATGGAAATTAGGCTTCAAGTTCTGTTTTTCTAGCTTTGGCATGCGGCCTTAGCTAAAAAAAACATTTTTTACTCTTCTGTGTCTCGGAATTACGAACTTATTAATTTAATCCATTTAAATTAGGCGTCCCCAATTTCAAAGGCATTAATCCTAACAAATATCCACCTTGACTTTGAATCTCCCAAATAACAAATCTTTCCTCCCCCCTCGCCTCTTCTGCTATCTAATAGCTGCGAACATTAAGCAAGTCCAAACAATGTTGGAACTTGGTTCCCGTCACGGGTTTTGTGAGCATATCTGCAGGGTTGTCCGCCGTCCCTACCTTCACCTTTACCCGTTTCTCATCCCTTAGTAAATGATATCTGACACCAATGTGCTTGGTCCTCTCTTGATCCTTGGCCAAACAAATCGCGCTCAAATTATCGCAATAAATAATAGCCTGATACTGATGTATCCCAAGATTGCTGATCAATCCCTTCAACCATATTCCTTCCTTAGCGAACTCTGTCAGTGCCATATATTCTGCTTCTGTTGTAGACAACATCACTGTCGCCTGCAATGTAGCCTTCCAAATGACAACTGACCCACTAAGCATGAATACATATCCGGTCATCGATCTTCTTGTATCAACATCACCCGAATCTGAGAAACCTTCGACTGCACATCCTGTTCCACTTCCATAGACGAGACTGATGTCGCTAGTGCGCACTATAGCATACATCAAACTACCATATGCACTAGCATAGGATACTCGAGCCAAATACTCTTTCTCCTCAGCCGATTTGGGCCCAAACGCGACTGTCTGTGCATTCACTGCACCCGGAGTGACTATAGCCTTAGCTGTTGACCTACCAAACCTTTCTGAAACTTTCTTGATGTATCTTTTCTGGGATAAGAACAGTTTCCGTTTGGCTCTCTCTCTATAGATCTCCATACCCAGAATTCTCTTCGCGTTACCCAAACCCTTCATCTCTGCGACCAAGCCTTTCAGCTTCTGAATCCCTGACTTCTTGACTGCTGCTATCACATAGCTGTCAAATCCTTTATACCACTGCCTAGGCGATTGCTTCAATCTACAAACTTGATCATCCTTACCAGGAACTTGGAATCCTTCCGACTCTGTCATGTATATCTCTCCCTTTATTGCTAGCAACACTCTGATCGAAGTGTGTCTGACCACTGTTGAGAAGATCCCATTGTAGTCCACCTCCTCTTTCTGTGTGAAACCCCTTGAAACAACGAAAGCTTTTTACTTGAACCCTTCTACCTGTGAGATCCTTTCCCTTTTCTTGAAGATCCACTTGCAAGTCATAATCTTCCTGCCTTCTGGCCTTGTAGTCAACTTCCAAGTCCGATTCCTGTGAAGAGACTCCATCTCATCACCCATAGCCGTATACCACTGAGATGACTCTGAACATGTATCTGCTTTATTGAAAGTAGAAGGTTCCATAAGAACGGACTCCACTTCCTCAGCAACCAGCAGTGCATAAGACACCAAATCTTCAAATCCATACCTCTCCGGAGGCTTCCAAAAATTAGCTCTTCTAGACCTTCCTTTTGCTAACCCATGTTCCTCGGGAACTGAACTTGAACTTTCTGGTGCTTCAGTCTTTGTCTCTGTTGGTGGATCATGATTAACATCTGACTGTGGGACAACTAACTTTTCAGTATCTTATTGCTCCACCTGTTTTTCAACATCTGCTCACTTTCTTACCCCACCACTCTCGGGGTGACATAGGATTTGGTCTCTCTTCATGCTTCTGAATCTCACAACCGGAGAATATTTCGAGACCGGGCTTTCTGATGCCTTTTCTGTTGACCCATGGCTCGGGAAAGATCATGTACAGGACAGCTTCCCCTTGGCGAACAAAGTAGCCGTTTAGTGTCTAGCGATAAAGCCTCAAATTGGTAATCTCATAATGACGGCCTTCCCTCCGAGCTCGAGCCTTTTCATTCTTGACGGCTTACTCGAATTTCAAGTCATCTTTAGAAGGCTCATATCCCAAACCGAACTTGTTCTTAACAAAAGGGACCTCAATAGGTTGCATTCTCCCTTGTTGATATCTCCCTAGGCCTAAACCAGGGAAGTAATTCATATTCCTCATCATGCGGAGGACTTTGCGATTGCCAAGGGTCCATGATCCGTTTCCCCCTTCTTTGTCAATGGCGTTGATTGAGACGCCGGAGAGAGTAGAGTCTGCTAAAACATGCTGAACTTGGTGAATGGGTTCTCCCTTTCTGTGGATACTGACGTTTTCTTCCATGACGGTCACTATTTCGTCTCCATTTCAGAATTTGACACACTGATGGAGAGTTGAAGGGACGACATTGGAACTGTGTATCCATGATCGGCCCAAAAGCAAGTTAAACGAGGAACGTACATCGAGTACTTGAATCGGGACAGACATGACCATGCTCCCAAACTCAACGTCTATTTCCACCATACCCATGACTGTGCGGGCAGTGCTGTCATAACCTCGGATCACTTGAGTAGAAGGCTTTAAATGTCACGACCCGAAAACCCGCCTCTATTTTCTTAGTAATAAATATTTAATTATTTATTTATGGCTTATTTATTTATTTAAATTATTTATTTATTTAAATTATTTTGTGTGCATTTTGTGTTTCATAATATTTTATGCCTAGCATTTTAATTGGTTAATTGTGCTAGTGTAGAGTGTTGGGTCTTAAATGTTAGTGGGGAGTATAAGATTATTGTGTTAGTGTGTAGGGGAGGGGGTCTATGTGTAAATTCTCTAAATCATCCTACTTACTCCATCACCTCCCTCACTCCCTCATTTTCTCCCAGCACACTTCCTCCCTCTTTTCCCCCATTGTTGAGGTAAACTCTCTCTCTCCTTCTCTCTTCTTTTTAGTCATCTTCCCCCCCCCCCATTATTTCTCATTTCTCATTCTTTGAAAAATGTTTAGATCGTTGTTAGGATCGTAGAGAACAAAGAAATTTCGAATTCCGTCAACTTTGATAAAATCCAAGTAAGTTACTTTTCCCCCATTTATGTTAAAAATGCTCATCTTTAACTCTATTGATGTTCTTGTTGATATCCATGGCTTCTTTGGTTGAGTTTAGAAATTATTTGGATTTTTGGTTAAAAGTTGTGATAATATGAATGTTGAGATTAAATCTTGATTTGTGTGGTTAAATGTTTTTATCTAGGTCTCCTAGAAGTTCATATGTTGTCTTAGTACATTGTTAAGAGTATTGGAAGTGTTGATTTTGGGTGTATTTGAATTAGCAAGATTTTGGGTTTGATTTTGGTATGAATGTGAAGAACCCAGCAGAATTCCCGACCCAGATCCCTTCCGGGCGCCCGCCCGTAGAGGGCCGGGCGACCGCCCGCCAACCCTTAGGCGCCCACTTACTTGTGATGTTAATGACCTTTTGCTTCTGTCGCCAGTGGGCGCCCGCCCACTCCCCTTTAGGCGCCCGCCCGTGTTGAACTGAGCGCCCGCCCGCCTCCTTTTGAGCGCCCGCCCGCCCGCCCCTGTTTTCTGGAAATCATCCTTTGTTTGATTTACGGTTAGGTTGTATGCTCAGCCTAGGATTTGGGTACTACTCTCGTAGGCTTAAATGGTCATTGTGGAAAATTCTAGTGTTGAAAATGATTCCTTGGTGAACAAATGTGTCATGGACGTTGATTATTGGTTATTTGGAAATGTTGGAACACTTTCGTAATGAGTAGACGTTTAGGGTCATTTTGGTGATAATCATTGTGCTACTTGTGAGCGACCGTTTGGGTAGTACTCTTTATGAGTAACTCGCGTGTATCATCGTTAGGATGTGTTTGGTATGGGTCCTTGTTTTAGTGTCATCTTGTTTTAATAACCAATATTGTTGGGCCCTTTTATGAGCAATTCCGTTATGGTTGTTGAACTCTTTTATGAGAAACTTCTTGCTACCGTTGTTGTTAAAACTCTTCATGAGTAATCGTTGTATCCTTATGGTGATTATTTGGTATGGTTCCCTACTTCGGAATCATGAGTCGTTTATTTGAGCTAGTATTTATTACTTGGCATTTATTTAAAAGTCCAGCTGGTATTTGTGGTTGTGTCGGGCGATGGAAAAGATTATAATGGCAACGAGCCGAGTCCATTATAATGTTGACCATTGTTTTGCCCCATTATTTCCCTCCTCCAGATTGGCCTTGGATGTGAGATGAGCTAGCTCCTATTTTGGGAACAGTCTAGCTATTATAAGGGGTTGCGACTTTGTGTCGTATACTCAGTTATCGTTTGGTTATTGGTTCCGGTACCGGGTTTTCTCTTCAGCTATTATGCTGCTATCGTTGATTGGTTTATCGGCTCTTTGATGCTGCTTCTTGATGCTGCTATTTGATGAGGCCCTATCGTCATTGATCAGATTATTATATCCTTTATTGGGGAAACCTTGGCTCAGTATCCTTTGTTACTTGTTTATTTCCGCTGCTATCTGTTAAATGATATTTGCTACGTGCTATGTGAGATTATTATCATTATCTATTGCATCTTAGCATGTCATGTAGTTGCATTAGTAACTTATTGAGATTTATCTCACCCCCCTTTCTTTTATCTTTGTTTTTCCTTGAACCCCCCCCCCCCCCCAGGAGGAAAGGATTAGGATTTGCGGATCGAGGAGGACGTCGAGAGGATTGAGATTTTGGGCAGGTTGTTATTGATCGGTTTACATTATTTAAATGTATAACCTTTTGGGGATAGTCTTACCAACAATGACGTCATTAAGATTTGTAATCGTTTGTATTTTTGGTGTAAGCTTGTGGAGCTTATACTAGTAGTATATTGTTGTTGTTAACTTGGATTTCTAAAACTTTGTGTTGTCATCTTTTGGTATAAAAGGAATTTTTTTTATCTTCATTATTTTAGTGTTTATTGTTTAAGTCGACGTCCAGCTCGCGTACTCCGGGCCCACGGGGTCGGGGTCGCGACAGTTGGTATCAGAGCTATGGTTTAACTCTAAGTATAAGTATAGGTGGACTAGAATGACCTAGGAGGGTAGTTGTGTTCGGAGTGAGTAACGGTTGATGTTCTATGCAGGTATTTGTTCTAAATGGCTAGAAGAAGAGCTGGTGAAGGTTCTAGTGGGACTCCGAATCAGAATAATCTACGGGAAGAGAATCGTGCAATGTTTCAGGGGATGTTTGAAGCGGCGATGAAAGAAATTCATGACCACGGACCGAGAGAGGAACATGTAGCACCTCCACGTTATGGGTTGGAGCAGTTTTTGAAGTTAAAGCCGAGTGAGTACGACGGTGAGCCTGATGTGAAGAAGGCCGAGCTATGGATAGAATCAATGGAGAAGATCTACGATGTCTTTGGTTGCACTAATGAGGATAGGGTTCGGTTTGCAGCTTATATGTTAGTTGGGGCTACGGAACATTGGTGGAAGGCACTGAAGGCCAGTTGGGATGCTACTCTTGTCCCTTATGCTTGGGAATTATTTGTGAGAAAATTCAAGGAACACTTCATCCCTCTAGTGGATCAGAACCGGAAAGAGATCGAGTTCCTCAATTTGGGGCAAGGCGTGTTGACAGTAGCACAGTACTCGGCTAAGTTCACAGAATTAGCCAGGTATTGTGACTACCTTGTGCGGAACGATGAGCAGAAAGCAATGAGGTTTATCAGGGGTTTGAAGACAGCTATTAGGACACAATTAATAGCCCAGAGAATTCAACTTTTCCAGGATGCGGTGGACCGTGCCTATTTGATAGAGCAAGACATTGGGGAACATAAGAGGAAGACTGAGATGGTTAACCCGAGTAAGCAATGAGGGCAGAGCAAGTCACAACCGCAACGATCGGATAACCGAGATAACTCTGGAGGGCAGCCGATAGTGAGAAATCAAGGTACAAATCAGGGGACACGAAATGGGAAAATCTGCAGTTACTGTCAGAGGGAATGACACTCAGAAGACAAGTGTTGGAAGAAACAAGGAAAATGTGTGAATTGTGGTCAGTTGGGGCATTTTGTGAGAGATTGTCTTAGGGGAAGATATCAACCATCCGGGAGTGACGCTGGTACTGCACAAGGTCAGAAGAGAGATACTTCGGGAAACCCTAAAGGTTCAGGGTAGGGTATTTGCGACCAATCAGCACTCAGCGGGTGACTCATCAGTTTCAGGAGGTATTAATTTTGTGTCGAGAGAGCGAGCGCGTGCATTTTAGGATCATCGCATTCATATGTTTCTGTGCCTTTAGTTGCATTTATTTCTCCTGAGTCTTTGACTTATGTGTTGTCAGTGTCTACTCCTACGGAGGAGTGTAGGATATCTGATGGAGTCTTATGTGCTCATGTTGTGCTTAAAGGTAGATATAACTTACCTGCTAAAATTGTCATATTGCTATTATAAGGTCTTGATGTTATTTTGAGAAGGGAAATGTTATGCTTTAGTCGATTGTTGTAGGAGGATTGTTACATTCTCTATTCCTAATTTCCTAAAATCGTTTTGAGACCGTTCCTTTGGGTAGAGTTATGCACATCTTTTCTTATATGGGATTTGAATATATAACTTAGGTAAGTGACAATGGGATGTCTATACCGAATTGTTGGGTGTATGTATCATTTGTAAGATTTCTATTTTCTTCTGAATAGTGCCTAGTGTTTAGAGAGGAACTTGGGTTAAATTGAGTTGTTATGGTACAAGGTGGTAGTGCTAATAATCAGATCACTATCCATATTGTATCGGTTGGGTTATAAGAGCTGAGGATTCAATTGAGGATTTCATGATAGGAGATTTTTGTTTACCTTTAGTACATCTACGTGAGTGCATCGGAATTAGTTAGTATGAAGAAATGCATGATTTGCTATAAGTGACTAGTATATTGTGGAAGTTATAATCAATAATGGTGGTAAGTGCGTTAAGTTTGAAAGGATTAAGCACATTGTGAGAGGGCAAGAATTTCTCGAATTGTGTTCAAGGCATTTGAGTTTTAGTTAAATGGTTATTTTATAGTTCTAAATCTTTTCTTGGTGGCGTTTCTCGATTTGGATTAAGGGTATGTGAAGAAAGTTGGGTATCAATACTGGGGCATATTAAAGAATACTATGAATTGGTATTGGGTCAGTTGGAATGTGGCTAGCCAATGGGTTTATTATGATGGTAGTACAATTGGGCCTAAGTATCATCGAGATTATAAATGTATATGTGGAAGACTAAGGTAGGTTAGCCATTGAAGATTAAGGAATTGCTAAATTTCCTTGGGGTGTGTAAGCACGGATTATCAATTTAAAGGGGAGTTAGAGGAAGTCCCTTGGAGATAAAGTTTGGATTGTTTTACGGACTACTGGGTATTTGTAACTGTTTTAGGCTTTCAAAGATTTGGAGTAATGTGATGATGAAATTATAGCGTGGATTTAAGTAAACATTTTGTATTAAAATTTTGGGCTTACATTGTACCTCTAGTTTAAGGTGCCATCTAAGGTGAAAGCACTATAATGGAAATCCTTGGAGATATAGCCACTTTGGTGAATATTGTGGGGACGGAAAATTTCTTTAGCTTTCCATATTTTAAGAAGCTGATTCAGCTCGAGATGGTTTAATGTTTGAATTTCTGGGGAGTAATATTAAGTATGCGATTTACAAATGGGAGTATCTTCGCAGGGTAATTAAGGTTATGAATAAGACAAGCTTGTTGTATCTCGAGAATTATGTTTAGGAGTAATTTGGGTTCTTCGATTTTGGTTATAGATTTTAATTAATAGTGAAGATAATGAAGGAAGGAAGTTCGGTATGGGAGTTGTTATGTTGTAAGCATTATTTAAGGTTACCATATGATGGTTTGGAATGGACAATTGAGAAATTTGGGAAATGGCGGAACTATCGTATCCGTGGCTATTTAATCTTTCGGGTAAGTAATTTAAAAATTCGGGACGAATTTTCTTTTAAGGTGGAGTGAATGTCACAACCCGAAAACCCACCTCTATTTTCTTAGTAATAAATATTTAATTATTTATTTATGGCTTATTTATTTATTTAAATTATTTTGTGTGCATTTTGTGTTTCATAATATTTTATGCCTAGCATTTTAATTGGTTAATTGTGCTAGTGTAGAGTGTTGGGTCTTAAATGTTAGTGGGGAGTATAAGATTATTGTGTTAGTGTGTAGGGGAGGGGGTCTATGTGTAAATTCTCTAAATCATCCTACTTACTCCCTCTTTTCTCCATCACCTCCCTCACTCCCTCATTTTCTCCCAGCACACTTCCTCCCTCTTTTCCCCCATTGTTGAGGTAAACTCTCTCTCTCCTTCTCTCTTCTTTTTAGTCATCTTCCCCCCATTATTTCTCATTTCTCATTCTTTAAAAAATGTTTAGATCGTTGTTAGGATCGTAGAGAACAAAGAAATTTCGAATTCCGTCAACTTTGATAAAATCCAAGTAAGTTACTTTTCCCCCATTTATGTTAAAAATTCTCATCTTTAACTCTATTGATGTTCTTGTTGATATCCATGGCTTCTTTGGTTGAGTTTAGATATTATTTGGATTTTTGGTTAAAAGTTGTGATAATATGAATGTTGAGATTAAATCTTGATTTGTGTGGTTAAATGTTGTTATCTAGGTCTCCTAGAAGTTCATATGTTGTTTTAGTACATTGTTAAGAGTATTGGAAGTGTTGATTTTGGGTGTATTTGAATTAGCAAGATTTTGGGTTTGATTTTGGTATGAATGTGAAGAACCCAGCAGAATTCCTGACCCAGATCCCTTCCGGGCGCCCGCCCGTAGAGGGCCGGGCGACCGCCCGCCAACCCTTAGGCGCCCGCTTACTTGTGATGTTAATGACCTTTTGCTTCTGTCGCCAGTGGGCGCCCGCCCACTCCCCTTTAGGCGCCCGCCCGTGTTGAACTGAGCGCCCGCCCCTGTTTTCTGAAAATCATCCTTTGTTTAATTTACGGTTAGGTTGTATGCTCAGCCTAGGATTTGGGTACTACTCTCGTAGACTTAAATGGTCATTGTGGAAAATTCTAGTGTTGAAAATGATTCCTTGGTGAACAAATGTTTCATGGACGTTGATTATTGGTTATTTGGAAATGTTGGAACACTTTCGTAATGAGTAGACGTTTAGGGTCATTTTGGTGATAATCATTGTGCTACTTGTGAGCGACCGTTTGGGTAGTACTCTTTATGAGTAACTCGCGTGTATCATCGTTAGGATGTGTTTGGTATGGGTCCTTGTTTTAGTGTCATCTTGTTTTAATAACCAATATTGTTGGGCCCTTTTATGAGCAATTCCGTTATGGTTGTTGAACTCTTTTATGAGAAACTTCTTTCTACCGTTGTTGTTAAAACTCTTCACGAGTAATCGTTGTATCCTTATGGTGATTATTTGGTATGGTTCCCTACTTCGGAATCATGAGTCGTTTATTTGAGCTAGTATTTATTACTTGGCATTTATTTAAAAGTCCAGCTGGTATTTGTGGTTGTGTCGGGCGATGGAAAAGATTATAATGGCAACGAGCCGAGTCCATTATAATGTTGACCATTGTTTTGCCCCATTATTTCCCTCCTCCAGATTGGCCTTGGATGTGAGATGAGCTAGCTCCTTTTTTGGGAACAGTCTAGCTATTATAAGGGGTTGTGACTTTGTGTCGTATACTCAGTTATCGTTTGGTTATTGGGTCTGGTACCGGGTTATCTCTTCAGCTATTATGCTGCTATCATTGATTGGTTTATCGGCTCTTTGATGCTGCTTCTTGATGCTGCTCTTCGATGTGGCCTTATCGTCATTGATCAGATTATTATATCCTTTATTGGGGAAACCTTGGCTCAGTATCCTTTGTTACTTGTTTATTTCCGCTGCTATCTGTTAAATGATATTTGCTACGTGCTATGTGAGATTATTATCATTATCTATTGCATCTTAGCATGTCATGTAGTTGCATTAGTAACTTATTGAGATTTATCTCACCCCCTTTCTTTTATCTTTGTTTTTCCTTAACCCCCCCCCAGGAGGAAAGGATTAGGATTTGCGGATCGAGGAGGACGTCGAGAGGATTGAGATTTTGGGCAGGTTGTTATTGATCGGTTTACATTATTTAAATGTATAACCATTTGGGGATAGTCTTACCAACAATGACGTCATTAAGATTTGTAATCTTTTGTATTTTTGGTGTAAGCTTGTGGAGCTTATACTAGTAGTATATTGTTGTTGTTAACTTGGATTTCTAAAACTTTGTGTTGTCATCTTTTGGTATAAAAGAAATTTTTTTTTATCTTCATTATTTTAGTGTTTATTGTTTAAGTTGACGTCCAGCTCGCGTACTCCGGGCCCGCGGGGTCGGGGTCGCGACATTAAATCTGAATTCTTAAGCCCCAGTATGCCCATGATGCGGCCGGGCATTAGGTTGAGTGCGGAAACACCGTTAACCAAGACTCTTGAAATAGGTCTCCCCCTTTCTCTTACTTTGAGATAGATGTCCTCATTGTGATCGGACCCAAACGGTGGGAGGTCCATATCGGTAAAAGTGATGACATTGCCAAAATGAATGTGACCTATCATTGCAGTGAGGTCTTCGGGAGTCGTATAGGGAGAGATTGATGTGTCGTCGAGATTGCTGATGACAAGATCTTGGTGCTTCTTTGAGGATGCAATGAGGTCCCAAATGGAGATGTTGGCTTGAGTTTTCTTGAGTTAAATGAGTAAGGGGTCTTCGGGATTGTCGCGAGTTTACGGTCTTTGAGAAGAGGTGCTTGGTGCAGAAGTAGTGGGGTGGCTTGCTATGACTCATCCGGATTGAGTTAGCATGTTGACGTTCCCATCTTGCCTCTTTTTCCTATTCTCTAGTACTTCCCTCATTACCTCATCGTAAGTCAAAACGTAACAAGAATTGTCAAATTTATTTATCACATTGGAGCCCTCATTCACAATTAGTATTGAATGAGTGGTCTCCTCAAGCTCTCCTATCTCTATTACATTGACATTGTCGCCACTAGGCACTATGAACTCTTTCTTGTCTATGAGATCTTGGATGACATTGCGGAGGACAAAGCATTCATCGGTAGTGTGGCCACTATGTTGATGGTAGCCACAATATTTGTGATGAGCATGGTTGGCATTGATCGACTAGGGTTGGTACCCTTGTATAGGTGTGATTTTCCCCTTTGCTATCAGAACTTCGAAGGCCTCGGTTTGAGTCATGCCTTGGAGAGGAATGTAGACACGGTCATTTTGAGATCTTTTGCCTTGAGGTGGAGGAACCTTTATGTAATTCCCCTTGTCAGTAGTGACGGCATTGACTGAAGCCTCTTTTATGGAGTTAGAGGCGGCCTTGTAACGGAAGCTAGGAGCACTTTTCTTGATCTCCTTGAGAAACTCATCCATTCGGATTCCTGCCTCATACATTTGAGAGAAATCCGCATAGCAAGCCCCACTTAGGTGGGTGCGGAGATAGATCTTTAGACACTTAAGAAAGATGTCCATTTGTTCCTTGGTATTAGGCCTCTCGACAATTTCGGTAAGCTTGTCATTCCACCTTCTCGTGAAGTCAAAAAGGACTCATTGTCTCTTTGAGTAGTGTTCTCAAGCTCGATGTGTGCCATGGGGAAAGAGTTGCCCTTAAATTTTCTTATGTCGGGCATCTTGAATTTGTCGGGAAGAGAAGCCATTGTGTTCATGAGAATGGATGACTGATAAAGGCTTGTGTTGGGTATGCTTATCACTTAACCCTCCTACTTATGTTAGAATTGATTGATACCATCACCTGTGCTTATTTTAAGGACTTTAGGACCCTATGTAAGAAGTTTTGTAACTTCAATTTTTAGCTAAGTCCTCTTTATAGACTAGACTTAGTATCTAGGGCTGAAGCTACAATTTCATGGTAAATAGAGCAAAGGCAAAGCATGGTGCGCACCCCTTCCATGCGCAGCGCATCCCTTCATGCGCAGCGCATCACCTTCTGCGCACTCCATGCGCATGAATCTCATGCGCACTCAGACTTGCCTTAATTCTCACTATCTGACCTTACCTTATGAAGCTTGGAAAGCGTCTTAACAAACTACGCTTTTGAATGAGCCAAAATTGCTGATGTGGACAAACGAAAAAACTAGAACACTCAGCACACACGAAGATAGAGACGCTCCCCTTGTTTAAAATTCAAATCTGAAGACAGCTGTCACTCTTGAAGATTTTTGAAAGCTGTCAACTTGATGTCTCCAACGGCTATAAAGGACAGCTGCGCGCCAATCACAAAGCGACAGTACATATAAAGCCTACAAGATTTCCAGATGTGTTAATTGAGAATTGCTTAAGATTTGCTTCCAACGAGAAACTTTGAAGATTTGAAGATTGCCTACAAGATTTCCAGATTTCTAAGATCAACCTTCATACCTTCATACTTCACCAAGCCCAGATCCTATAAAGCCTTTGTAACACCAGAATCTTGTGCTCTCCATCTCCTAGATTTAAAGAGCCCAGATTTCTGATACACACACACACCTCTTGAAGTTTCGATCCCATCGATCTTACTTCTAGAGATACACCGGTTATTGTCTAGGATTTTGTTCTTTCATAAATTATAGATCTTTGAGTTAGTTTTGTTCTACCTCACTGTAACTTGTAAACTCTCTCATATAATAAGATCTCCATTAGAAATCCAAGACTAACCATCTTGGTAGAGGACGTAGATCTTTTCCCGATCGAACCTCTCCAAATAGCTTGTCTATTGTTTGTGCTTTTCATTCTACATTTTAAGCTATACTCATATATTGTTTTGTTTGATCTTTGTAGATTGTCTTGCATCGTTCTAAGTGTGTTTGTGAGCTTTTTGCCTTAGTTCCATTTTGCGCCTATCTTTAAGCTAAAACTTAGTGCGTGCGTATTTACACTTCTGCGCATACTCCCTGCGCATAAGTGACTGCTTTAAAACTTCCGCTGTGCATTTCACACTCTTGCTGCGCGCTATACTTAGCCAAATTAAGAGTTGTGTGCGCATTCTCCATTGCTTTGCAAAAGGGTTTGAAAAGAATTTTAAAAACGCTATTCACCCCCCCCTCTAGCATTTTTCATACCCTTGTTGCCCTTCTGGGACCAACAAGTGGTATCAGAGCAAACACCTTTATAAAACATTTCTGTTTTTCAAGCTTAACAGCTTGGGTGCCGATTCGATATGGCAAACTCAAAACCTATGGCAACTTCAAACTACACTCACGTTCCGGTCTTTGATGAAGATCATTTTGACGTGTGGAAATTCAGCATCTTAACTCATCTCAACTCAATCGATGAAAGACTTCATGACACCGTGGTTTATGGACCTTACATTCCTATGAAAGCGAATCCAAATCCGCGTACAAATGCTGTTCAACCAACTGTCAAGAAACCAAAGGAAGAATGGACTGAGGAAGAAACAAGAAGAGTTACAAATGATGGTAAAGCAAGAAACATTCTTCTAAGCACTCTAAGCACGCCTATGAAACAACAAGTCATGCATTGTGCTACCGCCAATGAGTTATGGGATGCTATTGAAGAACATATAGAAGGAGACACCGTGTGCAAGGAAAACAAGAAATATGAAGTACAAAAGTGATTCAACAATTTCGCTCAACTTCCCGGTGAAACCTTAAGACAAACTTATGAACGCTTTTGTGAAATTATCAATCTATGTATTTCACTTGGCATGAAGTTTTCGAACAAAGATTTAAATGTCAATTTTCTTCAAGCTTTTGGATCAAGATACCTACATAAATCTAGCGCCCTAGAAGACCCTGGAACTTTGGATGTATGGACACTTAGAAATCTTTATGCAAATCTCAAAGTCTATGAACTCAAGCTTCAGCATATAAGTGAAACTGAAGGAAAATCCAAGTCCATTGCAATGGTGGTGCAAAGAGAAGAAGCACCTACGCAAGCTCAAGTTGAAGTTGAGAAAAGCGCAGATCCCAAAATTTCTACTTCTGAGCTATTGGACATGGATGATGAAGACTTCGCTTTATTTGTGAAGAAATTTCAAAAGTTCAGAAAATTCTCAAGACCCAGCTCAAACAACAAATTTCAAGGATCTACCAGCAGAGCTCCTCCAAAATTCACGAGGAATAGTGATTCTAAAAGAAAAGAAGATCTTGTTTGCTTTAATTGCAGGAAACCAGGACACTTTGCTTCAAGCTGCCCAACTCCAAAATTTGAATATATGCAGAAGAAGAGCAGCCATACTCCCAATTTCACTACCAAATTCACTCGTCACAAGGGAATGGTTGCGGAAGAAGCAGCACCAGCAAATGAGCAGAACACTTGGATTGAAACAGACTCAGATGAGAGCGATGAAGATTCCGATGATGGACTCGTTTGTTTGGTGGCAAATGATGATGAAGTTGATACTTGTGATTCTGATGATGACTTCTCCACGGATGTTCCTGATATGAATGCCTCGAATAAACCTATCAAGAAATCTGCAGGTTTTCAAGAAGAGAAAAGGAAGAAAGGACCAACCATCAGCGAGCTCGTGGAACAAGGATCTCTCACTCCGGCTCAAAGCGATGGTGGATTGTTATTCTCACGATGCGATCTAAGTGCAAGGAACAAGTTGAGAAAAGGAGCTTACATTAGACCTCAAGTTGAACCAACTACTCCAATCTCCAAAATCAATGATGATGAAGTGATTGCTGAACAAGAAAAATTGTTCAAAAAGGCTGAAAAGGTAATCACTAGATTTGATAGTATGAAGGAAGCTTTAGCACTATCATGTGATGAAATTTCCCAGCTTAAGACCGAGAAATCTCTACTTAAATCTGAACTCACCCTCCTTAAGGAGCACATAAAGAGCATGACTCCTCTTACTGTTAAAAACTCTTTTCTAACAGAACAGAACTCACTTCTTAAAGTTCAAAACGATGAATTGGTTGCTCAAATTACTGATCTTAAAAAGATAACAAATGAGTGGTCCAATTCTCGTGTCACTATGGAGAATATATTTGAGTCCCAAAAAGTCAGTGGTGATAAAAGTGGCTTGGGATTCTCATCAACTAGTGACAACTTTAAATGTGATGTCTGTGCTGAAAGAAATAGTGAATTTACAAACCAGCAAACTTTTGAAATTCCCAAGGAAAAACATTCTAATTCAATGGGTAAAGGACAGGAAAAAGTCAAGAGACAAACATTCCATTATGTCTACCCAACGAAGCAATTTGGGGAAGCTAATGGGAAAGATATAGCTACAGATGAATCATCCTCTAGCAACATTCCTCTTGAAACCAAGAGCGCTCCTTCTACAAGTGATCATTATGCGCCAAGGAGCCATGCGCCTCACCGCCATGCGCATCCTAGCCCTATACGCACTCCTAGAAAAAGCGCTCCAAAATTTCAAAAGAAAGATTTTGTTAAGGCTGACTCATCTGACCCTTTTTTTTTTTTTTTTTTTTTTTGGCGAAAGGAGGGCGGCACCTCCCTAGATTTTATTAAATAAATAAAGAAAATACAAACATGGTGGGGGACATGACAACCTCAACCACCAGAAAAAAAAAGCTAGGGGAAGGCCATACACACGTCGTATGGTCCTCTACAATAGAAGGGGGGTGACTACAATAAATAGAGAACAACAAGTATAAAAACCTGGCCATAAAACTAATTAAACCGAGCATGGGGAATCCTAGCCTTGTCCAAGGCAAAAGAACCTTTACAAGACCTAGGAATTTTACTAAGAGCGGTGAATGTGAAATTTCTTTCCTCATTTGCCGCAATGTTAGCTAATCCATCAGCTACTCCATTGCCTTCCCGAAGAATATGAGTGATCCGAACATCCATTTGAGCCATTAATCTATGAATATGGGAGATAACATACCAAATGGACCATGGGATATGGTACTCCCGAATTATGATACGCATCAAAACCTGAGAGTCAACCTCTAACCAAACACGATGGTACCCATGCGTTGAAGCTAAAATAAGCCCATCCCTAGCAGCCAAAGCCTCAGCCAAGGAAGAATGATATCCCTAAGAAAAGTAAAGAGTTTGTGAAAACTCAAGTGATTAGTGGCTTTCATCATTGTTCCATTTGTGATTGTTCTGGACACAAGGCCGTGGAATGCCTTTTGCGATTCACTCCCAATGCCAAAGGACGGAAAAACCCTAAGGTCAAGCAAGAGTGGGTTGTCAAAAGTTGCTAACCCTAGGACCCAAAAGGAATAAAGGGGACCTGCTTAAATGTCTATATTTCAGGTTCTTTGTTTCATGGCTGGATCTTCAAAAGTTAGAAATTATGAATGGATTCTCGATAGTGGGTGTTCAAGACACATGACTGGAGATGAATCCTTATTAGAAGATGTCCATGAAGAAAGAGGTCCCTCAGTTACATTTGGTGATAATAACAAGGGTCAAGTTGTAGCATATGGAAAGCTCAAGAAAGACAAAGTGTGCATTGAAAGAGTCTCTCTCGTCGAAGGACTCAAGAACAACTTATTATCCATATCTCAATTCTGCGACAAAGGTTAGAATGCCATTTCTCTTCAACGCAATGTCTTATCAAGAATGGCAAAACTGGAGCTGTCTTACTCACGGGTTATCGTAAGACAAATATTTACATTATTGATTTCCATAGTATGAACTCTAGTACTAATCTTTGTTTTGTAGCTAAAAGTGTAAGCGAGAACAGTTGGCTATGGCACAAGCGCATGAGTCACTTGAACTTCAAATGTCTATCAAAACTCAGCAGGGACAATCTTGTCAAAGGACTCCCCAAAGTTGCTGATCATCATGACAACAAATGCGCAGCTTGTCAACTAGGCAAACAATCAAAGCAGTCTTTCTCCAGCAAGACAAATCCCTCAACTTCAAAATGTTTGCAACTGCTGCACATTGATCTATTTGGACCAGTTACTACTGCAAGCATCAAAAGAAATAAGTATACTTTAGTTGTGGTGGACGATTTCTCAAGATATACATGGGTGGAAATGATGATCTCAAAAGATGATTGTTACGACATTCTCACCACTCTATTCAGACTGCTCCAAACCCAAAAAAAAGATGACATTGTTAGTGTTCGATCCGATAATGGAACAGAATTCAAGAACAACGGTGTTGCTCGATATTGCGACGATCATGGGATAGATCACAACTTCTCAACTGCTGGAGTTCCACAACAAAATGGTGTAGTGGAAAGAAAGAATAGGACGTTGATTGAAGCAGGAAAGACGATGATAGCCGAAGCGAAATTGCCTAAGTACTTTTGGGAAGAAGCTATCAACACTGGATGTTTTACTCAAAATCGCTCCCTCATCAACAAACGTCACAACAAGACTCCATATGAACTATGGCGTGGAAGAACTCCCAACATTGCTTTCTTCAAAATCTTTGGTTGCAAATGTTATATCCTCTACAACGGAAACGAACATAGGGGTAAATTCGACGCCAAAGCCGACGAAGGTATTTTTGTTGGGTATGCTAAACATTCTAAAGCTTTCCGTGTTTTCAATAGATCTACATTAGTGATAGTTGAATCAGTACATGTTACTTTTGATGAACATTCTCTCCTTGAGCCACATTTGGCTCCAAATGTTTCTGATGATTCTGTTGAGTCCATTGAGACAGGTGCGCACATACCAGCTGCGCATACACAAGACCAGAATGTATCAACACAAGGAAATCCATCTACATCAGTTGCGCAAAGCATTATCAATAGCGCACCAAGTAGAGCTTCAGCTGCACCTAATCATGCGCCTGGAGATTCTTCTAATGCGCATCAGTCTACTATTGCATCTGGTGTCAATCCCACTTTCAATTCTGAACCAGTTCTTCCTCCAAATTTTGATGATTTTAATACTGGTGAAGATGTGCCAATTGAAGACCTTCAAGTTACTACAACTCAACCTAACTTACCTCCTGAAGTTCGTGAAGTTAGAGATCACCCAATCACTAATATCATTGGTGATCTTCATGTTGGGGTTCGTACAAGGAGAGCTACAAACTTTGATGCTTACACTGCATTTATCTCTCAAATTGAACCAAAGAAGGCTGATGAAGCGCTCCAAGATCCAAATTGGGTTGTTGATAGGCAAGAAGAACTCAATCAATTTGAACGATGTAAGGTTTGGACTCTTGTCCCAAGACCAAATAATCAAGGAGTAATTGGTACAAAATGGGTGTTTAGAAACAAGATGGATGAGAATGGAACCATCACGAGAAACAAAGCAAGATTGGTTGCACAAGGCTATAGGCAAGAAGAAGCAATTGATTACAATGAAACATTCGCGCCCGTAGCAAGGCTTGAAGCTATCAGATTATTTCTAGCTTACGCTGCTCACAAGGACTTCAAGTTATATCAAATGGATGTGAAGAGTGCGTTTCTGAATGGTGAACTTCAAGAACAAGTCTACGTTGCTCAACCACCTGGGTTTTAAAATTCACAATTTCCAAATCATGTCTACAAACTCCAGAAAGCTTTGTATGGACTCAAGCAAGCACCAAGAGCATGGTATGATACACTATCCAAGTTCCTCATCGAAAAGGGCTTCACTCGCGGTAAAATCGATACCACTCTTTTCATTACCAAACATAATGGTCATAAACTACTTGTTCAAATATATGTTGATGATATTATATTTGGTTCCACTAATGAATTGTTGTGCAAGCGCTTTGAGAAACTAATGAAGAGCAAGTTTGAAATGAGCATGATGGGAGAACTCACATTCTTCCTCAGGCTTCAAATCAAGCAAATGAGTGAAGGTATATTCATCAATCAAGCCAAATATACAAAGGACTTAATCAAGAAATTTGGACTTGAGAACGCCAAAGCATACGATACTCCAATGGCTACCGGCAACAAACTTGACAAAGACTTAAAAGGTAAAAAAGTTGATCAAACTCTTTATCGAGGAATGATTGGCTCACTCCTTTATCTTACTGCTAGTAGGCCTGATATTATGTTTAGTGTTTGTGTCTGCGCACGTTATCAATCTGACCCTAGAGAAGCGCACTTAATTGCTGTGAAACGTATAATACGATATCTCTCTGGCACTGTTAACCTTGGACTTTGGTACACAAACGATTCGAACTTTAAACTTGTAGGTTATTCAGATGCGGACTATGCAGCATGCACAATTGACAGGAAAATCACAAGCGGCACTTGTCATTTCCTTGGATATTGACTTGTGTCTTGGGCCAGTAAAAAGCAAGTTGCAGTTTCTGTCTCTACAACTGAAGCAGAATATATCGCTGCTGGAAGTTGTTGCTGTCAAATTCTGTGGATGAAGCAGCAATTAGTGGACTATGACATCAAAGAAGAAAATTGTCCCATTTATTGCGACAACACTTCAACAATTACTGTTTCTGAAAATCCTGTCATGCATTCGAAGACCAAACACATCGACATTAAATATCACTTCCTCAAAGACTACGTGGAAAAAGGGAATATACATCTAGAACACGTGGGAACCGACTATCAAATCGCCGACATTCTTACAAAAGCACTTGATGCTAAAAGGTTCATCTTTTTGAGAGGTGAAATGGGTATGCTTGAACTTAGCTAAATTTGTCAATATGATTTGTCAATACTAATGATTTTGTTTGTGATAAAATACTAAGTTAGATATTCATCATGCGCCTGCGCACAAGAAGTGCCCTTAGCTATGCGCATAAGGTAAATCAGTTGTTTCTTTATAAAAACTCTGCGCAATACATTGCTGCGCATAACTATCATGCGCATGACCCGTGGACCTAAGGTAAGTTCTCTTTTCAATAGTTTCACTTAGGTCCTTGACTTGCTGAGTCAGCATAATTCGCAAGGGTACTTGTGTAATTATTATTTTCCCTCGTCATTTTTTTGAATTGTTTTGGGAAATTACCTTTCTGCCCTCTGCGCACGTCCCACCTCATTTAATGCAAAGGCATTGAGTGACGCGCATTTAATGCTCATTGTGTGCTGATTATGACGGAATAGGAAAAGATTCTTTTTGACCATAAATGACTGACACACGCGCGCGGCTAGTCTTTTTCACGCGCGTTCCTCATTGGTCCACGTCATTCACGCATGCGCCTCACCTGCGCGTGCGCCTCACTCGCCTGACTTCACCAACTTGTTGTCAGCGCATGACGTCACCATCCTTTTTGATGATTAAAACCTACTCCGCCGTCTCTCTCCTCACTTCTCCTCTGCTCAAACTCTCCTCAACCGCCCTCCTCTCTTTCTGACATCTTTCTCTCTCTCTGCACTCAATCTCTACTTTTCCTTGAAAACTTCTCTATATATCATGGCTCCCAAGAAATCATCCACTTCATCTTCCAAGAAGCAAGAGGATCCACAAATGGTAAGAACTTCAATCTCAAACTTTTAGTTTTCCGCCATTAATGAGTTCGAAGGTCTGTATTTTCCCCTTTCTGATTTCTCAATGTTTCGTTGCTCGTTTTTCAAATTATTTGATGCTACATGTTCGATTTACTATTGGCTTTTCATTTATATAATTTGTTTTACGATCAATGATCATTTGATGTGTTTTCTGTGAAAATTTTGATTATTTTGTCTTTTTGAATTCTCTTCGGTTTTTCTCAGATCTTGGTTGTATGTTTATGATATTGTTGTTATGGTTTACTTGTTTGTGTGTGACTTTTCATTACGAACATTTTGATGTGCTTTTTATGCATTTTGGAGCACTTTGACATTTTTATGTTCTTCGTGTTCTTCGTGTATTCAATACATGTTCTTCGTGTTCTTGATGAATAGTCATATGACAAGCCTTGATATGATTCTTGATTGTGTTTCTGCTTTTCGCGCCAACTTTAGGCGTTTGGTTTAAAATTGTTTGTTTTGGACATTTTTACCCTTTTCATTTCCTATCTTTTTCTAAGTATGGAGTCTAGTTCATGCGCAGCGCATATTGCTCATGCGCATGCGCCTCTCTCCATGCGCATGTTCAGACCTAATTCTCCATCTTTGTTTTGCGCAGAATCTCAATTACTTTATTCCTGGATGGGAACTTGATGTGGAAGACCTAAAACTGGATGCGCTAGGACGCTATATGGTTGAAATCATGGACAAATCTGGGATTTTGCCTCTCTTCTCCAAAGGACAGGACTTTATTCTTCCATCTTACATCGACGAGTTCTTCAGCAATGCAGAAGAAATTGAACGAATGTACGACAACATCTCAAAAGTTCTATCCGTGGAGTTTCTATAACTATCAACTACGCGCATATCAGACAGACGATGGGTTTACCAGCGTGCAATAAGAAGAAGATACCTCAGGATGTGCAGGACAGTGTTGCGCAGAAGCTGATAAGGATTCCTACTCTGGTTGGTCAGTACAACAACCTTGATAGGAAAGATTTTGGGGAATTGATGTTCCACCTCTGCACTCTCATTGGTGACACTATCAACTGTAAAAATGGTAACAAGTCAACTTTCATCAGCAAGCAATGGATGTGCTGCGCTGCCATTTACAAAAAGAAGAAGTTAAGCTGGTCTGAAATCATCTTTGATGAATTAGTGCGTTGGGTGCGCGTCAACAAAAAGAAGGCAGCTGATCCAAAGAAACCAGCCAAGTACAAAACGCATTGCAGAATTCTAACTGCAATCTTCATGCGATTCCCATCAGTGCGCAAACTGGTGAAAGATGACCCCTCTCTCAAAGTTGATGTGACTTCCACGTGCACGTATTCACGCGTATTTCTTCAGAATTTCCGCCGTGAAGTAAACAACTTTGACTACTACATGTACTGGGCTGCTGACCCCATTGAAGTGTTTGAAGATATTCATCCTGAAGATCAAGGATCGCCTCCTGTATCTAGTGATGAGATTTATGAGGCATCTTCAACTGACTCTGATTCTGAAATTGAATCCTTCTTTGAGCCGGTCCCAAACAAAGTAGGCGACAAAGAAAAAGGCAAGGGCATTGCTCCTGATGCGCCTTTGCGCAAGAAGAAGAAGGCCAGCAAATCTACTGCTGGAACTTCCAAGGCTGCTCAATCTCAGGGGGAGAAGCAAAAGGAGACTGCAAAGCCCATGCGCTATACTACTTCTAGTGAGGATGAAGTCCCACTTTCTGCAAAGAAGTCTACTCCCAAGCGTCGGGTTAAGAAGGTTGCTACCAAGAAACGTGCCTCAAACCGTACTGTGGAAGATTTATCTGATATTGAATCAGATCCTCCAAGGCATTCTCGTCCGCGCTCTGAAAAGTCTGCGCGTGATATAGCAAGGGAAGCAAGACTTGCTGCTGTTGCGCAAAGGAACGTTGCGCAGCAAGCCCCACCAGTCTTTATTGATGGTGAAGGCTTTGCTCATGATGCGCCTGATCCTACTGTTTATGAGGATGCGCCTATAGTTGAAGATGGCGAAGACTCGAGCTCAGAAGATTATGAGGTCCATCGGTCTCCTATCCATGCGCATCACTCTCCTGTTCATGCGCCAGAGCCTCCTGCTGCTGCTGTCACTCCTGTGCAACCTATTGGAGCATCACAGACTTCTCCAATTATTCCTGCTGTAACTCCTCCAACTGCTCCCTCAGATCCCTCAAGTTCATCAACTGACATGCGTCAAATCTTGGCCATGCTCCAGACTATCCAGGCTAATCAATTTGCTGCGCAAACCCATCACTTTCAGGTGGTCACTGCGCAAACTAAGATTCAAGAGCAACTGGATGCGCAGTCTGCTCGGCTCGATGCGTAAGCCAGTTTCCTTCAGGCTATTGATTATGCCATTAAGGGGGAGAGTTCTGTAACAAAGGCAACCAGTTCTGAAGCTATGCCTCCTCCCTCAGGTTCTGCTGCTGTGCATGCATCTGGTTCTGGTGTTGAACCCTCTCAAGATTTTGATCTACTGCGCCAAGATATCCAGCATGACTTCGACATAATCTCTTCTGCGCTCACTAAGATCCCCTCTGTGCATGGGTTGAATGAAGCTTTGTTTTCCTTAGCCAAAACCATCACAGAAATCATTCAGATTGAGTTTGCCAAAGTCATCAAGTCTATTGACAATTTTGCGCCTACTGCCTCCAGCTCCTCCTCTATTGATGCGCTCAAATCTCATATGACTGACTGCTTAGTTCAGTTCAGTGATACTTTCAATGGAAGAATGAATCAGGCTATGCTAGATATGCAAGCAAGTCAGAACATGGTTCAGGTAGAGCTAACCAAGACTTTGGTTGATGCGCAGAAAGAAATTCAGGACTCCATAGCTGCGTCCTTTCAATCTTTTGGAAATCAGATGGGGGCGTTTGAAAATTGTTTTAACAGGATTTCTGAAGACATCCAGAGAGATAATGCACTGATGCGCGGCGGTATGAGGACTCATGTGAATCTAGTGGTGGAATACAACGCCAAGTTTCAGCAACTGAAGATTGAGTTGATGAACAAGTTTACCAGCTTGCAAAATGAGATGCGCGAAGCACTGCAGCGAATTCATATAGACTAGACTTTGTAATCTTTTCGTTTTGCTGCGCAATTGTAAGTTTTTGATGCGCAAGGTCTTTTGCTTTTGATTTTTCTTCTATTGTAAAACTTGTACCCTGTAACTCTTACCTTTCAAGTTTTAATGAGAAGAATGCATCATTGCACTTTCACAAAACCTTGTTCAATTCAAACTGTTCGTTTGTAGAACATTGCATATCTTATAAACTTAATGCGCATATCCTTAACAGCTCATATTTCATTGCATGATGTTTAAACATTCAGTTTGAACGCATACTAAACTTAAACTCATATTATGTGTATGCTCTGAGTGATATTTCTGTCTTTCCTATATTGTAAGTTTATTATCAAGTACAATGAATTGCCTTTGTTATAGTAGGTAATGGCATCAATCATTTAGGGGGAGATTGTTGGGTATGCTTATCACTTAACCCTCCTACTTATGTTAGAATTGATTGATACCATCACCTGTGCTTATTTTAAGGACTTTAGGACCCTATGTAAGAAGTTTTGTAACTTCAATTTTTAGCTAAGTCCTCTTTATAGACTAGGCTTAGTATCTAGGGCTGAAGCTACAATTTCATGGTAAATAGAGCAAAGGCAAAGCATGGTGCGCACCCCTTCCATGCGCAGCGCGTCCCTTCATGCGCAGCGCATCACCTTCTGCGCACTCCATGCGCATGAATCTCATGCGCACTCAGACTTGCCTTAATTCTCACTATCTGACCTTACCTTATGAAGCTTGGAAAGCGTCTTAACAAACTACGCTTTTGAATGAGCCAAAATTGCTGATGTGGACAAACGAAAAAACTAGAACACTCAGCACACACGAAGATAGAGACGCTCCCCTTGTTTAAAATTCAAATCTGAAGACAGCTGTCACTCTTGAAGATTTTTGAAAGCTGTCAACTTGATGTCTCCAACGGCTATAAAAGACAGCTGCACTCCAATCACAAAGCGACAGCACATAGTCCTTGCTCTGCTCCCCAACGGCTAGTTTTTGGAGCTCAGCTATAAATAGCATGCTCATCCCCTTTTTCCAAGTTGCTGGTGTGTTAATTGAGAATTGCTTAAGATTTGCTTCCAAAGAGAAACTTTGAAGATTTGAAGATTGCCTACAAGATTTCCAGATTTCTAAGATCAACCTTCATACCTTCATACTTCACCAAGCCCAGATCCTATAAGCCTTTGTAACACCAGAATCTTGTGCTCTCCATCTCATAGATTTAAAGAGCCCAGATTTCTGATACACACACACACCTCTTGAAGTTTCGATCTCATCGATCTTACTTCTAGAGATACACCGGTTATTGTCTAGGATTTTGTTCTTTCATAAATTATAGATCTTTGAGTTAGTTTTGTTCTATCTTGCTGTAACTTGTAAACTCTCTCATATAATAAGATCTCGGTCTTTCTTTGGAAAGCCCTTAAAGCTGCCCTCCCAACGGATGAAAATGTTTCTCGAAAAGGTATTCCTATTGTTTCTAAATGCATTTGTTGTGTGAATTCTTCCTCTGAATCAATACATCACCTCTTCATTAATGGTGATATTGCTAAGAGTGTATGGACGTTTTTTGGAGTTATGCTTGGTTTACCGATTTTGGGCTCTTCTATTGCTACTAGAATTGTTGCTTGGCATTCCCCCTCTAGTACAAGTATTGTTTCTTGGTTGGGTAATATTCTGCCCGGATTTATCTGTTGGGAAATTTGGAAGCATCGGAATAAGTGCAGGTTTGATGGATTAGTTCCAAACTCGGACAAAGTAATCCATAATATTCGGCATCAGATTATTGGTATTCTTAGTGCTCATAAACTCTATTTTCCTGTTGTATCTAGGGATGAGTATGTATTTCAATTTTTTGAAGTGGTCCCGGCTATTCCTAAGTTGTCTCGGGTTAAGCTTGTCTCTTGGAATCCTCCGATTTCTGGTCAAATCAAGCTTAATTCTGATGGAGTTTCTAGAGGAAATCCTGGTATTGCTTCAGGGGGTGGTGTCCTTCGTTCTCATGATGGCTCTTTTATCTCTGCGTATTCTCGGTTTTATGGTCAAGCCACAAACATGGTTGCAGAGGCAAGGGCTGCTCTAGATGGTCTCATTCATGCGCATTCGATGGGTTTTCACACCATTTGGTTAGAGATTGATTCGGAAGTTCTTGCTAACATTCTCAATCAGAAATATCAGATTCCATGGGAGATTTGGTATATAATTCAAGCCATTTTCAGAATTATGGGAGAGATTCAGATCCGGGTCACTCATATTTTTCGAGAAGGAAACAAAGTTGCAGATTTTCTTGCTAATTATGGCGCGGATGGTAGTGCAGATTGTGATTTTCACTCTTTAGTTGCTTGCCCTCGTTTGTGCCAAAGCTTGTTATACTTTGATAGAATCTCTTATCCTAATATTAGACTTTAGTTTTTAAAAAAAAAAAAAAAATTCTTTTGGGTAGACTAGAAATCTATAGCATTGGCTAGTGTGTACATTGACTTGAGACATGTTTTATCATTTTCTATTCTTATGGACATGTTATTATCAAGTACAATGAATTGCCTTTGTTATAGTAGGTAATGGCATCAATCATTTAGGGGGAGATTGTTGGGTATGCTTATCACTTAACCCTCCTACTTATGTTAGAATTGTTTGATACCATCACCTGTGCTTATTTTAAGGACTTTAGGACCCTATGTAAGAAGTTTTGTAACTTCAATTTTTAGCTAAGTCCTCTTTATAGACTAGGCTTAGTATCTAGGGCTGAAGCTACAATTTCATGGTAAATAGAGCAAAGGCAAAGCATGGTGCGCACCCCTTCCATGCGCAGCGCATCACCTTCTGTGCACTCCATGCGCATGAATCTCATGCGCACTCAGACTTGCCTTAATTCTCACTATCTGACCTTACCTTATGAAGCTTGGAAAGCGTCTTAACAAACTACGCTTTTGAATGAGCCAAAATTGCTGATGTGGACAAACGACAAAACTAGAACACTCAGCACACACGAAGATAGAGATGCTCCCCTTGTTTAAAATTCAAATCTGAAGACAGCTGTCACTCTTGAAGATTTTTGAAAGCTGTCAACTTGATGTCTCCAACGGCTATAAAGGACAGCTGCGCGCCAATCACAAAGCGACAGCACATAGTCCTTGCTCTGCTCCCCAACGGCTAGTTTTTGGAGCTCAGCTATAAATAGCATGCTCATTCCCTTTTTCCAAGTTGCTGGTGTGTTAATTGAGAATTGCTTAAGATTTTCTTCCAAAGAGAAACTTTGAAGATTTGAAGATTGCCTACAAGATTTCCAGATTTCTAAGATCAACCTTCATACCTTCATACTTCACCAAGCCCAGATCCTATAAGCCTTTGTAACACCAGAATCTTGTGCTCTCCATCTCATAGATTTAAAGAGCCCAGATTTCTGATACACACACACACCTCTTGAAGTTTCGATCTCATCGATCTTACTTCTAGAGATACACCGGTTATTGTCTAGGATTTTGTTCTTTCATAAATTATAGATCTTTGAGTTAGTTTTGTTCTACCTCGCTGTAACTTGTAAACTCTCTCATATAATAAGATCTCCATTAGAAATCCAAGACTAACCATCTTGGTAGAGGACGTAGATCTTTTCCCGATCGAACCTCTCCAAATAGCTTGTCTATTGTTTGTGCTTTTCATTCTACATTTTAAGCTATACTCATATATTGTTTTGTTTGATCTTTGTAGATTGTCTTGCATCGTTCTAAGTGTGTTTGTGAACTTTTTGCCTTAGTTCCATTTTGCGCCTATCTTTAAGCTAAAACTTAGTGCGTGCATATTTACACTTCTGCGCATACTCCCTGCGCATAAGTGACTGCTTTAAAACTTCCGCTGTGCATTTCACACTCTTGCTGCGCGCTATACTTAGCCAAATTAAGAGTTGTGCGCATTCGCCATTTCTTTGCAAAAGGGTTTGAAAAGAATTTTAAAAATGCTATTCACCCCCCCTCTAGCATTTTTCATACCCTTGTTGCCCTTCTGGGACCAACAGCTTGTGTCAGAGCTTTTTCCCATGTTGAGGCCGTTGAAACGTTGATCTATGTAGGCCATAATTGAATCAACCATCTTGTGCTCATTGATCTCGGTGCTCGGTTCCCCCATTTTCTTGGTGCGGGCACTGACATAAGGGCTCTCAAATAAGCCTTGGGTCCATTCGGACTCGTCATTGTCTTTCTTGTCTTTACCCTTGGCAAGCTTGGTGAGCTTCTCATTCATTTGCTCCATTTCGGCCTCGTGGGCCTCCCTTTGATTGTCAAGATGGGATTGCCAAAGATCATCCTTGTTTTGGGATTCTTTGTTAAGAGTGGAGACTTGCTCTTTGAGAAGTTGGACCATAGCGGAGAGTTGCTCAATAGACATGGTGTTGCTGCTGCCGGTCATGGTTGCTGTTGGAGCTGTTGGAGTAATCACTTCACGAACTAACCGATTCGCTGAATCCCGGTAGACACGGTAAGTACTAATTGAACCTACATTGCAGAAGAGGCCCTTGTCAGTCTTGAGTAACACTTTCGGTCCATGAAGAGGTTTAGAACACACTTTGGGCACACGACTCAAAACCACATAAAGAAAAAGACTCTTTTTTTTTATAAGTCGGAGGGACGGGATCCCTTTTGAGTTTCTAAGAAAATAATGGAATCGTTACACTAGTTATAGACCTTATCGCGGTCCCATATACTCATCGGATTCCATCAAGCTTGTGAATCCTACACATGTCGGGATTTAACTAAATTAATGTACTAAAGCATACATGTGGGGATGGATTTTTTATTTTCGTCCATAATAACCACTTAGGGACGGAGTTTTATTTCGTCCATGATAACCACTTGGCATGTATGTTTTGAAGACATTAGTTTAGGGAAATCTCGGCACATGAAAACCGACTTGGTCACGGAGTGTTAGACCCTAACTAGAATTGTGTTGGCTTGTGCTCGGCTAATGAGAGGCTTAAGGTCACCCCCGACATGTATTCATGAACTACGCCATGGGATGAGGTTTACCGCTTCGAGAGAGTCAAGGTCGGGTGGAGCTTGAAACTCTCTAGGACGGGCCTCGACGGTTTTGGGGTTATAAACTTGTGCGACTCGATAGTGAGCAATTTATAAGAATTCGTGCACGTAGTGTGAGGTCCAACATGTGACAAAACATTTTTTATTTTTTATTTTTTTTTGAAAGAAAAACAAATAAGCATATAAATTACAACTCTCGAATCACCCGTGTGACCGATAAAACAAAACACAAAAGAAAAACAGTCCAAGAGGTCCAAATCAGATCATGATGCAGGCAACCGTGCCCACACCCCATCACTCTGCTCTGTTCTGAAACTGTCCCTGTTCTAGAAAACCACCCAGAAGCGTGCGCCTCTAGCCTGTGTTGCGGGAAGAGCGCGCATGGCGCAATGTCTGTGGGATGCGCCCGCTTCTGGGCGAACCTGTCAGATTGTCAGACTTTGGGCTCAGGGGATTGCCCTGGTCCTGGATGTACATTGGAACCCCTGCAGAAATGATTAGTGTAGAAAAAAAGAAGAAGAATAGGAAGAACATATGGGAGGCGGGCGACTCTGGTCCTTGATGTGGGACGCGCGCACCTTAGGCCAAGAAGGCCAAAGGCACACGCTTCCCCCAGGAACCAGAATGCCCAGAAAAATGTAGACTTTGAACAGAGATGCAAGTTTAACCCTCAAACTTCCCCAGCAGAGTCGCCACTGTAGATACCCCGGGAGGGCCCACGCGCTTTGCTAGAGCGGTGGAAGGATCCTAGGATGTCTATTTGTGTTTTAGAGTCGCCACCTATGTTTTAGAGGAACATAAGAAAAACCTAATATTTATAGCCTAAGTTTGATTACGAAAACAGAGATTCTTGTTATGAGGTTCGGGGGTTAGGTTACGAGATGGGAAGTACTTAAACACCCATCTCGCCCAACTAATGTTGGTCTTGCTTGCTCAAAGTCTACATAATTAAAATGTTCTTCCTATTCTTAATAATGATAAAAGGGGGTTTTAAAAGGTTTTTTTTTTTTTGGAATGTAGGGAGATGACTCCTTGACTAGCTTCAATGAAGTGAAGTAATCTTTGGTTTCATGTCCCAAAATGTTTGGGCGATTGCACGTTTGATTAAAGTAGAAGAAGAAGAGAAGATATGAAGTAGAGAATAGAGAAAGAGAAGTCTTGTTTACCTATTCTTCAAAATGACTTCAAGTATTTCTTGGGTAATTGCCTTTGGAAATGCCTTGAGTGTATTTGTGTATAGTTTTCTTTCTTAAAAAAGGAGATCCTTTCCAATGGTGGAGAAGAGGTGTTTATATAGTTGTAAAACATATGTTTTTTGTGCCAAAACTCAGTCACCAAGTGTAACCTTTTGAAATAATTTTAACTACTCCCTCCCTACTCTTCCTTATCCCTCACTCTCTTCCTCACCCTACTCCCATTCCCAGCATACTCTCTCTCTCTCTCTCTCTCCTTGGTTTGGGTAAGTTTTCTTCTCTCCCTTCTCTCTTCAATCTAGCTATCTTCCCCTCATTATCTCTCATTTCTCATAACTTGAAACATGTTTAGATCGTCGATAGAATCGTAGGAAGCTAAGAAATTTCGAGTTCCGTCACCTTTGAGAAATCCGAGTAAGTTGCTTTTCCCCCATTTTTATGCTAGAAATGTTCATCAATGGTTGTATGATGTTATTGTTGTTGTTTATTGCAATCTTGGATGAGTTTTGAGTTATTTCAACTTGTTTGATAAATTTTGTGAGAAATTGATGTTGGGTTGAAATCTCTTGGATTGGATGTTCTAAATAATGTCTTATGAGCCATTTTAAGTTTCTAAGTTACTAGGGTACCTTGGTTTTGATATCTAGAAGTATTAACCTTGGGGTTGTTGATTTGAGTGTGAAAATGGTGGTTTTTGTGTCCATTTCCGAGTTGAAGAACCCAGGAAGGAATTCTGGGTTTGCTGGTAAACCTTGGAGGCGCGCGCACCCTCCCATAGGAGGCGCACGCACCCTCTCCTCCTCCAATCTTGATTTTCCCTCTGTCGAAGGGAGGCGCACACACCCTTTTATATGAAGCGCGCGCACCCTCATTTACCTTTTGGCGCAATTTCCTTCTGACTTCAGGAGGCGCGCGCACCCTCTCCCCTGTTATGAAATTTATTTCCCCTTTTTGTCCAATCTTTCGAGGGCCATATCTTGCTCCTCATCCGGACTCCGTTTAGGGCGTGTAATCTATCGTTTCGCAGCTCTCTTCGAGTAGTATAGGTTGGGATAGTTTGTCCAGTAAGTTCTAAGTTTTATACTCCGGGATTTTCTTAACTATGGTTTGAGAATGTTTGGAACATCTTTTAGATGGATTGTTGGTTGTTGCACCTTTTTGGTGATTGCGTGGAATGGTTCCCTACTTTGGAATCATTAGTTGTTTATCGTGCTAGTATTTTATTACTTAGCCTTTACTTGAAAGTTCAGCTGGTATTTGTGTCGTGTTGGGCGATGTGAAGCATTATGATGGCACAAGCCAAGTCCATTATGATGTTGACCATTGTTTTGCCCCATTATTCCCCTCCTCCAGATTGGTCTTGGATGTGAGATGAGCTAGCCCCTTTGTGAGCATTTTAGCTATTGTTTTTGGGCTTTGACTGTGTGTCACTGTCCCCTTATTATTATTGGTTCCGGTACCGGGGATTTTCTCTTCAGCTTTCATGCTACTATGAAGATGTTGATTGTTGATTATTGAAGCTGCGCAGCGACCTTTATTTGGTTCTATCAGTTGGGAAACCTTGGCTAATATCCTTTGTTACTTGTTTATTTCCGCTGCTATCTGTTAATTGATAAATGCTATGTGCTAAGTGATATTTATTATTGTTGATTGCTCATTGCATCATAACATGTCATGTAGTTGCATTAGTAACTTATTGAGATTTATCTCACCCCCTTTCTTTTACCTTTGTTTTTCCTTAACCCCCCCCCCCAGGAGGAAAGGATTAGACTCGCTGATCACGAGGAGGACGTCGCGAGGATTGAGCTTTTTGGCCAGATTGTTATTGGTGGGTTTACATTACATAAATGTGTAACCTTTTTGGGAATAGTTGTACCAAACTTGACGTCATTAGAATTTATATATTTTATTATTTTGGGTGTAAGCTTATGGAGCTTACACTAGTTTTTCTTTCTTGTTGTTCAGTTGGATCTCAAAACTTTGTGTTATCATCTTTTGGTATAAAAGGAAAATTTTATCTTCATTATTTTAGAGTTTATTGTTTAAGTCGACGTCCAGCTCGCGTACTCCGGGCCCGCGGGGTCGGGGTCGCGACATTTGGTATAGAGCTATGGTTTAGCTCTAAGTATAAGTCTAGGTGGACGAGTATGACCTAGGAGGGTAGTTGTGTTCGGAGTGAGTAACGGTTGATGTTTTATGCAGGTAATTGTTCCCAATGGCTAGAAGAAGGGCAGGCGAAAGTTCTAGTGGGACTCCGAATCAGAATGATCTAAGGGAAGAGAATCGTGCCATGTTTCAGGGCATGTTTGAGGCGGCCATGAAGGCCACTCATGACCAACGGCTAAGAGAGGAGCATGTGGCACCTCCGCGATACGGGTTGGAACAATTTCTGAAATTAAAACCAAGGGAGTTCGATGGCGAGCCTGATGTGAAGAAGGCCGAACTATGGATTGAGTCTATGGAGAAAATTTATGATGTGTTTGGGTGCACGGACGAGGATAGGGTCCGGTTTGCGGCTTATAAATTGGTTGGGGCCGCGGAACACTGGTGGAAGACACTCAAAGCTAGTTGGGATGCCACTCTTGTCCCTTATTCTTGGGAATTGTTCGCACGGAAGTTCAAGGAGCATTTCATCCCTCTAGTTGACCAGAACCGTAAGGAGATCGAGTTTCTAAGCTTGGAGTAAGGCTTGTCAACGGTAGCGCAGTACTCGGCTAAGTTCACAGAATTAGCCCGGTATTGTGACTATCCTGTGAGGACCGAAGAACAGAAACCTATGAGATTCATCCGGGGTTTGAAGACTTCTATCCGGACTCAGCTTATAGCCCAGTGGATTCAAACCTATCAGGATGCGGTGGACCGAGCCTACTTGATCGAGCAAGATATAGGGGAGCACAAGAAGAAGTTCGAGTGACTAACACTAGCAAGCAGTGAGGGCAGAGCAAGCCACAAACCCGTTCAGATAACCGAGGTAATTTTGGGGGACAATCTCAGTCCCGAGGGCAACCAATCCCAAGGAACCCGGGCACTACTGCCGGGAACCAAGGGGACCAACATAGGAGACTTTGTTCCTATTGCCAAAGGGAAGGTCATTCAGAGGACCGGTGTTGGAAGAAACAGGGCATGTGTACCAATTGTGGTCAAATGGGGCATTTTGCAAGGGATTGTACTAGAGGCAGGGGTCAACCATCTGGGGTAGGGGCTGGTGCTCCACAGGGTCAGAAAAGAGATGCTGCGGGGAAGCCCAAGGTCCAAGGAAGGGTATTTGCCATGAATCAACAACAAGCTACCGATGATCCTTCTGTTATTGGAGGTATTGTTTCTGTGTCTAATGTGAGCGCTCGTGCGTTAGTAGATCCAGGATCATCACATTCTTACATATCTGTGCAATTTGCTTCTTTGCTAAATGCTGCATTTGAGTCTTTACCTTATGTGCTAGAGGTGTCGACCCCTATAGGAGAATGTTTGGTGACCGATAGAGTATTTCGTGCTTGTGATGTGCTTATATGTGGTCGTGTCTTGTGTGCGGACTTGGTAGTCCTTCCGATTCAAGACTTTGATGTTATTTTGGGTATGGATTGGTTGAGCAAGTTTCATGCTTCTGTTGATTGTCGTAAGAAAGTTGTTACTTTTTCTATTCCCAATATGCCTAAATTTGTTTTTGAGGCTATGCCTTTGGGTAGGAATATTCTTATCATTTCTTATGTGAAAGCTAGGAGATTGTTGCATCGTGGTTGTGAGGGGTACTTGGCTAGTGTGCTTGATACTAGGAAAGAATCCCCTAGTTTGGAGAGTGTTCGGGTAGTTAGAGAATTTCCCGATGTTTTCTCTTCTGATAATGATATGCCTCCCGATCGTGAGATAGAGTTTTGTATAGACCTTTTTCCGGGTACGGCTCCGATTTAGGCACCGTATAGGTTGGCTCCCGCAGAGTTGAAGGAACTAAAGGTTCAGTTGCAAGAGTTGCTTGATCGAGGGTTTATCCGCCCTAGTGTTTCCCCGTGGGGAGCACCGGTTTTGTTTGTGCAGAAGAAAGACGGTTCTTTGAGATTGTGTATTGATTACCGAAAGTTGAATCAGGTTACAGTGAAGAACAAGTATCCTCTACCTCACATTGATGATTTATTTGATCAGCTTCAAGGGTCCGTGGTGTTTTCTAAACTTGATTTGAGGAGTGGGTACCATCAGTTGAAGATTCGATCGGAGGATATTCCGAAGACTGCCTTTCGCACTCGTTATGGGCATTACGAGTTCTTGGTTATGCCGTTTGGGTTGACTAACGCGCCTACCGTATTTATGGATTTGATGAACCGGGTTTTCCATCCTTATCTTGATTCGTTCATGGTGGTCTTCATCGACGACATTCTTGTCTACTCAAAATCTCGAGAGGAGCACGAGCAACACTTGAGGACAGTTTTATCCATTCTTGCGAGGGAGCAGTTGTTTGCGAAGTTTAGTAAATGCGAATTTTGGCTCGAGAAGGTTTCATTTCTGGGTCATGTTATTTCTAAAGATGGGATTTCTGTGGATCCTTCAAAGATAGAAGCCATAGTGGATTGGAAGAGACCCGAGATAGTAACCGAGATCAGAAGTTTTCTGGGCTTAGCTGGGGTATTACAGAAGGTTTATGGAAGGGTTTTCGAGGATTGCTACTCCGATGACTCAGTTGACCCGGAAGGATGTACCGTTTGTGTGGGGTGAAAAATGTCAAAGTAGCTTTGATGAATTAAAGAAGAGATTAACTACGGCTCCTATTCTAGCGTTACCAAATGGAAATGACGACTTAGTGATCTATAGTGATGCATCGAAGGAAGGCTTGGGTTGTGTTTTAATGCAGAATGGGAAAGTGATCGCGTATGCTTCGAGGAAGTTGAGTCCGAGTGAACAAAATTATCCTACTCACGATATGGAATTGGCAGCTATCGTATTTGCCCTTCAGAAGTGGAAGCACTACCTTTACGGAGCGAAATTTGAGATTTTCACGGATCACAAAAGTTTGAAGTATCTCTTCTCCCAGAAGGAATTGAATAACCGACAGCGTCGATGGATGGAACTTTTGAAGGACTATGATTGTAAGATATCCTATCATCCCGGGAGAGCGAATGTTGTAGCCGACGCGATTAGTAGAAAATCTTATGTGGCTTCGATGATGGTTCGAGAGTGGAAAATGCTTGAGGATGTTCGAGATTGTTGTCCTCGTGAATCGAGACATGGGGCTATTTTTGCGAATATTAGGGTATCTCCGACCCTAATTCAAAGAATAAAGGAAGCTCAGAAAGAAGATCCAGAGTTAGAGAAAATAATGGGTAAATTGAAGGAGAAGAACTTCGAGGATTTTTCTTTGAGTTCGATTGGGGTGTTGACTTTTCGTGGACGTTTGTGTGTGCCCGACGTTGATGGAATAAAGAGGAAAGTTTTAGATGAGAGTCATAAATCGAGATATACTATTCATCCGGGTAGTACGAAGATGTATCAAGATCTGAAGCAACAATTTTGGTGGAACAACATGAAGAGAGAAATAGCTGAGTATGTATCGAAGTGTTTAACTTGTCAGCAGGTCAAAGCCGAGCATCAGAGACCCGCAGGACTACTTCATCCATTAGAGATTCCAGAGTGGAAGTGGGAGCATGTGACTATGGATTTTGTTACGGGACTACCTCGTACCCGTAGGAAGTTTGACAGTGTTTGGGTGATCGTGGATAGATTGACCAAGAGTGCCCATTTATTACCGATTGATATCAGATACTCGATGGAGAAACTTGCGACCCTTTATATTAATGAGATTGTGAGATTACATGGGGTCCCGGTTAGCATTGTGTCGGATCGTGATCTGAGGTTTACTTCTAGATTCTGGAAAGCGTTACAGGAAGCTTTGGGTACCGATTTGAGATTCAGTACAGCCTTTCACCCTCAGACTGACGGTCAATCCGAGAGGACTATTCAGATTTTAGAGGATATGTTGCGAGCTTGTTCGATAGACTTTTCTGATTCGTGGGATGTTCATTTACCTCTAGTGGAGTTTTCGTATAATAACAGTTATCAGGCTAGTATCGAGATGGCTCCTTACGAGGCTTTATATGGGAGAAAGTGTAGATCGCCTATCTGTTGGGATGAAATCGGGGAAGCGAAGATATGGGGTATCGACTTGGTTCAGAATTCAGTTGAGAAAGTCAAAGTTATTCGGGATCGATTGAAGACAGCCCAGAGTCGACATAAGAGCTATGCGGACCACCGAAGACGTGATCTTAATTTTCAGACCGGAGATTTTGTATTCTTGAAGGTGTCCCCGAAGGTTGGTATTCGAAGGTTTGGGAAGAAGGGTAAATTAGCTCCGAGGTTTGTTGGACCGTTTGAGATTTTGGGGAAAGTGGGACTTCTAGCATATCGGCTTGCGTTACCATCTTCTTTGGACCGGTTACATAATATTTTTCACGTTTCTATGCTTCGGAAGTATGTTCATGATCCTTCTCACGTTTTACCGAGGGTACCGGAGGATATAGAGCCCGACATGACTTACGAAGAACGACCGGTTCGAATCCTTGATTCTAAAGTCCAAGAGTTGAGAAGCAAAAGCATTCCGTTGGTTAGAGTTCTTTGGAGGAATCACAATGTTGAGGAATCGACTTGGGAGCTTCGAGAGGAGATGGAGCGTAAATATCCGTGGCTTTTTAATTCGGGTAAGTCTCGTTAAAATTCGGGTCGAATTTTCTTTAAGGGGGAGTGAATGTCACGACCCGAAAACCGGTCTCTATTTTATTGATAAATAATTAATTATTTATTTATTTATTTGATTTAATTATTTATGTGCGCATTTTATATCTCATAATATTATTAATTTGTGTCTAGCATTATTTGGTTGATATTGTGTTAAGTGGGTAGTAGGGAATTTGGTTTGGGTTATGTGTTAGTGGATGAGGGGGCCTAAGTGTAACCTTTTGAAATAATTTTAACTACTCCCTCCCTACTCTTCCTTCTCTCTTCCTCACCCTACTCCCATTCCCAGCATACTCTCTCTCTCTCTCTCCTTGGTTTGGGTAAGTTTTCTTCTCTCCCTTCTCTCTTCAATCTAGCTATCTTCCCCTCATTATCTCTCATTTCTCATAACTTGAAACATGTTTAGATCGTCGATAGAATCGTAGGAAGCTAAGAAATTTCGAGTTCCGTCACCTTTGAGAAATCCGAGTAAGTTGCTTTTCCCCCCATTTTTATGCTAGAAATGTTCATCAATGGTTGTATGATGTTATTGTTGTTGTTTATTGCAATCTTGGATGAGTTTTGAGTTATTTCAACTTGTTTGATAAATTTTGTGAGAAATTGATGTTGGGTTGAAATCTCTTGGATTGGATGTTCTAAATAATGTCTTATGAGCCATTTTAAGTTTCTAAGTTACTAGGGTACCTTGGTTTTGATATCTAGAAGTATTAACCTTGGGGTTGTTGATTTGAGTGTGAAAATGGTGGTTTTTGTGTCCATTTCCGAGTTGAAGAACCCAGGAAGGAATTCTGGGTTTGCTGGTAAACCTTGGAGGCGCGCGCACCCTCCCATAGGAGGCGCACGCACCCTCTCCTCCTCCAACCTTGATTTTCCCTCTGTCGAAGGGAGGCGCACGCACCCTTTTATATGAAGCGCGCGCACCCTCATTTACCTTTTGGCGCAATTTCCTTCTGACTTCAGGAGGCGCGCGCACCCTCCCATAGGAGGCGCGCGCACCCTCTCCCCTGTTATGAAATTTATTTCCCCTTTTTGTCCAATCTTTTGAGGGCCATATCTTGCTCATCCGGACTCCGTTTAGGGCGAGTAATCTATCGTTTCGAAGCTCTCTTCGAGTAGTATAGGTTGGGATAGTTTGTCCAGTAAGTTCTAAGTTTTATACTTCGGGATTTGCTTAACTATGGTTTGAGAATGTTTGGAACATCTTTTTGATGGATTGTTGGTTGTTGCACCTTTTTGGTGATTGCGTGGAATGGTTCCCTACTTTGGAATCATTAGTTGTTTATCGTGCTAGTAATTTATTACTTAGCCTTTACTTGAAAGTCTAGCTGGTATTTGTGTCGTGTTGGGCGATGCGAAGCATTATGATGGCACAAGCCAAGTCCATTATGATGTTGACCATTGTTTTGCCCCATTATTCCCCTCCTCCAGATTGGCCTTGGATATGAGATGAGCTAGCCCCTTTGTGAGCATTTTAGCTATTGGTTTTGGGCTTTGACTGTGTGTCACTGTCCCCTTATTATTATTGGTTCCGGTACCGGGGGTTTTCTCTTCAGCTTTCATGCTACTATGAAGATGTTGATTGTTGATTATTGAAGCTGCGCAGCGACCTTTATTTGGTTCTATCAGTTGGGAAACCTTGGCTAATATCCTTTGTTACTTGTTTATTTCCGCTGCTATCTGTTAATTGATAAATGCTATGTGCTAAGTGATATTTATTATTGTTGATTGCTTATTGCATCATAACATGTCATGTAGTTGCATTAGTAACTTATTGAGATTTATCTCACCCCCTTTCTTTTACCTTTGTTTTTCCTTAACCCCCCCCCCCCCCAGGAGGAAAGGATTAGACTCGCTGATCACGAGGAGGACGTCGCGAGGGTTGAGCTTTTTGGGCAGATTGTTATTGGTGGGTTTACATTACATAAATATGTAACCTTTTTGGGAATAGTTGTACCAAACTCGACGTCATTAGAATTTATATATTTTATTATTTTGGGTGTAAGCTTATGGAGCTTACACTAGTTTTTCTTTCTTGTTGTTCAGTTGGATCTCAAAACTTTGTGTTATCATCTTTTGGTATAAAAGGAAAATTTTATCTTCATTATTTTAGAGTTTATTGTTTAAGTCGACGTCCAGCTCGCGTACTCCGGGCCCGCGGGGTCGGGGTCGCGAAATTTGGTATAGAGCTATGGCTTAGCTCTAAGTATAAGTCTAGGTGGACTAGTATGACCTAGGAGGGTAGTTGTGTTCGGAGTGAGTAACGGTTGATGTTTTATGCAGGTAATTGTTCCCAATGGCTAGAAGAAGGGCAGGCGAAAGTTCTAGTGGGACTCCGAATCAGAATGATCTAAGGGAAGAGAATCGTGCCATGTTTCAGGGCATGTTTGAGGCGGCCATGAAGGCCATTCATGACCAACGGCCAAGAGAGGAGCATGTGGCACCTCCGCGATACGGGTTGGAACAATTTCTGAAATTAAAACCAAGGGAGTTCGATGGCGAGCCTGATGTGAAGAAGGCCGAACTATGGATTGAGTCTATGGAGAAAATTTATGATGTGTTTGGGTGCACGGACGAGGATAGGGTCCGGTTTGCGGCTTATAAATTGGTTGGGGCCGCGGAACACTGGTGGAAGACACTCAAAGCTAGTTGGGATGCCACTCTTGTCCCTTATTCTTGGGAATTGTTCGCACGGAAGTTCAAGGAGCATTTCATCCCTCTAGTTGACCAGAACCGTAAGGAGATCGAGTTTCTAAGCTTGGAGCAAGGCTTGTCAACGGTAGCGCAGTACTCGGCTAAGTTCACAGAATTAGCCCGGTATTGTGACTATCCTGTGAGGACCAAAGAACAGAAAGCTATGAGATTCATCCGGGGTTTGAAGACTTCTATCCGGACTCAGCTTATAGCCCAGCGGATTCAAACCTATCAGGATGCGGTGGACCGAGCCTACTTGATCGAGCAAGATATAGGGGAGCACAAGAAAAAGGTCGAGGTGACTAACACTAGCAAGCAGGGAGGGCAGAGCAAGCCACAAACCCGTTCAGATAACCGAGGTAATTTTGGGGGACAATCTCAGTCCCGAGGGCAACCAATCCCAAGGAACCCGGGCACTACTGCCGGGAACCAAGGGGACCAACATAGGAGACTTTGTTCCTATTGCCAAAGGGAAGGTCATTCAGAGGACCGGTGTTGGAAGAAACAGGGCAAGTGTACCAATTGTGGTCAAATGGGGCATTTTGCAAGGGATTGTACTAGAGGCAGGGGTCAACCATCTGGGGTAGGGGCTGGTGCTCCACAGGGTCAGAAAAGAGATGCTGCGGGGAAGCCCAAGGTCCAAGGAAGGGTATTTGCCATGAATCAAAAACAAGCTACCGATGATCCTTCTGTTATTGGAGGTATTGTTTCTGTGTCTAATGTGAGCGCTCGTGCGTTAGTAGATCCAGGATCATCACATTCTTACATATCTGTGCAATTTGCTTCTTTGCTAAATGCTGCATTTGAGTCTTTACCTTATGTGCTAGAGGTGTCGACCCCTATAGGAGAATGTTTGGTGACCGATAGAGTATTTCGTGCTTGTGATGTGCTTATATGTGGTCGTGTATTGTGTGCGGACTTGGTAGTCCTTCCGATTCAAGACTTTGATGTTATTTTGGGTATGGATTGGTTGAGCAAGTTTCATGCTTCTGTTGATTGTCGTAAGAAAGTTGTTACTTTTTCTATTCCCAATATGCCTAAATTTGTTTTTGAGGCTATGCCTTTGGGTAGGAATATTCGTATCATTTCTTTATGTGAAAGCTAGGAGATTGTTGCATCGTGGTTGTGAGGGGTACTTGGCTAGTGTGCTTGATACTAGGAAAGAATCCCCTAGTTTGGAGAGTGTTCGGGTAGTTAGAGAATTTCCCGATGTTTTCTCTTCTGATTATGATATGCCTCCCGATCGTGAGATAGAGTTTTGTATAGACCTTTTACCGGGTACAGCTCCGATTTAGGCACCGTATAGGTTGGCTCCCACAGAGTTGAAGGAACTAAAGGTTCAGTTGCAAGAGTTGCTTGATCGAGGGTTTATCCGCCCTAGTGTTTCCCCGTGGGGAGCACCGGTTTTGTTTGTGCAGAAGAAAGACGGTTCTTTGAGATTGTGTATTGATTACCGAAAGTTGAATCAGGTTACAGTGAAGAACAAGTATCCTCTACCTCACATTGATGATTTATTTGATCAGCTTCAAGGGTCCGTGGTGTTTTCTAAACTTGATTTGAGGAGTGGGTACCATCAGTTGAAGATTCGATCGGAGGATATTCCGAAGACTGCCTTTCGCACTCGTTATGGGCATTACGAGTTCTTGGTTATGCCGTTTGGGTTGACTAACGCGCCTGCCGTATTTATGGATTTGATGAACCGGGTTTTCCATCCTTATCTTGATTCGTTCATGGTGGTCTTCATCGACGACATTCTTGTCTACTCAAAATCTCGAGAGGAGCACGAGCAACACTTGAGGACAGTTTTATCCATTCTTGCGAGGGAGCAGTTGTTTGCGAAGTTTAGTAAATGCGAATTTTGGCTCGAGAAGGTTTCATTTCTGGGTCATGTTATTTCTAAAGATGGGATTTTTGTGGATCCTTCAAAGATAGAAGCCATAGTGGATTGGAAGAGACCCGAGATAGTAACCGAGATCAGAAGTTTTCTGGGCTTAGCCGGGGTATTAGAGAAGGTTTATTAGGTTTATGGAAGGGTTTTCGAGGATTGCTACTCCGATGACTCAGTTGACCCGGAAGGATGTACCGTTTGTGTGGGGTGAAAAATGTCAAAGTAGCTTTGATGAATTAAAGAAGAGATTAACTACGGCTCCTATTCTAGCGTTACCAAATGGAAATGACGACTTAGTGATCTATAGTGATGCATCGAAGGAAGGCTTGGGTTGTGTTTTAATGCAGAATGGGAAAGTGATCGCGTATGCTTCGAGGAAGTTGAGTCCGAGTGAACAAAATTATCCTACTCACGATATGGAATTGGCAGCTATCGTATTTGCCCTTCAGAAGTGGAAGCACTACCTTTACGGAGCGAAATTTGAGATTTTCACGGATCACAAAAGTTTGAAGTATCTCTTCTCCCAGAAGGAATTGAATAACCGACAGCGTCGATGGATGGAACTTTTGAAGGACTATGATTGTAAGATATCCTATCATCCCGGGAGAGCGAATGTTGTAGCCGACGCGATTAGTAGAAAATCTTATGTGGCTTCGATGATGGTTCGAGAGTGGAAAATGCTTGAGGATGTTCGAGATTGGTGTCCTCGTGAATCGAGACATGGGGCTATTTTTGCGAATATTAGGGTATCTCCGACCCTAATTCAAAGAATAAAGGAAGCTCAGAAAGAAGATCCAGAGTTAGAGAAAATAATGGGTAAATTGAAGGAGAAGAACTTCGAGGATTTTTCTTTGAGTTCGATTGGGGTGTTGACTTTTCGTGGACGTTTGTGTGTGCCCGACGTTGATGGAATAAAGAGGAAAGTTTTAGATGAGAGTCATAAATCGAGATATACTATTCATCCGGGTAGTACGAAGATGTATCAAGATCTGAAGCAACAATTTTGGTGGAACAACATGAAGAGAGAAATAGCTGAGTATGTATCGAAGTGTTTAACTTGTCAGCAGGTCAAAGCCGAGCATCAGAGACCCGCAGGACTACTTCATCCATTAGAGATTCCAGAGTGGAAGTGGGAGCATGTGACTATGGATTTTGTTACGGGACTACCTCGTACCCGTAGGAAGTTTGACAGTGTTTGGGTGATCGTGGATAGATTGACCAAGAGTGCCCATTTATTACCGATTGATATCAGATACTCGATGGAGAAACTTGCGACCCTTTATATTAATGAGATTGTGAGATTACATGGGGTCCCGGTTAGCATTGTGTCGGATCGTGATCTGAGGTTTACTTCTAGATTCTGGAAAGCGTTACAGGAAGCTTTGGGTACCGATTTGAGATTCAGTACAGCCTTTCACCCTCAGACTGACGGTCAATCCGAGAGGACTATTCAGATTTTAGAGGATATGTTGCGAGCTTGTTCGATAGACTTTTCTGATTCGTGGGATGTTCATTTACCTCTAGTGGAGTTTTCGTATAATAACAGTTATCAGGCTAGTATCGAGATGGCTCCTTACGAGGCTTTATATGGGAGAAAGTGTAGATCGCCTATCTGTTGGGATGAAATCGGGGAAGCGAAGATATGGGGTATCGACTTGGTTCAGAATTCAGTTGAGAAAGTCAAAGTTATTCGGGATCGATTGAAGACAGCCCAGAGTCGACATAAGAGCTATGCGGACCACCGAAGACGTGATCTTAATTTTCAGACCGGAGATTTTGTATTCTTGAAGGTGTCCCCGAAGGTTGGTATTCGAAGGTTTGGGAAGAAGGGTAAATTAGCTCCGAGGTTTGTTGGACCGTTTGAGATTTTGGGGAAAGTGGGACTTCTAGCATATCGGCTTGCGTTACCATCTTCTTTGGACCGGTTACATAATATTTTTCACGTTTCTATGCTTCGGAAGTATGTTCATGATCCTTCTCACGTTTTACCGAGGGTACCGGAGGATATAGAGCCCGACATGACTTACGAAGAACGACCGGCTCGAATCCTTGATTCTAAAGTCCAAGAGTTGAGAAGCAAAAGCATTCCGTTGGTTAGAGTTCTTTGGAGGAATCACAATGTTGAGGAATCGACTTGGGAGCTTCGAGAGGAGATGGAGCGTAAATATCCGTGGCTTTTTAATTCGGGTAAGTCTCGTTAAAATTCGGGTCGAATTTTCTTTAAGGGGGAGTGAATGTCACGACCCGAAAAACCGGTCTCTATTTTATTGATAAATAATTAATTATTTATTTATTTATTTGATTTAATTATTTATGTGCGCATTTTATATCTCATAATATTATTAATTTGTGTCTAGCATTATTTGGTTGATATTGTGTTAAGTGGGTAGTAGGGAATTTGGTTTGGGTTATGTGTTAGTGGATGAGGGGGCCTAAGTGTAACCTTTTGAAATAATTTTAACTACTCCCTCCCTACTCTTCCTTCTCTCTTCCTCACCCTACTCCCATTCCCAGCATACTCTCTCTCTCTCTCTCCTTGGTTTGGGTAAGTTTTCTTCTCTCCCTTCTCTCTTCAATCTAGCTATCTTCCCCTCATTATCTCTCATTTCTCATAACTTGAAACATGTTTAGATCGTCGATAGAATCGTAGGAAGCTAAGAAATTTCGAGTTCCGTCACCTTTGAGAAATCCGAGTAAGTTGCTTTTCCCCCATTTTTATGCTAGAAATGTTCATCAATGGTTGTATGATGTTATTGTTGTTGTTTATTGCAATCTTGGATGAGTTTTGAGTTATTTCAACTTGTTTGATAAATTTTGTGAGAAATTGATGTTGGGTTGAAATCTCTTGGATTGGATGTTCTAAATAATGTCTTATGAGCCATTTTAAGTTTCTAAGTTACTAGGGTACCTTGGTTTTGATATCTAGAAGTATTAACCTTGGGTTGTTGATTTGAGTGTGAAAATGGTGGTTTTTGTGTCCATTTCCGAGTTGAAGAACCCAGGAAGGAATTCTGGGTTTGCTGGTAAACCTTGGAGGCGCGCGCACCCTCCCATAGGAGGCGCACGCACCCTCTCCTCCTCCAACCTTGATTTTCCCTCTGTCGAAGGGAGGCGCACGCACCCTTTTATATGAAGCGCGCGCACCCTCATTTACCTTTTGGCGCAATTTCCTTCTGACTTCAGGAGGCGCGCGCACCCTCCCATAGGAGGCGCGCGCACCCTCTCCCCTGTTATGAAATTTATTTCCCCTTTTTGTCCAATCTTTTGAGGGCCATATCTTGCTCATCCGGACTCCGTTTAGGGCGAGTAATCTATCGTTTCGAAGCTCTCTTCGAGTAGTATAGGTTGGGATAGTTTGTCCAGTAAGTTCTAAGTTTTATACTTCGGGATTTGCTTAACTATGGTTTGAGAATGTTTGGAACATCTTTTTGATGGATTGTTGGTTGTTGCACCTTTTTGGTGATTGCGTGGAATGGTTCCCTACTTTGGAATCATTAGTTGTTTATCGTGCTAGTAATATATTACTTAGCCTTTACTTGAAAGTCTAGCTGGTATTTGTGTCGTGTTGGGCGATGCGAAGCATTATGATGGCACAAGCCAAGTCCATTATGATGTTGACCATTGTTTTGCCCCATTATTCCCCTCCTCCAGATTGGCCTTGGATATGAGATGAGCTAGCCCCTTTGTGAGCATTTTAGCTATTGGTTTTGGGCTTTGACTGTGTGTCACTGTCCCCTTATTATTATTGGTTCCGGTACCGGGGGTTTTCTCTTCAGCTTTCATGCTACTATGAAGATGTTGATTGTTGATTATTGAAGCTGCGCAGCGACCTTTATTTGGTTCTATCAGTTGGGAAACCTTGGCTAATATCCTTTGTTACTTGTTTATTTCCGCTGCTATCTGTTAATTGATAAATGCTATGTGCTAAGTGATATTTATTATTGTTGATTGCTTATTGCATCATAACATGTCATGTAGTTGCATTAGTAACTTATTGAGATTTATCTCACCCCCTTTCTTTTACCTTTGTTTTTCCTTAACCCCCCCCCCCCAGGAGGAAAGGATTAGACTCGCTGATCACGAGGAGGACGTCGCGAGGGTTGAGCTTTTTGGGCAGATTGTTATTGGTGGGTTTACATTACATAAATATGTAACCTTTTTGGGAATAGTTGTACCAAACTCGACGTCATTAGAATTTATATATTTTATTATTTTGGGTGTAAGCTTATGGAGCTTACACTAGTTTTTCTTTCTTGTTGTTCAGTTGGATCTCAAAACTTTGTGTTATCATCTTTTGGTATAAAAGGAAAATTTTATCTTCATTATTTTAGAGTTTATTGTTTAAGTCGACGTCCAGCTCGCGTACTCCGGGCCCGCGGGGTCGGGGTCGCGAAATTTGGTATAGAGCTATGGCTTAGCTCTAAGTATAAGTCTAGGTGGACTAGTATGACCTAGGAGGGTAGTTGTGTTCGGAGTGAGTAACGGTTGATGTTTTATGCAGGTAATTGTTCCCAATGGCTAGAAGAAGGGCAGGCGAAAGTTCTAGTGGGACTCCGAATCAGAATGATCTAAGGGAAGAGAATCGTGCCATGTTTCAGGGCATGTTTGAGGCGGCCATGAAGGCCATTCATGACCAACGGCCAAGAGAGGAGCATGTGGCACCTCCGCGATACGGGTTGGAACAATTTCTGAAATTAAAACCAAGGGAGTTCGATGGCGAGCCTGATGTGAAGAAGGCCGAACTATGGATTGAGTCTATGGAGAAAATTTATGATGTGTTTGGGTGCACGGACGAGGATAGGGTCCGGTTTGCGGCTTATAAATTGGTTGGGGCCGCGGAACACTGGTGGAAGACACTCAAAGCTAGTTGGGATGCCACTCTTGTCCCTTATTCTTGGGAATTGTTCGCACGGAAGTTCAAGGAGCATTTCATCCCTCTAGTTGACCAGAACCGTAAGGAGATCGAGTTTCTAAGCTTGGAGCAAGGCTTGTCAACGGTAGCGCAGTACTCGGCTAAGTTCACAGAATTAGCCCGGTATTGTGACTATCCTGTGAGGACCAAAGAACAGAAAGCTATGAGATTCATCCGGGGTTTGAAGACTTCTATCCGGACTCAGCTTATAGCCCAGCGGATTCAAACCTATCAGGATGCGGTGGACCGAGCCTACTTGATCGAGCAAGATATAGGGGAGCACAAGAAAAAGGTCGAGGTGACTAACACTAGCAAGCAGGGAGGGCAGAGCAAGCCACAAACCCGTTCAGATAACCGAGGTAATTTTGGGGGACAATCTCAGTCCCGAGGGCAACCAATCCCAAGGAACCCGGGCACTACTGCCGGGAACCAAGGGGACCAACATAGGAGACTTTGTTCCTATTGCCAAAGGGAAGGTCATTCAGAGGACCGGTGTTGGAAGAAACAGGGCAAGTGTACCAATTGTGGTCAAATGGGGCATTTTGCAAGGGATTGTACTAGAGGCAGGGGTCAACCATCTGGGGTAGGGGCTGGTGCTCCACAGGGTCAGAAAAGAGATGCTGCGGGGAAGCCCAAGGTCCAAGGAAGGGTATTTGCCATGAATCAAAAACAAGCTACCGATGATCCTTCTGTTATTGGAGGTATTGTTTCTGTGTCTAATGTGAGCGCTCGTGCGTTAGTAGATCCAGGATCATCACATTCTTACATATCTGTGCAATTTGCTTCTTTGCTAAATGCTGCATTTGAGTCTTTACCTTATGTGCTAGAGGTGTCGACCCCTATAGGAGAATGTTTGGTGACCGATAGAGTATTTCGTGCTTGTGATGTGCTTATATGTGGTCGTGTATTGTGTGCGGACTTGGTAGTCCTTCCGATTCAAGACTTTGATGTTATTTTGGGTATGGATTGGTTGAGCAAGTTTCATGCTTCTGTTGATTGTCGTAAGAAAGTTGTTACTTTTTCTATTCCCAATATGCCTAAATTTGTTTTTGAGGCTATGCCTTTGGGTAGGAATATTCGTATCATTTCTTTATGTGAAAGCTAGGAGATTGTTGCATCGTGGTTGTGAGGGGTACTTGGCTAGTGTGCTTGATACTAGGAAAGAATCCCCTAGTTTGGAGAGTGTTCGGGTAGTTAGAGAATTTCCCGATGTTTTCTCTTCTGATTATGATATGCCTCCCGATCGTGAGATAGAGTTTTGTATAGACCTTTTACCGGGTACAGCTCCGATTTAGGCACCGTATAGGTTGGCTCCCACAGAGTTGAAGGAACTAAAGGTTCAGTTGCAAGAGTTGCTTGATCGAGGGTTTATCCGCCCTAGTGTTTCCCCGTGGGGAGCACCGGTTTTGTTTGTGCAGAAGAAAGACGGTTCTTTGAGATTGTGTATTGATTACCGAAAGTTGAATCAGGTTACAGTGAAGAACAAGTATCCTCTACCTCACATTGATGATTTATTTGATTAGCTTCAAGGGTCCGTGGTGTTTTCTAAACTTGATTTGAGGAGTGGGTACCATCAGTTGAAGATTCGATCGGAGGATATTCCGAAGACTGCCTTTCGCACTCGTTATGGGCATTACGAGTTCTTGGTTATGCCGTTTGGGTTGACTAACGCGCCTGCCGTATTTATGGATTTGATGAACCGGGTTTTCCATCCTTATCTTGATTCGTTCATGGTGGTCTTCATCGACGACATTCTTGTCTACTCAAAATCTCGAGAGGAGCACGAGCAACACTTGAGGACAGTTTTATCCATTCTTGCGAGGGAGCAGTTGTTTGCGAAGTTTAGTAAATGCGAATTTTGGCTCGAGAAGGTTTCATTTCTGGGTCATGTTATTTCTAAAGATGGGATTTTTGTGGATCCTTCAAAGATAGAAGCCATAGTGGATTGGAAGAGACCCGAGATAGTAACCGAGATCAGAAGTTTTCTGGGCTTAGCCGGGGTATTAGAGAAGGTTTATGAGGTTTATGGAAGGGTTTTCGAGGATTGCTACTCCGATGACTCAGTTGACCCGGAAGGATGTACCGTTTGTGTGGGGTGAAAAATGTCAAAGTAGCTTTGATGAATTAAAGAAGAGATTAACTACGGCTCCTATTCTAGCGTTACCAAATGGAAATGACGACTTAGTGATCTATAGTGATGCATCGAAGGAAGGCTTGGGTTGTGTTTTAATGCAGAATGGGAAAGTGATCGCGTATGCTTCGAGGAAGTTGAGTCCGAGTGAACAAAATTATCCTACTCACGATATGGAATTGGCAGCTATCGTATTTGCCCTTCAGAAGTGGAAGCACTACCTTTACGGAGCGAAATTTGAGATTTTCACGGATCACAAAAGTTTGAAGTATCTCTTCTCCCAGAAGGAATTGAATAACCGACAGCGTCGATGGATGGAACTTTTGAAGGACTATGATTGTAAGATATCCTATTATCCCGGGAGAGCGAATGTTGTAGCCGACGCGATTAGTAGAAAATCTTATGTGGCTTCGATGATGGTTCGAGAGTGGAAAATGCTTGAGGATGTTCGAGATTGGTGTCCTCGTGAATCGAGACATGGGGCTATTTTTGCGAATATTAGGGTATCTCCGACCCTAATTCAAAGAATAAAGGAAGCTCAGAAAGAAGATCCAGAGTTAGTGAAAATAATGGGTAAATTGAAGGAGACGAACTTCGAGGATTTTTCTTTGAGTTCGATTGGGGTGTTGACTTTTCGTGGACGTTTGTGTGTGCCCGACGTTGATGGAATAAAGAGGCAAGTTTTAGATGAGAGTCATAAATCGAGATATACTATTCATCCGGGTAGTACGAAGATGTATCAAGATCTGAAGCAACAATTTTGGTGGAACAACATGAAGAGAGAAATAGCTGAGTATGTATCGAAGTGTTTAACTTGTCAGCAGGTCAAAGCCGAGCATCAGAGACCCACAGGACTACTTCATCCATTAGAGATTCCGGAGTGGAAGTGGGAGCATGTGACTATGGATTTTGTTACGGGACTACCTCGTACCCGTAGGAAGTTTGACAGTGTTTGGGTGATCGTGGATAGATTGACCAAGAGTGCCCATTTCTTACCGATTGATATCAGATACTCGATGGAGAAACTTACGACCCTTTATATTAATTAGATTGTGAGATTACATAGGGTCCCGGTTAGCATTGTGTCGGATCGTGATCTGAGGTTTACTTCTAGATTCTGGAAAGCGTTACAGGAAGCTTTGGGTACCGATTTGAGATTCAGTACAGCCTTTCACCCTCAGACTGACGGTCAATCCGAGAGGACTATTCAGATTTTAGAGGATATGTTGCGAGCTTGTTCGATAGATTTTTCTGATTCGTGGGATGTTCATTAACCTCTAGTGGAGTTTTCGTATAATAACAGTTATCAGGCTAGTATCGAGATGGCTCCTTACGAGGCTTTATATGGGAGAAAGTGTAGATCGCCTATCTGTTGGGATGAAATCGGGGAAGCGAAGATATGGGGTATCGACTTGGTTCAGAATTCAGTTGAGAAAGTCAAAGTTATTCGGGATCGATTGAAGACAGCCCAGAGTCGACATAAGAGCTATGCGGACCACGGAAGACGTGATCTTAATTTTCAGACCGGAGATTTTGTATTCTTGAAGGTGTCCCCGAAGGTTGGTATTCGAAGGTTTGGGAAGAAGGGTAAATTAGCTCCGAGGTTTGTTGGACCGTTTGAGATTTTGGGGAAAGTGGGACTTCTAGCATATCGGCTTGCGTTACCATCTTCTTTGGACCGGTTACATAATGTTTTTCACGTTTCTATGCTTCGGAAGTATGTTCATGATCCTTCTCACGTTTTACCGAGGGTACCGGAGGATATAGAGCCCGACATGACTTACGAAGAACGACCGGTTCGAATCCTTGATTCTAAAGTCCAAGAGTTGAGAAGCAAAAGCATTCCGTTGGTTAGAGTTCTTTGGAGGAATCACAATGTTGAGGAATCGACTTGGGAGCTTCGAGAGGAGATGGAGCGTAAATATCCGTGGCTTTTTAATTCGGGTAAGTCTCGTTAAAATTCGGGTCGAATTTTCTTTAAGGGGGAGTGAATGTCACGACCCGAAAACCGGTCTCTATTTTATTGATAAATAATTAATTATTTATTTATTTATTTGATTTAATTATTTATGTGCGCATTTTATATCTCATAATATTATTAATTTGTGTCTAGCATTATTTGGTTGATATTGTGTTAAGTGGGTAGTAGGGAATTTGGTTTGGGTTATGTGTTAGTGGATGAGGGGGCCTAAGTGTAACCTTTTGAAATAATTTTAACTACTCCCTCCCTACTCTTCCTTCTCTCTTCCTCACCCTACTCCCATTCCCAGCATACTCTCTCTCTCTCTCTCTCTCTCCTTGGTTTGGGTAAGTTTTCTTCTCTCCCTTCTCTCTTCAATCTAGCTATCTTCCCCTCATTATCTCTCATTTCTCATAACTTGAAACATGTTTAGATCGTCGATAGAATCGTAGGAAGCTAAGAAATTTCGAGTTCCGTCACCTTTGAGAAATCCGAGTAAGTTGCTTTTCCCCCCATTTTTATGCTAGAAATGTTCATCAATGGTTGTATGATGTTATTGTTGTTGTTTATTGCAATCTTGGATGAGTTTTGAGTTATTTCAACTTGTTTGATAAATTTTGTGAGAAATTGATGTTGGGTTGAAATCTCTTGGATTGGATGTTCTAAATAATGTCTTATGAGCCATTTTAAGTTTCTAAGTTACTAGGGTACCTTGGTTTTGATATCTAGAAGTATTAACCTTGGGGTTGTTGATTTGAGTGTGAAAATGGTGGTTTTTGTGTCCATTTCCGAGTTGAAGAACCCAGGAAGGAATTCTGGGTTTGCTGGTAAACCTTGGAGGCGCGCGCACCCTCCCATAGGAGGCGCACGCACCCTCTCCTCCTCCAACCTTGATTTTCCCTCTGTCGAAGGGAGGCGCACGCACCCTTTTATATGAAGCACGCGCACCCTCATTTACCTTTTGGGGCAATTTCCTTCTGACTTCAGGAGGCGCGCGCACCCTCTCCCCTGTTATGAAATTTATTTCCCTTTTTGTCCAATCTTTCGAGGGCCATATCTTGCTCATCCGGACTCCGTTTACGGCGAGTAATCTATCGTTTTGAAGCTCTCTTCGAGTAGTATAGGTTGGGATAGTTTGTCCAGTAAGTTCTAAGTTTTATACTTCGGGATTTGCTTAACTATGGTTTGAGAATGTTTGGAACATCTTTTTGATGGATTGTTGGTTGTTGCACCTTTTTGGTGATTGCGTGGAATGGTTCCCTACTTTGGAATCATTAGTTGTTTATCGTGCTAGTATTTTATTACTTAGCCTTTACTTGAAAGTCCAGCTGGTATTTGTGTCGTGTTGGGCGATGCGAAGCATTATGATGGCACAAGCCAAGTCCATTATGATGTTGACCATTGTTTTGCCCCATTATTCCCCTCCTCCAGATTGGCCTTGGATGTGAGATGAGCTAGCCCTTTTGTTAGCATTTTAGCTATTGGTTTTGGGCTTTGACTGTGTGTCACTGTCCCCTTATTATTATTGGTTCCGGTACCGGGGGTTTTCTCTTCAGCTTTCATGCTACTATGAAGATGTTGATTGTTGATTATTGAAGCTTCGCAGCGACCTTTATTTGGTTCTATCAGTTGGGAAACCTTGGCTAATATCCTTTGTTACTTGTTTATTTCCGCTGCTATCTGTTAATTGATAAATGCTATGTGCTAAGTGATATTTATTATTGTTGATTGCTTATTGCATCATAACATGTCATGTAGTTGCATTAGTAACTTATTGAGATTTATCTCACCCCTTTTCTTTTACCTTTGTTTTTCCTTAACCCCCCCCCCCCCAGGAGGAAAGGATTAGACTCGCTGATCACGAGGAGGACGTCGCGAGGGTTGAGCTTTTTGGGCAGATTGTTATTGGTGGGTTTACATTACATAAATGTGTAACCTTTTTGGGAATAGTTGTACCAAACTTGACGTCATTAGAATTTATATATTTTATTATTTTGGGTGTAAGCTTATGGAGCTTACACTAGTTTTTCTTTCTTGTTGTTCAGTTGGATCTCCAAACTTTGTGTTATCATCTTTTGGTATAAAAGGAAAATTTTATCTTCATTATTTTAGAGTTTATTGTTTAAGTCGACGTCCAGCTCGCGTACTCCGGGCCCGCGGGGTCGCGACAGATCTTTTCCCGATCAAACCTCTCCAAATAGCTTGTCTATTTATTGTGCTTTTCATTCTACATTTAAGCTTTTCTAATATATTTCTTTGTTTGATCTTTGTAGATTGTCTTGCACTGTTTGCATTGTGTTTGTGTGCTTTATGCCTTAGTACCATTTTGCGCCTCTCTTTAAGCTAAACTTAGTGCGTTCGTTTTTACACTTCTGCGCATATACCTGCGCATAAGTGATTGCTTTAAGTTTCTGCTGTGCATTTCACACTCTTGTTGCGCGCTATACTTAGCCAAAATTAGAGTTGTGCATATTAGCCATTGTTTTGCAAAAGGATTTGAAAAGAATTTTAAAACGCTATTCACCCCCCCCCCTCTAGAATTTTTCATACCCTTGTTGCCCATTTGGGACCAACAAGTGGTATCAGTTCATGTTCCGATTCGATATGGCAAACTCAAAACCTATGGCAACTGCTAACTACACTCATGTTCCAGTCTTTGATGAAGTTCATTTCAACGTATGGAAGTTCAGCATTCTGACCCATCTCAACTCTATCGATGAACGGCTCCATGACACTGTAGTTTATGGACCTTATATTCCGATGAAGGTGAATCCTAATCCACGCACCAACGCTGCTCAACCAACAATTCAGAAACCAAAGGAAGAATGGTCAGAAGATGAAATCAGAAGAGTTGCAAATGATGGGAAAGCTAGAAACATTCTCCTTAGTACTCTAAGCACAGCTATGAAACAACAAGTCATGCATTGTGCTACCGCCAATGAATTATGGGATGCTATTGAAGAGCATATCGAAGGAGACACTGTTTGCAGAGAGAACCATACGAATTACAAAAGAGATTCAACAATTTCTCTCAACTCCCCGGTGAAACTTTAAGACAGACTTATGAACGTTATTGTGAAATTATCAATCTCTGCATTTCACTTGGAAAGAAATTCTCCAATAAGTAATTAAATGTTAATTTCCTTGCTGCTTTTGGATCTAGATATCTCCAAAAATCTAGCGCCCTTGAAGACGCTGGAACTTTGGATGATTGGACTTTAAGGAACCTTTATGCTAATCTCAAGGTTTACGAACTCAAACTTCAGCGCATAAGTGAAACTGAAGGAAAATCAAAGTCCATAGCAATGGTGGCGGAAAGAGAAGAAGCGTCTGCGCAAGTACATGTTGAGAAAAGTTCTGACCCCAAAATTTCTACTTCTGAGTTATTGGATATGGATGACGAAGACTTCGCTTTATTTGTGAAGAAATTCTAGAAGTTTAGAAAATTCTCAAAACTCGGTTCAACCAGCAAATTTCAAGGATCTACAAGCAGGCCTCCTCCAAAGTTTACGAGGAACAGTAACTCAAAAAGGAAAGTAGACCTTATTTGTTTTAATTGCAGGAAACCAGGACATTTTGCATCAAGCTGCCCAATTCCTAAGTTCGTGTACATGCAGAAAAGAAGCAGTCACACTCCCTGTTAGTGTTGGTGCCGTAGGCACGTTTATGAAACGTTGTAATTGTTATCATTTATTCATATTAATAAAGAGATGTTTTGATTATTATTGTTGTTCATGTTTACTTATAATAATCTCCGTCCCTAGTACTTGTTTGGTACTAGTATAAAGGCTAAATGATCATGGGATGATCATGTTAGATTTATGGGTACTTGTTAGGTACTGGACATGACTCGCTTTATGAGATCTATATCATGGTCAATGTCATATATATATCTCATATTAGTTATGTCATTTGAATACTTAGACATGAAGTTATTATAGTCTTCCACTTGATGAACATTATGTTTTACATATTCAAACGCTACCTTTAACCGAGTAGTTATAAAGGATATGATTGGCATAATCGGATTCATGTAGGGAAGAATAATAAGCTGTGATGGATTTGTCCCTCTTCGGAGAGATGTCAAGCTTGGGCCTCTCGTAGGAATGTTGTTGATAAAAATGTTCGGCCGGACTCAAATGAATTGATTGGATCAATTTTATTTGGATTATCAACATATTCGAAATCGAGAAAGTATTGAACAATGCAAGTTGACTTGTTGACCATGACTTGTGTTCAATGACATCGTGGACAAAGGGATTGTGACATGCTCTAAAAGGAATGCGAACTTGTATCTAGTTACACTATTTGGGTAGGTATGATGGTTTGCTAGAACCTAATCATATCTTATGGGTTCATGTTTGGACTCATTGCCAACATAGTGTAATCCTAGAGGGTCACACACAAATAGAACGAATCCTAAAGGACTGAATTGGAATTATGGAAAATATGAGACTTTCTGGACTGGTACGACCGTGCTGATTATTGAGCATGACCATGCCAATAATCGGCAAGAAGGACGGATTGCTCGAACCTGATGGCACGACCGTGCTGGTTATGAAGCACGACCGTGCTAGGCACGGCCGTGCCGATTATAAAGCACGATTGTGCCAATAATCAGAAAAGGGATGCCAGGCTCGTAACCATTGGCACAACCGTGCTAGTTTTAGGGCACGGCCGTGCCAGTGCTGCTTGTACAGAAAGTTGTTTCCTTAATTGGGTGACGGGATTTAGGAATCCTAGGTCCTTAAGGGTTAAGGACTAGGACCTATATAAAGTCTTTTTCACCAGCCATTAAGGTTGATTAACCTAGTTCATTGAGAGAACAATATTCTTGATTAGTGATTTGGAATCAAAGATCAAGAATTCATAATTCCATATAGTCAATATAATTGTGAAAGTGTGTTTCATAATTTTGGTCTAGCAACCAAGATCAAGTGCTCTTGATATTCGTTTGAGGTGTTGATACCGCTAGAGGGTGAAGCTTATCATTTTCGAAGTTCGTGTTCTTGCTTTCTCCGTGATCAAGCTTCAAGTCTCCACCAAGATCAAAGGTTAAAATTCAAAGTCATCAAGGGTTAGTATTCTAGTATTCATATTGCATGTATTTGATATAATCATATGAATGGATCTATGGGCTTTGGGTTTCATGAAAAAATTTAAATGCTTAATTCCGCTGTGCATGTTACTAGGAAACCCAACAGTGGTATCAGAGCCCCGTTCATGTTAATTATTTCAATACTAGATCATGTTCTGTGTATATAAATTGTTTTTTATGTGCCTAGCATGATATGAATATTGGATTATGATGTTTATGTGTTATATGCGTTTATGTGGTTTACTGTTTTATAAACTTTAATCACATTATTCAATCGCAATAAAAATTATGGTGGGTTTAAAAATTATTTGGGTTATCAATTTTTGATTGGATCAAAGTTTTGATAATCTAGGGATTCATGAATTGTTAATTCAAGGCTTTGATGATCATGGTGATTGGATCACCAAGAACACCAAATCCTAATTGAATCTGGAAACACAATTTTAATACAAAATTGGGAACTTTAATTTTTTTTTTAATTTTTCAAAGAGGTCCAACCGGACCTATGCCTTGACCCGGCCGGACCTAGGGTTTGGCGCTGGGCGGGGCTTAGGGTTTGGGTGTGGATCTTGGCTTTAATTTTCCTATTTGTTTTAGTCTTGTGATTCCAAGAATGGATCAAGGTTTGGATTGCTAATTTACGTTCATCGAGATTGTGTTTCCCAAATTGGATCGCAGTCAAAGATTCAAAGATAAAACGAAGTTAGAATTATGAAGAGTTCATAATTGCTAAAATTGAGAAACAAAGTTCTTGATTCAAATTTTGGAGATCCATGTGGAATTGTGGATGTAATTGGCCTACGTTCATCGAGACCATCTATTGCTTAGTTTCGGCCACATGGACTACTTACTTGGTTTCTTGATTTAGTGCAGAATTGTGGTTGCCTTATGTCTTAGTTCGGCCACACTTTTTGTTGTCTTGATTTGGAGATGATAACCAAAGTTCAAAGAGTCTCATCCTCATGATTATAGAGAAACTAATGACACATAAATATTATGCTTAAATTAATGATGATTAATTTAGTGGCTAAACTTGATGTGTAACATGTTTATCTTATGTGCTCATAAATGTGTTATATGCTATATGTGATAAACCTTCAAGAAAGTTTCAAGTCCCTTTTTACCATGCCATAATTAAAACACTTGTTAGTGCTTGGGTAATTTTAGTGTAGATTCGCCCTAGCGAGGTGCATTAACTATATTCATGCATAAGCAAGATAGATAATGTGGGCTCGCCCTAGCGGGGTACATTAACTATGCGTTTAAAATGGTTGGACTTAATTAAGCGTCAAAAGAGTTTTGGGCTTAGGCAAAGATGAGATTAAAACATGCTTTCTGAAATTGGATTTCTTAAAGAATCTCAGAAAATGATCTAAGAATCATATTGGATATGATTGACAAGAGTTGTCTATCTAATTAATTTGATTTTGTGTAATCCGCCATAGCGGACTTAAAATTAAATTAAAGTTGGATCTTAGCCCATTTAAATTATATTATACATTGGATGTATAAGAAGGTTGTATAATTTAGTGGGAGTATTTTTTTGAAAAATACATTATTTATTTCTTTAATGAAATTGGTACTTATTAAATTTTGAAATTTTTTGCATAATTGTAGATAATGACTACCAACACTCAATCAATTTCATTGCGATCGATCCTTGAGAAGGATAAGCTTCAAGAGAATGGTACAAACTTTATGGATTGGATCCGTAGCCTAAGAATTGTTCTAAGGCAAGAAGATAAGTTGTACATTCTCGATGGGCCTCTTCCTATTGAACCCGAAGCCACTGCCCCTAGGGCAGAAAGAGACAATTATAAGAAGCATCGTAATGATTCTAGAGATGTAAGTTGTCTCATGCTTGCAACCATGTGCTCAAAACTCTAACAAAGTTTGGAACATTTGGAATCCTATGAGATAGGCGTGGAGTTAAGAGATATGTTTCAAGAGCAAGCTAGGCAAGAGAGGTACAAGACCATTGTTGCATTAACTTCTTGCAAAATGAGTGAAGGGCAACAAGTGAGTCCTCACATGCTTAAAATGAAAGGCTATGTAGAGCATCTTGAGAAACTTGGCTATCCAATCCCATTGGAGCTAGACACGGATCTCATTCTTAATTCATTGCCTAAATGTTATAATCAGTTTGTGATGAATGATAACATGCATGGAATGGATAAGAATCTCTCCGAGTTTCATAATATGCTTAAAACTGCGGAGATGAAGATTATGGAGAAAGGTTCTCATGTGCTCATGGTTCATGATGGGAAGAAGGCTAGTGCCAAAGGAAAGGGTAAGAAAGTTGTCAAACCCAAGATAAGTAAGGCAAAGGTTGCCAAGGCTCCAGAGGCAAAAACCGATTCACAAAAGGATGTAATTTATTTCCATTATCAAGAAATTGGTCATTGGAAACGTAATTGCAAAGCTTTTAAGGAAGAGCAAAAGAAAAAGAAGAGCAGTGGGACTGCGTCGACTTCAGGTATCTATATGATAGATATTCTCCTTTCTACCACTGATTCTTAGGTATTGGATACCGGATGTGGTTCTCACATTTGTTTAAATGTGCAGGGACTAAAGAATAGGAGACTACTTAAAGAGGGTGAAGAGGACCTACGCATGGGGAATGGAGCAAGAGTTGCTGCATTAGCCGTTGGAACTTATGAATTCACTTTACCTTCCGGATTAATACTTGTTTTGAACAATTGCTATTATGTACCGGATTTAAGTAGAAATATTATTTCAATTTCTTTTTTGGATAATGAATGAAAATAATGACAATGTCTATCATATAAATAAGAAATCTAAACCTAATGATGTAAATCATGCTTATTTATGGTATTGCCGTCCTGGTCAAATTAATGAGAAGCGTATCTCAAAACTCCATGGGGACGGTCTTTTGGGTTCATGTAACCTTAAGTCATATGATACTTGCGAGTCGTGTCTTCTTGGAAAAATGACTAAGATACATTTTACCAAGTTAGGTGAAAGGGCAAGCGACTTATTGGGGTTGATACATTCCGATATATACGGACCACTAAGTAGCAATGCTAGGGGAGGATTTCAATACTTCATAACCTTCACTGATGATTATAGTAGATTTGGGTATGTTTACCTAATGAAACATAAAAGTGAAGCCTTTGAGATACTTAGAATATTTCAAAATGAAGTAGAAAAACAACTTTGCAAAAGTATTAAGGCACTTCGATCGGATCGAGGTGGAGAATACTTGAGTCATGAATTCGATGATCATCTAAAGAATTGTGGAATAATTTCACAATTGACTCCACCCAGAACACCACAATGGAATGGTGTGTCTGAGAGGAGGAATCGGACTTTGTTGGACATGGTTCGATCAATGATGAGTCGAGTTGATCTTCCTTTATCCTTTTGGGGTTATGCTCTATAAACCGCTACTTTCACACTTAATCAAGTTCCAACTAAATCGGTTCAAAAGACTCCATATGAAATGTGGAGCGGAAAGAAACCTTGTTTGTATTTCATGAGGATTTTGGGGATGCGAAGATTTTGTCAAAAGACTTGTCTCCGACAAACTTGCGCACAAATCTGATAAAAGGTATTTTCGTGGGATATCCTAAAGAAACTAAAGGATATTACTTTTACAACCAGATGGACAACAAAGTTTTTGTTGCCCGAACTGGTGTCTTTCTAGAGAAACGGTTTCTCTCCAAAGAAATTAGTGGGAGTAAAGTAATTCTCAAAGAGCTTCGAGACCCAGAAAATGACATTGAACCGATAGTGGAACAAGAACAAGTACCACAAGGAGTTATGGAACCTGTTCAAGATACACAAGTAACTCGCAGATCTGGTAGGTTACGATCCGAACCCAAGAGATATGGTTTTCTCATAACGGATAGTAATGAGGTGGAGATCAATGATAATGATGAACCGACCACCTACCAAGAGGCGATGTCTTCTCCTGATTCGGACAAATGGCTTGGAGCCATGCAATCCAAATTGCAATACATGCAAGATAATCAAGTTTGGAATTTGATTGATGCACCCGAAGGTGTAAAAACCATAGGATGCAAATGGGTCTTCAAGAAGAAGACAGACATGTCACGACCCGAAGACCCGTCTCTATTTTCTAATAATAAATATTTAATTATTTAGTTATGACTTAATTAATTATTTGAATTATTTATTTATTTGGATAATTATGTGTGCATTTTATGTGTTATAATAAATTTTGCCAAGCATTTAATTGGTTAAATGTGCTAGTGTAGAGAGTTGGGTCTTAATTGTTGGTGGGGAGTTATTTATATTGGGTAGAGTAGGGGAGGGGCCCTAAGTGTAACATTTCAAAATAATTCATCAACTCCCTCTCTTCTCCCTCACCTCTCCCTTACCTCACACTCCATTCCCAGCTCTCTCTCTCTCTCTCTCTCTCTCCTTGGCTATTGGGTAAGTTTTTCTTCTCTCCCTTCTCTCTTCAATCTACTCAAGGCCACTGAACATGGGGAAACTGGGTTACCAGTGAAGTACATTATACTGGACTCGGCTCGTGCCATTATAATATACATCACTGCCCAAAACAAACACAATAATGCCAGCTGGACTCTATACAAGCACATAGTAATAAATACTCGCTTGAAACAACAACGGGGCATTGATTCCAAAGTAGGGAACCAAGCCAAATTCATCACAAAGGATGCAAACTAATTCTCATGAAGAGATCAATCAACAACAACATCACACATGAAGTTACTCAAAAAGAGCACAATGGTCACACATCTTAACACGTCACAAATATGATCACAATTGGACCAAAGCCAACACTTAGACATTTCGTGGGGAATCATTCCAATTAATCATCATAAAGATGTACCGATTAAACATACATCATAAAAGTGCTTCAACGTTTCCAGATAATAGTAAGTCAAACCCCAAATATATTTATTCACAAGGAAACCAAATTCATCGTTAGAGTAATCCAAATTGACCATTTAATTCTAAGGGAACAAGGCCCAAAACATGGATTAAAGTTATAACCTAGACCGAAAACAAGCAAATAATATGTGCCAGGAAAAGGGGGCGGGCGGGCGCTCAGGCTGGGGCGGGCGGTCGCCCGGGTGCAAGCGGGCGCGCGGGTCGGGGCGAGCGAGCGCTTAATTGGACAGAAGAAATGGGAGAGAAACCAAGCGGGTGAAAAAGGGAAAAGAAGGCGAGCGGGCGGTCGCCCGGGCTGGAGCAGGCGGGCGCCCGGTCTGCCTTCTGGCCGAGAACTCAACTGGGTAAACACCATTTTCGACCAAAAATTCAACCAAACACAAAATGCTCAAAATCAACTCTTCCCAAATCATTTCCAAGGTACCCAAACCATAACCAAACATAAAAGGGGACCTAAACAACATCATTTAACACCCCAAACTCAAGATTTAATTTCAACATTTCCCAAAAATCACCAAAGATGAACAAAAGTGCAAATTCATCATTTCTTTCACAACCAGCATTCAATCATCATTTCAAGTTCATATAAAACATAGATGACCAATTTTTAAGCTAAAGGGGGGCTTAGTAGCTTACTTCAAAGGAATCCAAACTCAACCAAATCAACTTCTATTGAGCTTCCCACGAACCTAGCGACGTTCTAGACATTTGATATAACATGAACAATGAGAGGAAATGGGGGGAAGATAGGTAAAATGAAGAGAGAAGGAAGAGGAGAAATTTACCTTCTTGGCTAAGGAGAGAGAGAGAGAATGAAACTGGGTAAGAGGAGTGAGTGAGGGAGGGAGGTAAGGTGAGGTGAGGGAGAAGGTGTAATAATTCAAAAAACTTACATTCAGCCCCCTCCACTACTACTTACACAAAATTAATACTCCCCACTATCAACTAAGACCCAAATATAATACACTACCACAAAATCAATTAAATGCTAGGCATAAATATTATAACACACAAAATGCACACGAAATTTATCAATTAAATAAATAATTAAGCAAGTCAATAAATAAATAATTATTTAATACTAAGAAAATAGAGACGGGGTTTCGGGTCGTGACAATCACTCCCCCTAAAAGAAAATTCGACCCAAATTTTAACACTTACCAAGATTTTCGAATAACCACGGATACTTCCGTTCCATCTCATCCCGCAATTCCCAAGTCGACTCCTCAACTTCGTGATTCCTCCATACCACTCTAACTAGGGAAATACTCTTGTTTCTCAACTCTTGCACTTTAGTATCAATCACTCGAATTGGTTTCTCCTCATAAGACATATTCGGTTCAATATCTTCCGGTACTTCCGACAACACATGGGATGGATCATACACATACTTACGAAGCGCTGAAACGTGAAACACATTATGCAATCGGCCTAGAGAAGGCGGTAACGCAAGACGATAAGCAAGATTCCCAACTCTATCTAATATCTCGAAAGGCCCAATAAACCTTGGAGCAAGCTTTCACTTCTTACCAAACCTTCGGATTCCCACCTTCGGAGACACTTTCAAAAACACGAAGTCACCCGACTGAAACTCGAGATCTCGCCTCCGATGATCGGGATAGTTCTTTTGTCTAGACTGAGCGGTGATTAGGCGATTTCGAATAAGCTTTACCTTTTCAATCGAGTCATTAACCAAATCGACACCCCAAATCTTAGCTTCCCCGACTTCGTCCCAACAAATGGGAGACCGACACTTCCTACCATTCAAAGCTTCATAAGGAGCCATTTCGATACTCGATTGAAAACTGTTGTTATAAGCAAACTCCACTAAAGGCAAATGAGTATCCCAAGAATCCGCGAAGTCGATCGAACAAGCCCGTAACATGTCTTCAAGAATCTGAATCGTTCTCTCCGATTGACCATCGGTTTGTGGATGAAAAGCCGTGCTAAACCTCAATTCGGAACCCAAAGCCTTCTGAAACGCTTGCCAAAACCGAGAAGTAAATCTAGGATCCCGATCAGAAACGATACTAACTGGAACCCCATGCAATCTCACGATCTCGTTGATATACAAAGTCGCAAGCCTTTCCATTGAATAGCTAATCTCGATGGGTAGAAAATGAGAAGACTTCGTCAATTTGTCAACAACCACCCAAACTGCATCATGCCTCCTCCTCGTACGCGGTAATCCGGACACAAAGTCCATCGTCACATGTTCCCACTTCCATTCTGGTATCTCAAGAGGTTGAAGTAACCCCGCGGGTCTTTGATGTTCCGCTTTAATCTGTTGACAAGTCAAACATTTCGACGCATAATCCGCTATATCCCGCTTCATGCCACTCCACCAGAAATGCTGTTTCAAATCCCGATACATTTTGGTACTCCCGGGGTGAATAGTATACCTCGACTTGTGGCCCTCATCAAGAACTTGGCGCTTTACTCCTTCCATACTAGGCACACACAAACGACCTCTATAACTCAAAACCCCTTCGGAACTAAGAGAAAACTCTTCAAACTTTTTGTCCCCAATCTTACTCGAAATCTTCACCAACTCGGGGTCATCCTTCTGAGCATCTTTAACTTGTTGAACTAAGGCAGGTAATACCTTAATGTTCGCAAAAATAGCTCCATGCTTGGATTCATAAGGGTCCCAATCTCGAACATCTTCCAACATTTTCCATTCACGCACCATCAATGAAGCTACATAAGACTTCCGACTAATGGCATCGGCCACCACATTTGCTTTACCCGGATGATAAGAAATGGTGCAATCAAAATCCTTCAACAATTCCATCCACCTGCGCTGTCTATTATTCAACTCCTTTTGTGAGAAAAGATATTTCAAGCTTTGATGATCGGTAAAAATCTCAAACTTTGCCCCATATAGATAATGCTTCCACTTGTGCAACGCAAAAACAATAGCCACAAGCTCTATGTCATGGGTAGGGTAATTCTGCTCACTCGGAGTCAACTTCCTTGAAGCATACGCAATCACTTTCCCATTTTGCATCAAAACGCAACCGAGGCCTTCTTTAGAGGCATCACTATACATGACTAACTCATCTTTCCCATTTGGTAAAACAAGGACGGGAGCGGTAGTCAACCTCCTTTTCAACTCATCAAAACTCAATTGACATTTTTCTTCCCACACATACGGCACGTTCTTTCTGGTCAACTGAGTCAACGGAGTAGCAATCTTAGAAAATCCTTCAATAAACCTTCTATAGTACCCGGCTAATCCCAAGAAGCTTCGAATTTCTGTAACTGATTCCGGCCTCTTCCAATTCACAATAGCTTCGATTTTTTAGGGATCTACGGATATCCCGCCATTAGAAACCACGTGCCCCAGAAAAGAAACTTCCTCGAGCCAAAAGGCACACTTACTGAACTTCGCAAACAATTGCTTCTCCCGAAGAATAGATAAGACCATTCGCAAATGTTGTTCGTGCTCCACCCGAGACTTCGAATAAACCAGAATGTCATCGATAAACACCACCACGAAAGTATCAAGGTACGGTTTAAAAAACCGATTCATCATATCCATAAATACCGCAGGAGCATTCGTTAACCCGAAAGGCATGACAAGGAATTCATAGTGCCCATACCTACTACGGAAAGCAGTCTTGGGAACGTCTTCAGAACGAATTTTCAACTGGTGATAACCACTCCTCAAATCAAGCTTCGAAAAGACAACCGACCCCTGAAGCTGATCAAACAAGTCATCAATATGGGGAAGAGGATATTTGTTCTTGATAGTTACCTGATTTAGCTTCCTGTAATCGATACACAGCCTCAAAGATCCATCTTTCTTCTTGACAAACAATACCGGAGCTCCCCACGGTGACACGCTAGGGCGGATAAACCCACGATCAAGTAACTCTTGCAACTGCTCCTTAAATTCTTTCAATTCAGCCGGAGCCATTCTATAAGGTGCCGCCGATATAGGAGTTGTACCCGGAAGCACATCTATACAAAACTCGATCTCTCTATCAGGAGGCATAGAATACTCCGTAGAAAACACATCCGGAAACTCCCTAACAATATTTACCTCCTCCACACTAGAAACCCTTTTCGTAGTATCCAGAACACTGGCCAGAAACCCAACACAACCACGGTTCAACAACTTTCTAGCCTTCACATACGAAATAATATGAACCTTTTTACCCAAAGGAATCGCCTCAAAAGAAAATTCAGGGACATTAGGGGTAGAAAAAGTAACCACCTTTTTAAAACAATCAACAGTAGGATGGTATCGACTCAACCAATCCATACCCAAAATGATATCAAAATCTTGCAATGGCAATATAATCAAATTAGCAAGTAAAACATGCTCACGTATATGCACATCACAATCACGCAATACTTTATCAGTCACCAAACTCTTACCTATAGGGGTAGACACCTCTAACACAAAAGGTAGAGACTCAGGCAACGAAGACAACTGAGATGCAAAATGCACAGACACATAAGAATGCGAAGAACCGGGGTCTATTAGTGCACGTGCCCTCCTATTAGACATAGAAATAATACCTCCAATCACGTTAGAAGCATTAGAAGCCTGTTGTTGGTTGATGGCAAAGACACGACCTTGCACCTTGGGCTTGCCCGAGGCATCCCTCTTCTGACCCGAAGACGACCCGGTACCACTACCAACTGACGGATTCTTCGGTTTAGGACAATTATATTGAAAGTGACCCAACTGGCCGCAATTCAAGCACTTACCCTGCTTTTTCCAACACTTCTCCTCGGAGTGTCCTCCCTTTTGACAATAATTGCAAACCCGATTATTCTGACCCCCCGAGGTGTTACCTTGATTCCTATTGCCCTGTTGTCCTTGAGAAGTTCCCCTGAAAAGTGAAAAGATGTTCTGTGCTCCCCTAGTGTCACCACGATGAGGTTGTGGCTTCCCTTGACCTCCTTGTTTCACTACACTTGTTGATTCCGTCTTCTTCTTATGCTCTACAATGTCCTGCTCCACCTGGTAGGCACGATCAATGGCATCCTGAAGGTCTTGAAATTTGTGGGAAGTGAGTTGGGTTCTGATCACGGTTTTCAACCCTTTGACAAACCTCGAGGTCTTCCTTTCTTCAGTCGAAACCATGTAATTGCAATACCGAGCCAATTCAGTGAATTTGGCAACATACTCGGCGACCGTCAATAGATTTTGTTCCAAGCTAAGAAACTCGGACTCCTTCCTGTCTTGATCCACCTTAGGAATGAAATGCTCTTTGAACTTTTTCTTGAACGTCTCCCAAACATGGGGTACCCGTGCCTCCTCCCAACTAGCTTTCAACGATTTCCACCAATACTCTGCGCCTCCAACTAGCTTGTAGGTCGCAAATCTTACCCTATCCTCATCTGAGCTTTGTAAGACCTCAAAGATCTTTTCCATAGACTCAACCCACCTTTCTGCTTTAGTCACATCTGACCCTCCATCAAACTCTGTCGGTTTCATCCTCAGAAATTGTTCCAGTCCAGTCCTCGGAGCCAATGGTGCCTCTCTACGATTGTTATCATTCATGGTTTTCAATGCCGCCTCAAATATTCCTTGAAACATCGCTAGGGCTTCTTCTCTCGCATTTCCCTGCTCAGCGGGACCACCCTGTTCATTATCAGACCCGACCATGATTACCGAGTACCTGCATAAGACACTCATCGTTACTCACTCCATACTCAATTACCCTCCTAGGTCATTTAGTCACTCTAGACTATCTACAACCTAGCTCTGATACCAACTGTCGCGCCCCGTACCTGTGGTCCTACATGGCCCCACGCTCGGGACGCTCACGGAAGACGTCATAAATCACATTTAACAAAAACTTTTCGAAAACTATCATAAAGATAAACGAAATCCACTTTGGAGTGCAAAAACTCCACTTTACTTACAAATAACTTTCACAACTAAATTACTTGGCACGAAGGCCTACAATAACTTATACAAAAGAATGAACACCAACATTATCCAAAAATAGGTGTTACAAGATCAAGTCACGGATACACTACCCATTAAGGTTATACATTTACATAATGTAGCCTTTACAAACATACCCCAAAAGAATTTACCACCTCGACGCCTTCCTTGTGATAAGTGACCTATCCCGGATGCACGCCCTTATCTAAAACAGTAAACAAATAAGGGGTGAGATAAAATCTCAGTAAGCTACTAATATGCAACTACATTTCATGCCAACATGATAATCACAAAGGAACAATCAATAGGCATTCACATATGCATATAACACAAAAGATATAGTCCACTCATCACATAACACATAATGCGGAAATAAACACTCATAAGTGGATACTGAGCCAAGGTTCTATAAACGGAACACCATCCTTTGAGAAGAGTCCGTTGAGCAGCATGAACGAGCTGAAGCCGGTTCCGGAACCAAGTAACAACAACAACCAGTAATGGGGGAAATAACACATAGTCATACCCCCAAGCCAATAGCTAGAATACTCACCATAGGAGCTAGCTCATCCCAACCACGATCGCGGGAAGGGGCATCCCACTCAAGGCCACTGAACATGGGGAAACTGGGTTACCAGTGAAGTACATTATACTGGACTCGGCTCGTGCCATTATAATATACATCACTGCCCAAAACAAACACAACAATGCCAGCTGGACTCTATACAAGCACATAGTAATAAATACTCGCTTGAAACAACAACGGGGCATTGATTCCAAAGTAGGGAACCAAGCCAAATTCATCACAAAGGATGCAAACTAATTCTCATGAAGAGATCAATCAACAACAACATCACACATGAAGTTACTCAAAAAGAGCACAATGGTCACACATCTTAACACGTCACAAATATGATCACAATTGGACCAAAGCCAACACTTAGACATTTCGTGGGGAATCATTCCAATTAATCATCATAAAGATGTACCGATTAAACATACATCATAAAAGTGCTTCAACGTTTCCAGATAATAGTAAGTCAAACCCCAAATATATTTATTCACAAGGAAACCAAATTCATCGTTAGAGTAATCCAAATTGACCATTTAATTCTAAGGGAACAAGGCCCAAAACATGGATTAAAGTTATGACCTAGACCGAAAACAAGCAAAGAATATGTGCCAGGAAAAAGGGGCGGGCGGGCGCTCAGGCTGGGGCGGACGGTCGCCCGGGAGCAAGCGGGCGCGCGGGTCGGGGCGAGCGGGCGCTTAATTGGACAGAAGAAATGGGAGAGAAACCAAGCGGGTGAAAAAGGGAAAAGAAGGCGAGCGGGCGGTCGCCTGGGCTGGAGCGGGCGGGCGCCTGGTCTGCCTTCTGGCCGAGAACTCAACTGGGTAAACACCATTTTCGACCAAAAATTCAACCAAACACAAAATGCTCAAAATCAACTCTTCCCAAATCATTTCCAAGGTACCCAAACCATAACCAAACATAAAGGGGACCTAAACAACATCATTTAACACCCCAAACTTAAGATTTAATTTCAACATTTCCCCAAAATCACCAAAGATGAACAAAAGTGCAAATTCATCATTTCTTTCACAACCAGCATTCAATCATCATTTCAAGTTCATATAAAACATAGATGACCAATTTTTAAGCTAAAGGGGGGCTTAGTAGCTTACTTCAAAGGAATCCAAACTCAACCAAATCAACTTCTATTGAGCTTCCCACGAACCTAGCGACGATCTAGACATTTGATATAACATGAACAATGAGAGGAAATGGGGGGAAGATAGGTAAAATGAAGAGAGAAGGAAGAGGAGAAATTTACCTTCTTGGCTAAGGAGAGAGAGAGAATGAAACTGGGTAAGAGGAGTGAGTGAGGGAGGGAGGTAAGGTGAGGTGAGGGAGAAGGTGTAATAATTCAAAAAACTTACATGTAGCCCCCTCCACTACTACTTACACAAAATTAATGCTCCCCACTATCAACTAAGACCCAAATATAATACACTACCACAAAATCAATTAAATGCTAGGCATAAATATTATAACACACAAAATGCACACGAAATTTATCAATTAAATAAATAATTAAGCAAGTCAATAAATAAATAATTATTTAATACTAAGAAAATAGAGACGGGGTTTCGGGTCGTGACAATCACTCCCCCTAAAAGAAAATTCGACCCAAATTTTAACACTTACCAAGATTTTCGAATAACCACGGATACTTCCGTTCCATCTCATCCCGCAATTCCCAAGTCGACTCCTCAACTTCGTGATTCCTCCATACCACTCTAACTAGGGAAATACGCTTGTTTCTCAACTCTTGCACTTTAGTATCAATCACTCGAATTGGTTTCTCCTCATAAGACATATTCGGTTCAATATCTTCCGGTACTTCCGACAACACATGGGATGGATCATACACATACTTACGAAGCGCTGAAACGTGAAACACATTATGCAATCGGCCTAGAGAAGGCGGTAACGCAAGACGATAAGCAAGATTCCCAACTCTATCTAATATCTCGAAAGGCCCAATAAACCTTGGAGCAAGCTTTCACTTCTTACCAAACCTTCGGATTCCCACCTTCGGAGACACTTTCAAAAACACGAAGTCACCCGACTGAAACTCGAGATCTCGCCTCCGATGATCGGGATAGTTCTTTTGTCTAGACTGAGCGGTGATTAGGCGATTTCGAATAAGCTTTACCTTTTCAACCGAGTCATTAACCAAATCGACACCCCAAATCTTAGCTTCCCCGACTTCGTCCCAACAAATGGGAGACCGACACTTCCTACCATACAAAGCTTCATAAGGAGCCATTTCGATACTCGATTGAAAACTGTTGTTATAAGCAAACTCCACTAAAGGCAAATGAGTATCCCAAGAATCCGCGAAGTCGATCGAACAAGCCCGTAACATGTCTTCAAGAATCTGAATCGTTCTCTCCGATTGACCATCGGTTTGTGGATGAAAAGCCGTGCTAAACCTCAATTCGGAACCCAAAGCCTTCTGAAACGCTTGCCAAAACCGAGAAGTAAATCTAGGATCCCGATCAGAAACGATACTAACTGGAACCCCATGCAATCTCATGATCTCGTTGATATACAAAGTCGCAAGCCTTTCCATTGAATAGCTAATCTCGATGGGTAGAAAATGAGAAGACTTCGTCAATCTGTCAACAACCACCCAAACTGCATCATGCCTCCTCCTCGTACGCGGTAATCCGGACACAAAGTCCATCGTCACATGTTCCCACTTCCATTCTGGTATCTCAAGAGGTTGAAGTAACCCCGCGGGTCTTTGATGTTCCGCTTTAATCTGTTGACAAGTCAAACATTTCGACACATAATCCGCTATATCCCGCTTCATGCCACTCCACCAGAAATGCTGTTTCAAATCCCGATACATTTTGGTACTCCCGGGGTGAATAGTATACCTCGACTTGTGGCCCTCATCAAGAACTTGGCGCTTTACTCCTTCCACACTAGGCACACACAAACGACCTCTATAACTCAAAACCCCTTCGGAACTAAGAGAAAACTCTTCAAACTTTTTGTCCCCAATCTTACTCGAAATCTTCACCAACTCGGGGTCATCCTTCTGAGCATCTTTAACTTGTTGAACTAAGGCAGGTAATACCTTAATGTTCGCAAAAATAGCTCCATGCTTGGATTCATAAGGGTCCCAATCTCGAACATCTTCCAACATTTTCCATTCACGCACCATCAATGAAGCTACATAAGACTTCCGACTAATGGCATCGGCCACCACATTTGCTTTACCCGGATGATAAGAAATGGTGCAATCAAAATCCTTCAACAATTCCATCCACCTGCGCTGTCTATTATTCAACTCCTTTTCTGAGAAAAGATATTTCAAGCTTTGATGATCGGTAAAAATCTCAAACTTTGCCCCATATAGATAATGCTTCCACTTGTGCAACGCAAAAACAATAGCCACAAGCTCTATGTCATGGGTAGGGTAATTCTGCTCACTCGGAGTCAACTTCCTTGAAGCATACGCAATCACTTTCCCATTTTGCATCAAAACGCAACCGAGGCCTTCTTTAGAAGCATCACTATACATGACTAACTCATCTTTCCCATTTGGTAAAACAAGGACGGGAGCGGTAGTCAACCTCCTTTTCAACTCATCAAAACTCAATTGACATTTTTCTTCCCACACATACGGCACGTTCTTTCTGGTCAACTGAGTCAACGGAGTAGCAATCTTAGAAAATCCTTCAATAAACCTTCTATAGTACCCGGCTAATCCCAAGAAGCTTCGAATTTCTGTAACTGATTCCGGCCTCTTCCAATTCACAATAGCTTCGATTTTTGAGGGATCTACGGATATCCCGCCATTAGAAACCACGTGCCCCAGAAAAGAAACTTCCTCGAGCCAAAAGGCACACTTACTGAACTTCGCAAACAATTGCTTCTCCCGAAGAATAGATAAGACCATTCGCAAATGTTGTTCGTGCTCCTCCCGAGACTTCGAATAAACCAGAATGTCATCGATAAACACCACCACGAAAGTATCAAGGTGCGGTTTAAAAAACCGATTCATCATATCCATAAATACCGCAGGAGCATTCGTTAACCCGAAAGGCATGACAAGGAATTCATAGTGCCCATATCTACTACGGAAAGCAGTCTTGGGAACGTCTTCAGAACGAATTTTCAACTGGTGATAACCACTCCTCAAATCAAGCTTCGAAAAGACAACCGACCCCTGAAGCTGATCAAACAAGTCATCAATATGGGGAAGAGGATATTTGTTCTCGATAGTTACCTGATTTAGCTTCCTGTAATCGATACACAGCCTCAAAGATCCATCTTTCTTCTTGACAAACAATACCGGAGCTCCCCACGGTGACACGCTAGGGCGGATAAACCCACGATCAAGTAACTCTTGCAACTGCTCCTTAAATTCTTTCAATTCAGCCGGAGCCATTCTATAAGGTGCCGCCGATATAGGAGTTGTACCCGGAAGCACATCTATACAAAACTCGATCTCTCTATCAGGAGGCATAGAGTACTCCGTAGAAAACACATCCGAAAACTCCCTAACAATATTTACCTCCTCCACACTAGAAACCCTTTTCGTAGTATCCAGAACACTGGCCAGAAACCCAACACAACCACGGTTCAACAACTTTCTAGCCTTCACATACGAAATAATATGAACCTTTGTACCCAAAGGAATCGCCTCAAAAGAAAATTCAAGGACATTAGGGGTAGAAAAAGTAACCACCTTTTTAAAACAATCAATAGTAGCATGGTATCGACTCAACCAATCCATACCCAAAATGATATCAAAATCTTGCAATGGCAATATAATCAAATCAGCAAGTAAAACATGCTCACGTATATGCACATCACAATCACGCAATACTTTATCAGTCACCAAACTCTTACCTATAGGGGTAGACACCTCTAACACAAAAGGTAGAGACTCAGGCAACGAAGACAACTGAGATGCAAAATGCACAGACACATAAGAATGCGAAGAACCGGGGTCTATTAGTGCACGTGCCCTCCTATTAGACATAGAAATAATACCTCCAATCACGTTAGAAGCATTAGAAGCCTGTTGTTGGTTGATGGCGAAGACACGACCTTGCACCTTGGGCTTGCCCGAGGCATCCCTCTTCTGACCCGAAGACGACCCGGTACCACTACCAACTGACGGATTCTTCGGTTTAGGACAATTATATTGAAAGTGACCCAACTGGCCGCAATTCAAGCACTTACCCTGCTTTTTCCAACACTTCTCCTCGGAGTGTCCTCCCTTTTGACAATAATTGCAAACCCGATTATTCTGACCCCCCGAGGTGTTACCTTGATTCCTATTGCCCTGTTGTCCTTGAGAAGTTCCCCTGAAAAGTGAAAAGATGTTCTGTGCTCCCCTAGTGTCACCACGATGAGGTTGTGGCTTCCCTTGACCTCCTTGTTTCACTACACTTGTTGATTCCGTCTTCTTCTTATGCTCTACAATGTCCTGCTCCACCTGGTAGGCACGATCAATGGCATCCTGAAGGTCTTGAAATTTGTGGGAAGTGAGTTGGGTTCTGATCACGGTTTTCAACCCTTTGACAAACCTCGAGGTCTTCCTTTCTTCAGTCGAAACCATGTAATTGCAATACCGAGCCAATTCAGTGAATTTGGCAACATACTCGGCGACCGTCAATAGATTTTGTTCCAAGCTAAGAAACTCGGACTCCTTCCTGTCTTGATCCACCTTAGGAATGAAATGCTCTTTGAACTTTTTCTTGAACGTCTCCCAAACATGGGGTACCCGTGCCTCCTCCCAACTAGCTTTCAACGATTTTCACCAATACTCTGCGCCTCCAACTAGCTTGTAGGTCGCAAATCTTACCCTATCCTCATCTGAGCTTTGTAAGACCTCAAAGATCTTTTCCATAGACTCAACCCACCTTTCTGCTTTAGTCACATCTGACCCTCCATCAAACTCTGTCGGTTTCATCCTCAGAAATTGTTCCAGTCCAGTCCTCGGAGCCAATGGTGCCTCTCTACGATTGTTATCATTCATGGTTTTCAATGCCGCCTCAAATATTCCTTGAAACATCGCTAGGGCTTCTTCTCTCGCATTTCCCTGCTCAGCGGGACCACCCTGTTCATTATCAGACCCGACCATGATTACCGAGTACCTGCATAAGACACTCATCGTTACTCACTCCATACTCAATTACCCTCCTAGGTCATTTAGTCACTCTAGACTATCTACAACCTAGCTCTGATACCAACTGTCGCGCCCCGTACCTGTGGTCCTACATGGCCCCACGCTCGGGACGCTCACGGAAGACGTCATAAATCACATTTAACAAAAACTTTTCGAAAACTATCATAAAGATAAACGAAATCCACTTTGGAGTGCAAAACCTCCACTTTACTTTCAAATAACTTTCACAACTAAATTACTTGGCACGAAGGCCTACAATAACTTATACAAAAGAATGAACACCAACATTATCCAAAAATAGGTGTTACAAGATCAAGTCACGGATACACTACCCATTAAGGTTATACATTTACATAATGTAGCCTTTACAAACATACCCCAAAAGAATTTACCACCTCGACGCCTTCCTTGTGATAAGTGACCTATCCCGGATGCACGCCCTTATCTAAAACAGTAAACAAATAAGGGGTGAGATAAAATCTCAGTAAGCTACTAATATACAACTACATTTCATGCCAACATGATAATCACAAAGGAACAATCAATAGGCATTCACATATGCATATAACACAAAAGATATAGTCCACTCATCACATAACACATAATGCGGAAAAACACTCATAAGTGGATACTGAGCCAAGGTTCTATAAACGGAACACCATCCTTTGAGAAGAGTCCGTTGAGCAGCATGAACGAGCTGAAGCCGGTTTCGGAACCAAGTAACAACAACAACCAGTAATGGGGGAAATAACACATAGTCATACCCCCAAGCCAATAGCTAGAATACTCACCATAGGAGCTAGCTCATCCCAACCACGATCGCGGGAAGGGGCATCCCACTCAAGGCCACTGAACATGGGGAAACTGGGTTACCAGTGAAGTACATTATACTGGACTCGGCTCGTGCCATTATAATATACATCACTGCCCAAAACAAACACAACAATGCCAGCTGGACTCTATACAAGCACATAGTAATAAATACTCGCTTGAAACAACAACGGGGCATTGATTCCAAAGTAGGGAACCAAGCCAAATTCATCACAAAGGATGCAAACTAATTCTCATGAAGAGATCAATCAACAACAACATCACACATGAAGTTACTCAAAAAGAGCACAATGGTCACACATCTTAACACGTCACAAATATGATCACAATTGGACCAAAGCCAACACTTAGACATTTCGTGGGGAATCATTCCAATTAATCATCATAAAGATGTACCGATTAAACATACATCATAAAAGTGCTTCAACGTTTCCAGATAATAGTAAGTCAAACCCCAAATATATTTATTCACAAGGAAACCAAATTCATCGTTAGAGTAATCCAAATTGACCATTTAATTCTAAGGGAACAAGGCCCAAAACATGGATTAAAGTTATAACCTAGACCGAAAACAAGCAAATAATATGTGCCAGGAAAAGGGGGCGGGCGGGCGCTCAGGCTGGGGCGGGCGGTCGCCCGGGTGCAAGCGGGCGCGCGGGTCGGGGCGAGCGAGCGCTTAATTGGACAGAAGAAATGGGAGAGAAACCAAGCGGGTGAAAAAGGGAAAAGAAGGCGAGCGGGCGGTCGCCCGGGCTGGAGCAGGCGGGCGCCCGGTCTGCCTTCTGGCCGAGAACTCAACTGGGTAAACACCATTTTCGACCAAAAATTCAACCAAACACAAAATGCTCAAAATCAACTCTTCCCAAATCATTTCCAAGGTACCCAAACCATAACCAAACATAAAGAGGACCTAAACAACATCATTTAACACCCCAAACTCAAGATTTAATTTCAACATTTCCCAAAAATCACCAAAGATGAACAAAAGTGCAAATTCATCATTTCTTTCACAACCAGCATTCAATCATCATTTCAAGTTCATATAAAACATAGATGACCAATTTTAAGCTAAAGGGGGGCTTAGTAGCTTACTTCAAAGGAATCCAAACTCAACCAAATCAACTTCTATTGAGCTTCCCACGAACCTAGCGACGATCTAGACATTTGATATAACATGAACAATGAGAGGAAATGGGGGGAAGATAGGTAAAATGAAGAGAGAAGGAAGAGGAGAAATTTACCTTCTTGGCTAAGGAGAGAGAGAGAATGAAACTGGGTAAGAGGAGTGAGTGAGGGAGGGAGGTAAGGTGAGGTGGGGGAGAAGGTGTAATAATTCAAAAAACTTACATGTAGCCCCCTCCACTACTACTTACACAAAATTAATGCTCCCCACTATCAACTAAGACCCAAATATAATACACTACCACAAAATCAATTAAATGCTAGGCATAAATATTATAACACACAAAATGCACACGAAATTTATCAATTAAATAAATAATTAAGCAAGTCAATAAATAAATAATTATTTAATACTAAGAAAATAGAGACGGGGTTTCGGGTCGTGACAATCACTCCCCCTAAAAGAAAATTCGACCCAAATTTTAACACTTACCAAGATTTTCGAATAACCACGGATACTTCCGTTCCATCTCATCCCGCAATTCCCAAGTCGACTCCTCAACTTCGTGATTCCTCCATACCACTCTAACTAGGGAAATACTCTTGTTTCTCAACTCTTGCACTTTAGTATCAATCACTCGAATTGGTTTCTCCTCATAAGACATATTCGGTTCAATATCTTCCGGTACTTCCGACAACACATGGGATGGATCATACACATACTTACGAAGCGCTGAAACGTGAAACACATTATGCAATCGGCCTAGAGAAGGCGGTAACGCAAGACGACAAGCAAGATTCCCAACTCTATCTAATATCTCTAAAGGCCCAATAAACCTTGGAGCAAGCTTTCACTTCTTACCAAACCTTCGGATTCCCACCTTCGGAGACACTTTCAAAAACACGAAGTCACCCGACTGAAACTCGAGATCTCGCCTCCGATGATCGGGATAGTTCTTTTGTCTAGACTGAGCGGTGATTAGGCGATTTCGAATAAGCTTTACCTTTTCAACCGAGTCATTAACCAAATCGACACCCCAAATCTTAGCTTCCCCGACTTCGTCCCAACAAATGGGAAACCGACACTTCCTACCAGACAAAGCTTCATAAGGAGCCATTTCGATACTCGATTGAAAACTGTTGTTATAAGAAACTCCACTAAAGGCAAATGAGTATCCCAAGAATCCGCGAAGTCGATCGAACAAGCCCGTAACATGTCTTCAAGAATCTGAATCGTTCTCTCCGATTGACCATCGGTTTGTGGATGAAAAGCCGTGCTAAACCTCAATTCGGAACCCAAAGCCTTCTGAAACGCTTGCCAAAACCGAGAAGTAAATCTAGGATCCCGATCAGAAACGATACTAACTGGAACCCCATGCAATCTCATGATCTCGTTGATATACAAAGTTGCAAGCCTTTCCATTGAATAGCTAATCTCGATGGGTAGAAAATGAGAAGACTTCGTCAATCTGTCAACAACCACCCAAACTGCATCATGCCTCCTCCTCGTACGCGGTAATCCGGACACAAAGTCCATCGTCACATGTTCCCACTTCCATTCTGGTATCTCAAGAGGTTGAAGTAACCCCGCGGGTCTTTGATGTTCCGCTTTAATCTGTTGACAAGTCAAACATTTCGACACATAATCCGCTATATCCCGCTTCATGCCACTCCACCAGAAATGCTGTTTCAAATCCCGATACATTTTGGTACTCCCGGGGTGAATAGTATACCTCGACTTGTGGCCCTCATCAAGAACTTGGCGCTTTACTCCTTCCACACTAGGCACACACAAACGACCTCTATAACTCAAAACCCCTTCGGAACTAAGAGAAAACTCTTCAAACTTTTTGTCCCCAATCTTACTCGAAATCTTCACCAACTCGAGGTCATCCTTCTGAGCATCTTTAACTTGTTGAACTAAGGCAGGTAATACCTTAATGTTCGCAAAAATAGCTCCATGCTTGGATTCATAAGGGTCCCAATCTCGAACATCTTCCAACATTTTCCATTCACGCACCATCAATGAAGCTACATAAGACTTCCGACTAATGGCATCGGCCACCACATTTGCTTTACCCGGATGATAAGAAATGGTGCAATCAAAATCCTTCAACAATTCCATCCACCTGCGCTGTCTATTATTCAACTCCTTTTGTGAGAAAAGATATTTCAAGCTTTGATGATCGGTAAAAATCTCAAACTTTGCCCCATATAGATAATGCTTCCACTTGTGCAACGCAAAAACAATAGCCACAAGCTCTATGTCATGGGTAGGGTAATTCTGCTCACTCGGAGTCAACTTCCTTGAAGCATACGCAATCACTTTCCCATTTTGCATCAAAACGCAACCGAGGCCTTCTTTAGAGGCATCACTATACATGACTAACTCATCTTTCCCATTTGGTAAAACAAGGACGGGAGCGGTAGTCAACCTCCTTTTCAACTCATCAAAACTCAATTGACATTTTTCTTCCCACACATACGGCACGTTCTTTCTGGTCAACTGAGTCAACGGAGTAGCAATCTTAGAAAATCCTTCAATAAACCTTCTATAGTACCCGGCTAATCCCAAGAAGCTTCGAATTTCTGTAACTGATTCCGGCCTCTTCCAATTCACAATAGCTTCGATTTTTGAGGGATCTACGGATATCCCGCCATTAGAAACCACGTGCCCCAGAAAAGAAACTTCCTCAAGCCAAAAGGCACACTTACTGAACTTCGCAAACAATTGCTTCTCCCGAAGAATAGATAAGACCATTCGCAAATGTTGTTCGTGCTCCTCCCGAGACTTCGAATAAACCAGAATGTCATCGATAAACACCACCACGAAAGTATCAAGGTACGGTTTAAAAAACCGATTCATCATATCCATAAATACCGCAGGAGCATTCGTTAACCCGAAAGGCATGACAAGGAATTCATAGTGCCCATACCTACTACGGAAAGCAGTCTTGGGAACGTCTTCAGAACGAATTTTCAACTGGTGATAACCACTCCTCAAATCAAGCTTCGAAAAGACAACCGACCCCTGAAGCTGATCAAACAAGTCATCAATATGGGGAAGAGGATATTTGTTCTTGATAGTTACCTGATTTAGCTTCCTGTAATCGATACACAGCCTCAAAGATCCATCTTTCTTCTTGACAAACAATACCGGAGCTCCCCACGGTGACACGCTAGGGCGGATAAACCCACGATCAAGTAACTCTTGCAACTGCTCCTTAAATTCTTTCAATTCAGCCGGAGCCATTCTATAAGGTGCCGCCGATATAGGAGTTGTACCCGGAAGCACATCTATACAAAACTCGATCTCTCTATCAGGAGGCATAGAGTACTCCGTAGAAAACACATCCGAAAACTCCCTAACAATATTTACCTCCTCCACACTAGAAACCCTTTTCGTAGTATCCAGAACACTGGCCAGAAACCCAACACAACCACGGTTCAACAACTTTCTAGCCTTCACATACGAAATAATATGAACCTTTTTACCCAAAGGAATCGCCTCAAAAGAAAATTCAAGGACATTAGGGGTAGAAAAAGTAACCACCTTTTTAAAACAATCAACAGTAGCATGGTATCGACTCAACCAATCCATACCCAAAATGATATCAAAATCTTGCAATGGCAATATAATCAAATCAGCAAGTAAAACATGCTCACGTATATGCACATCACAATCACACAATACTTTATCAGTCACCAAACTCTTACCTATAGGGGTAGACACCTCTAACACAAAAGGTAGAGACTCAGGCAACGAAGACAACTGAGATGCAAAATGCACAGACACATAAGAATGCGAAGAACCGGGGTCTATTAGTGCACATGCCCTCCTATTAGACATAGAAATAATACCTCCAATCACGTTAGAAGCATTAGAAGCCTGTTGTTGGTTGATGGCGAAGACACGACCTTGCACCTTGGGCTTTCCCGAGGCATCCCTCTTCTGACCCGAAGACGACCCGGTACCACTACCAACTGACGGATTCTTCGGTTTAGGACAATTATATTGAAAGTGACCCAACTGGCCGCAATTCAAGCACTTACCCTGCTTTTTCCAACACTTTTCCTCGGAGTGTCCTCCCTTTTGACAATAATTGCAAACCCGATTATTCTGACCCCCGAGGTGTTACCTTGATTCCTATTGCCCTGTTGTCCTTGAGAAGTTCCCCTGAAAAGTGAAAAGATGTTCTGTGCTCCCCTAGTGTCACCACGATGAGGTTGTGGCTTCCCTTGACCTCCTTGTTTCACTACACTTGTTGATTCCGTCTTCTTCTTATGCTCTACAATGTCCTGCTCCACCTGGTAGGCACGATCAATGGCATCCTGAAGGTCTTGAAATTTGTGGGAAGTGAGTTGGGTTCTGATCACGGTTTTCAACCCTTTGACAAACCTCGAGGTCTTCCTTTCTTCAGTCGAAACCATGTAATTGCAATACCGAGCCAATTCAGTGAATTTGGCAACATACTCGGCGACCGTCAATAGATTTTGTTCCAAGCTAAGAAACTCGGACTCCTTCCTGTCTTGATCCACCTTAGGAATGAAATGCTCTTTGAACTTTTTCTTGAACGTCTCCCAAACATGGGGTACCCGTGCCTCCTCCCAACTAGCTTTCAACGATTTCCACCAATACTCTGCGCCTCCAACTAGCTTGTAGGTCGCAAATCTTACCCTATCCTCATCTGAGCTTTGTAAGACCTCAAAGATCTTTTCCATAGACTCAACCCACCTTTCTGCTTTAGTCACATCTGACCCTCCATCAAACTCTGTCGGTTTCATCCTCAAAAATTGTTCCAGTTCAGTCCTCGGAGCCAATGGTGCCTCTCTACGATTGTTATCATTCATGGTTTTCAATGCCACCTCAAATATTCCTTGAAACATCGCTAGGGCTTCTTCTCTCGCATTTCCCTGCTCAGCGGGACCACCCTGTTCATTATCAGACCCGACCATGATTACCGAGTACCTGCATAAGACACTCATCGTTACTCACTCCATACTCAATTACCCTCCTAGGTCATTTAGTCACTCTAGACTATCTACAACCTAGCTCTGATACCAACTGTCGCGCCCCGTACCTGTGGTCCTACATGGCCCCACGCTCGGGACGCGCACGGAAGACGTCATAAATCACATTTAACAAAAACTTTTCGAAAACTATCATAAAGATAAACGAAATCCACTTTGGAGTGCAAAACCTCCACTTTACTTTCAAATAACTTTCACAACTAAATTACTTGGCACGAAGGCCTACAATAACTTATACAAAAGAATGAACACCAACATTATCCAAAAATAGGTGTTACAAGATCAAGTCACGGATACACTACCCATTAAGGTTATACATTTACATAATGTAGCCTTTACAAACATACCCCAAAAGAATTTACCACCTCGACGCCTTCCTTGTGCTAAGTGACCTATCCCGGATGCACGCCCTTATCTAAAACAGTAAACAAATAAGGGGTGAGATAAAATCTCAGTAAGCTACTAATATGCAACTACATTTCATGCCAACATGATAATCACAAAGGAACAATCAATAGGCATTCACATATGCATATAACACAAAAGATATAGTCCACTCATCACATAACACATAATGCGGAAATAAACACTCATAAGTGGATACTGAGCCAAGGTTCTATAAACGGAACACCATCCTTTGAGAAGAGTCCGTTGAGCAGCATGAACGAGCTGAAGCCGGTTCCGGAACCAAGTAACAACAACAACCAGTAATGGGGGAAATAACACATAGTCATACCCCCAAGCCAATAGCTAGAATACTCACCATAGGAGCTAGCTCATCCCAACCACGATCGCGGGAAGGGGCATCCCACTCAAGGCCACTGAACATGGGGAAACTGGGTTACCAGTGAAGTACATTATACTGGACTCGGCTCGTGCCATTATAATATACATCACTGCCCAAAACAAACATAACAATGCCAGCTGGACTCTATACAAGCACATAGTAATAAATACTCGCTTGAAACAACAACGGGGCATTGATTCCAAAGTAGGGAACCAAGCCAAATTCATTACAAAGGATGCAAACTAATTCTCATGAAGAGATCAATCAACAACAACATCACACATGAAGTTACTCAAAAAGAGCACAATGGTCACACATCTTAACACGTCACAAATATGATCACAATTGGACCAAAGCCAACACTTAGACATTTCGTGGGGAATCATTCCAATTAATCATCATAAAGATGTACCGATTAAACATACATCATAAAAGTGCTTCAACGTTTCCAGATAATAGTAAGTCAAACCCCAAATATATTTATTCACAAGGAAACCAAATTCATCGTTAGAGTAATCCAAATTGACCATTTAATTCTAAGGGAACAAGGCCCAAAACATGGATTAAAGTTATAACCTAGACCGAAAACAAGCAAATAATATGTGCCAGGAAAAGGGGGCGGGCGGGCGCTCAGGCTGGGGCGGGCGGTCGCCCGGGTGCAAGCGGGCGCGCGGGTCGGGGCGAGCGAGCGCTTAATTGGACAGAAGAAATGGGAGAGAAACCAAGCGGGTGAAAAAGGGAAAAGAAGGCGAGCGGGCGGTCGCCCGGGCTGGAGCAGGCGGGCGCCCGGTCTGCCTTCTGGCCGAGAACTCAACTGGGTAAACACCATTTTCGACCAAAAATTCAACCAAACACAAAATGCTCAAAATCAACTCTTCCCAAATCATTTCCAAGGTACCCAAACCATAACCAAACATAAAGAGGACCTAAACAACATCATTTAACACCCCAAACTCAAGATTTAATTTCAACATTTCCCAAAAATCACCAAAGATGAACAAAAGTGCAAATTCATCATTTCTTTCACAACCAGCATTCAATCATCATTTCAAGTTCATATAAAACATAGATGACCAATTTTTAAGCTAAAGGGGGGCTTAGTAGCTTACTTCAAAGGAATCCAAACTCAACCAAATCAACTTCTATTGAGCTTCCCACGAACCTAGCGACGATCTAGACATTTGATATAACATGAACAATGAGAGGAAATGGGGGGAAGATAGGTAAAATGAAGAGAGAAGGAAGAGGAGAAATTTACCTTCTTGGCTAAGGAGAGAGAGAGAAAGAAACTGGGTAAGAGGAGTGAGTGAGGGAGGGAGGTAAGGTGAGGTGAGGGAGAAGGTGTAATAATTCAAAAAACTTACATTCAGCCCCCTCCGCTACTACTTACACAAAATTAATACTCCCCACTATCAACTAAGACCCAAATATAATACACTACCACAAAATCAATTAAATGCTAGGCATAAATATTATAACACACAAAATGCACACGAAATTTATCAATTAAATAAATAATTAAGCAAGTCAATAAATAAATAATTATTTAATACTAAGAAAATAGAGACGGGGTTTCGGGTCGTGACACTTCAACTTCTCTAATTGAAGCTTGGTTGCACGGATGATAGAGGAATTTTTCTTGCACCAAACTCTCTCTAGCGAATTCTCTCTAGCCCGTCTTCTTCCTAGGGTTACCAAGGCTCTTACCGCCGGCAGCCTTATCATGGCTGATCCGGTGAATTTTCCTCCTCTACAACCTTCCGCATCCACTCATCAATTACCTCAAGGAAACCCTAGCTCATCCTCCTTGCCGCCGCCATTGCCTATCCAAAACCCTAATTCCCATGCAAACCCTAATCCCTCTATTGCGCCGCCTGCTCCTAACCCTAGCAAATCCTTTGCATCGCTTCTCAACCCGAATCAATCTACCCCGATCCTTGACATACCTTTACTTCCAGCCGCTACCCATAAAGGTCTCCCATCGCTGAAGCTATCGAAGGAGGCTATTGAGGCCTTTGCGAGACCTTTTGCTTGGACATTGGTGGGCAAATTCACTAATGGGCGTCCTACAATGGAGGCTGCGAGAATTGCTTTTGCTACGTTTCATTTGAAGGGGGCATATAAATTGGGTCATCTTGATAGCCGTCATATGCTGATTCAATTAACCAACGAAGAAGATTTCCAACGCCTTTGGACAAGAGAGGTATGGTATGTTAATCGCTTTCCAATGCGTACTTCAGTTTGGACCCCATCATGGAAGCCACAAACGGGCTCTTCAGTTGTTCCTGTGTGGGTGAGTTTACCTGGGTTGCCGGTACACTTATTTAATAAAATATTTTTATTCTCACTGGCTCGCATCTTTGGAAAACCTATGTCTCTTGATAAAGCTACCGCTGAATTGTCTAGGCCAAGCGTGGCTAAAATTCTGGTGCAAGTGGATTTGCTCAAACGACTTCCTGAGAAAATACACATAGATTGTGGAGATTGTATGCCTAGCTTTGTCCAACCTGTTGAGTATGATAATATGCCCATGTATTGCAGTCATTGCTCCCTGTTAGGCCATGATAACTTTAATTGCCGCATTCTCAATTCTGAGAATAAGAAAAATAGTGATGGGGATGGCCATAAGAAGGTTGATCAAGGGAAGAAAAATGATGATCAAAGGGATTCTGATATGCATAAGGAGGATCAAAAGAAGGGGGATACCAAAGTTGAAGTGTGGATTAAGAAAGACAAGACAAAAGACAAGGATCGACAAGAAGGTACCAGCAAGAGGGATGAGAATAATATGGTTGATTTGACCAAAAAGGATGCTGCTGCTCCTAAGGTTCCTCTTATTGCCAAAAGAGGAGTTTTTCTCCCTAAGGCGGTTAATGATGCATTGTCAAAGAAACTTGCAGCCATTAAGACTAAAAGTGGTTTCAATCCTCCCCATGATGGTGATGTCAAAGTCCCAATTCCGGAGTTACAAGACCCTAAAAAATTATGTACGCCTTTGAGAGATGATTCAGCAATGCGAGCTAAACTTTCGTCTCAAGTAACACGGAATGCTTTTAGCTCTTTAAACCTCTCTCCAAGAGCTCCAAAAGTAACATCTCTTAATCAGGTGATTGATTTTCAGCTGGACTACAAAGAAAGAATGGCTATGGCTGCTTATAAGGATGAGGATGATAATGATGGCTTTACAACAGTTTCCTATAAGAAAAAGAAAAGTAGGGAGAAATCCCCCTCCTTGTAAGTGGCTGCTCTTATTTCTCTCCCGTTTACTCTCTTTTCTTCTGTTTTTAATGGTGTGCTTCATAAGTTGGAATGCTCGTGGCATAGCTAATATGGCCTCAATCCGTAGAATTAAACGTTTGTTTCGTTCTCACAATGTCTCTCTTATGGCTATTTATGAGCCAAAATCTGAAATTTCCTCTATGGTCTCTATAGTTCGTAAGTTGGGTTGTGATGATGGGGTGGTTAATAGAAATAATCGTGTTTGGGTATTATGGAAGCATGGGATGAATTGTGAGGTTATTCATGACTCAGATCAAGCTTTGACTTTGCAAATTTCTCATCCGCTTTGGGAAGCGGCCGTTTGGGTCTCTTTTGTTCATGCTAGTTGCAACAGAATCTCTCGGATTTCTTTATGGGAAGAGTTAATGACAATTAGTGAGGTTAATTTCCCTTGGTTGGTTGTGGGTGATTTTAACTGTGTTCTTGATCAAAGTGAGAAGGTTGGGGGGAAACCTATTAATGGGATGGCTGTCACGGAATTTTCAGATATGATCCAAGCTTCTAACCTTATGGATGCTGGATATGAAGGTAATATTATGACATGGTCTAATAATCGAATGGGGAGAAGGGCTATCTATCAAAGGTTAGACAGAGCTTTGTATAATGATCAATGGTTGAATTTGTTTCATTCTACCCGTGCTACTCATTTAGCGAGAATATGTTCTGATCATGCTCCTATTCTTATTACTTTGAATCTTGAAGCTGAAGTGAAACATGGCTCTTTTAGGTTTCTTAATGTGTGGCTGAAACATCACTCATTTTTCGAGCTGGTTAAAACTTCTTGGGATATCCCTATGGATGGAAAACCTATGGTTTGCTTTGCTAAGAAACTAGGGCGTCTTCGGAAAACAATTTCGGATTGGAACAAGCGAGTCTTTGGGAGAATTGATCAGCAAATTAAAAACGCAGAAGATGAAGTTTTGGCTAAAGAAGTTCAATATCAAACCCTTGGTGATGAGGAATCTAGGGCTGCTCTTAATATAGCCCAAGCTCAATTACTTTCGAAGTTGAAATTAGATGAAGACCTATGGGCTCAAAAAGCTAACTTAAAGTGGTTAAAGGAGGGGGATAGAAATACGAAGTTTTTTCATTCTGTTGTAAAGAAAAAGAGGCAGAAATTATGTATTCACAAAATCAAGAATAGCGATGGAGTGTGGCTTAAAGAGAAAAGGGAGATTAAAGAGGAGGCTATAAGATTTTATTCGGATCAGCTTCAAGGTCACTGTGAGGTTCCTTCCGATGATTTCTTGTTTCTTATTCCTAGATTGATCACAGAAGAGGATAACACTTCGCTCACGGCTGTCCCTAATGAGGAGGAAGTTCGACAGGTGATATTTTCCATGAATGGTAAAAGTGCTGCTGGTCCGGATGGTTTCTCGGGTGAATTTTATAAGGGCTGTTGGGATATTATAAAGGCTGATCTGGTTCGTGCTATTGGAGATTTCTTTTCTGGGTTTCAAATGCCAAGAAGCTGGACAAGCACCTTAATTGTTACAATCCCAAAGGTAGAGTCTCCTTCATCCTTCTCGGACTTGAGACCGATTAGTCTCTGTAACTTTTGTAATAAGGTGGTTACAAAGTTGTTAACTTGCCGTCTAGCCCCTATTCTTCCTCGCATTATTTCCCCAGAGCAAAGTGGGTTTGTTCAAGGGAGAGTCATTCATGAGAACGTTTTATTGGCTCAGGAAATTATGCAATCTATTAACAAAAAGATTCGAGGCTCTAATGTGGCTCTCAAGCTTGATATGGCTAAAGCATACGACCGGTTATCATGGTTTGGGCTTATTAAGGTTATGCGCCAATTTGGTTTTAATGAGGCTTGGATTGACCTGATCTTCCGATGTATCTCCAATAGCTGGTTTTCGGTCCTTGTCAATGGTGAGAGTTGTGGCTTCTTTCATTCTACAAGGGGACTTAGACAAGGCGACCCCTTATCTCCTTATCTCTTCATTATTGCGGCTGAAATGATGAGTAGGGGCCTTAATCAGCTCCATTCTATGTTTCCTCAATACCGGTATCGTATTCACATCAATTCTCCTTTAATCTCTCACCTTGCTTATGCGGACGATGTGATTATTTTTTGCAATGGGTCGAAATCTTCCTTAGAGGCGCACATGAAATATTTGGACTGGTACCAGAATTTCTCGGGGCATCTAGTTAATATCCACAAATCTTGCTTCATTACGGGTAAAAATGTTGATAGGGATGAGATTGTGGCAGCCATTACGGGTTTTGTAAAACAAGATCTCCCTTTGTTGTACTTGGGATGTCCGTTATATACTGGCAAAAAGAAGATCAGCCTCTTTGCTCCTCTCATTAGGAAAATGGAATCTAGACTTGCGTCTTGGAAAGGTAAATTACTCTCTTTTGGAGCCAAACTCACCCTTATTCAATCTTGCCTTTCCGCAATGCCTCTCTATTATTTATCTCTCATTGATCCTCCTAAAGGGGTCTATCATGCTTTGGAACGAATTATTATGAGATTTTTTTGGAATTCTAATGATGGGGAGAAGAAATGTTATTGGCTTTCATGGGATAAAATGAGCTGGCCGATTGAAGAGGGAGGTTTGGGGATCCGAAAATTTGAAGACATGGCTATGGCTTTCTCCATGAAACTTTGGTGGCGTTTGCGTAGCTCGAAATCCTTATGGAGTGATCTTATGTTGGCTAAATATTGCTGGGAAATACACCCTATGGACGCTGCTCTCACCTCGTATTCTTCTCATATTTGGAAGAGATTAATTGCTGCGAAGCCGTTGGTGGAGGATAGATTAGCATGGAGGGTTAGGAGAGGGGACATTACCATTCATGAAAAATGGTTGGATGGAGATATGGGTCCTCTTCCTTTTGCTCACGCGGAAGTCTCTTCCCTTTTCCTCAATGGGATTCCTCGCAATGATCATATTCGAGAGACTTATGGCCAGCAACTTCTGTCTCTTATAAATTCTCAGGCCATTTCGCTTTCAGACAAGGACGATGTCCCTATTTGGAAGCCTTCTTCTAATGGGAAATTCACAGTTACTTCTGCTTGGAGAGAATGTCGTTCTAGTCGAACTCACTCTATTATTTATTCCTCTTGCTGGAGCAAGTTTATCCCTAAAAAGATTTCGGTTTTTCTTTGGCGTGCTTTACATAACGGCCTTCCTACGGATGAGAGAATACGGTCTAAAGGTATTTTCCTTGCCTCTAAATGTAATTGTTGTATGGCTGCAAGGGAAGAATCCATTGTGCATATTCTGGTTCAGGGGGATATCGCCAGGACAGTTTGGGATTTCTTTAGTGGCTTGTGTGGCATTCGTTGTTCCATGGGTAGCTTGAATCAGGTTCTCATTTGTTGGTGGCAAGGGCATTCTAATGCTGATCCTAATAACTTTCCTTGGCTTTCTCGCCTTCTCCCGGCCCTTATATTATGGGAAATTTGGTGTGCTAGAAACAAGAGCAGATTTGAAGATGTTCATATGACCTCAACTGCTATTATTCACAAGGTTCGTACTCAAACTTCAAATATCGCATCTTCCTTCTCCATCTCCTTTCCGAGAAGTCAAGATAATGACTATATTATGGACTTGTTTCATTTGGATCCTAAACCCTATGTGATGCCTAAAATCCGAATGGTGTATTGGGATTTCCCATATGTTGATGAGATTAAGCTTAACACGGATGGAGCTTCTAGGGGTAACCCCGGAATTGCTTCAGGGGGTGGTATTTTTAGGGATCATAAAGGGGATTTTGTTCTTGGATTTTCTCATTATTATGGCTGCCAATCCAACATGATGGCGGAGGCTTTGGCTGCTAGGGATGGGCTTATTTTAGCTTCAACGCATGGGTACCATCGTGTTTGGTTAGAGGTTGACTCTCAGGTTTTGATGCGTATCATAATTCGGGAGTACCATATCCCATGGTCCATTTGGTATGTTATCTCCCATATTCATAGATTAATGGCTCAAATGGATGTTCGGATCACTCATATTCTTCGGGAAGGCAATGGAGTAGCTGATGGATTAGCTAACATTGCGGCAAATGAGGAAAGAAATTTCACATTCACCGCTCTTAGTAAAATTCCTAGGTCTTGTAAAGGTTCTTTTGCCTTGGACAAGGCTAGGATTCCCCATGCTCGGTTTAATTAGTTTTATGGCCAGGTTTTTATACTTGTTGTTCTCTATTTATTGTAGTCACCCCCCTTCTATTGTAGAGGACCATACGACGTGTGTATGGCCTTCCCCTAGGTTTTTTTTTCTGGTGGTTGAGGTTGTCATGTCCCCCACCATGTTTGTATTTTCTTTATTTATTTAATAAAATCTAGGGAGGTGCCGCCCTCCTTTCGCCAAAAAAAAAAAAAAAAAGACACTTCAACTTCTCTAAACAGTTTTCAACATTTTAAGATCTCAAACAATCATAAATCATAGTAATAGTAAGGATCAGATTGCATATTCATATAAATATGGGAGTTGCTAAGTGACCCTTAATTTAAGACCAAAGGGCCCTTTCTTTTCTACTTAAATCAAATACATAATAGGGGTAAGGTTGTAATTCTGAGAATAAAAGGGTCTACCCTCCAATTACTCGATTGCAAATGGTAGAGTAACCTTTTGTACAAGGATCTCCTGTACAGAAATTCAAAATGATAAAATATTCACATTTGGAGTATTTGACAATGTATGGCCCAGACTACAAAATGATTTTATTTTTACTTCCATGTTCAATGTTTCCTTTTCGTTTTGCTCGCAATCCTCTTCAAGCTCAAACCTTTTACTAAGGGGTTTTAGTGAGACGAAAGCACATCAACATTGTCCATGGTAGCATGAATCGTATGTATAGAGTGCACTGGACTTTGGGGATAGAAGGAACTAAAGGGGATAATAAGTGTGCTTTTATAATTACAATCTTGCCCTTTTAATGTTTTTGTTTTATGGATGAAATGGTTGGCATTTTTGTCATAAAATTAAGGGTCACTTTTTAACATACCCTTAATAGGTGTATCCTAACAAAACCCATATTTATAATACTAACTCTCTCTCTCTATCTCTAAATATGAAAATGTCTTATATCAGTTTAATTTAATTAATTAGCTTTATTATTGCCCGTCGAATTTCGACGGGTTACTCACTAGTACTGTGAAAGAGCAGAATACAAATACTCACTCCGTCAAAGACTAAAAGTCATACTCCATTTTTATGCACCCCAAAATATTTTTGGTACGTTAGTAAGAGTGTCATTTTTAAAACGCAAAATCTTGGGAAAAACGCATTTTTTCAAACGCTTAGGAAAAACGTGTTTTAAAAAAAAACGCTGTGGCATTTTTGTAAATAATCGAAACTTCTCAACTATTCTGAATATCAATATAAAGGCTTCTCGATATGAGATTGATAGACAGAACCTTTGAAAGTGATAGCCAGATGGGTCCTGGATATCAATATAAAGCCTTATGAGATTGATAGCATAACCTTTGAAAGTGATAGCCAGAACCTTTAAAAGTGATAGCCAGAAGGGTTCTCTGGTTCTGGAAATCAATATAAAGCCTTCTGGATATGTGATTGATAACCAGAACCTTTGAAAGTGATAGCCAGAAGGGTCCTGGATATCAGTATAAAGCCTTCTAGATATCAATATAAAGTCTTCTGGAGGTTTTGAAAAACACGTTTTTCGTAATCATTAGGAAAAACGCGTTTTACAGGAGACCAACCCTTTTTAAAATGAAAAATGATGATTAGTGTTTGGAAAAATTTGTTCTTATAATGCTTGTATAATTACCCAAATAAAAAGAAAAAAAAAACACTTACGCTCCGTTTGTTTCGCGTAAAATAAATTTCGGAAAATGTTTTCCCCATTTTCAGATGTTTGTTTCGCACCGGAAAATGAGGAATATATTTTCCTAAAAATTGTTTTCCCTCTTTTCTAAGTAAAATGACTTACAAATTTTTACTAAGTAAATCATTTTCTGAAAAATGTTAACTCCATCACTAACACCCAACTCTCCATAAAACCCCACCCTACCCACTACACATCCAACACCACTCTCTCCATCCATCCTATCCCACCCCCACCCACCCTCCAACCTTACATTCCCTCCCCCATCCCCCACCCCCTCCACCACCCCCACCCCACCCCCACCATTATTTTTACTCTTATTAAATTACTTTCTAACAACTCCCACACTCCCGCTCCTTACCCCCACCACCTACCCCCCACCCCCACCCTACGCCACCACCCCACCCCACCCCCAATTTTTTTGACTCTTATTAAAATTATTTTCTAACAACTCCCACCCCACACCCCCACCTACCCCACCAACCACCCAATTCCACCCAACTACCCCCAACCCCACCCCCACAAAAAAAAAAAAAAAAAACTTCTTTTTACTCTTATTAAAATTATTATTGAACACCTTCCCAGCCTCCCCCCCCCCCTATACCCCCACCTACCCTACCTCCCCACCCAACATCACCCATCCTACCCCAACCCCACACCCCCAAATTTTTCTTATAATACTTTTTTTTATCAAAATAATTTTTTTTCTCAAATTAATTTTTTTCCTCATATTAAAATATTTTTCGGAGAACATTTCTTTAGATTTACCAAACAACCAAAAACATGTTTATGTCATTTTCTGGAAAACATTTTTATTTTCCGAAAAACATTTTCTGGGAAATCATTTTTCGTAAGTTGTTTTACGCGAAACAAACGAATCCTTAATAACGTGTTTTTTACCTAGTTACATTATGAATATTGTTTTTATCAATTATATCTTCAACTCACAAGCAATATTTATCCATCATTTATTGTTTCCTTGATAATCATACAAAACCAAATATATATTTTTACTCTTAGATGGAGGGAGTATTATTTATTGTCACAAAAAGATAGTATCATCTATTTTTTCTATAAAACTTAACTAAAATTTAAATAACAATATATAAAATTCTCTAATCTTAGTGAAAACATTGCTATTGAATAAAAATTATAATGATCCATTATTAACAATTTTTAAAAATTATATGAATTAATTATAATATATTATTGATCAAATATCACTTAAATTAATCACGAAATTTAAGTGTAACTATTATTGAGGACGATTAGGTATTATACTCCTTCCGTCTCAATTTAAACTTAAAAAAAAATTGGGTTAAAGAATTAAAATAATGGTAATGTATTATGAGTGTAGATGGTTTGGCAGAAAAGAAAAAGTGAGGTAGAAAATATTTAGTAGGTAATTGTTGTGAGTATAACATGTGCGGCCCATAAATAAAAAAGTATAAAAATCTTTCCTTTTTTGTTTGAGTGTGTTTTGGGGGAAACTAGTTCTTCTATAACTTAAAAAAAGTCATGTTTTTAACTCTTAAACCCTAAACATGAAATCCTAAACCATATAAAAACATGACTTTTTATAACCTATATAGAGGAACTAGTTCTCCCAAAATTTTCTCTTTTGGTTTTGATGTTTAAAATTGGTCACTCAAAATAAAAAATTTTAAAGTTTTAAACGAGAGTAGAAATTTTTAAAGTTTAAAACAAGGGTATTTTCTAAGGAGAAAAAAAAAAAAAAAAAAAAAAAACTGACTTCATTTCAAGAAAAAGACGAAAAGATCAGTTCTAAGCTCAAGAAGAAAAGTCAAAAAAGTAGGAGAGACTGTAGTAAATGAGAAAATAGCACAATCCTCGTGACAATGTCCATAAAATCCCAAACCAGTTCCCCTTTTCTCCGGCAATACTAAACCCCGACCACCGCCGGCGTCGTCAACCATGTCAGACTACCTCCCTCAAGAACTCATAATCCAAATCCTCACAAGACTTCCCCCAAAATCCCTCCTTCGGTTCCGTTGTGTCTGCAAATCATGGCTTTCTCTAATCTCCAGCCCTGATTTCATCTCTACCCACACTCACCAACACACTCTCTCCACCCACAACCCCCGCAAACTCGTCCGAACCTACTCCACCGCCGAGAACAAAGAGAATTTCGCCGTACATTTCGACTCCGACTCCTTTGATTTTGACCCAGAATCCAAAATCAAGTTCCCGTTCGAGGGTATTCCTCGGTATTATTTCCGTATCGTTGGTTGTTGCAACGGGCTGTTGTGCATTTCCGATGATTTGTTCGGGTATACTAATACTGTGATTTTGTGGAATCCGGCGATTAGGCGGAGATTGGACCTTCCTAGTCCTCAAGTGAGTCTTCTTCACGATGTATCCATTCAATATATGTATGCTTTAGGGTTTGGTTTTGATTCAAGAACGAATGATTTTAAGGTTGTTAGAATTGCTTATCTTCAAAATCATGGTGGGTACTCTGTTCCTCCTATGGTTGAGGTTTATACTGTTAAGGGTAGAGTTTGGAGAGAAGTTAATTCCAGCTCTCCCCCTCCTGTATATTGCATTGTTGATTACTTTTGGTCACAGGCATTTGTTCATGGGGCTGTGCATTGGGTTGCTTACAATCAGGTAGGGGGTCATGGCGGTAGAGTCACTTCTTTGATAATGTCGTTTGATATGAGCGATGAAGTTTTTGGTGAAATTGAGTTGCCTGAATGTTTGATTCGAGAATCTCCGATCAATATGAATGCCGCTCTAATTGGGGAACTTTTGTCCGTTTTTCAGTATGATCGGATTGATAGGGTCAATGTGGGTAAATGTTGCTCGATATGGGTTATGAAAGAGTATGGGGTGGCTAGTTCTTGGTTTAAGTTTTGTAGCATTGATTTAGGGGTGAGTCTGGGAAGGGCACTGGATGTTAAGAAAAACGGGGAGATATTTTTGGGGGAGAATTATGGGGAGCTGGTTAGTTATAATCCTCGGACGAAAGGATGTAGAACTTATGAGATTTTTGGGTCTAAATCCTCGATGTATGTTAATACTTATAGGGAAAGCCTTGCCTTGCTACTAGAAGGAGATGAAATATGGGACGGACCATCAACTGATACAGAATCTGATTCATCTGAGGAGGAGGAGGAGGAGGAGGAGGAAGAAGGTGTTGAAAGCAATGTAGAAAGGTCTGAAACATGGATTCAGATGGTTACGGTACAATTCCTCACTGCATTGCTCACTGAACACTGATTTATGAACTCTTTACATGTGTTGTTTCGGTTCAGGGCTTTTAATAAACGGTTGGATTGCATTTCTATGAGATCAGACGTTCAGTGTGGCTGCATTAAAACCAGCTGTATGTCTTTCGACATCCTAAGCATATGTCGTTGCCCTGTTGTTCAGCTGTTACTTACAATTAGTTGCTTTGTTTTCGTATTGTTATATTTATATGACTCCCGCTTAAAGAAAAATGGATACTTTGTGGTACTCCATTTCCTAGTGAACCTTAATAGTATATTTAAAATAAAATGCCCAAGGCATCTTCTGAAGAAACATTGTGGACACTATTTGTTGTTTACCTTAACAAATTTAGAGATGAATTAAACTCCCTCCGTCCCAAAATGAATGTCGGAATTTTTTTCAAATTAGCTCTTCGTCAATAATAATTTTGAAAAAATTTCGGACATTCATTTAGGGACAGATGTAGTATTATTCTCCGTTGATTGCGGAAATATCACGCATTCCAACAAGTAACGACAAAGTGGATTATCCCTTGTCATAACTCTTAAATGAATTTTATTGGTCAAACTGAGATTTTGTAGTTTGAACGCTTGTTGCGGGAGATCTTGTCCAAATTCCACCTTGTAAGTTCTCCCACAAAACACACATTCGTGGGGTGGGTTTTTTTTTTTTTTTTTGTAAAATTGCTAAAACAAAAAAAAAAGTACCAAACTGTTGGGGGTTCTTGTTGCAAAAAAGTTACCTCACCTAATTTTTAGTTGCATCCAAAATACGCAGGCTAACGACATCCAATTTTTCCAGTTAAAGTGACGTGTGCGATGATGCGCCTAACTTAATTTTCAAGGTAAAATAGGAACAATGCTATTTACTTTCCTCTCTCTCTCTCTCTCTCTCTCTCTCTCTCTCTCTCTCTCCCCCCTTTATTAGCAACAATGGCCCAGACTCCTTCAACACCTATAGTGGCGGACAAAGAGCTCTCAACCCGCGTCATATTCCACCTTCAACATCAAGATTTTTCCCAAAATCCCACCTTCAAACTGAGTTTAACCTAAGATTAATAAAAAGGAACTAAAAATAACCCCCTATTAAATCATAGTAAATCACAAAATCAAAGAAATAGAAATAAAAGCCAATTCATTCATTCAATCCCCATAATATATGGCAACTCCGTTCTTGTTAGATTCCAACATCAAATGGAACCTTTATTACACACCACTTTCCACAATCGCCATATCCCCAAGCAATCTCATGAAATTATACACCAAAACCTCCCACAATCTCCGCGCCAATTGCACTTTCATAATAATGCTGAATACCCACAAAAACAAGCCATTATGGGAGATGAAATTGTGAGCCCATTTGAGGCAGTTGCAAGAACAAGCATATAGGTCCTTCAAGCTTTGAAAAAGCCGATAATGACTGTGTTGTTACTGGGCTTGTTGTTATTATGGGATCACAATTATGGGTTTTTTCTTTGGTTTGGTGGTCAGAGTTGGGGCTGCAAAGGCAAAGGAGAGCGGTTGGGGGAGGGTGAAAGGGGGCCGGGGGTGGGTCACATCTTTGTCTACCATTGTTTGTTATGTTGGAAAAATTGTTATTTGTGAAGGAGATTCTGCACGTTTCCTTTATTAAATAATAATGAAAAAAAATTGTTGTTTGTATTTCTCCAAATTAATATTTGGAAAATTAAGATATTAAGACTTAATCATATGGATTATGGTTGGAATATTAAGCAAATCTTGTTCTACAAATACTGTCTCTAAAGGCGGACTTCCCATGAAACTTACCACTCGGGATATAACCTACTCGAGAGAGGTGGGTTTCATAGGAGGAGGTTGACCTCTTAGGAGACATATTTTGTTAGAAAAAATTTGCTAAAGGCAAATTAGGTGTCCAAAAGGAATTAGTGGTACACTAATGTTTGGATTGTAACATCTTTATCCTTAATGTAAGACTTAAGATTGTCATTTGTAACTACCAATAGTAACTACCCATGTTAATGTCATATTGAATGGGTGAGTAACTACCTATGTTAATATTGTATTGAATGAGTGAGTGAAAGGTCTTGGAGTTACAATTGTGGACAATATATGTAGAGTTATCCACAATTGTTGGTAGTATGGAAAAGTGTGAAAAAGCACTTAGAGAGGAGAAGAGAATTAGAGAATGCTAGAGAGAGAAAAAAATGTTGAAAAACACTTGTTTCTTGATCATGAAAGCATGGGTGATATGAGATAGTACTCAAGGTATTACTTGTACATCAAGAGAAAAACAAATTCTATTGTAGAGTTTTGTTTGTACTCTCTTTTCCTTCCATGTCTTTGATGGTGATAACATCTGCACAATTGAATTCGCCGAGAACTCAAGTGCATGAGTGCCCCCGGTCCATCTGTTCTATCCTGGGAGACGTTCGTCCGTGAGTACCTTATGGTAACCTCAATGCACAACATAAAACGGTGAGGGGGCGAATAATTCTTAAGGGGACAGTGATTAACATTGGGCTCGGACAAATCCCTACAAAGGAACGGTTTGATTTAGTTTTCTTCTATTTTTCGTTCTTGTTTGTATTTTGTATCTATAATTGTTTCCCTTCTTCCCCTCGTATATTGTTATACAATTGAAATTTTTCTAATAGGTTAGGGAGTTTGGTCGTTGTTGCGCTAAAGGAAAAACTGGATGTCCGGTACCTTGGATGCAACAAAAAATTAGGTGGTGTACCTTTTTGCAATAAAAACGAGTTTAGGTGGCAAATCCACAAAATCACCCTAACGGTTTGGTACTTTCTATTTTTAGGATATACTCCCTCCGTCTCAGAAAGATAGTCCACCTTTTTTCGTTGTTACTACGAGGGAACTTTGAGCAGTTATAAATGCTACTTATAATTATGTTAATGTGAATCTAAAAATTGATATTAATAGTATTTATACTGGTGTATCAAGAACAATTTCATTAGAATAATTAAAAGTAGCATTAATTATTACTCAAAGTTCCTTCGTAAAACCCATAAAAATATGGGGACTATCATTCTGGGATAGAGGGAGTATTTTTTTTTTTTTCCTTTTGCAGCGTGGTGGGGGGTGGGGAGGATCACCATCATTATCAGAAGATTCAGAAGCTTTCTCTCGGTTGGTTGGGGTGCAATATGCATATTATTCTTGTTCCATCCATTGCTTCATGGAAACTTTTGCCTAGTTGGTTTTATTTTTGGGTTAATACCTCATGGATGTGTGCCAATTGTGATGGTGATGTATCAACAACTTGACGGATAGAAATAAATCATTAGAGGTATATATATACTTTGTTTGTTGTTGTGGTTGTGGTTGTGGTTGTGGTTGTGAAATTGTGTAGATGCCATATTATCTGATTCATACAAAGATTCTGATTTGTTGCTGCTTCGTTCTACAATTTTGGGTAGACAAATGTAAAAGCCTGGGTAATTGAAAGAGGATGCCTACCATTTATGGATGATGTTTTTATTACTTTTATGTTTCATTGACTATGTTAGCATATTGAAACTTTTTTATTTATCCCCCAAGAAGGCCTACAACAATCTTTTCTCAATGGGCCAGTCTCCTGTGCGGCGGGCTCGCACGGAGCCGAGCCGTTTTTTATTTTTTATTTTATTTTTTGCTGGATTTTTTTTTCCCCCAACTTTTTTTTTTCCTTGTCAACAAAAGTAACACTTATTATAACGAAATGTAACATTTTTTTTTTCAACTCAAACACTTTTTTTTTCAAAATGTACCACAATTTTGCTGCAATAGATTAAAAATAACATAAGTAACAACTAAACTAATGTCACACTTTTTATAAATGAATGAAACACACTTTTTTTCAAATGTAACACTTTTTTTTTTTTTTTTCAAAATTAACATTAGATTGACAAACTAAACTAATGTTACATTTTATAAAAAATGAATGTAACATTTTTTTTCTCAATTGTAACAGTTTATATTCTTAAATGTAACATTATATCTGAAATGTAACAATTTAAATTTTCTTGTAAAACTGCTGTTACATTTGACAGTAAAAACTGTTACTTTTTAAAGATGAAAATGTTACTTTTATCAGAACAGAGTGCTACATCTCAGGTAGGGGTGTGCAAAAAAACCGCACATACCGAAAACCGCGCTGAACCGAAAAAACCGTACCGAAAAACCGACTAAACCGACATACATGATTTTTATTTTACAAAAACCGATAGTTTGGTAATGGTATGGTATATTTGACTCATATACCGAATATAAAAAACAGTACCGTACCGTTCTAATTAAAGTATGTAATTTTGTATGTATATATACTCATTTCATCTTTTAAATGTATTTAAAAAGGACTGAAGTGTATGTATATATACTAATTTGATCTTATAAATGCATTTGAAAATGGATCGAAGTTCTTTGTTTCGTATAGTTGATGATCAATTGTTAATTTTGAAAGATTAGTTTGGTCTTTTATTCATATTATTAATCTAACTTTCCCTTTTCAATATTTCATTTTACTCTTAGTATTTTCATTGTCAACTTGAATGTCAAATATCATTTTTATTGCCATCTTCATTTGGTGAATGTCATGTAACAAAGTTTTTCATTTAGTTAGGAAAAAACCGAAATAAATCGTACCATTGTCATACCAAACCGAAAAACCGAACTACCATATCGAGAAAAACCGAAGTCTTATGATATTTAATATCAATAAACCGAATTACTTTGGTATGATATCGGTTTTACCCAAAAACCATACCATGCACACCCCAAATCTTAGGTGACGAGCAGCTCAAAAAAAATTGTGTGTTAAAAAGTATGTTTTAAAAAAAAACCATATCATGCCTTATCTAGTTTTTTTTAGCTTGCCACGTGTCACGTTGGGAATGGAGGAGACGCTGGCGGGTGGGTAGGCGGGGCGGGCGGGTTTCGCCCATGGATCAGCCCGCCGCACGTGGTGCACCCGCCGCATTTGAGACTATGTCTTTCTCAATGAATTGATTTATTTTCAGGACACCAAAACAAGACGAATTCTCAAATGCGGCGGGTGCATGGGGTGCGGCAGGCTGATCCATGGGCCGAACCCGCCCCGCCCGCCAGCCTCTCCTCCATTCCCAGCGCGACATGTGTCATTTAAAAAAAAAACTCACCGATAACTTTAAAATGCTATATCTTGATATTTATAACTCAGGAAAAAAAATTAAAAATACCGTTGTGTTAGTCTCGACGAGACGAATCAAACTAGATAGGTATGGTTTGATTTTTTTTTTTAAAAAAACATACTTTTTAACACACACAAAATTTTGAGCTTCTCGTCACCTGAGATGTAACACTCTGTTCTGATAAAAGTAACCGTTTCATCTTCAAAAAGTATTGATGAAATGCATGGCCGTGCTAAAATGAATTGATTTGATCAATGTCATTTGTGTTATCAATATATTCGGGATCGAGAAAGCATTGAACAAGTAAGTTGACCATTGAACATGGCTTATATTCAATAGACATCGTGTAACAAAGAGATTGTGATATGTTCTATTTTAGGAAACTTTGGGATTTCAAAGTTATACTAATAGGGTAGTCATAATGGCTTGCTAGAGTCCGCTTATGATTTACGAGGGCTGAAAGGTTCTGACTCATTGCCAACATAGTATAATCCTATTGGGTCACACACGCAGAACGGATCATTGAAAGGTGCGGAAAACTAGACCACCACCCCAAACATCCGTACGGATGCTTTGGAAACTGGGACGCGACCAAACCATTTGTACGTATGGTTTTGCTGGCGGACTAGTTTTGGCAGTTTTCTTTTTGGAAAAGATATCCTCAGATCTAATTGAATTAGGTCATTCCCTAGTACTCCCTCCGTCCCGCCGGAAACTTCAAAAAAAATTATGGCACAAGAATTAAGGGAAAAAGTGAAAAAGGTGATGTGTTGTGAGTGTTGATAGTTGAGTGGGAGAGAGAAAGTGGGGTAGGGAATAGTTAGTGGGTTAGTGGATGTGAGTATGAGAAGTGGGACCCACTAATTAAAAAGTATTAAAAACTTTCCATTTATGGATTTTGCAATTTCTATGGGACACCCAAAATGGTAAGTTTTGCAATTTCCGGCGGGACGGAGGGAGTATATATTATTGTGTGTGCAGTCGGGAAAAATACCTTATGAATTGGTTTTAGAAATCAACAAGACTTTCTTGGAGAGAGAAAAACACATATAATATTAGAGTTATTAGGGTTTGATAATACTTGATCATCAAAACATAATAATCAACGAGAGATCGAAGAAGAGTTATTCAAAAAGTTTTTCAAGTCTAAAAGACCTAGCAGTCAAGTCAAGAAAAGTTCTTGAATCCGTTCGAAGTTTGGAACACTGGTAGAGGGTGCTCATCTTAGCATCTAAATCCAAGGTTTCATATTTCGATCTACAAGGATTAGTTTCTTTCATCTTACATATTATGAATCATTGATCATAACGGATCTAGGGTTTGGGTTTCTTCATGTAATGTCTTCCGCTGCGCATGATTGCACGAAATCGAACAGTGGTATCAGAGCCCCATTTATGATCAATGGTTCTAATATTATCATGATATAATTATATAATTGGATTATTTAATTGGAATAATCATGAATAAGATATATTTATGTGATGAGATTTAATATGAGATATAAAATATGGATGCTAGTTATTGATGGGATTATGTGATTATAATATTAATTAGATTCATATGTATAATCGAATGCTTAGATTATCATGTTATAATTGGATTATGTATATTGATGATCTAGATCTGATTTTTATGTGGAATAAATTTGTTATTGATTATATAGATTAGATTGGTTAAAATTCGTAATCTGTAAATTCGTGTTATTTTAATCTGATTATGCAAGAACATGAAATTGGGATTAATCTAATCTGGAAATTTCTAAAAAACTGGAAATCTGGGATCCTACCAAAAGGATCCGTACGGATGGTTCTGGAAGCTCCCAGAATACTCCGTACGGATGGTTATGGAAAGTCCCAGAATTCATTATGTTTTCTGTTATTCAGATTGTTCTGTAAATCGTTTGCAGAATTCGAATCTAGAATTGAATCTGGTTTCAGATAGTGGTTTTCGAAACCGTGTTTCCTGATACAGACTTCAATAAAGAAATCCAGAAAAATTACAGAAATCAGAATTCAAAAGATTTTAAGATTGTTGTAATATGTAAAATTGATGAGACAATAAAGGCTCTTGAAAATGTTACCATTCTATACGGAATTGTGGTTGCCTTCTGTCTTAGTTCGGCCGTATGGAATAATTACTTGGTTTGCTGATCTTAGTACAGAATTGTGGTTGCCTTATGGTTTAGGTCGGCCGTACGTTTTGGACTCTCAATTTCAAGATGCTCTGTGGATTCAATATTAGAATTTAATCCTATAACTAGTGGAACTAAGTCACATAAAATTAATTCGGTTAATTGATTAACTTTTATGTGTTTGAACCTTCTTGAAAATTTATGTCATGTGTATTGATTAAAACACTTTGGATTATAAAAGTAGTTTTATGTGGGTTACGCCAAAGCGTAGTTGCATAAATTCTATTTTTGTATGAACAAGATGAGTGAAAGAGTCGTTCCTATACGTTTAAAATGGTTTGACTTAATTAGGCTATCAAAAGAGTTTTGGGCCTAAGACATAGATAAGATTAAAACATGTTTGATATAAGATGTCTAAATAAATCTCATAAATGATCTAAGAGTCATATATGATATGATTGATAAGGAGTTATCTACCTAATTAATTTAAATTTGAGCGGTACTGCCAAAGCGGACTTGAAATTAAATTAAAGTTGGATCTCAGCCCACAAAATTATATGATACATTAGATGTATATGAAGGTTATATAATTTAGTGGGAGTATTTATGAAATATTGTTAGTAATATCTTTAATAAAGTTGGTACTTATGTATGGTTTACATGTTTGCATAATTTGTAGATAATGGCACAAAACACACAAACTCTATCATTGCAATCAATCCTTAAAAAAGAAAAACTTCAAGAGAATGGTGCTAACTTCATAGATTGGATTTGAACCCTAAGAATTGTTCTAAGGCAAGAAGAGAAGTTGTACATTCTTGATGAATCCGTTCCTGAGGAACCCGCATTAAATGCCCCTAGGGTGGACAAGGATGCTTACAAGAAACACATAAGTGATTCTCCTGACGTCATTTGTCTTATGCTTGCTACCATGTGTTCTGAGCTTCAAAAGGCCCTTGAACACTTGGATGCCTACGAAATATTTTGGGTTTTGTGCAATCATGTGCAGTGGAAAATAAAACCCAAAGCCTAGATCCGTTCAAGATGATTAAATTAATACAAGAAGGAATTTAGATTACTAACCGTAGCGATACTTTAAAATTTCTTCGGTGGATCTTCTTGTTTTTCGCGTCTTAAAAACACGATCGCAGGAACACGCTTCCAATCACAAGATCACGAACTTGAAGGAATTGAAACCAACGCCCTTTATATGTATCCACACGCGAACGAATATCTAGAACAAATTTCTAGATCCGGATTTGCTAGATCCAATAGAACCAATTTCTATTATAAAGGCTATATGAAAACTAGGGTTCTTGTTCTTGAGGAAGAAAAAGACTAGTTTTTCTCTATTGGAGGCTCTCAGTATTGATTACCATAATCATATATGACTAGGGATTATGAGAGGGGTATTTAAATCTAAAAGTCCCAAACCTTTTAGGAAACAAGGTTAAAATCCCGTCAAAATTCGGAGGTCAAAAGTCTGGAAAAATCAGGAAACAAAAGGTCCGCCCGGGGAACCAACTAGGTCCTACCGGACCACCCTAGGTCCGACCGGGTATGGACCATGGTCCGCCCGGATCTCGCCTAGGGGTCCGACCGGGTCCTTTACTTGGTCCGCCTGGACCTATAATGCTGGACCCTGTTTTCGAATTTTCATAAAATCCGATTTTAAGACTTTCCAAAATTCCAATTTTAGTCATTTTCGAATTCGTTCTTTTGTGTGTGACCCCATATGATTACATTAAGTTGGAAATATGATTTAAACCATTTTAACCTTATAAATCATGAGCGGACTCTAGCAAGCTATCATGACTACCCAATTAATATAACTTATCAAAGTTCGTGAATCCATCATAGTTTGTATATCACAATTCCTTTGTCCGCGATGTCATTGAACATAAGCCATGGTCAATAATTAACTTACATTTGTTCAATACTTTTCTTGATCCCGAATATGTTGATTGATTCAAATGACATTGATTTCATCTATTCATTTGGGTATGGCCATACACTTTCATCAACACTATTCATCGAGTGGTCAAAGCTTGATATCTCTCATAAAGAGGGACAAATCCAATATTGACTTATTACTCTTCCCTCCATGACTCTGATTATGCCAATCGCATTCCGTATGGCTACCCGGTTAAGGCTAACGTTAGAATGTGTCAAACATAATGTTCATCACGTGGAAGACTGTAATAATCTTATGTCAAAGGATATCAATGATATTAACTATATGAGATTTAATTATGACATATGACCATGACATAAATATCATAGGTGAGTCATGTCCAGTATATGTTCACCAACACATACCTATAAGTTTAAATCTATCATATACACATGATCATCACATGATCATCAATTAAACTTACACTAGTTCTTCATAAGTACTAGGGACAGAGATTATTATAACAAAACATATAACAACAATAATAATCTAAACATCTCTTTATATAATGAATAAAATGATAACAAAACATCGTTATAATAATATGCCTAGGGCATACACACCAGCAAAATAGGCATTCAGTTGAAAGATATGTTTCAGGAGCAAGCCAGGCTAGAAAGGTTTGACACCATGGATGCTTTGACCTCATGCAAGATGAGTGAAGGACAGTCGGTAGGTCCTCATGTTTTGAAGATGAAGGCCCATTTTGAGCATCTAGAGAGGCTCGACTATGCCATCCCTGTTGAGTTGGCAACTGACATGATTTTGAACTCATTACCTAAAATCTATAATCAGTTCGTCATGAACTTTAATATGCATGGTATGACTAAATCTCTGTCTGAGTTGCATGGGATGCTAATGACAGTAGAAAAGAAAATCACTAAGGAAGCCTTTCCTGTGCTTGTGGTTTCAAAAGAAGGAAAGTGATCTAAGTCCAAAGGAAAGGGAAGGGCAAAGGTTTTCAAACCCAAAATAAGCAAGGCAAAGGTTGCCACTGCTGTAGTGGCTAAAACCAACTCTCAAAAGGATGCAATGTGTTTCCATTGCAATGAAATTGGTCATTGGAAGCGTAATTGCAAGGCTTATATGGAAAAAAAAAAAAGAAGAAGAAGAAGGGCAATGTGAATGCTTCTAGTTCAGGTATCTATATTATAGATATACTCCTTTCTACTTCTAGTTCCTGTGTATTAGATACCAGATGTGAATCTCACATTTGTCTTAATGTGCAGGCACTAAAGAATAGGAGGCTACTCAAAAATTGCGAAGTAGATCTATGTGTGGGTGTAAGATACCCGCGGGAAAACGGAAGGGTTTCCGCACGGGGTCGAACACGGGACTTTATGTTCAAAGAAAAACAGAGTCACCACGTTAAATTAATTTTAAACCCAATTCAACGAAAATGGTTAGAGAAAATGAGTTCGGAGGTCAGGTTACGTCTTGGGAAGAACGTTTGACAGTTCACCCAATCCGCCTCGGAAAACCGAGTCTTCCTAAGTTTGTTGACCAAAATGTGCAAGTGTGTGTGTGTGTGTGTTTTAAAATGGGAGAAACTGACTTTTAACAGAAACAGTTAGAAAACTAACAGAAAAGGGTTTATTTGCAAAGATTTTGACAGAATCAGGTAAACAGAAAAAACACCCTGTAGACACCCCGCCTTGGACCTCTCATGTCCCGATTGTATACACATTCTCTATCTTCCTCTTTTCTGTTAAGTTTTGTTACTTTTCATTAACTTTTGTTACTTTCCGCTAAGTTCTTGACTTACTCTGTTAGTCTTGGACTCAACTAACTGAAAAAGTCAACCTTTAGTCTTTGTTTACTTTGTTTTTGTTGAATTTCGTGGTGTTCGTTAAGTTTCTGACTGATTTCATTAGTTTCGGGGCTTAACAGCATAACAGGGTTAACTTTTGGGCTAAAACATGGATTTTCTGAAGGCGGGACGTGCGCGCCTTTGCCCTCCTTTGTGAGAGGCATGCGCCTCCCATAGGGGGGGTGGGATGTGCGCGCTTCCCACCTCCAGAATCCCAGATTTTGCTAAATTTCCCTCCTTTTCTGATTTGTAACCCCCAAAACCATTATGCCTTGGCTTGATCCGGGGAAGGGCCATCTTTGTGACCACAAACACTTCCCTAACACCTATAAATACCGCTTCATTACACCATGGAAATGGAAGAAGGATTCTTGACTCAAAAACTCTCTAAAACTCAAAACTCCTGTTGGTCCCAAAGGGCAACAAGGGTATGAAAAATAGCTAGAGGGGGGGTGAATAGTTGTTTTAAAATTCTTTTCGTACCCTTGATAAACTCAATTGAAAATGCGCACTTTATCAAGTAAGCGTTATGATATGCGCCTAAGTGAGTGAGTGAAATGCACAGCGGAATTTAGTAATGTAAATAGGCGCAAAGTGTGATAAAGGGGGCGCACACACACTCTAAGTATTTTGGCTCAAAGTGGGTGAAATAAGAAACTAAGGCAAATGAGTTAACAACACAACACAATTCAGATCAATCAATCTACAATGAGTAAACAAGAAAATAGTGAGTGAAGATAATAACTTGAAAGTGAATGACAAGATAATAACACAAGCTATTTGGAGAGGTTCGATCAATGAAAGATCTACGTCCTCTACCAAGATGGTTAGTCTTGGATTTCTAATAGAGATCTTATATAATGAGTGAGTGTTACAAATTACAACTTTTGAGCTTCTACACTAACTCAAGATCTAATATTCTATGAATGAACAAATCCAAAACAATAACCGGTGTATCTCTAAAAGAAGGATCTAAGTGATCAAACTTAAAGAGGTGCGTGTGTGATTTTAGTATCAAGGCTCTTTGATCTTTATGATTTAGAGCACAATGAAACTAAAGTGTTATAGCTTGAAGATCTGGGCTAAGGATGAAGGTATGAAGATGTTCTTGAGGAATTCTGGAAAAACGAAGGCAATCTTCAAATCTTCAACAAATGCTTTGAGAGAGAAATTCTTGAAATTCTTAGCAAAACTCAGCAACTTCAAAATGTTGAAGTTATGGGGTATTTATAGTGAACTTCCAAAAACTAGCCGTTGGAGATCCTTGTGGATAAGATGAGCTGTCGCTCGTTGATTGGAGCATGCATATATTATGGCCATTTTGACACTCAACATAAATGTGACCGTTGTGGACACGTGTCAACATATTAGGCGCATATGCATCTTTTAACCACCGTTGGATCATTGGCGTAATTTGAATTTTCTCTTCAATAAATCACTGAGTGTTGAATAAGCACTTGAGGAGCATTGAGCCAAGAGGCGCATTGAGCCAAGAGGCGCAAAGTATGTGTGCGCTAAACCAAGGGGCGCAGAGGCGCGTATCATAGCTAGGAATAAATCCTTATGCGCGCGCTCTGAAAGGCGCATGGCGCGAATGAAGAAAGGCGCATGGTGCGTGGCGCAGGAGGCGCATATGCGCGGCTAAAACTCACTGAGTGATTTTTCTTGAATCTTGATCTTCTTGCCCTATTTCTAAGCCTATTCTATAACAATGGACAACCAAAAAAATGAAGTATAAATACTTCTTACATGTGGGTCTAAAGTCCATGAAATAAAACTTAGGTGATGGATCAATCAAATCTAATCAATCCTATTATATTGAAACTGAGATATAAGTGGGCATACCCAACAATCTCCCCCTATTTGATTGATGCCATTACCTACTATATCAAGGACAAACATTATACTTGATAAAAACATGTTCAAATAAATAACTTTGATAAATCATGTCTCAAGTTAATGCACACACTAGTCCAAGATATAGATTTCTAATCTATTCCAATAAGGATAAAGCATTACATATGGAAAGATAGAAATAACAGTTTCAACACATTCAAAATGATATATGAATTTTAGTTTTGAAATGTGTTTAAACCAAGTTTAAACTCAATGCATGAAAGTATGAAACAATTCAATATGATGCATATGAATTTAAACAATATTGATTGTTCTACAAACAAGGAGTTTGAGTGAACAAGGTTTGATAATAAGTGATGCATTGTTCTCATTAAAACTTGGGGTGTAGGAGTTACAGATTACAAGTTTTGAATAGAACAAAGACAAAAGGTGCTAAAAAAAGTAAGCACTAAATCACTAACACAAAAGAGTAGCTTCTATCACAAAAGATTCTAATAACTTACAATCAAAATAGAAACTAAGGGTTGGGAGGCGCATCATCGTCCTTCAATCCTTCAACGATCTCTGAAACGGAGCGTTGAATCTGCTTTGCAAGCTGATGACTACGGTTCGCTAAGCCCTGAGTGTCAGTGACACTAGAGTGAGTGGCAGTGACACCGTCTCTGATGTAACTCAAGTGATTCACATTGATGTTTTGATACTCATCAATGGAGCGCTTAGTGATTTGCTGCTGCTGAGAAATATTTTCTTCTAAGATTTGAAGATGAGCTTCAATGGCATTTTGAGCCGTGATAATGTCAGAAGAAATGTGTTCAGCGCGTCTGTCTGAGCTTGAGTGAGCAGCAGTGAAGTGAGTAACAACCAATTCTTTAAAAACATCCAACTTTGATACTAACACGTTCATGTTGGATTGAGACGCAGCAGACTGAGGTATGAAAGTAGGCGCAGAAGATGTGGTTTGCGCCTGATCAGAATGAGGTTGTACCTGAGTCTGCGCCGGAGGAGGAGGAGCAGAAAGTTTGTCCTTGAGAGAATTCATCTCCCCCTTAATGGCAGCGATCTCTTCAGATTGATCAGTAAGCAATGAAGTAAGAAGCTCAAATTGAGACTTTATCTGCGTCTGTCCTTGCTCTAAATTTGCTTGCCCCTGCTGCAAAGATTGAAGAATAGAAAGTACCTCGCTCAAATCTGGAGCAGATGGAGGCGCAGGGGTTGATTGGGGCGCATCAGATTGTAGAGGCGCAATAGGAGGTTGAGGCGCATGAGGAGGTGAAAGAGTAGGAGGCGCATAGTCATCTTCATTTTCATCATCAACTGTTTCCGTTGTGATTAGATCTGGTCCAGAAGGAGGTGGAGGCGCAACTGGAGAAAGAGTGCGCTGAGGAATGGTCTCTTGCTCCCCCTGAAATGGTTCATCTATGTCTGAAATATCATCGCCAAAAAGATCAGAATGGAGTTGTTCCCTTAACACTTTGGTTTGTTGAATTTTGACAGGAGGCGCACGGGGAGCGGGGGCGCGTTGAGTAGGCGCGCGCTGGGTAGGCGCAGGAACAATAGGGCCTTTCTCAACATCAGCGCTTGAACCAGCGCCTTTCATGCGCTCTAGCTTCTCTGACTCAGCAGCTTGCTTGGCTTGAAAATCTTCATCTCTTTTCCTTTGAGCCTCAAGTCTGCTGGCTTCCTGCGCTAGCCTTAGATCACGATCTTCATCAGATTCAAATCTGGTGCGTTTGATAGGCGCACGAGGAGGGTCATCAACCACACATTTTCCTTTGCTTTTCTCTGCTCCTGGCAAGGGATCAGCGCGTTGACTTGCGCTAGCAGTTACTGCGCTTTTCTTTATTGGTGCGCCTTTAAGAACTGGCGCATCATCTGATTTTGTTTCTTCATCAATTAAGCCTTCAACGGTTTTAATCTGAATTCCCTTGGCGCGCTTAGCAGGCTTCTTTCTGCGCTTTTTGATATCCAAGTTCGCTTTTCCAAAAGTTGGAATATCATCAATTTTATACTCAGGATTCTCATTCAAAAATTTGACTAACTCAGGATAAGTTAGAAAAAGTTTTGTGAGAAGAAGGCAGTGAGAGCGAAACCTGGTCTTTCCATCATTCTTGTTCTTCACATACTTGTCAATCTTCTCACGCAACGTTTTGAACAAAATGTGAGGCCAGTGAAGCTTCTCCTTGGCCATGATGGCAGCGGTGTATTCCCATTGTTCCACCGTGTATCGGTTCACGTTCCCGGTTTTGAATACAATAGAAGTGCCCACTAAGTGCGCTATATGAGTCAAGAGTTCTCCACCATCTCGAATTTCAGTGGTTTTGATATTATTTTGAAGTGTGGGAATATTCAGAAGTGAAGCAGCCATCCTGTTCTGATCGTCAATAGAATAAGTCATCGGACGCCCAATAATGCGATCGTCACCCGTAGACGGAAAACTGAGTAAGTGTCGAATCACAGATGAGGAGATATGGACGTCAATATTTTGCACACGGGCCTCAATTCTGTAGTGAGTGCGTCCATTAACATCAATTTCCACTAGAACATCGGTGGAAAAGAACTCATCCATGAGGAGCGGAGAATAAAAAGTCTGATCCATAGTGAATAAATGTCACGACCCGAAAACCCGTCTCTATTTTCTAATAATAAATATCTAATTATTTATTTAATTTTTATTTAATTGTTTAAATTATTATTTAATTAATAATTTATGTGTGCATTTTATGTTTCATAATATTCCCGTGCCTAGCATTTAATTGGTTAATTGTGCTAGTGTAGAGAATTGGGTCTTAATTGTTAGTGGGGAGTTATTTGTTTTGGGTAGAGTAGAGGAGGGGGTCTAAGTGTAAGTTTATGGGTGTTTAAGTACTTCCCATCTCATAATCTAACCCTCGGACCTCACAAACAAGAATCTCTGGTTTTCGTATCAAAACATAGGCTTAATATTAGGTTTTTCTTATGTTCCGTTAAAAACATAGGTGGCGAATCTAAACATTAAAACCAAAATAGACATCCTAAGATAATTCACCGCTCTAGCCAAGTCGTGGCTCTCCTGGGGTATCTACAATAAAGTCCTTCCATTCTTTGAGGAGTAACTAATGGTAGGAAATCTGCTTGTCGCTGTTGTGGGTGTAACCCCCAATGTCATCTTCGTCGTTGATGTCGAGGTAGCCCCATGTCTTTGTTGTCGTCGATGTTGAAGTACCCCTAATGTCGTCCTTCAACCTTTGATGTTAGGAACCCATCCCTTTTTACATGACGCGCCCTTTCTTTTGCCTAGGTCTCCCTTGCGGATTTTCAACCTAGCGGGTATTTCTTTTTGCGTCTTTTTATGGCACACCCTATTTTTTGCCTAAGCCGCCCTTGCGGGTTATCGACTTAGCGGGCTACTTTTTTGGTGCCTTTCTCTTTTATTTTTATGAGTGATCCAGCCGATGACTTAAGGTATCTTTTTGGGAGGAAACATCAAGGGCATTTTATTCAGGAGGGAGAAAGTCCCTTTATCTGGGTGAGCTCTTTGAGCAATATATCACATAATGGGAGGAAGCCCTTGCTTGACAGAATACAAGTGTTTAGCTCTTTCCTAAGATGTAGAGGAGAAGACTTGTCGAGACATTTGAAATTTGCCTTTGCAACCATTCAGAGTTATCAACAACTGTAGGGGCAGCGTGCGAGCGGTCGCTGAGAGATGGGCAACTCTCAACGATGAGTTGAAGGAAGAGATTGAGAATATGGGGCTTAAGCCCTTCTTTGACGGCTTGGTGGGTGAGCGGAGAAACACCCACGTGCTCCAGGTTATTAGGCAGTGCTGGTGGGATAGTACCCACATGATGCACATGAGGTGTGGCGAGGTTACCATGACTCCCACTGACTTTCACGCCATTACCGGGCTCTCTATTGCCGACGACCCGATCGAGGTAGATGCGGACTTTTCTCCTAGCAGTGATGATATGAGGCGACTGTTGGGTTTCATAATGCGTACCTCAGGCAAGGGGGTCCCTCTCAAGGCCTTGACGGATAAGGTGGATTCGTATGTCACCGCCAATGCAGGTCAGATAGGTTCTCTCAACACCAGCATCGTTGCTATCCACGGTTTTCTGTGGTGGGCATTTTCTGAGACGCTGTTGTTAGTACCCAACCTGAAAATGAGTTGTTAGACATTCTAGAACTCACAGGGACCGCCCAGGTATTTACAAACTGCGTAGGACTTATCCAGGATTTCCGAAAAAAGCCCAGATAAGAAGATATTCTCGACTGATCGGATGAGGGATCGAAGATAGACGTTATCTAGGAGTTCTACAGAGTCCAGATTGATCAGAGCCTCGAAAACCATGCTAATCCCTTGGACCGGCCGGGAAGCCACTCTTCCGGCCGGGCGGCCACTCCTTCCAGGTGAGATTTTCTTATAAATAGGTGACCTCAGTTCATAATTTGATACACAATTCTCTCCCCCGAGTTCTACAGCCTAAACTGACGGTAGAACTCTCTCTCTAAGCCTTTCTAGCAATCCCGAAGGTCCGGCGAATCCGCGCGAGAGATTTGACTTCGTTCTTGTCAAGATTGGTGAGAATTTGTCATGTTTTCTAAGCTTAGATCTGATTTATGCTAGTTTCATCATGTTTGTACATCTATATTCATATGATTCATAACGTGTTCTTCATGTTCTTGCTAGAATTCATAATATGCTTTATGTTTAGGGTAGCGATCTTCATGTTTATGTGTTCGTTCATACATGTTCATGATGTTATTATTATTATGCTAGATCTACGGCTTATCCCATGCATAACATGCTAGATCTAATGTTTTAATCCCTGTTCATATTGTATAGCCGATGATGATCCACGAGATCTAGGAACTACTTCTAAACCCTAAACTTTAGGTAAATACTCCCATGATCAGTAACTCTCCAAGGATGAATATGATGAATACACATTGGTCCTATCAATGGTATAATCATTATTCTAGGATGTGATCATCTTGTATGATTCTTTCTCCTCCCCCTTCATCAAGCATGATCCCGCTTCTTCTCTCTATTCCGATTATGTACGAACTATACTGACCTGAGCTTCTCAAACGAGAGGAACGTAGGCAATCTTCGGATCCGGTCTCAATCACTAACACACTACTAACACATTCATCATGATAGAAAGTTCGACTGCTCGGGCGATAGGAGTGATAACTTGATATTCTTCTCTTGTCGTAACTTGACCCCCGAACCCTCTCTGTTAGCTTTTATCAATGTTTTATCTCGATAAAAACAACATGGCGACTCTTAATAAAGTTAAATTCCAACTTGAATATCCTAATCCCATAGATAAGATAAATAAAGATAAATAAAAGAAAGACTTCCCGTGCATCACCCGCATTCGGAAAGGGGTATTCACAGTGGTGACTCTGCTGAGGACTAGCTTTGAACATCTTCAAACATAGAGGGTCAAACTTTCGTCAATATCATGATTGTACTTACTTGTTTCTTTCCCCCTTGTACTTTATCTCTTGTACATATTTGTTTCCCTTGTACTTTAGCGCGTTAATATCTTAACTGTTTCCTATTTAACCCTTTCTAACTATTTTGCATTGCATACATGTAAATACAAAAAACTCTCTGTTTTCTCCCTAACAAAATAACTAGTTGTTGTCCGCACACTACCACTAGGTCTGTGTCACACTGCACACCCTACTGGATACTCCGCTGAGTACACAGATTTTGGTGATCCTGTCGCCTCTATCTTTGTGGCACCCGGTCTATCTAACTCACTGTTATCACTTGTGAATCAGTTAAGGTTAATCCCTTGTTCATTTCGAAACCATGCACTCACAGAGTCTAGGACACTCCAAAGTTGACCGGTTGGTTTGACTAGCTTTTCTTTATAGACATTTAACATGTCGTTCATGCCTTCATCCGTTAATTGTTTAATGAGTCGAGATCCTTCGAGAGAAAAAAGCACTAAAAATGAAATTCCCTACAAAGGTTGTGCATATAGTAAGCCGAGTGATACTTTGTACAAGGATCTCAACTCGTTAAAAAACTTAACGGAAGTAACATAAACGTTACGTTAAATACCTTTAAACAAGAGTTAGTCGCTAGGATCCGTTAGGTCGGTGGAAGTCGCTTGCCCTATAGGACCCTCGCCCAAATTGTCCGTTTGGGAGGTGCAATACAGGTGAAAATCGAGGGGTCTATAGACGTAGTGATGACCTCCACTGATCCAGGTTTTGTAGATAGTAACTCAAAAAGGGGTACCCCTTCCAACCATTAGGACTAATAAAACATTGTTTTTGTAAATAACAAAATACATTGCATGAGCCTTGTCCCGTCCTAAACCTCTCGTCCCCTACCTCTACAGAGAAGCAAGGTTGGGTCTGTTCCGGTGGTCGTCTTCAACGTTCAAGCCTTCCGCAAGCTCAGTCTTCAGTCTCTGCATCAACGATGTCTCCATCATCAGAGCCTACTACTCCTAGTGTCTCCACTCCGCCAGTCTCCACTGCTTCTGCCGATCCAGAAATCGCCGCCAGTATCAAGCCCTCGGACATTCCTCCACCTCTCCATGCTTTTTTCACCAACCTCATGCTATAGATCTCTAAGCTTGAGGATCGAAGCAAGTCACTAGAAAGGGTCAATCAAGAGCTCAAAGATTATCTTCACACTGAAATGAAGAAGAAAGGTGTAGCAACTAGCTTCCATAATGGGGAGGCTATTCTGGTCGAAGACGAAACAGTGCCTATGACTTACCCCGCCAACGAGGATGCTATCCCTCTCAAGGTGCCCAACTACCAAAGGGTCCCTCCTCCTGACTTCGGTACTAAAGCAAGCTCCAGTAAGGGTCCGTATGAGCCATCGCCAGAATTGATGGGTAGTTACTTGTCCTCTACCAAGTTACCACCACCCTCACTACCATTGAGCATCGGTGCCGCCGTACCTACAGTCTCCACTGCTCGTCCCGCTACTAAAGCCTATAGTAGCGCAGATTTCTCCAACCATCCCCTAGTGGTTTCCATCCAAGAACAAATCCGCAACCTATCTGACACGGTCTCTAAGCAAGCCGCTCTGATTGTCAAGACCATTGACCCAAGCAATGTGGATGCTCTACCTAGGGATTTCAAGATGCCGAAGGTCTCTACATTCCACGGTATTACTTGTCCCAAGACTCATCTCGACAGTTATGTGCTAGCCATGAGAGCCCGTGACTGCACCAACGAGCAAATGGCCCGAGTCTTCCACACCACTTTGGATGGAATCGCCCGCTGTTGGTTTTTGAGTTTAGATCCCTCTCAAAGAGAGACATGGGAACAAATCACCACTACTTTCTACGAGAAGTATCAGTCAAACTTAGATTGGCACGTCAACCGTACTGATTTAGAGAACACCATGCAAAGGCCCGGCAAGCCTATCTATGACTTCTATAAGAGGTGGAACCACAAGCTAGCACAGGTACAATACCGTCCTAAAGAAAAGGAAAAAAAGTAAATCTTCTTCAAATGCTTGTTACCTGAGCTTAGGGTGGCGATTGGAAATGGTTACTTTCCCGATCTGTGGGAAATGGTTGATGCTAGGGTCAGACACGAAGCCCGCATTACTGGTGTTGTTAAAGAAACTGCCAAAAGTGGAAACACCTCATTCCGCTAAAAAGCTCCGACAAATACCGTTCCTAAAGCTAAAGAAGTTGCCAGTCATGTGAGCATGGTCCAAGACAACTCCGTCTTCGATGTCCAAGCAGTTACAAGAAGCTTTCCGCGAAAATAAGATCATTTCGACGACTTCGGCATGCCTACTAGCAAAGTGTTTGAAGTGTTGATAAAGAAGGGTTTGATCAAGCCACTTGAGAACTTTGAGCCAATCAAAAACAAGGTTAATCTGGATGCAACCAAGTTCTGCAAGTACCAGAAGTACATTGGCCACACAACCGACGACTGCATACAACTCAAGCGTGTCATCAAAAAGCTCATAGCCGATGGAAAAATTGAGAAGCATAAAGGTCCAAACACCATAGCAAACCCGCTCCCTAACAATGGTGGCATCAACATGGTCGAGCTTATCGGAGGTGACATTGGTTTCTAGAAATGGTAGATGCCTTCGCCGAACTGGGGCTAGACATGAATGCTCTATTCGGAGGACTAGTCAAGATCGGATTGATAACTCCCTTGGAACGCAGATTCAAATGGCCCAAGCATGGTTGTGACGTGTCCAAGTTCTGCTAATATCATAGAGTGTCCGGACACACCAACAACGAGTGCTTTAGCATCAAGCAATTCATACAAAAGCTCATCAAGGACAACGTCATCGCCGATCCAAGAAAACTAATCACCATGGATGTTAATGTGGTAGAAACCAATCAAATCACCATGCTAGAACTCGAAGACTGCATTGAGCAATTAAAAATCTCCATGAAAAAGTTCCTCCGTGACCTTGTGAATAAAGAAATCCTTAGACAACTCAAAGGGTACTCTACGCACATGGGTAACAATGTATGGAAATATTGCCATTATCATCATGCCACCGGTCATAGAACAAGGGAATGCTTTGCTCTGAAGAAGGACAAAATGAAGCTCATCCATAAAGGCTCACTCGAAGATCCTAGATTCTCTTTAGATAAAAATAGTATAGCAACAAACATGGGTGATCTAGCCGAAACTGTTGTGGCAGACTCCGAATTTTGTAGTGATGATGAGATAGGCTGTACTTCAAAGTTTATTAATGATAGTCATTCTTCCTGTTATATGCTGTCATTAGATGAACTATCTTTAGAAGCCTCTCTCCTAGGAGATTGTGACTCATGTCCACTCAAATCCCCACTTAAATCTCCACCACTGTCTATAGCCGAAATCTTCGCAGAATCCGCAAAAATACCACAGTTTCCATACGACATGCGAGCAGAAATTAACCTACTCACAAGGTCCGGACAGATCTATCAATCAGACCCCAAGGGTACAAAGAAGGCCTTCAATAAAGAGTCAGAGCCATCAGACCCTGAGAAAGAGGATCCCATCCTCACGCAACTTAAACAAACCCAAGCTCACATCTCTCTATGGTCCCTACTCACTTCATCCCTAGCTCATCGCCAAATGCTCGAGAAGAACTTGGCTTCTACCATGGTCCCATCAGACACCACTCCCGAGAATGTCACACAAATGATCGGTAACATTCACTTCGGGAATATCATCACCTTTTAAAAGCTAGACGAACCACCATTTGGCATTAATCATAATGAACATCTGCACATTACAATCGAAATCAGCGGGAAGAAAATTCCTCGAGCCTTTGTGGACAACGGATCCGCCATCAACGTATTTCCTTCACGAATGATGGACGTAGTGGGTGTGGACCCAACCACTCTAAGACCCTCCAAACAAACAATCAAGGCCTATGACTCTACATGCAGATCGGTACTGGGAATCGTTAGTCTACCCATCTCTGTTGGGACGCAAACTCTGTCCACGGATTTCCATGTAATCGACATACCATCCTCCTTCACCATCCTGATAGGACGCTGTTGGTCCCAGAGACACAACAAGGGTATGAAAAGAGGCTAGAGGGGGGGGGGGCTGAATAGCCTATTTAAAATTTCAACCCTTTTTCAAAATTCAACCTTTATGCTTACACTTGAATTTTGCGGTAGATAAAAACCACACGGTCAAGTATAAAATGCACAGCGGAAGTTTTCGTTGAAACAAGTTTAGAGTTGGTTTTGATAAGTTCAATGCGGTAGGTTTGTTTTTGCGGTAGGTAGTGCGGTAGATGTATATGCGGTAGGTAGTAGTGCGGTAGGTTAATGTGAGGTAGGTTGAAAGATTGAAAATTTGTGTCTTAGAGATTTTTGGCAAATGATAAGTTAGTCAGATTTTAACTTAGGCAATGAGGTAGACAAACAAACACAATTCACACTTGTTCTTAAATCTAAAAGATCAAACACTAAAAGACAAACAAGATTAATATGAACAAGTGAAGAACAATATGAACAAGATGAACAAGACTTAAAGTAAATTTGCAGAAAGGTAAAGTGCAGTGAGTAAATGACACAATGATTTGGAAAGGTTCGATCTGTTAAAAGATCTACGTCCTTTACCAAGATGGTCAGTCTTGGATTTTGAATGGAGGATGTATTAATTCTCTTGAGTACAGATTACAAAGATGAAGAACTGAATTAACTCCTATTTCTATGAAGTTCAAATCCTAGACTTAGACCAGTGTATCCCTAATGATTCAATCTATGTGATTGATCAATCGGGGTGAGTGTGTGTGTAAGAATCAAAAGCTCTTTGGAATCTATATGATTTTAGAGCGTAATGAATCTTGTGTTGAGAGGCTTGAGATTTGATCTTGAAGGTTGCTGGAGATTTGTTGAAGACTTGAAGGTTGAGTGCTTGAAGATTCAAAGGATTCTGGAAATCTTGAGTATGATCTTCAATCACCAAGAATTTCAACAGCAATTTCTCTCTTAGAATCTCAGCTTTTTTTCAATGAAGAATTCAAGGTCTATTTATAGCCTTGAAGGAGAAACTAGCCGTTTGAATTCTTGGAGGGCAAGTTTGGAGGACAATGAGCTGTTGATTTCTAATTGGAGCTCAGTCTGAGTTGTCCTTTTGTTGCAGAGTCATGGTGGTCCAACTGTACTAAAATGACAGTTGTATTCAAATTTGAAATTTGAATTTGCAACGTTCAAAACTAACCAAGGTAAAGACACAAGTGTGACCATGGTTAAGTTTGAACCAACTTGAGTTTCTTCAACCATGGTTCCATGCGGTAGAGATTCACGCGGTAGGATGAAACCATGCGGCAAGGTTATCTGCGGCAAGCATAGAGAATGCGGCACCTTGGTCATGCGGTAGGTTACATGCGGTAGGCAATGGACCTACCTCATTTTCCAGACTTAGAAAATTTTTCAGCCTATCAATCAAAAGCCTATTCTATCAAGGTGGACTATTCTAAAAATGAAGTTTTAACACTTCTTACAATATATCCTAAAGTCCATAAAAGATAAAATTAGGTTATGGGATCAATCAAATCTAGGTAATAGGAGTGGTTTATAATAAGCATACCCAACAATCTCCCCCTATTTGATTGAGACCATTACCTACTATAACAAAGGCTATTTCATTGTACTTGGTAAAAACATGTTTTTAAGAATAATCATTTTATTAATGTCATGCCCCAAGTCAATGCACACACTAAGCCAATGTCATAGATTTCTATCATCCTAAAAAAGAAAAACAAATTACTAATCCTAGAAGATAGAAATATTATTTGAAGCATTTCAAGATAAGTAATCAGAGAAGGAGTAGAAATGCAACAAACACAATAATCATACTCTAAGATGATAATCATTAAGGCAGCAGGAGTATAAGGATCACAAAAGAGAAATATTGTTTTAAGTTACAAACCCAGAATAAAAACATAAAAGTAAGATTGTTTTAAACATCAAATTTCATGACCACATGCGGTCAGATCAAATGCGGTCAACATCAATGAGGTCTTCAATGAATTTTGCGGTAAGAGGAAAGCGGTAGGCAGGGATATTCAATCCTGGAATCATAACAGGAGCAGTGATTCCATCTTCTTCTTCCTCTTCACCATGAGCTTGAACATTTTCGTGACCTGCTTCAGGAGTTTGAAAAGCTTCCTGCGCGGCTTGAATCACGCCTTGTCGATTTAGCCTGTTCATTACCGTATTGATGCGGTTGGATAGGAGGTCAATCTTGGTAGATTGTCCTTCAATTCTGACGTTGTTGATCTCAATACGGTTGGCTTGAACCTTCATCGCTTCAGTCATTGCGGCAATCTTGGGAGTAAACTTTTCAGCAACCGAAAGAAGTGCGGTATTTGTTTGAACCATAATCTCCTCTTTTAGAGAGGATTTCAATTTCTTCAGCTCCTTTCCCAGCTCATCCTTGACTTCAAGTTTATCAGAATTCATAGCCTTTGATAATTCTTTGCTCGCACCTTCAACACCATTGACAACACTGGTACTGATGTAATTGGTTTGCTTATGAAGGGCTTCTCTGAGTGCGGCATAAGTGAGAGCAGGATCTGCGGCAGGATGTGCGGTAGAGCTGCTAGTTGTTCCTTGCATGATGTCCTTAACAGCCTTTGTTATCACAACACTCTCCCCCTTAATGGTCGCAATCATTTCGGAGGGAAGTGCGGCAACATCTCGCTTCAACGCGGCTTGATCAGTCTTCAGCTCAATAACCTCCTCTCGAAGCGCCACCATACTAGACATTAAAGATTCAACCTGGGATTGAGTGTCTGCCTGCATCTGAGTAAGAAGCTTGACTGCGGCAAGCAGTTCAGGAATAGATTGGTTTGACTCAAGAGCAGGTGGTGCGGTCGATGGAGCTGGTGCGGTAGGGACAGGATGCACGGTAGGAGGAACCTCAATGTTTTGTTCGGAAACCTTAGCCTTTGGTGATTTGGTAGCATCATCATCACCATCCTCAATATCAATAAAAGTATCTACCTTTTCAGGGACAATGTCGTGTTTACCATGCTCAACATCCATATCTTTTTCTGCGGCAGACTTGTCACTTGCGGCAGAATCACCATGTTCTTCCTCAGAACTTTCATCAACCAATCCTTTATCAATGGGCTTCTCAACAGCCTGTTCCTCTGTTTCACTTTCAGTGGCATCCTCAGACTGCTCATCCTCTTCTGCGGCAGCATAATCCTCATTCTCAGAGCCACTCACTTCTTCCATATCAGCCTCTTGGGCATCCAGAACAAAATTCTTTGAAATTTTGGGAGGGGCAACCACTATTTCTTCGTCAGATGAAAGGGTTGGGGAGATTACCTCAGGTGAAGGTTGCTTAGCCACCTTTGCCTTTTTGAAGACTTTGACCGGGCTAGGGGTATGAGATCTTTTCTTGTCAAACGACTCCCCCTGACTAGGTGCTGTTTTGAGGGATATAGAAGGTTTAGATTTGAGGGAAGGCACGGTAGATTGAGGGACAACATAGGGTTGTTTTGGCGCGGCAGGTTTGGAAGAGAGGGATTTAGATACTTTGGATTTTGGTTGAGGTTCAGGGGATGGGGAAGGAGACATTGGAGGTGCAGTAGGAATGACCTTAGATTTTGGAGGTTTTGGCGCGGCAGGACGAACAGGTGCGGTAGGTGCAATCTTGACGCCCTGGGAAACTGGTCTTGACTTCCTTGTCGGTTCCCCAACCTTCTCTTTGCCTTTAACAGAAGTTGGAGGAGAGGGGAGTTCAACATTCTTACCCTTTTCACGAGCCTTCATGGCGGCAGCATTCTTGCGGTCTTGTTCAAATTCGGCAGCCTCTACATCACTTACCATGCGATCACCAAGGTTTGCTTGACCTCGTTTGGAGTACTTTGGAGGGATGTATTCTTCAATGGGGTCTCTTAAAAGATAGGAGCGGTACATTTCGTCACCAAAATTACCACGGTAATTGGTCTTCATAGATTTGCGGCAGAAGTCTTTTGAGGTAGGAATTGGAACCTTATAATTCTTGTTCTGCTCATACAATTCCCTAATTCTGATTGTGTGACTCATCAAGTAGGAAATCAACCTACTGTTCGTGCGGTACTTGGTCTCGCCTTCATCAGCCGCATCCTTATATGAGAGAATATTGGCTCGCAGGATATCATACATGATTTGACCCCAATCTAATCGCTTGCCAAGATAAAAAGCAGCAGAGATCATCCATTGAGTGTGATTAAAGTTGGCATGATTGCCAGTCTTGCATAATAGGGCATGATCTACCAGATGGCCAATATGGTACATTATTTCACCAACGTCCTTACGCTGTATTTTTAGAATGTGTGCCGTGCCTGCTAGTTTCTTAGCCAGACTAAGGGTCTCCTGCCGTGAAATTGTATCAAAGTCCTTGCTTTTCTTGAGTCCCACGGCATGGGCAATGTCACTAGCATCAAAGGCCAATTGGATTCCCATAACAGTGGCTTTAAGGAATTTAGGGTGTGCGGCAGGCTCTTCTGGACTTTCCATTTCAACAGCAGAACTGAAGAATTCGTCAACAAAAGCGGGAAGATGAAATTCTTGATCAAAGGTAAAGAGAGGGAGAATTCCATATTTGTGCATGCGACCCAAGATATTGCGGCCAATGGCATCCTTCTTGAGATCTGCATGGTCTATGACTATCCCAGGAATGAAATGGTTTAAGTCCTGAAACAAGGCAAAATTTAAAGTTTAGAAAACGAGGTAGGTCGTGCGGTCACTTGACAAGAATGAAAGGCAATGATGGTGCGGTCAAGTGAAGCACGGTAACAAAAGGTTGCGGTAGGTAGAGATGTTAACAACATTACCGCAAACATTGAAGTGTTTGACCCATACAAGATCAAAAAGTGAATAGAGCAGAAACACAAATTTCAAAAGCAAGTAAATTAACAAGGACCAAAAAAGGTGAATTCATTAAGAACACGAAGAACACTAAGATGAACATCAAAAACACCATTAGTCTAACTGAACCCAGATATCCAAAAATTGACTGAAATTCAACGAAAATATCATAGACAGAATCGGAATTGCAAATAAAGTCTTAATGTCAGATCAATTTCATGAAACAAACGCCACATTAAACCCAGAAATTGAAAAGTGAGAATAGGAAAGAAAAAAAAATTGAACCCATTTGCGTGAAATTAAACACTCTACAAAACTGGGGTAAGATCTTATGCAGGCATGAGATATACTTAACAAGAACCAAAAATAAATAATCAAAGCAAGATTTTCATATTACTAACTTAAGAGATTTAAGAAAGATTTTAAGGAATAAGAAGGGTTTTCAAAATTTTTACCAAGAACACGGAAAAAAATTGAGAAATTGAAAATTCATACCATAACAACGACGGGAGGAGTGGATTGAATTGGAGGTTCGTCTCTTGATTCAACAGATTTCGAAGTCTTCTTAGATGGGTGTTTAGAAGTCATTTATAGATTGAGAGAATGAGAGTAAGGGAGGCGGTTTTTAGAGAGAAGTTTAGAGAGAGAGAGGTTTTGATTTTTCTGAAAAAGTGATATGAGCAGAGTGGTGGAGAGATAGAAGGAGATGGAACGGTTTTGGTGGAGGGTGGTTTGCAGAGGTCAGATGATGGGAAGATGGAGGGTTAACTCTGCAAAAGGTACTGAGGTGACCTAGGTTGTCTATTCGAATTAAATGCAAGGTTACTAGATGTCAAATCAATAGCCAAAGACGGCTCATAAATAGTTTTAAGGAATAAAAATTAAATGAAAATTTAATGCTCCAAAAAAAATTTGAATTTATTAAAAACGAGGGAAAAAAGAAAGTTACCTTATGCCCTTGAGGTAGATATGACAGAAACATCCTAAATATCTCTAAGTTAGAATGACTTACCTGGGGTCCTTGTGCGGTAACTATGAGGTCGACCGTGACATGTGCGGTCGATTGAGGTCTTACCTTGGTTTAGCTTTTGAGATGAAGTATTACAATGAGGTAACAAGATTTTACGCGGCAGAGTGAAGTGTGCGGCAACATTTGAATGATGCGGCAGACTGGAGGTGCGGTCAATTGAGGGATTGAAAGATCAATGGTATTTGCTTGACCGTGATATGTCGGCCGTGTACCTATCTTGATTTTGAACTTTTGACAAACATTAGTACAAGAAATTTATATGGACAAGTTTGAGTTAAAGTTCAAGCATACCCATTTCTTCTCTTAGATACCTAAATCTCTTGGAATCGAGAGCTTTGGTGAGAATATCTGCAATTTGATCATCAGTACCCACATACTCTAGATGGATATTACCTTTTTCCACATGATCCTTGAGAAAGTGGTATTTGATATCAATGTGTTTGGTTTTGGAATGCATGACAGGGTTGTTGGAGACAGCAATGGTAGATGTATTGTCACAAAAGATTGGAAAATTTTCTTCTTTGATTCCATAGTCAACCAATTGTTGCTTCATCCACAGCACTTGGCAGCAGCAGCTTCCAGCAGCTATATATTCAGCTTCTGTGGTAGATACAGAGACTGAGGCTTGTTTCTTGCTTGCCCATGAAACAAGTCGATTTCCAAGGAAATGACAAGTTCCACTCGTGATTTTCCTGTCGATGGTACATGCTGCATAATCTGCATCTGAGTAACCTATAAGATCAAAAGTTGAATCTTTGGAGTACCAAAGTCCAAGGTTAATAGTTCCAAATAGATATCGAATAATACGTTTAACAGCAATAAGATGTGCTTCTCTAGGATCAGCTTGATAACGAGCACACACGCAAACACTAAACATGATATCTGGCCTACTAGCAGTTAAGTATAGGAGAGAGCCAATCATACCTCGATATAAGGTTTGATCAACCTTCTTACCTTTCAAGTCTTTATCTAGCTTGTTACCAGTAGCCATAGGAGTGTCGTATGCCTTTGCATTTTCAAGTCCAAATTTCTTGATAAGGTCCTTTGTATATTTTGCTTGATTGAGGAAGATGCCTTCAGCACATTGTTTGATTTGTAGCCCAAGGAAGAATGTTAATTCTCCCATCATGCTCATCTCAAATTTACTTTTCATGAGTTTCTCAAAACGCTTACACAACAATTCATTAGTAGAACCAAAAATAATATCATCTACATATATTTGAACAAGTAAAGTATGATCATTATATTTAGCAATGAATAAAGTTGTGTCGATCTTACCACGCTTGAATCCCTTTTCAAGGAGAAACTTAGATAGAGTATCATACCATGCACGTGGAGCTTGTTTGAGTCCATATAAAGCTTTACGGAGTTTGTAGACATGATTTGGAAATTTGGGGTCTTCAAATCCGGGCGGTTGAGCAACAAAGACGGTTTCTTGAAGTTCTCCGTTGAGAAATGCACTCTTCACATCCATTTGATATAGCTTGAATATTTTGTAAGAGGCATAAGCTAAGAATATCCTTATAGCTTCGAGTCTTGCAACGGGGGCAAATGTTTCATCATAATCAATGCCTTCTTCTTGTCTATATCCTTGTGCAACCAACCTTGCTTTGTTCCTTGTGATGCTTCCATTCTCATCCATCTTGTTTCGGAACACCCACTTTGTACCAATCACTCCTTGATCTTGTGGCCTTGGAACTAAGGTCCAAACTTTGCATCTTTCAAATTGGTTGAGCTCTTCTTGCATAGCAACAACCCAACTTGAGTCCTGGAGTGCTTCATCAACTTTCTTAGGTTCAACTTGAGATATGAATGCGGTAAGTGCATCATAGTTTGATCTTCTTGTTCTTACACCAGAATGCAAATCACCAATGATATTCTGAATTGGGTGATCTCTGACCTCACGAACTTTTTGAGGTATGTCTGGTTGAGTTGATGGTGGTTGTAAGTCTTCTAGTGGTACATCATTTGAGCCATCCCAATCATAAGTAATTTGAGGGATAGGTTCTTCAACATTTATGGGTGTCTCAACTTCAACTCCATTTGAGGTAGCAGCAGATGAGGTAGCTTCTGGTGCTTCATATGAGGTAGGTGGAGGTGCAGTTGAGGTAGATGGGTTTCCTTAAGTTGATTGATTTTGTGGTTGAGTTGTACCTGTCTCATTTATCTCAACAAAATCATTAGCAACATTTGGAGCCATATGTGGCTCAAGGAGACAATGTTCATCAAAAGTAACATGGACGGATTCAACTATCTTAAGAGTGGTTTTATTAAATACACGAAAAGCTTTTGAGTGTTTAGCATACCCAATAAATATACCTTCATCGGCCTTAGGAGCAAATTTACCTCGATGTTCTTTACCGTTGTAGAGTATAAAGCATTTGCATCCAAATATCTTGAAGTATGCTATGTTGGGGGTTCTTCCTCTCCAAAGTTCATAAGGAGTTTTGTTGTAGGTCTTGTTGATGAGGGATCTATTTTGAGTGAAGCATGCTGTGTTGACGGCTTCAGCCCAAAAGTATTGAGGTAGCTTTTCTTCAGCAATCATTGTCTTTCCGGCCTCTATCAACGTTCTATTCTTTCTTTCCACTACACCGTTTTGTTGTGGAACTCCAGCAGCAGAGAAGTTGTGGTCAATACCATGATCATCACAGTATTGAGCAACACCGTTGTTCTTGAATTCTGTACCGTTGTCGGATCGAACACTAACGATGTCATCTTCTTTTTGTGTTTGAAGCTGTCTAAAGAGTGCGGTCAAAATGTCATAACAATCATCTTTGGAGCTCATCATCTCGACCCACGTATATCTTGAGTAGTCATCTACCACAACTAAGGAATATCTATTTCCTCCAATACTTGCGGTAGAAACAGGTCCAAACAGGTCCATATGAAGTAGTTGCAAACATCTAGAAGTTGAAGGTGTCGTCTTGCTGGAGAAAGACGCTTTTGGTTGTTTGCCTAGTTGACATCCTGTGCACTTCTCATCGTGGTGATCAGCTACTTTGGGTAGACCACGAACTAGATTTTCTCTACCAATCTTGGAGAGATACTTAAAGTTTAAGTGACTTAGTCTTTTATGCCACAACCAACTATTTTCACTAACATTCTTTGCTACAAAACAGAGATTAGAAGAAATGCAAGATGAATTAAAATCAACAACATAAACATTTTTCTTACGAATCCTTTTGAGCAAAGTGACGCCGGATATGCCATCTTTGATGAGACAGAAATTTGAAGTGAAGTGGCATTGCAATCCTTTGTCGCAGAACTGAGATATTGAGAGAAGATTGTGTTGTAGTCCAATAACTAGAGAGACTTCTTGGATGGTGTTTTTTCCTTTACGAATGACTCCATATCCTACAGTCTTTCCTTTGTTGTTATCTCCGAAGGTTACTGATGGCCCTTTTTCTTCACGGACATCTTCCAATAAGTTGATATCTCCGGTCATGTGCCTTGAACAGCCACTATCGAGATACCATAAACTTGATCTATCCTTGGAGAGTCCAGCCATTAAGCAGAGAACCTATAAAATAAACATTCAAGAACAAGGTCCCCTTTTTATTCTTATGGGTCCAAAGTGTTAGCAACTTTTGACGACCCACACCTGCCTCACAAAAGGAGGGTTACTCTTTCTGGGATTGGGTGTGAATCTCAAAAGACATTCAGCAGCCTTATGACCATAACCATCACACACGGAACAATGGTGGAAGCCACCCAACTGAGTTTTAACAAGCTTCGTTGAAGTCTTGAGCACAACATCATTTACTGGTATAGATGAGGTCTCTTTAACAAAATTCATCCTTTTGAACTTTGCTGCCTTGCCGCCACTTGCGGTCGATGGCTTCCTTGCGGTCGCCATCTTCCTTGGTGCGGTCGATTGACCTCGCGGCAGGATAATGCGGTAGGGAGCGCCATCTACCTTGCTAGAGGAAGCCTCTGCGGTAGGTTCATCCATGGCAATACCTTTCATCTTTGCCTTGCCAGTTTGTTTCTTAGGGTAGACATAGTTGAACTCTAGTTTCTTCTTTGGTTCTTGTCCTACACCCTTTGAAACATGATGTTTAGCCTTCGACCCTTCCAAAGTTTGCTGGGTAAATTTCTCATCTCTTTCACAACAAGATGCACATTTAAAGTTGTTATTAGTTTGAAATCCTAAGCCTTCCTTATCACCACTAGGCTTTTGGGATTCTAATATTTGTTCCATAGTGACACGAGAATTGGTCCACTCATTAGTGATCCTTTTCAAGTCATTTATCTCAGCAACCAATTCATCATTTTTAACTTTAAATATAGCATTTTGTTCTTCTAAGAAACGGTTTCGATCAGTAAGAGGAGTCATGCTCTTGATCTGCTCCTTAAGGAGGGTGAGTTCAGATCTTAGTAGAGATTTCTCCGTCTTAAGCTGGGAAATTTCTTCAGTTGAAAGTGCTAAAGCTTCCTTCATGCCAGAAAACTTACTAATTACCTGTTCAGCTTTTGCAAACATCTTTTCTTGTTCATCGAGAGAAATGTCAAACTTGACTTGAGGTGTGGTAGACATAACTTCCTTCACTTTGGGGTTTAGTAGAGCCTTCTTTGCTGCACTAACTGTTGGTAGTGGTGCCCTAGGCACGTTTAATAAACGTTGTAATTGTTATCATTTATTTCATATCAATAAAGAGATGTTTTGATTGTTATTGTTGTTCATGTTTACTTATAATAATCTCCGTCCCTAGTACTTGTTAAGCACTAGTATAAAGGCTAAAATGATCATGGGATGATCATGTTAGATTTATGGGTACTTGTTTGGAACAAGGTACTGGACATGACCCGCTGTATGAGATTTATGTCATGGTCTATGTCGTACATATATCTCATATTAGTTATGTCATTTGAATCCTTAGACGTGAAGTTATTATAGTCTTCCACTTGATGAACATTGTGTTTGACATATTCAAACGCTACCTTAACACGGTAGTTATAAAGGGTATGATTGGCATAATCGGATTCCCGTAGGGAAGAATAATAAGCTAAATGGATTTGTCCCTCCACGGAGAGATGTCAAACTTGGGCCCCTCGAAGGAATGATGTTGATGAAATGTTCGGCTGGACTCAAATGGATTGATTGGATCAATAGCATTTGAATTATCAACATATTCGGAATCGAGAAAGTATTGAACAAGACAAGTTGACTGTTTGACCATGACTTATGTTCAATGACATCGTGGACAAAGGGATTATGACATATTCTAAAGGAATGCGAACTTGTATCTAGTTATACTATTTGGGTAGGTATGACGGTTTGCTAGAACCTAATCATATCTTATGGAATCATGTTTGAGCCCATTGCCAACTTAGTATAATCCTAGAGGGTCACACACAATAGAACGAATCTTAAATAAAAGGACTATATTGGCATTTAGGGTCGGAGGACTTCCAAGGAATTTCTGGAAAGATCTGGGCCTCCTGGTAAACCAAGCGGGCGCTTGTGTTGCACCAGGCGGGAGCCTACTCAAGCCAGAAAGGAACTGGAGTTTCTGCCCAAACAGGCGGGCGCCTGTGTGGTGCCAGGCGGGCGCCTGTGTGGTGCCAGGCGGGCGCCTGGTGCTGCCGACAGGAAAATTCCTAATTCAATTTAGGAAGGTTTTTGGCACAAGATTCCTATTTGGAATAGGTCTTAATTGTGTATAAAAACCCCAATTCGGCCAGACCATAAAAACAAATGCTTTTGTGAGTCTCAAAGAGTTTGAGAGAGATTTTTTTGTTCTAAGATATCATTGATTGAGGAACAAAATAATTCACAAATAAATTCCATATAGTTCTTTATTATATTGTGAAAGTGTGTTTCATAATATTGGTCTAGCAACCAAGATCAAAGAAGCTCCTTTGATATTCGTTCGAAGTGTGGATACCACTAGAGGGTGAATTTTATCATCTTACAAAGTTCGTGATTTGTTCGTGATAAAGCTTCAAGATCTCCACCAAGACCAAAGAGAAAAATTCATAGCCATCAAGGGTTAGGTATTCCTCTATTCATCTTATTGTATTTGATTTAATCATATGAACGGATCCATGGTTTTGGGTTTCTTAAAATTTTAAATGCTATATTCCGCTGCGTATGTTACTACGAAACCCAACACTAACATCACATCTTGAAAATAGAAGATCACCATTCTTTTGAACCGGAGTTAGGAATCCTTTTTCAGCAAGTTCATCGGCCGTATAACTTATCCGTTTAGGTTTTGCATTTGGTGAGCGACGACTTTTATTATCATCCTCATCATCGGACTGGACGACCAAACAAATGTGACCTTCTTCAGAATCCTCATCGCTTTCATCAGAGTCTGACTCTATCCAAGTAGCTAACTCTTTTGAGGTAGAGTCTTCTTCAGCCATCATTCCCTTTTGCTTTGAATACCTTGGAGTAAAGTTACTTTTCTTCTTCATATACTCGTACTTGGGAATTGGACATTCTGATGCGAAGTGACCTGGTTTCCTGCAATTAAAACAAACAAGATCTTCTTTCTTCATGGAGAAGTTGAAGTTCTCTTTCTTCTTTGAAGGGCTGCTCCTTGAAAACCTTGTTGGAGCTTTGCTTGTTGATCCGGGTCTTGCTGTTTTTCTGAACTTTTGGAATCTTTTCACGAACATTGCAAAATCATCATCATCCATATCAAGTAAATCTGATGTGGAGATTTTTGGATCTTCTTCCTCGATCACTTGTTCCTTTTGAGCAACCAACGATAAGCTCTTTGTTTTCCCTTCCATTTCAGCAATGTTGTTAAGCTTGATATCAAAGACTTTGAGGTTGGCATAGAGGCTTCTGAGAGACATGTCATCTAGTAACTTGGTATCTTCAAGAGTGTTTCCTTTGTGTAGATATTGCGAACCAAGAGCGGCAAGAAAATTAACATTGATTTCTTTCTTGGTAAGCTTCTTTCCGAGTGCTGTATAAGTACTTACGATCTCACAATAACGATCATAAGTGGCTCTTAGTGATTCACCGGGGATCTTAGCAAAGTTGTTGAATCTTCTTTGAATTGCAATTTTTTTGCTTTCCTTGCAAGCTTGATCTCCTTCGATGTAATCTTCAATTGCATCCCAAAGTTCTTTTGCAGTAGAACATTCCATGATCTGTCGACGCTGTGACGTGCTCAAGGTACTTAGAAGTATACTTTTTGCTTTCACATCCATTCCAACCAGTCTTTTCTCTTCATCGGTCCATTCAGCTTTTGGTTTCTTGATAGTCGGATTTGCACCATTGGTTTCTGGATCCGGATTAGCTTTCATTGGGAAGTATGGTCCAATGGTAAGACAATCACCAAGTTGCTCGTCCATGGAGTAGAACTGAGTTAGAATGCTGTGCTTCCATACGTCAAAATTATCTTCGTCGAACGCTGGAACGTGAGTGAAGTTAACCGTTGCCATAGTTTTCTGACTTGCCATTTCGAATCGGCACCCAAGCTGTTAAGCTTGAAAAACAGAAGTTTTATAAAGGTGTTTGCTCTGATACCACTTGTTGGTCCCAGAGACACAACAAGGGTATGAAAAGAGGCTAGAGGGGGGGGGTGAATAGCCTATTTAAAATTTCAACCCTTTTTCAAAATTCAACCTTTATGCTTACACTTGAATTTTGCGGTAGATAAAAACCACACGGTCAAGTATAAAATGCACAGCGGAAGTTTTCGTTGAAACAAGTTTAGAGTTGGTTTTGATAAGTTCAATGCGGTAGGTTTGTTTTTGCGGTAGGTAGTGCGGTAGATGTATATGCGGTAGGTAGTAGTGCGGTAGGTTAATGTGAGGTAGGTTGAAAGATTGAAAATTTGTGTCTTAGAGATTTTTGGCAAATGATAAGTTAGTCAGATTTTAACTTAGGCAATGAGGTAGACAAACAAACACAATTCACACTTGTTCTTAAATCTAAAAGATCAAACACTAAAAGACAAACAAGATTAATATGAACAAGTGAAGAACAATATGAACAAGATGAACAAGACTTAAAGTAAATTTGCAGAAAGGTAAAGTGCAGTGAGTAAATGACACAATGATTTGGAAAGGTTCGATCTGTTAAAAGATCTACGTCCTTTACCAAGATGGTCAGTCTTGGATTTTGAATGGAGGATGTATTAATTCTCTTGAGTACAGATTACAAAGATGAAGAACTGAATTAACTCCTATTTCTATGAAGTTCAAATCCTAGACTTAGACCAGTGTATCCCTAATGATTCAATCTATGTGATTGATCAATCGGGGCGAGTGTGTGTGTAAGAATCAAAAGCTCTTTGGAATCTATATGATTTTAGAGCGTAATGAATCTTGTGTTGAGAGGCTTGAGATTTGATCTTGAAGGTTGCTGGAGATTTGTTGAAGACTTGAAGGTTGAGTGCTTGAAGATTCAAAGGATTCTGGAAATCTTGAGTATGATCTTCAATCACCAAGAATTTCAACAGCAATTTCTCTCTTAGAATCTCAGCTTTTTTTCAATGAAGAATTCAAGGTCTATTTATAGCCTTGAAGGAGAAACTAGCCGTTTGAATTCTTGGAGGGCAAGTTTGGAGGACAATGAGCTGTTGATTTCTAATTGGAGCTCAGTCTGAGTTGTCCTTTTGTTGCAGAGTCATGGTGGTCCAACTGTACTAAAATGACAGTTGTATTCAAATTTGAAATTTGAATTTGCAACGTTCAAAACTAACCAAGGTAAAGACACAAGTGTGACCATGGTTAAGTTTGAACCAACTTGAGTTTCTTCAACCATGGTTCCATGCGGTAGAGATTCACGCGGTAGGATGAAACCATGCGGCAAGGTTATCTGCGGCAAGCATAGAGAATGCGGCACCTTGGTCATGCGGTAGGTTACATGCGGTAGGCAATGGACCTACCTCATTTTCCAGACTTAGAAAATTTTTCAGCCTATCAATCAAAAGCCTATTCTATCAAGGTGGACTATTCTAAAAATGAAGTTTTAACACTTCTTACAATATATCCTAAAGTCCATAAAAGATAAAATTAGGTTATGGGATCAATCAAATCTAGGTAATAGGAGTGGTTTATAATAAGCATACCCAACAGACGCCCTTGGCTTCACAAATCTAATGCCGTTCCGTCCTCCTTGCATCAGTGTATTAAATTTCAGTCAGGGAATGAGGTGACCGTTATCTACAGCGACCTGGTAACAGCTCAAGGCACCGACACGAAAGGAGTACCTGTGTTACAGATTCAGCATGAGGAAGACGGCAGACTCTTCAGTGGTTTCGAAATAGTGGCACAAGCTCAGATATGTGATAACAATCTCACTAAAACGTTTGACAGAGTACAACCCGTCTACAAGATACTTCGAAACATGGGCTTCATACCGGGGCTGGGGCTAGGTAAGAACTTACAAGGTCCCACATGCTTGACTGAGGAAGTAGACCACAGAGGCCTATTTGGGCTAGGGTACATACCAACCCCTGCAGACAAGGAAGAGCAGAGTCAGATGGAGGTACTCAAGATGAAGAAACTCCCTTACAAGAAGTCGGATATGAAACCTTACCGCCTTTCCCTCAACAGTTACTATGTGAAAGAAGGTGAAGAGTACTCAAACTTCGAGTTCGCGGAGCCATGGTTCGACCACGACGGCAAGCTACAAAAGGGTTTCGAAATCTTCAGAGATGTCAAGTTCGACCGAGCCAATCAAGGGCTAAGGTACATGGAACCTCGAAAGACTACTGGCTGAGTTACCACCATTCAGAACGAGTACTGCATCAAGGTGAGCAAGGACCTGACTTACGATACTGAATTTGTGTCGCTCGATGAAACTTTAGTTGGTGAAGCAAAGGAAACAAAACCATGGGATGGCCAAGATCTGTTCCAACACTTAAGCCTAGAAGACGTTATCGTGGCTTTTATTGAATACGGACCTGTGAATACTGCTATTGAGAATCTGGGGCTGGTCAACTCACCCCTTAGAGAATCAAATCCCCCTAAGTCAGTTAGGTCTCCCTTTCTCACTTATGAGTTCGTGTCTCCTTCCAAGTCTAATGACCTCAAGTCAAAAGACTACGATGTAATTGCAAACAATGTCTTTCCTCGTGCATTAAATGAAAATCTCGACCTTTCCGAGTATCCCGATATAGCCACTCTTATAAATGATAAATTAACTAATCAATCTAATGATATACAAATAGTTAATAACGATTCATTAAAAGAGGCAGACACAAACGAACTTAATAATGAATACATCCAAGAAATCTCAAAGCAGGTTATCAATCAAAGGGAAAATTGAGCCCAAGCTACCGATGAGGTATTAACATGTGTGAATCTGGGAAGACAAGACAAGCCGAAGTGGACTCAGATTGGGAGCTTCTTTCAAAGTGAAGAGCGAGAGGCGCTGATCAAACTGCTCAGAGAATATGAAGACATCTTTGCATGGTCTTTTGACGATACGCCAGACAAAAAATGGGAGCAAGTGACAACGCCAGACGTTGGGTCAGTAAAGCAAATGATGCTGCCAGTGAAGCCCGAATGGTCTCCTCGCATGGTGACGGAAATATAAGAACTGCTACAGTGAGACTTCATCAAGTCCATATACTGGCCAAAGTGGTTATTTAACATCATCTCCGCAAAGAAGTACAAACGGAAGGTGACAGTGTACTTAGACATCATGAGCCTCAACGAATTGAGCCCCAAGCATAGGTTCCTGTCGTTTGACTTAAACACATTGTTACTACAAAGATAGAGATGTTCGATCACTCCTCGAAGGTTTCCCCGGTAAAAATCGGATACCCGCTGCGGTACAAACAGACGAGAAAATACTCTTTCACACTCCATGGGGAACTTATTGTCACGCCAACAGATTCCTAGAATGGAAGGGCATTGGTATAGAACCACATGCCAACAAGATCGCCAACAGATACTGACATCCACATAGACGACCTAGTGTTGCACTCCAAAAGACCCTACGGCCGACACATCGGAGATTTGCGAAAAGTCTTCAACCTTCTGAGAGGTCACAAAATTCTCCTGGATCCGTCAAAATGCAGATTTGGTACTATTCAGACAAAAGCTCTAGGGTACAGACTGGGACAGAAATTCGAGGCCGACCCGAAGAAGATCAGAAGGTTAATAACCACATCATCCCCTCGCCAAGAAAGTCAAAGGATCAAACTCATAGGTCTACTGCACTACATCAGTCGCCTCACAACGGCAAGAGACTCGCTCCTCAAAGAATTACAGAATTGTTCAGAAAATGTTTGGAATCAGAAATGTGAATTGGCCCTAACCCAATTAAAGATCCACTTAGCAAATACCCCGTCAATGCGGGCGACGTACGGGAGGTTCGAGTCACAAAATGGAGCCCCCATCTTTTTCCGACACTGCACAAGCTCGGATCTACCGTTAGGCCTCATGTTCCGAGCACTGAAGAGAATCGGTAAACTACAACCGATGCAAGAATTTGGGCTTACTCCGACACTACATCTTTCTGAACCAAACAGAATGTGTTCCTACCACCAGAATGAAGGGCATAGTACGGACGATTGCCAAGAGTTGAAAGAAGAGGTCCGACTACTCATCGAGAAGGGCCACTTAACCAATCAGAAGGAAGATTGGGTATACATGGACGACAACGACCTCCTACCAGTCAAGGTTTACAATCTCCGTTGCTACTACAACTGACCACCACGGTCCTTCTCCATAAGTGGTACTCTCCATCAACGGTCTTCTACAAATGGCCATTCCCCTTTCAAAAAAAATAAAAATAAATTATTATTAGTTCCTCTACTTCCCCTCTTCTATCTTCCCTTTCTACAATCAGAAATGAACTACGGTGACCTGAGCCCCTTAGCCCTACTTCTAAAAGGGGAACGTAGGCAACCTTCAATGGTGCGGTCTCAAAAATAAATAACATTTATTTGATGAGTCTAAAGCTCAAAAGAACCTATGAATAAATAACCTGCTTTGAAATTTAAATAAACTAAAACAAACTAAAATCTAAACTATGTGTCTGCAACGACTGTGGTTGGATACTCGGAGTCACTCCTCCTCTTCTTCTTCCTTCGGCTTCTTGTCTCTTCGTCCGCGTCTAGCCTGTGTAGTAGGGTCTTCAAATAAAGCCTTCCTAAGCTGAGTCACCCCACTTAGGCCTTCTTTCTCTCTTTTCCTCCCAGTAGGTGCTAGCTGAGCCAACTCGGTCTCCAACTCCCACTGTACATTCTCGTCCTCCCTCAAGCGTCTGCTCGAGACATAAGGGACCACCACCCTACGTCTCAATCTTCTCAGAGTCCGTCCCATATTCCCCAAAGTCGTCTGGTACCAATCTAAGTATTCTCGAGACAGAAGTATGTCACGTGGTCCCTGTATACAGAGAGTGCTGGGTATGAGATCATAAGACCAACAGCACTGCAACCCCGTTATTCATGGGAAGTATCCTGTCAGTGACTTTGCTACAAGTATCGTCCTATAAAAAAGGTATAATCTGAGGCATCCCGTACTGACGGCACACCCGCGCTACATAATAGTAAGTAGTCACGTCAAAGGCAGGGACCCGAATAAGGCAGAGACTGCTCTGAACCAACCGTGCTCTGATAATCCCCCAGTGAGGTACCATCCACTTAACCTGAGCTGTACTCATTTGCGCCAAATATATCACCCATGCAGAATGAGCCATCCCTGCAAATCGATGCTTTATGCGCCTGCTCTGGCAAACCCAAGGTGATACTGGCCCGATAGGTTCCTCCAAGACTTGAAATCTCTCCTGCAGCCACAAGGTCAACAGTCGGGTACTTCCTCTCGTCGTCTTTCGAGCTCCCGAGGCCAATTCTCCAATACCATGCAAAGTATCCCCAAGCAAGCAAGGGACAATACTGTGATTTGCTCGAGCCTGATCCACCATATCAAGATAACCCATGGTAGCTACTCCCACGTAAGGTGGAAATAATACCTAGGCAAACAGACAAAGTGCTAGACAATATAGAGCCGTGTCAGATTCCACCGTGCTATTAGTAAACCTTATATGGGAAGACCACAGAGGTCAACATCACCGTCCAACAGCAAGCCCCTAGCATCTTCAACAGAAATCCTCAGCAGTTGGGAAATCCGAAGCTCTGAAGGCACTTGAGACTGTGGCATGGCTACCCTATCAGTCACTATCGCACCACAAAGGGCCGCAAAATCTTCATACGTTGGGGTGATTTCATTATAAGAAAAATTGAAAACATGATTCTCGTTGTCCCAGAATTTAGCAGCAGCACGAATCAGGTTCTCATCAGACTTAACCCAATAAAGGGACCAGAGGCACTTAATTCCGAATCTTCTATCAAAGTTTGCACGAGTTGTCCTCGAAAGCTTCCCAACCCAAATCTTCGAACTCTTGATGAAGTAGTTTTGTCGCTCCTCAGAAATCCTAGGGTGTCTATCCATCAGAAAAGTGTGGAAGGATCAAAATCTAGAGCAAAAGGAAGAAAAAATGTTGTCTGCCTCGTCTCTCTGCGAGACTGTTGATTAAATAAGGTAGGGAGTTCAAGTCCTGATCATACAAGGAAAAAATCTGACGAAAATCGTGTCAGATCAGGGATTAGCCGTGCGGCCAGTCCTTTCCCATGGTTGGCCACGCGGCCACAGAAGCCGGTTCAGACAGATTGCAAGTCTGTCCCCAAAAAACGCCGGAATGGACCCATATCAGACATTTCGAAAAGTCACAAGTCACAAAAGAGGCCCGATGAAGAAGGTGAACTGCCCGACAGTGTGTAACCCCCGTCTTACCCCTAGGGCTCATGCATTGTACTAAATGTAAAAAACTTGTAAATAAAATACTAAGCAATTACCTACAAAAGCAAATAAAAATATTATGCATAAATATTTTTTTTGTCTGTTCCTCTTCTCTCTCTCTAACAAAGTGCAGGAAATAAAAGGACTACATCTAGTCCGAATCAGAATCATCGATGTCCACATCATTATCCTCTCCATCCTGCTCCGTATGGCTGGACCCGCCAGCTCCCGAGCTCCTACTCCGGACAGACCTCAAACTCTCAGCCTCCGTGGGGGATCTCTCTCTACGCTGAAGCAGCACCACATCATCCCGACGGCAGGTGCAAGCAGCAGCCAAGCTCTAGAATAGCCTCTCGAAAATATTGCCCCGACGGACAGAGCGTATATAGGCCTCCCGAGTCACCTGGGACAAATAAAGCACAGTTTAGCTACAAGTCTAAAGTGTGTGTGTGCAAGACAGAAATCAAAAGGTGTAATACCGTAGCTCCAAGCAGAGGAAGCTGGGCCCCAGTGACCTCATCAGCCTCAGTGGGAGTCAGATCAAAGTCCACCTCGACACTACCCCGCTGCATCCGAATACTGTCTGGGAACTGCGGCATGTCCATACCATATCTGGCCCCTCTACTCGAGCTAGCCGGATAGGCACCCGCCTGCCTCCTCGCCAAGACCTGTGGACTCAGCAGCACATGCACCACGAACCACTTGTAATCAGCCCCGCTCTGGTACAAATAAGCCGGAGTCCTGACCCGGTAGTCACCCCTCCTCCTCAGCCTAGCAGGATACAACATGTCCCTCGGAGGCTCACTCGGGGCCCACAACATAGGATGTCTGCTATGCTGCCTGTAGACTCTCTCGCCAAGATACATGGCATCCCCAGTCAACCCCGTCAAGAAGCAGCGGGAAGTAGTAAACTCCTGAGCCTCACCGACCCCTGCCAGCACCTGATCCGACCAAGGGAAGAGCTAAAAGTCCTCATGCAGTGGACCACTCAACTTCGCAGTAAAAATCCCCAGATCAGGAGTCTTCCTGGCCTTGCCACGGCCCTCCAATCGGTTGCTCTTTGCCCAGAACCTCATAACAGGGACTCCCTACACAGTTGTGGAATAGTTCGTAGACCCACACCTGTGGAAAAGCAACACTTCAATCTATATAGTTCCAAATAATAGATAGACATGTAATGAAAAGATCGAGTCAGAGACATACCTCAAAGGCAAAATGAAAGCAATCAAAAGACAAGGTGCTGGACCTCGAGCAAACATCCAGAGCCCTATACATCTCTGCCAGCTCGACTCCGCCCCACGAGACTTGACTCGCCTACTCCAAATCAGCCAGAGCACCCAACAGGGAAAACCGACAAAAAGTCCCCACACTCGGGAACATGATCTGCGACAAACAGTACCACAAGATATCCCACACCAAGAAGTCAGTATCATGGACACCATCAACAAAACCCTGGATAGCCTCCTCCACCAAGGTCCTCAGACGACCCGCCTCAAAGCCATTTCCCTTGACACCTTTGCCAAATGGCATCCCAATCAGCTCCCCCTGACGGTGCGAGTCTGCGGCCAAGGACTCATCAAAAGGAAGCTCCACGTCCGTAAACATGAGCCCCGTAATAGCAGTAAAGTCGGTCAGAGTAACAGTTACCTCTCCCCAACTAAAATGGAATGTGTGGGTAGTATCCCACCAATACTCCTTCATCGCCTCAACCAGACCCATCACCTTATGGGTCCCCTCGATAGCCCGTACAGCATCAAAAAGCGGATCGAAGCCCAGAGCCCGGATCCTCTCCTTCACCGTCCCAACCGGCGGTAATCTCCCCCATATCTCGGCCACTGCCCTCGTGGACCCATGAGATTTCATCCTCTGCAGGTAAACACAATAAAGGTACGTTACCCAACTAGAAATATAGATTATGTGCTATAAATTAAAGTGTACATACATACTTTACTTTATCTATTTGCGCGTATATCTTTCCGTCCCAAAAATAACCAACAATCTCAGAAAATTAAATAATCACGAACGATTAATTTAATTTAATGCAGTCTTAAAATAATACAACGAGTATGAAATAAAAGACATAAAATACCCAATGAAAGCAATAAAGCGAAATCGGTACCTCCTTCGTCTCCATCAGTCTCCCGCCAGACCAATGTTTGTTGGTGCCCGCGTACAAATCAAAATGTTGTCCCATTGTGAAATGCCACTCATCGGGACGGAAGTTGCGAGAAGCCATCCTCGCTCGTAGTTGATGTTTCCCCTCTTGTTAAGGCGGATTCGCTCCACTACCGTGCTCAAATTGCGGTCCCGCACCTGCATCTTGCTCAAACGGTTGCCCCGCACCAAAAATGAATTCAAGATCCATCTCAATAGCAACAATAATCTCTCAAAAGCTCTCTTTTTCTCTCTTTCCCCGGTAAGAACAAAAAGAAGAATGAGGATGAAAGCAACAGTCGGCGGCTGTTTGTAGGGTCTGTCCAACGAAGGAACTAGCCTCGCGGCCAGTGTCTCCAGGCGACGTGGCACGATCTCAGCCCTCCATCTCGCGCGCTCACAAGCAATCCCCGCATACGAAAATCACCCAATCAGAAGGTTTCGCCGCGTGGCCAGTTACTCCCCAGGCGAATTTTTTTTACAATTTACCCCCTCGGCTTATTTTTAATCCAAAATTAAACAAATCCGGTTCGGAAGACCGCGTAAATCACCAAGCTTAAACAAAATTGGGTCCGAAAGACTCTAGTAAATTACCAAGACAATCCATAATTAAAGGCTGGGAACGTCCTTAAACCCTAAAATTATGATTGGCGGTCGTATGCATCCATAAACCCGAAGGCGGATTAAGGAAACCATCAAAAAATCCTTAAATAACTAAAATCAACCTATAATTAAAAGGCTAGAAGCGTCCTTAAACCCTAAAAAATAATAGTGGAAGGCTGGGAACGTCCTTAAACCCTTTCTATTTGAGAAAGTTATTTGGCGTAACACCGTGCGAACTCTAAACAGTCGGCGTTACATGTTACCTGATTCTGCGATGCTGAGGAACTGCACTTCTCAAAGTACCGTGGATTACCAAGAAATTATGCGATTATGTACGATCTATAGGAAGTTAGAATTCATCCCTCTTTTTGTTCTCGATTCTTTGAACTTCTTGTCGGACCGTGCATATAACCTCTCTTCTTTCCCCAAGTAAAGTCCATCTGCAACGACTTTATTTGTTCTACGATGATTCATTTCTGTAAAGTCCATCTGCAACGACTTTATTACTCAACGATGTTTTGTTTCTTTTTGGTTTCTTCCTTTTTATCTCTTTCCCCAAATAGAGTCCATCTGCAACGACTTTATTTGTTCTACGATGATTCGTTTCTGTAAAGTCCATCTGCAATGACTTTATTGCTCAACGATGTTTCGTTTCTTTTTTCTTTTCTCCCCAGTAGGGTCCGCGTAACTTTATTGCTTGACGGATGTTTGTCTATCCCCCGCAAAAGACGATGTTTCATTTATTTCTTTCCCTGCAAAGTCTCAAACTACGATCGGCTTGATTCCACTTGGATACGTAGGTATCCTGACAAAGGTTCAGCTACTTGACCAACCTAGTCACTTTCTCTCTCATTCCAATCTCGATTTGGAACTCATGTTTCAGATCGGTTCCTTTCTTAATCGACGACCCTCCATGCCCTGCAAGAAACATCACCGAGGGGCTACTGTTAGTACCCAACCTGAAAATGAGTTATTAGACATTCTAGAACTTACAGGGAACTCCCAGGTATTTACGAAATGCGCAGGACTTATCCAGGATTTCCCGAAAAGGCCTAGATAAGAAGATATTCTCGACTGATCCGATGAGGGATCGAAGATAGACGTTATCTTGGAGTTCTCCAGAGTCCAGATTGATCAAATCCTCGAAAACCGTGCTAATCCCTTAAACCGGCCCGACGGCCACTCTTCCGGCTGGGCGGCCACTCCTTCCAGGTGAGATTTTCTTATAAATAGGTGACCTCAGTTCATAATTTGATACACAATTCTCTTCCCCCGAGTTCCATATCCTAAACTGACGGCAGAACTCTCTCTAAGCCTTTCTAGCAATCCCGAAGGTTCGGCGAATCCGCGCAAGAGATTCGACTTGATTCTTGTCAAGATTGGTGAGAATTTGTCATGTTTTCTTAGCTTAGATCTGATTTATGCTAGTTTCATCATGTTTGTACATCTATATTCATGTGATTCATAACGTATTCTTCATGTTCTTGCTAGAATTCATAATATGCTCTATGTTTAGGGTAGCGATCTTCATGTTTATGTGTTCGTTCATACATGTTCATGATGTTATAATTATTATGCTAGATCTTCGGCTTATCCCATGCATAACATGCTAGATCTAATGTTTTAATCCCTGTTCATATTGTATAGCCGATGATGATCCACGAGACCTAGGAACTACTTCTAAACCCTAAACTTTAGGTAAATACTCCCATGATCAGTAACTCTCCAAGGATGAATATGATGAATACACATTGGTCCTATCAATGGTATAATCATTATTCTAGGATGTGATCATCTTATATGATTCTTTCTCCTCCCCCTTCATCATGCATGATCCCGCTTCCTCTCTCTATTCTGATTATGTGCGAACTACGCTGACCTGAGCTTCTCAAACGAGAGGAACGTAGGCAATCTTCGGATCCGGTCTCAATCACTAACACACTACTAACACATTCATCATGATAGAAAGTCTGACTGCTCGGGCTATAGGAGTAATAACTTGATATTCTTCTCTTGTCGTAACTTGACCCCCGAACCCTCTCTGTTAGGTTTTCTAAATGTTTTAGCTCGATAAAAACAATGTGGCGACTCTTAATAAAGTTAAATGCCAACTTGAATATCCTAATCCCATAGATAAGATAAATAAATATAAATAAAAGAAAGACTTCCCGTGCGTCACCCGCATTCGGAAAGGGGTATTCACAGCTATTTGCCAATCATGCGTCGACTGCCTTATTCACTATGTTGAGCTGCTTCAGGGATATACAGCATATCACTGATGCTAGTTGGGGTCTAGCTGGCTTAGCCCACTGCTACGTGGCCATGGATGAGAGCTCGCGGGATCGGGTGAACGCTGGCTTAGGTGGCTACATCCATGCTTAGGAGGTATAATATGTTGTCATTTTCTATGTCTCCCATTTGCAGGCTTGGGGTTACGCCATGTTTGACCTCTTCAATTTTGATCTCCGGGATAACACCGTCAGGTTTCCGGACACATTGAAGTGGCGTAGGGATAACAGAGATACCCATGATGAGCATGCTGAGGGGGAAGACTTGCCGGTGGATCAGATGCGGCGGTACCTCGACGAGTGGACAGCCTGTTGGGTATGCCCACATATATCTCAGTTTCAATGTAATAGGATTGATTAGATTTGATTGATCCATCACCTAAGTTTTATTTCATGGACTTTAGACCCACATGTAAGAAGTATTTATACTTCATTTTTTAGGTAGTCCATTGTAATAGAATAGGCTTAGGAATAGGGCAAGAATGTCAAGTTTGAAGAAAAAATCACAAGTCGTTTGTGAGCCACGCGCCATGCGCCCTTTAGCGCACGTACAAGATCATGCGCCTAGTTTTGATCATGCGCCGCTCAACGCGCCTTGCGCCCCTTTGGCTCACGCGCCTCATTGATATTGATTTAACACTTGGTGATTTATTGAAGACATGAAGACTTGAAGAAATTCAATCTACGCCAATGATCTAACGGTGGTTAAATAGCACGTATGCACCCGCATCTAAGGACACCTGTTCATAACGGTCATATTTGTGTTATGTGTCTAACTGCTATAAAGGACACGTGCTCCACTCAATAAGCGACAGCACATTCTGTCCTTTACCTTATCCACAAGGGATTTCCAATGGCTAGTTTTGGGGCTCTACTATAAATACCCCATAACTTCAACCATTTGAAGTTGCTAAGCATTTCAGAATTTCTCTCTCAAGCATTTGTTGAAGATTTGAAGATTGCCCTTTGAATTCCCAGATTCCTCAAGAACATCTTCATACCTTCATCCTTAGCCCAGATCCTCAAGCAAAAACACTTTAGTTTTCTTGTGCTCTCAATTTCAAAGATCTAAAGAGCCTTGAATCTAAAATCACACACGCACCTCTTTAAGTTTGACCACTTAGATCTTTCTTTAAGAGATACACCGGTTTTTTCTAGGATTTGTTCTTTCATAGAATATTAGATCTTGAGTTAGTGTAAAGCTCAAACGTTGTAATTTGTAACACTCACTCATAATATAAGATCTCCATTAGAAATCCAAGACTAACCATCTAGGTAGAGGACGTAGATCTTTCCTTGATCGAACCTCTCCAAATAGCACGTGTTCATTACTTGTCATTTACTTTCAACTTATTATCTTTACTCACTATTTTCTTGTTTACTAATTGTAGATATTGGATTGAACTGTGTTGTGTTTGTTATATCATTTGCCTTAGTTCCTTATTTCACCCACTTTGAGCCAAAATACTTAGAGTGTGTGTGCGCCCCCTTTATCATACTTTGCACCTTTTACTTAACTAAATTCCGCTGTGCATTTCACTCACTCACTTAGGTGCATTTCATAACGCTTACTTGATAAAGTGCGCATTTGCAATTGAGTTTATCAAGGGTACGAAAAGAATTTTAAAATAGCTATTCACCCCCCCTCTAGTTATTTTCCATACCCTTGTTGCCCTTTGGGACCAACACAGCCATTCCTGAGTTTGATAATGGTCTCTTTCCTTGGAGGAGTTTATGGATTGAGCAGGCTTATGGGTATGCGAGCCTGAGATTGCTGATGACCGGCCTCGGTGGGGGATGCTTTTACTTAGGAGAGCGGCTCTCTCGCCAGCAGGATGGTGGCAGGCTGGATCTCATTGTCCCGTTGGATCCTCCGGCTAACATGCTTAATTCTTTTGCCATCGAGGATGAGGAGAGAGATGACCTCATTATTGGCCAGGTTGCCTTCGACCTCATGCACCTAGAGGTAGACTATCAGGACTTTCTAGTTCGCCTTATGCCTCGACTGATCATAGAGGGTGACCAGGCTCAGGCTCAGGGGGTTGTCCATGTCCCTTTCCGTCCGCAGCTCGGACCAGCTTCATTTTCCTACAGCATGGCTGAGGGGATAGAGAGCATCAAGGATCATCCCGCTGAGTACGACATGCCTGAGGGACTCGTACCTCCTGCTGATGCAACCATGGTATGATTCACGACTTTCTTTCTGTCCTTTTACCATTTCATATCTCTGTTTATCTTTTGATTGAGAAGTTTGATATTTCATTTATTCCGTCTACACAGGTGCCCATTGCCGAGTACAGAGAGGTTTCAGGACGGCTTTCCTAGTTCATGGCCTATGCCAAGAGGGTGAAGATCGACATAGTGAGACTCTTAGGTCGATTGGCTCGCCAGTCAGCAGAGTCGGTTGCTTGCGGTAAGAGTCCTTGGACTGATGATTGATGACGCGGCGGTGGCGACGTCCCTTGAGGCCTGAGTAGATAGGATCCCCATTCCCTTGTTTCTTCTATTGATGTATCTATTGCCTCGGCATAGGCGAAGACAATTTTTCTTTTCTTTGGCTAGTACCTATGCAACAATTAATTTCCTAACTCTAACACACATATTTTTTTCAATTTTAGTTTTTACTTCTGACTGTGTAATGAATATTCACGTCCGGTTGGTCAACCAAAGGTTCTTTAGTGGGATGGATTCGCGTTGGGTCATTTTTATGTGATGATGAACTGTTTGGGTAGGTTTCTGAGGTGATCGAGACATGTTTTGACTCGTCGGGTAGCCTGAATTTAAGCAGAATCGTTGCTGTCTGAACTGGGGAGATGCCTCGTACGAGACATCGATATCTCGTACGAGACATCCATTGAATCTACGACTGTTTCTCCTTTTTCCTCGAGGATTTGGTATCCAAACGTGTATATAAAGACCTCTAGTCCGTCCTATAATGCCATGCAGCCTTAAATCAGTTATGGGAACTTTTCTTTTGGAGTAAAATTCTCAACCTCTTGCTCCCAATGGCCCCAAGCAAGTCCGTCCCTCCATCAATGGTTGTTGATGAATATTTTCTAGACTCGGAGTTGGTAGAATGCTACAAGGATGACTTGCAACGTTCTTTCATTCGTTTGACAAGTCTCATCAAGGGAGATTTGTAGAGATGTTCGGGTTTAAGATTCTCTTTACTTTGAAGAATCTGAAACCGGATTGGGACCTTTTGAAGGGAGTTTCACATTTTTGGGATCCTTCAACCCATCTTTTCAATTTTTCACTTAATGAGATGGTCTCTACTGTAGAGGAGATGGTGAGTATCTTGGATATGCCATTGACCGGAGTGATTGCGGTTCCCAAGTATGACAAGGCATCAGCAGAGTCTCTTAGGTACTTATTGAGTATAGGCCTTCCAGAGGCGAAGGGTAATATCCATAACCGTCATTTTGATCTCCACGCTTTGCCTAGGAGGTTTAGGGGTCGCGAGACACGTACTCATGGTGTGGATTCCCAGTGTTGTCTCTTAGCATTATGCTTATTCAAAAACGTACTTTTTATGAGCAAGTGTGGCATGGCGGACACGGAGCTCGTGGATATTGTTTTGCAAGCTAGAGGACGGGCCTTCAACGGGCTTTTCGGGAAGTTCCGGATAAGTCCTGCGCATTTCGTAAATACTTGGGAGGTCCCTGTGAGTTCTAGATTGCCTAATAACTCATTTTCAGGTTGGGTACTAACATGGGGAAGAGGTTTCGATAAAAGGCTGATATTATAGCTGTTGGGGATCTCTTGTCAAGCAAATGTCAAGCCCCAGAATTCGCTCCCCAGAAGAGCGCACCTCCCGCCACCCATATGGGAAGTGCGCGCCCCTCGCCATCACAAGCAGAGGCGCCCACGCCCCATTTCAGAAATTTGTCAACAGGCCCTTGTCAAAGAGGAAGACCCCGCAAGAATAGAAGTCCAGGCATCCTTAGCAAGACAAAAGCTCCACCTTTGAACGCACAGTTGAGCACACATTATTTTGGTCCGCCCCTGATGTGATTTCTACAAGGAATAGGATCAGAATTATCTTGTAGCCGAGGATCGTTCTAAGGAAAGTCGTTCGTAGGCGTAAAACCGCACCCCCTACCTAAGAAGATAGGATACTTGGTTTAGAAGCGCCACAACCAATACACCCAAGTTGGTTGATAAGCTAGGAAGACGCCACAAGTATAGAAAATTACACTTGATAAGTCTAAGTTTTTCAAAGAACCAAAGAATAGAATAAAACTCTCAAATAGATTAAAATTTGAATTGTGTGTCCCAATGGACTACAAAAATGTCCTATTTATAGGATGGAATGGTGATGATTCCTAGGTAAATGATGTTTTTTTTTCTTTTTTTAAAGAGGATCGATAGTGGTTCCCCACTTACCCCCTTATAATAATGATGTCCTAGGAGGCATGGGAAGGGATCGAACCCGAGACCTCACACATTGTGAAGTTTGACTCTACCACTGAGCCACTCCTTATGGACTCCTAGGTAAATGATGTCATCTATGATATAAGCAATAAGCTTTAAATTACAAGATAAAGACTATAATTATTATGATGAAATCCAAATACTTTCCAGCTTTCCAAGAGCATGTGGTGAATGTATCAACCTTATCTTCATTCTAGAATCTTCATGCAACTTGAGAAATTCGGATCTCTCTTTGGTCTGACTTGAAGAGACTTATTTTGGACTCAATTTGGGCTTCAAATTGTGTTCTTTCAGTGGGCCAACATTCTCTACCACAAAATTTCATGTTGGATTCAATAGGACTCCATTCTTTAAGTTTTTCTTGGGCTGGAATAAACTCTTTCAATGGATATGTTGTGCTTGGACTTGAGCTCCTAAATGAGATTACATCATTCCCCCTTTCTTGAGAGTGATTTGTCCTCAAATCTACACCTGGATCAAATGGATAAGAAACACCATTCTTGAAAATATAATTGTCATAAATATTCTCCTCATTTAGTTTCACCTTCCATCTCCTTAAATTAACTCTTGTATCACCTTTGTATGACCAGTATCATGGAAGTTGGTAGAAGTCGAAATGAAACTCATCCAATCGCTCCATATTTGGTGAGAAATTTTCAAGTTGTTTATGAGCCAATTTGGTGACATTGTTGGGCTAGGAATATCATATGGATCGTCATAATAAGGATTCATAGCTCCACGAAAATCAACCGGCCCATATTCCCATATCTTCATTTCTTCATCATTTTGATTGTCTTCGTTTTCCACCTCAGCTCCAACTAACTTATCACAATCGCCTGCCCCAATCTCTTCCATTTTCTTTTCACACACCTTTGGAAATTATTTTTCTTCTTCTCTCTTGCAACCTTCTTTTGGCTCACTCTCTTCTTCTACCTCAAATCCTTCTTGACTCTCAATCTGTTTTCCCTCTCACTCAAATCTTTTCTCTCTTTCTTTTGACATTCACTAACTTCTCTATCAAAGGCAAAATCAATTTTGTCAATATTTTTGATGCATTGCTCTTTCATAATTTCAAGGCTTGTTTTATCTCGTAATGGTGAAACTCTTTCTCTTTTTCCCGAGTTTGGCGGAGGGGTATGCTGCTTGTAGTATGAGTGTTCGATCCTATCAAGCTTCTTGTGCAACAACTCAAATTCTGACTTGAACATGTTTCTCATCTCACCCAAAAATATTTTCATGCTCGAGGATATAACCCCAAGAAAATTCATAATTTCTTTTTTTCTTTCTAAATGATAGAGCTGGATATTGATAATCACTATGCAAAATTGATAATAACAAGAACTGATGAAATGAAGAATTAGATTTGATGATTCCATTGATACAATAGTGACTTGTTTTGGAAAGAGGTGATTTGTGAAAATCACTTCGCAAGATTGATAATAACAAGAAAATGATGAAAATAACAACAAAATTGACGATTCCAATGAGTTTTTTTTTTTTTTTTTTTATGATTGTAAGAAGAAATTTGATTTCTTAACCCTCCAAGATTCAATGATAATATTCCTTGCCAACTTGTGACAAAGCCCAATATCAATTATGAATAATGGAATACCAAGAAAATCAAAAGATGCGAAGACAAGAGAAGAGAATAGTAGAGAAGGATAGTATACGACTTCTTAGAAACCGGGCTCTAGATACCAAATGATGTGATTTCTACAAGGAATAGGATCAGAATTACCTTGTAGCCGAGGATCGTTCTAAGGAAAGTCGTTCGTAGGTGTAAAACCGCACCCCCTACCTAAGAAGATAGGATACTTGGTTTAGAAGCGCCACAACCAATACACCCAAGTTGGTTGATAAGCTAGGAAGACGCCACAAGTATAGAAAATTACACTTGATAAGTCTAAGTTTTTCAAGGAACCAAAGAGTAGAATAAAACTCTCAAATATATTATAATCTGAATTGTGTGTCCAAATGGACTACAAAAATGGCCTATTTATAGGATGGAATGGTGATGATTCCTAGGTAAATGATGTCATCTATGATGTAAGCAATAAGCTTTAAATTACAAGATAAAGACTACAATTATTATGATGAAATCCAAAGACTTTCCAGCTTTTCAAGAGTATGTGGTGAATGTATCAACCTTATCTTCATTCTAGAATCTTCATGCAACTTGAGAAATTCGGATCTCTCTTTGGGCTGACTTGAAGAGACTTATTTTGGACTCAATTTGGGCTTCAAATAGTGTTCTTTCAGTGGGCCAACATTCTCTACCACAAAATTTCATGTTGGATTCAATAGGACTCCATTCTTTAAGTTTTTCTTGGGTTGGAATAAACTCTTTCAATGGATCTGTTGTACTTGGACTTGAGCTCCTAAATGAGATTACATCAGTGTCGCGACCCCGACCCCGCGGGCCCGGAACTCGCGAGCTGGACGTCGACTTACAACAATACACCAAAATAATGAAGATAAAAATTCCATTTTTATACCCAAAATGTTTAAAACAAAGTTTTAGAAATCCAAGCTTAACAACGACAACAAACTACTAGAATGAGCTTCGCAAGCTCACCCCAAAAATACAAAAGATTACAAATCTTAATGACGTCATTGTTGGTAAAACTATCCCCAAAAGGTTATACATTTAAATAATGCAAACCGATCAAACAACCTGCCCAAAATCTCAATCCTCTCGACGTCCTCCTCGATCCGCGAATCCTAATCCTTTTCCTCCTGGGGGGGGGGTTAAGGAAAACAATTTGAAACAAGAAACGGGGTGAGAATAAATCTCAGTAAGTTACTAATGCAACTACATGACATGCTATGATGCAAGAAGCAATAAGCAATAATAAATATCACATAGCACATAGCATTTATCACATAACAGATAGCAGCGGAAATAAACACATAACAAAGGATATAGCCAAGGTTTTCCAAACTGGTACATCCAAATAAAGGATCGCTGCGCAGCTTCAATAATCAACAAATCATCATCTTCATAATAGCATGAAAGCCGAAGAGAAAACCCCGGTACCGGAACCAATAACCAAATGAAATGTCACAAGGGACGGGAGACATGCCACAAAGTCATGCTCCAAGTAAAGCTAAAATGCACACAAAGGAGCTAGCTCTTCTCACATCCAAGGCCAATCTGGAGGAGGGTAATAATGGGGCAAAACAATGGTCAACATCACAATGGACTTGGCCGTGCCATCATAATGTTTCGCATCGCCCAAACACACACAAAATACCAGCTGGGCTTTCAAATAAATGCTAAGTAATAAATACTAGCTTAATTAAACAACTTAGGGTTCCAAAGTAGGGAACCACACCAATTAATCACCATAAAGATGCAAACGATTTCTCATGAAGAGTTCAACAACAACGAACACAAGAAGTTTCTCATACAAGCACAACAACGATAAACGGAATTTCTCATAAAGAGCACAACAACATTGATCATTAAACAAGATGGTTCCAAGACAAGGACCCATACCAAACACATCCTAAAGATGATACCCACGAGTTAATCATAAAGAGCACAACCCAAACGGTCGCTCACCAACGGCACAATGACTATTACCAAAATGTCCATAAACATTTACTCAAAAGATATACTAGGACTATGGACTCAACCATCTCATCACACCTGGAATTCCAAATAAGAAATCCGAATGAATGCATCTTAAGGTTAATCAAACCGTAAGTACCCAAACGAATCCAAAAGGTTACCCTTATTAGAACATGATCACGACTGGACAAAACCTTGCACTTTAGTGTTCCAAAACAACCCTCTAGGTACTATAGGATATCACCTAAAACCTAGACCAAGTCTCATTCTAAAATCAATCTGATCAGTAAAATAACTTTCAATTAAAGGGTCTCAAAGTATGAAGTCCTCACTTATATCCCAAAATGATCATAACAACTCAATAAAGTTACTCAATTGGATTTACAAAACTTGTTCACAATGGATCGATACAACTCCTCTTAACCTCAAACACCCAATAAAATCCTGAAGTATAAAACTTATAACTTAACTGAACAACCTATACCATCTTGTAGTAGTCGGAGAGAGCTTCGAAACGATAGTTTACACGCCTAAAACGGAGTCCGGACAAAGAAGTTATGGGGGAAACAGTTTTAGAAGAAAAGGGAAGAATATATCAGAGTCCCAGCTTGGCACGACCGTGCCTAAGAAAGTGGCACGACCGTGCCAAACATGACGAGAGGAAAGTGAATATTGGCACGACCGTGCCAAATAAAGGGGCACGACCGTGCCAGAAGAACAATGCCCAGATTTCTTCTTGGGTTCATACAATTTCGAACCAAAACACAACCTTCACTAAAGTTATCAAAATCAAAGCTTCCCAATACATTTTTAAAGCTCCTAAACAACATCCAACCTAAAGGGAACCTAAATAACACCCTTTAATCATCCAAACCAACACCAAATCCCCACATTCAAGATTTCACCATTTTTACCCAAAAACTCAAATAAATTCAAAATAAATTCTAAACTCAACCAAACTTCAAATATAACACATCAAACATCATATAAACATGAGAGGAACATTTTAGCATTAAAATGGGGGAAAAGTAACTTACTCGGATTTTCTCAAAGGTGACGGAACTCGAAATTTCTTGGCTTCCTACGTTCCTATCGACGATCTAAACACATTTCATGTTTTAAGAAATGAGAAATAACAAGAGGAAGATGATGGAAATGTAGAGAGAAGGTAGAGAGAAACTTACCCTTTCCATGGATAGAGAGAGAGAAAATGCTGGGAGAGATGAGAGGGAGAGTGAGGGTGAAATGAGGGAGGAGAGGGGAAAAGAGGGAGTAAGTAGGAGGATTAGAGAATTTACACATTGACCCCTTCCCCTACATACTAACACAATAATCTTACACTCCCCACTAACAACTAAGACCCAACACTCCACACTAGCACAAATAACCAATTAAGTGCTAGGCATAAATTATATAACACATAAAATGCACACATAAATATTTAAATAAATAATAATTTAAATAATTAAATAAGCAAATAAATAAATAATAATTATTTATTACTAATAAAATAGAGCCTAGTTTTCGGGTCGTGACATTCACTCCTCCTTAAAAAAAATTCGACCCGAATTTTAACGAGACTTACCCGAAAGACCAAATAGCTACGGATACGATAGTTCCGCCATTCCTTGTATTCCTCAATTATCCAATCTAATCCACTAAAAGGTATCCTTAAATAATGCTTACGATAACACCACCTCTCGAACCGAATCATTCCATCATTATCTTCATTACTAATCGAAATCGGTACTCAATCATCGAAGGATCCAAATTAATTCCACACATAATTCTCGAGGTACCTCAAGCTCGCCTTATTCATAACCTTAACTATTTGTAAATCGCATACTTAGTATTATTCCCCAGAAATTCAAAACTTTACCATCTCGAGCTAAATTAGCTTTTAAAATATAAAAAGGCTAAAGAAATTTCTATTTCCACAATATTCATCAAAGGCTATATCTCTAAGGATTCCCATTATAGTGCTCTCGCTCTAGGTAGCACTTTAAACTAAAGGTGTAATGTAAACCCAAAATTTTAATACAAAATGTTCACTTAAATTTACGCCATAATGTCATCGTCATAACACTCCAATCCTTGAAAGCCTAAAATAATTACGAATACTCAGTAGTCCGAAAATGATCTAAATTTTATCTTCACGGTATTTCCTCTAACTCCCTTTTTAGTTATTAATCTGTGCCATATATCCAAGGAAGTCACCAAATCTCAAATCCTCAATAGCTAAGCCACGTTGATCTTTCACGCATACATTTATTAACCTAATGATACTTAGGCTCAATAGTACTACCATCGTAATAACCCAATTAGCTAGTAACGTTCCAACTGACCCAAGACCAATTCATGATATTCCTTAATTATGCCCAAGTATTGATAATCAACTTCCTTCACATACCCTTGATCCATTTCGGGAAACGCCACTAAGAAGGGATTTAGAACCATAGAACCACTATCTAACCAAAATTTCAAAATGCCTTTAACAAAAATCGAAAAATTATTACTCTCCCAAAATGTACTTAGTCCTTTCTAACTTAACACGCTTACCACCATTAATGATCATAACTCCTACAACAAACTCATCATCCATAACAAATCGTACACCTCTCCATACTAATCCATTCCGATGCATTCACGGAGATGTACTAAAAGTGACTAAAATTTTCCTCAAAAGATCCTCATTGAATCCTCAACTCCTATAACCCAACCGATACAATATGGATATTGATCTAAATATTAGCATTACAACCTTGTACCACAACAACCCAATTTAACCCAAGCTTCTCCTCAAACACTAGGTACTATTTAGAAGAAAGTAGAAACCTTACAATGATAATTACACCCAACAATTTGACCGAAGCTAAATACTCGGATTTCAATAATAAAAAAAAAATTAGGTATAACTCTACGCAAAGGAACGGTCTCAAATAATTTTAAGAAATCAGGAATGGAGAATATAACCATCTTCCTACAACAATCAACTAAAGCAAGAGTAACATCAAAATCTTGTAATAGCAACATGGCTAATTTAGCAGGTAAGACATAACCATACTTAAGCACATCATAAGCACATAAGACTTCATCAGATACCCTAAACTCCTCCATAGGAGTAGACACCTACAACACATAAGTCAAAGACTCAGAAGAAATAAATGCAACTAATGCATAGAAACACATAAATGCGATGATCCTAAAATGCACGCGCTCGCTCTCACGACGCAAAATAATACCTCCTGAAATTTATCCGTTACCTGGTGAGTGCTGATTGGTCGCAAATACCCTACCCTGAACTTTTAGGGTTTCCCGAAGCATCCCTCTTCTGACCCTGTGGTATTCCAGTTCCTGCCCCCGATGACTGAACTCTAAACCTCGGACAATCTTTGACGAAGTGTCCCAACTGACCACACTTCACACATTTTCCTTGCTTCTTCCAACACTTGTCTTCTGAGTGTCCTTTCCTCTGACAATAGCTGCAGACTTTCCCATTTCGTGTCCCCTTGTTAGAACCTCGATTTCCTACTGTTGGTTGCCCTTGAAGTTGCCTTCTGAATCGAGTTTGCACTCCAGAATTACCTCTGTTATCTGAATGTTGCTGTTGTGACTCACTCTGCCCTCCTTGCTTACCCGGGTTAACCCTCTCAGTCTTCCTTTTGTGTTCCCCAATATCCTGCTCAATCAAGTAGGCTCGATCCACCGCATCCTGATAAGTCTGAATCCGCTGTGCTATAAACTGAGTCCGGATGGATGTCTTCAAACCCCTGATTAATCTAATCGCTTTCTGTTCCTCGGTCCGCACAAGGTATTCACAACACCTGACTAATTCTGCGAACTTAGCTGAGTACTGTGCTACTGACATCATGCCTTGCTCCAAGCTGAGGAACTCGATCTCTTTCCGGTTTTGATTCACTAGAGAGATAAAATGATCCTTGAATTTCCTCACGAACCACTCCCAAGGATATGGTACAAGATTCGCATCCCAACTGGTCTTCAGTGCCTTCCACCAATGTTCCGCAGCCCCCACGAGCTTATAAGCTGAAAACAGAACCATATCCTCATCAGTGCAACCAAAGATCTCGTAGATTTTCTCCATTGATTCTATCCATAGCTCGGCCTTCTTCACATCAGGCTCACCGTCGTACTCACTTGGTTTCAACTTCAAGAACTGCTGCAACCCATATCGCGGAGGTGCTACATGTTCCTCTCTCGGCCCTTGGTCATGAATTGCTTTCACAGCCGCTTCAAACCTGTCCTGAAACATTACACGGTTTTCTTCCCGTAGACCATTCTGATTCTGAGTCCCACTGATGCCTTCACCAGCTCTTCTTCTAGCCATCACAAACAAATACCTGCATAAAATGCTCATCGTTACTCACTCCAAACCCATCTACCCTCCTAGGTCATTCTAGTCCACCTATACTTATACATAGAGCTAAACCATAGCTCTGATACCAACTGTCGCGACCCCGACCCCGCGGGCCCGGAACTCGCGAGCTGGACGTCGACTTACAACAATACACCAAAATAATGAAGATAAAAATTCCATTTTTATACCCAAAATGTTTAAAACAAAGTTTTAGAAATCCAAGCTTAACAACGACAACAAACTACTAGAATGAGCTTCGCAAGCTCACCCCAAAAATACAAAAGATTACAAATCTTAATGACGTCATTGTTGGTAAAACTATCCCCAAAAGGTTATACATTTAAATAATGCAAACCGATCAAACAACCTGCCCAAAATCTCAATCCTCTCGACGTCCTCCTCGATCCGCGAATCCTAATCCTTTTCCTCCTGAGGGGGGGGTTAAGGAAAACAATTTGAAACAAGAAACGGGGTGAGAATAAATCTCAGTAAGTTACTAATGCAACTACATGACATGCTATGATGCAAGAAGCAATAAGCAATAATAAATATCACATAGCACATAGCATTTATCACATAACAGATAGCAGCGGAAATAAACACATAACAAAGGATATAGCCAAGGTTTTCCAAACTGGTACATCCAAATAAAGGATCGCTGCGCAGCTTCAATAATCAACAAATCATCATCTTCATAATAGCATGAAAGCCGAAGAGAAAACCCCGGTACCGGAACCAATAACCAAATGAAGTGTCACAAGGGACGGGAGACATGCCACAAAGTCATGCTCCAAGTAAAGCTAAAATGCACACAAAGGAGCTAGCTCTTCTCACATCCAAGGCCAATCTGGAGGAGGGTAATAATGGGGCAAAACAATGGTCAACATCACAATGGACTTGGCCGTGCCATCATAATGTTTCGCATCGCCCAAACACACACAAAATACCAGCTGGGCTTTCAAATAAATGCTAAGTAATAAATACTAGCTTAATTAAACAACTTAGGGTTCCAAAGTAGGGAACCACACCAATTAATCACCATAAAGATGCAAACGATTTCTCATGAAGAGTTCAACAACAACGAACACAAGAAGTTTCTCATACAAGCACAACAACGATAAACGGAATTTCTCATAAAGAGCACAACAACATTGATCATTAAACAAGATGGTTCCAAGACAAGGACCCATACCAAACACATCCTAAAGATGATACCCACGAGTTAATCATAAAGAGCACAACCCAAACGGTCGCTCACCAATGGCACAATGACTATTACCAAAATGTCCATAAACATTTACTCAAAAGATATACTAGGACTATGGACTCAACCATCTCATCACACCTGGAATTCCAAATAAGAAATCCGAATGAATGCATCTTAAGGTTAATCAAACCGTAAGTACCCAAACGAATCCAAAAGGTTACCCTTATTAGAACATGATCACGACTGGACTAAACCTTGCACTTTAGTGTTCCAAAACAACCCTCTAGGTACTATAGGATATCACCTAAAACCTAGACCAAGTCTCATTCTAAAATCAATCCGATCAGTAAAATAACTTTCAATTAAAGGGTCTCAAAGTATGAAGTCCTCACTTATATCCCAAAATGATCATAACAACTCAATAAAGTCACTCAATTGGATTTACAAAACTTGTTCACAATGGATCGATACAACTCCTCTTAACCTCAAACACCCAATAAAATCCCGAAGTATAAAACTTATAACTTAACTGAACAACCTATACCATCTTGTAGTACTCGGAGAGAGCTTCCAAACAATAGTTTACACGCCTAAAACGGAGTCCGGACGAAGAAGTTATGGGGGAAACAGTTTTAGAAGAAAAGGGAAGAATATATCAGAGTCCCAGCTTGGCACGGCCGTGCCTAAGAAAGTGGCACGACCGTGCCAAACATGACGAGAGGAAAGTGAATATTGGCACGACCGTGCCAAATAAAGGGGCACGACCGTGCCAGAAGAACAATGCCCAGATTTCTTCCTGGGTTCATACAATTTCGAACCAAAACACAACCTTCACTAAAGTTATCAAAATCAAAGCTTCCCAATACATTTTTAAAGCTCCTAAACAACATCCAACCTAAAGGGAACCTAAATAACACCCTTTAATCATCCAAACCAACACCAAATCCCCACATTCAAGATTTCACCATTTTTACCCAAAAACTCAAATAAATTCAAAATAAATTCTAAACTCAACCAAACTTCAAATATAACACATCAAACATCATATAAACATGAGAGGAACATTTTAGCATTAAAATGGGGGAAAAGTAACTTACTCGGATTTTCTCAAAGGTGACGGAACTCGAAATTTCTTGGCTTCCTACGATCCTATCGACGATCTAAACACATTTCATGTTTTAAGAAATGAGAAATAACAAGAGGAAGATGATGGAAATGTAGAGAGAAGGTAGAGAGAAACTTACCCTTTCCATGGATAGAGAGAGAGAAAATGCTGGGAGAGATGAGAGGGAGAGTGAGGGTGAAATGAGGGAGGAGAGGGGAAAAGAGGGAGTAAGTAGGAGGATTAGAGAATTTACACATTGACCCCTTCCCCTACATACTAACACAATAATCTTACACTCCCCACTAACAACTAAGACCCAACACTCCACACTAGCACAAATAACCAATTAAGTGCTAGGCATAAATTATATAACACATAAAATGCACACATAAATATTTAAATAAATAATAATTTAAATAATTAAATAAGAAAATAAATAAATAATAATTATTTATTACTAATAAAATAGAGCCTAGTTTTCGGGTCGTGACAATCAGCCCCTAAGGCATGTCTAAATTGAAATAAGATAGGAACTCCCACTAAACTTAAGTAGGGAGTGTCTTTTTATTCAATCAGATCCGATCTCGGCATCTTCTCTCGGAAAAGGAAAATTTGTGGTCCGCAGTCAACTGTGCCCGCGCCCCACATAAGTCAAGCAGACAACCAGCAAGTGCGGCTTCTAACAGCAGACACCAGCAAGTGCGGCTCCAAACCGCAGACACCAGCAAGTGCGGCTCCTAACTGCACCAGCAAGTGCGGCTCCTAACAGCAGACACCAGCCAGTGAGTGGGTTCTCATAAAGATTGAATCAACACACATAAAGGCTCAGTAGAACAAGCTCTCTCCTAATTGGGAATGCCCTTATATCGTTACCCATGTTATCCGGGAAGGGACCTACATGCTCAAAACTCCAGAAGGAAAAGAGCCAAAACACCCATGGCATTCGGAGCACTTGCGAAAATTCTATCAGTAACAACTCGGCACCCTACCTATCTTTTAATGCTTTTTATAGTTAGCTTTTTGGTCTTTAGCTTTTTAGTTTTTACTAGTTTTTGATAATGCATACTTGACATGCTTGGTCCCCATTTGAGTTAAGATTAAGACATCTAACTCCCTTGACAATTTAAGCCTAGTTTCGATAACTAGACCACTCAAATTTAAGCCGAGCACATGACGCTCTCCGCGGCCTATAACGGGAAACAAACCACGGCCCCAAAGCGCAGCTTGAACTGGCTAAGCTCTCGACAAAACAAACCAAGTAGCACACCTCGGCTTAACCTGACTGACAAGGTAGAGGGCTACATAACAGCCAAGCACGACCAATAGACAAACACCAAAAATGAGGTAAAGTCTATGAAGAGAAAGCAAATAATGTCATATGTTTTGTGCCTCCCGAACAACGTCGGTCCTAGGCATTCAAAGACTAAACGACAGCAACCAAAAGTAAACATTGTACTGAGCCGTACAGGCCTTACAAATCCGAATCAAATAGACAAGTTTATAAAAATCCTCACTAACCCAGCTCATCCTCCTCATCTCCACCAAGGCTCACCTCCTCCTGGAACCGCTCAACTAGCGCGTGGAAGTTGTTGGGATCAACAGAGGGAACGGACCAAACCGGTCTCTTTTCCACCTCGTCATCCCGGGCAATTAGCTTCAAGGTCCGGTCAGAGTAAGGGATCAATGGATGGGCGGCATGAGCTTCAACACTGTACGCATCATTCAGAAGGAACTGGGCCCACTTTTCAATGGGAACGTCCACCTTGGGAACAATATGAGCTTGGCGAGCGGCGTGAGTATAACCATCAATATAAGTGGTTTTCACCTGGTTATTGATTATTAATGGCATCTCGGTCTGTTTAAAATTCAACACGGCCGCCTTCTCCCTCGCTGGAATGCTTTCCTCCAGTTGAAGGCACCTCGCCTCCGCCGCTTCCTTCTCCTTGGCCAATAGTGCGGCGCTTTCCCGTTCCTTCTCAATATTTTCCCTCAGAACCTTAGCCTCCTCCTCAGCCTGACGTAATGCCGTCTTCAATTGCTCGGCCTCTGCCGCCGCCGCTTCAACCACCTTAGCCTTCTCAGCAACAGCTTTCTTGAGTTTATCATGAGTCTTATTGGCCAACAACGGCCTGACCACACCTCGCCTGGGCCCGGATAACTTTTCCATCGAGATCAGCCATTTTCTTTTAGACCCCCGACCATTGCATCGATTCATGCTGAGCAATGGTGGCAAGCTGTGGAGGAAAATAGTGACGATTAAAGGAGCAAAAAGAAGGCAAGAAAAGAACAAGCTAAACAATTACCTCGGAGATAATCAGGCCTTTGCGTTCGGCCAAGTGCGAGTAAGTAGGAGGGGCGGAAGTCAACTATTCTAGGAAGCCGGCATCAAGAGCTCGATGCAAAACTGGCCGCCCTAGCCGCATCATCGGACCAGACCGAGCAGTAAGATCCAGGCTTCTCATCAGGTTAACTCCAGAAAATTCATCAATCAGAGCATCAATTTCCTCTGAGGAAAGAGTGGAAGGAGCATCAGCAGGAGGAACAGTGGAGCTAGGTCGTTTTGGTGCCGGCTCTTCGGGGATCTCTTCAACCACATCTCAGTTTCTTTTTTGGCTCGGGGGCTCAAAGTTAGTCTCCGTCCTGGTTTCTTCAGCAGCCAATTCCCTAGCAGGACTATTTGTAGGATCCCTTACTAGTGACGATGCACCACCTGCAGTCTCCTCAGTTCGACCCCCCGTGCCAACCAAATCAACAGTAGGTAGAGAGCCGGCGTCCTTACCTGCCAATGCCGATTGACGCGCCACCATGTCGGCATGCCTCTTGGAGCGGCCCGAAGTTTTGGATTTTAGCCTTTTCTTGCTCAGTAGCTTGTTGGGGTCGCCAGCATATTCCTGATCCAGTTCTCTTTCTTCCTCCATGGTCAGATCTGCCAAACAAGGCACAAAGGTTACAAGTCATGCATGAAAAGTTCACAAAAGCAGGCATGAAGACACAATAGAAGCAGGGCCGTTCCTAGCTTTTTTGGGGCCCTGGGCGAGGTCCAATGAAGGGTCCTTTCTCTTTTTGAAACAATGAACGGCCTTTTATATAAATCTTTTTTTTCTCCTTCAAAACTCCTGTTTTTTACTAACAGAATTATTTTTTTGTGTTAACTTGTACTTTGAATTTGTATTTAAGTATAAAATAATTGTAAGATCAAATGATTGAAGTTAGCATAATAACAGATAAATTAAAGGTTATAATCAAACCTATAAATTTTTATCATAAAAAATAGTAAGAAAATATATAAAACCCAGTAAAATTATAAAAGGAAAAAAATATCTACAACAAAAACATGATGAAAAAAATATACATATAACGTCCCAAAATTTGCAAAAGAACATATTAAATAAATATATAAAAGTGACTTAAAAACTCTTGCAAAAGATAAGATTAAATTATGTTCACCAAAAATAAAATAATATAATAAGAATATGAGGACTAAAAAAATTACTCCAAAGAAGATTATACATATCTATGTCTTACAAAGATGCTTTCATTTCTACTTAAATTTGTCACAAGAAAAAAATAATTTTCTTTGTGTTATTAAAATAAGGGAATATGAAGGCCCCAAAAGTATGAGGGCTCAAATATAATATGAATGAGGGAATATGATGACCCCAAAAGTTATATATGTAGTCGTCCTTGGTTGATTTTTTTTCTCAAATAAAATACGCCTTTTTTGTGTTTTTTTTTCTTGGGGCCTCTTTTGCTTAAAAATGAACTAACAAAAAGGTGACAGTTGATTTTCTTTTTTTTCTTTGAGAAAGAATTAGTGATATTTTTTTTTATAATAAAGATATATATATACATATACATACACACACACACACACACACACACACATATATATATATATATACATGCTATAAAATTTTTGGGCCCCTCTCCTGGCAAGGGCCCTGGGCGGGCGCCCCACCTGCCCCCCCCCCCTCCCCCTTGGGCCGGCCCTGAATAGAAGTTTACATCCAACAACTTTCCGGACTTTCAAGCAGTGCTCATCTTGAGTCTGGCAAACCTCACAATCCCTGAAGAAAACAAAATCAGGGTGTATAACCCAGTCAGGGTATCGGTTGCCTCGGGTTACAGGCGCCATTACACTTACTCCAGCCCAGGGCCCCGGCATGATACCAGCCTGTACATAATATCCGTGGTTGGTCTCCAAAGACAACCAGTTAAGCTGCAGAACGGTGGAAAATTCCTCCAGTCTCTTAATCAAATCATCAGACCAGGGGGCCTTGGAACAAGTCTCGGAGGCCCTTGGGGTATTGGTTAGAACGGGAAACTCCCAGCCAAGGTGGCTTTCAACCTTGATGACGTGATTGTTCACCTCGACACTTTTCTCACCGAGCTGGAGATGGGAGCAATGATCTTGGGCATCCTCTGCCTGCTGCTTAGAGTCAAAACCTGGGTATTTTCATTAAAACTACCCTCAAAAAAGTGGTAAAAGGCCATTGGGTATAGCTCGAAGCACAAGCTCCGACACAAAACAATGAAGGAAGTCAGGTATCTAACAGCATTGGCGCCCAGCATCGCAGGGACCACCTGCCAGTCTTCTAAAAATTCACAGATGTAAGTACTCTACCATCTCGGCCCCCGCCTTAGGCTGTTTCGGTCTACTAGGAGCTGCATCCCCAATATTCACTCGGCGACGAGGATTTCTACGACCTCGGCCTCTTCCCCCTTCAGGGACATCGGCCCCAAATTGATCGACAATTCTATCAGAGGTACTCTCCCCCGACATAGCTGCAGAGGAAATAAGGGAAGCATCAGAAATCGAGGCAGTGGGCGAACTCACTCCCCTCATCCCGTCTACAGAAGCCGAGGAGAGCATCTCGCTTTCTAGTAAAGTATAGTGAGAAGAAATTTGGGTCAAAATGTCAGGAAAAGAATAGAGGACCACTAAGTTAGGGTTCATCACTCCTAGACGGTCGAAGCGACGACTATTGGCAGGCCATTCTACGGTTCCGTTAAAGGCTCTGTGCCCTAAAAGAATTTCCCTAATTTCATTCAAGGACAGCAAAAGCCAAGGACCATCCGTTCTCCAGTAAATTCTATGATTCACTTTATGAAAGCCCAGAAGGACCGACGATGAACGATCGAAAGACATGCTCATACAGGGTAAGGGCGAAATAGAAATTAGAGATGTCGGAAAATATGGAAAATGGCAGAAAGAAATTGGAAATGCAAGCAGTGGAGAAAGGTACCTGAAGAGATGCTTTCGTCAAGAATGGAAGCAAAGGAGCAAAAGGAAGCAGAAGTGCCGAGACACCGGCAAAGTATGGTTGCCGAAATCAAGCTGTGTACGTAAATCGCTGATTGAATCGCCGTTGAATAAAACCGTAAAGATGAAAACTTTTTGACAGTTAAGTAAAAAGTAAAAGTAGGGTGAGGGTTTTTTAACCGGTTAAAATTTGCGGGTCAGGTAAAACCCAAGATTCTGACCCATATCCATTCACAATCTCTTTTTGAAATTGACGGCTACACACGTCATCACCTAATTCATCATGGCCTACAGTTAAGGGGCGTGGGTTCCCCATAAATCAAAGTGTCCTTTCGACTGACATCAGTTGCCTGACGTGGGAGTGACATCATGGGGCCTAGAAACTCGTGAGCATTCAAAAGAAATGGCCAGCGCAGACCGACATCTTCCCATCAACATCCCGGTGTCTATCCATCAACATCTCGACATTGCTCAGGTGGATCCAATCGCAAGGATACAGCAAATCAAGTTATAGAAGTATTACAAAACAAGAGATCAGACAGAAGCAGTATATTAAAAAGATGATTTCATTACAGTAGACAGAAGCAGTATATTAAAAAGATGATTTCATTACAGTACCAAGAGTGACTCCCACAGTAAGGCTGGGAGTCTGGCCTTTACAAAGGCAAAAGAAAAACTACTAGAACAGCCTAAAAAAAGGTCCTAATCTTCATCTTCCCACTCATAATCTCCTTCATAACCCCATTCATTATCATCCATGACGCCTCCTTCATCTTCATCAATGCCTTCACCTTCACTATCCCCATCGCCATCATCATCGCTGCTAGAGGAATCTTCACCCTCGCTTTCAACGGGATCTGGAGGTGAGTACTCCCCATTGCTATCGGAGGGAGAGTCATCCACCGGAAAAGATGGCTCCGGCATAATAGACGGGTCGCTGCTGGTATCCTGGTCAGAGTTGGAATGATAGACTCCATTGTCAGAATCGTAAGAGTCAACTTCTTCAGGAAAGGCATCGGAGTACGATCTTTTTGGAGCCATTGGATGTATTCAAGGAAATTTCTCATAAGGCAATGCAAGGGGAATAGGTCTTTTTGGAAAAAAGACGAAAGCTGATGACTCTTTATATACAGAGGAATATGAGGGGATGGGCTATTAATATCAGTCATAATTGGAATACATTTAATGAAGCTCCTCTTTCCAAAAGGAATCATGATTACTCACCTAGAAGGGTTAAGGGGTTGGCAGAAGATAAAAGGATTTGGCGGCTGTCCATCAAATCAACTCAGTACTGCTATAATTACCAAAGACAGAAGGACGGTTTAGTTCCTACTCGACGCGCCGAGATAGAAACTCGGGGGCCACTGAAGGACATGTACCGACCGAGATATTGGGCCGCGACGTGTACGGGCCCAAGCCCATGAATCAAGGACCAAGACATGACCTAGCCAAACACATGCCGAGGTATGGTTCGTATACCGACTTGTGCCGATTTTCTAGGGGTAAAGCCACATCCCTAATATAACGCAGAATTAGCAAGCAAAATCCAAGCTCTATACAAATACAGAGAATCCTTATCTAAACAAGGTGACCTCTTCTACAAAATAACTGGGATAACAATCATCCTTATCAGGATTCTATCTCCCAAGAATACGAGTTCTACATCAATACAGGCTCTCTGACTTCCTTAACAAGTCACGACTCATTCACCTACATCTATATAAACAGGTCCTCAATACCAGATACTTATTCTCACGCCGGAGGGCCTTCGCCGGTGAAGCCCCGGCTAGTTCACATTTATTGTTTCGTGTGTGTAGATCCGATCGAGGAGTTCTCTTTGCTGGATTTATCCAAACCGTTAGACGAAAGGCTGATCTGGTACGTTTTTTACAGCATCAAATATGTTCTATGTTTCATCTCAATTTTATAACATGAGTAACTTGCATTGCATGTGGTGATTAAGTTTATTGACAAAAAAGGGCAATGCTAGGGGCACAAAAGAAGTTTACAAAATAATGGATACAAAGTGAGGTGGCGATATTTTATTGGTTGCATCGATTGTGAACCCGGCACACTCTAATAAAAAACACCAATAAAATTTTGACACCTCATTTTGTAAGCCATATTTTGTGGCACTTTTTTGTGACTTTATATTTACCCGACAAAAAAACATGATGAAGATTACGGAACATGCGGGATAAGATACAAAATATATACATTTATGCCATGGATACACATGATAATGTACATTTCATGAGAATTAGTAACACTTGAATGAACCCAAATATCGGACTTTTGTGTCACGAGTTGAAGAAGTTAAGCATTATTCTGAAGATGTTGAAGATAATAAAGAAAATTTAAACTTGGTACATGATAGTTATAATGGATATGAAGATTGTAGTAATGATACTGAGATAGCGAGGGTAGGGTGGTGATTAGGAATGGCAATTTGCACGAACCCAATTTGAACTAGAGGGTGATTCAGCCCGAACCGGGTTTGATAAGCAATTTAAATTACTCGAGCGGGTTCAGGGCGAGTTCGTGTCTTGTAATTGATCCTTAGTAAGCCAACCTGTATATTTTAGACAAACTGCTTTTAACATACCCTTAAAGTCCTTATTAGTTACATAGCCTACCAAAGTATAAAAGCCTAAATACTAGGAAACTGTGAACAACAATACAACCGCACGTTTTAAAAGAAGATTCATTTATTACAATAATGCCACCGCGAGCAAAGTTTCACTTGTTCATGAAAACACCACCGCGCATTTTAAAAACATGTTTTTCCTAATCACTTGAAAAAACGCATATTTAATAAGACGTACTCTTACCAATGGCCTTCTAGCCTAGTGGTATCGGGTGGGTGAGTAAGGGCTTCCCTTGAAGGGGAGGTCCTGGGCTCGATTCTCCCTTCGGAGAAATTGTGGAGAACAAATAGTTCCTTAACCGGGTTGGCTGTGCAGCTATCATTCGATGTAATAGGTTCGACAATGGTGAAACTCCATAGGAACTTGTAATAGGCAGGCTATAGATCAGTAGGGCTTTAGATAAGACTGTAATAGATTCCATAAGAATTTGTAAACGACGCAAAAAAAAAAAAAAAAAAAAAAAAAAAAAAACTCTTTATTAGTTTCATTAGCTTATATCCCAAAAAAAAGGGCACTACTCTTATACTCCCTCCGTCCCATTACAATTGGGCACGACTTTTTTGGTCAATTAGGTCAATCTTTGACCATAATTTTATGAATATCTAGATATCTCTAGACAATTCTAAAAATTGTTAATGATAGTATTTCTAATAGTGAAACAATAACAATTTTTAGAATTTCATAGAGATATTTAGATATTCATAAAATTATGGTCAAAGATTGACTCAGTTGACCAAAAAAGTCAAACTGTGCCCATTGTTATTGGACGGAGGGAGTACAACACAGTAAAAAATGTTACAACATATATGACCATTCGTGGTCGTGGCATTGAACACATTTGAAAAAAAAAAAAAAAAAACAAGTTGGAAATCAAGACCTCAAAATTCACTTCTTGTGGCTCTTCCTAGAATTCCATGTACTCGGCAGATATCTAGACGTCGAATGAGGGCAACCAAAGAAACGGATAACATTCTGGCAATCTCTTTCCCCAAACTCGTCTCCATTTGAACTCAATTGACTCAAGTAAGTCTTACCTTCATATATGTAGCAGAGCTGCTGCCACAATAGCACACCTATCCCAATCTCAACTGAAATACTTGCAATAAACAAGTAAACAAGAATGAAACCTCGGATGGATAAGAACTGTACGGACGTATAAAAGGCGAAAACCATTTCCTTTAACGCTCTCAGAATCAATCCGTTGTTAGAATACGCGTTTAAAAGAATGAGAGGACTGTAGTTTACTGGTGGCCACATTTGAAGTGCAGCATAAGCTGAGATGATGGAAACATACATGGTGCTTATCACTGCTGAGATGAGGAAGAGGATGAAGGACCGGTGATTTCCAGCTCCAACACAATTTCCAATCTGAGAAGAAAATGAGGGCAGAAGCTAATCATTAGCGTTAATATGTAAATAACCCTTTTATTCTTGGTAACAATTTAGAAAAATTTACTCCGGCCGTCGTGGAAAGATAGTCTCATTTGTTTTGACCAAACATTAACGTCAATCTAATCATCCCAATAAGATTATAGAACTTGTTATTGATAAATTAGTTAATTATTTATCAGTTACTATTTTTAGAATTTCGGGAGGATGATTAGATCGACATTAATATTTGGTCAAAGTTCACTTGTATTGACCATCAAAAGTCAAATGAGAACATCTTCTCAGGACGGAGGGAGTAAATACTTTGCATTAATCTTCAGTTGTAATGCTATGGGATCACCAATTCTAAATTGGCCACCACCTCTCCCCCCCTCCTCCCACCCCAACAAAAAAAAAAAAAAAAAAAAAAAAAAAAGACTTACAAATGGGCAGTGATGATCCATGTCTAATACACACATTCCACATGAACGGCAGTGATGAGCACTAGGAGACTTTGGTTTTGAACAAGAATGACAGAAGGTGTAATCCTCGAGGCCGCCTTTTCCCACTGCTGGATAACTACCCCACAGTATAATTGGTGGAGCACCAGGAGAACGAAATGCTGCAAGGCAGTAAGTAGAAATGGTTGCTACTGCTAGTATCGCTGCTATACTACAATGAAATATCCCACAGAAATTACTAATGGAAAAGACAACTGGATAAATAGCCCAAAGCCCGCCACCTGCAATTTCAGAAGCCATGACATGGATCAGGTCCAAGAAGCATATTTGCAGTATCACAACGAGAGTAACACTAACCATCTAATATAATAATTAGGGTAACATCTGATACGGAGCGGAACCAAAAGGAAGCGGGTAGATGGCAGAGGAGTGGCAATTAAAAATATTAATATTTAAATGGAAAATGAAATGTGTACGACATAACTATAGTAGGAAGTGTGCATTCTACAAAGCACATTAGCTGTCCAAACTAGATATGTTGAAAAGGTTGTCATATGTGGTCCTTGTTGCTTTAGCCTACTATTTCCCAGCTAAATATTTGTAAATATAATTTGAAGTATTATTCATATCTATGTTCGTAATCATGTTATTCTTCCCTTTGGTACTTTACCTCCAAAGAGCACTTCCATATAGTACTCCATCCGTCTGGAAAGATAGTCTCATTTGACTTTTTATGGTCAACACAAGTAAACTTTGACCAAAGTTTGCATGGACAATACCACCTCATCCTTTCCTCTACCAAATCCTCTAAGAAGTTCAACATGACGTAAAAGCTCTATCCATTTATCTGTTAGTGGTTATGTCTAGGCTCTTTAGAAGGACCTTTATGTTATATCATACTTTCATTCATCATAAAGAGGTTCTGCAAGTTTATAATTATTATTCCCTCCATCACAGAGTTAGAGTCCTACTTTCCATTTTGAGACGTCCCAGAGTAAGAATTCCATTCCTAAAATGGAAATTGATGAATATTGTTTTGGACATTTTTGTCCTTATGATGCTTGTGTTATTACTAAAAAAATCAACACTTCAGCCTACTTTTTACCCACTTGCATAATGAATAGTATCCTGGACAATTATAACTTGAACCCAATTTAATGGTCAAATGTCATAAATAATCTCATAATAGTTGCGTCTACAAATCCTTAGACCTGAGGTTATCATAGTCTCCTACATAAGGAACATTATATTTGACATAATCAAACGTCATCTTTAATCAGATAATTATAAAGGTTATGACTAATCATAATGGGAATATGTGGAGGGGAATGAAAATCAAGATGAAAATTGTCGCTCTCTATGAGAAAGATATCTACTGGGCCCCTCGATAAGTAAGATAGATAAATGGATGACCGTGCTCAAATGAAATGATAGTGATGAATGTTATTTGTTTAATAAATTTACTTGGAGGTCGAGAAAGCAAACTTGGACGATATAAGTTTGACGTAGACCATGACTTATGTCAAAATTAGATATCGTGTGACAGAATGATTATGAAATGTTCTATTACAAAGGTTATATCAGACTGTCGATATTTATATTATTTGGGTAAATTATATTGTGTTGCTACAGACCAATTATGATTTGTGAGACTATGATTGGACCCGACTGACTGCCAACATAATAAATACCTAAAGGGTCACACACATAAAACAAATATTGAAAATTGAAAAAGGTTGAAAAACGGAGCCATGCGGCATCATGAGGCGCCTTCATAGAAGGGCTTATGCGACTGCATTAGGCGCCTATGGCCATCTGAGAAAACTAGATTTCACGAGGCTATGCGCCCGCCTTAGGAGCTCGCATAGGGTGGTCTATGTGGGCTCTATGCGGCCGCATAGCTCTGGTTTTATGAATAGGTTGGGCGTTATAGAATACGATTCTAAGTGGTTTAATACCTTGGTTAGGTTTCCTAAATCCCTAAGGATTAGGTTTAGACGAAGCATAAATACTTGTCTAAACCTAACAGCCAAACACAAGTGTGTTACAAGCATAGTAACAAAATATTTTAGCCAATATTTTAGCCAGAGACTAAAAAAGGTTTTTCTAATACCCGGATCTAGCAATCCAAAGACAAGAAAAGATCTTGATTCGTTCGTATTGCATAAGGGACAAGAAAAATGTTTAATGGAGTGATCTATGACATCCCCAATTTTGAATTTTTAACCAACTAGTTTCTACGGCCTTTACGAGCTTTGATCCGTCTTGCTTCCTCGTAGAATCTGTTTCTTCATGAATGAATAATGCCCGCCTACTAGAGTCGTGCACAAAGTATTCACGATCAAATCCAAAAACTCCAGTGATTGTTCTTGAGAGATAAAGTACAAAGTGATAGGAAATAGATAATATTGTATTTCTTTTTCCATTTGGCGTGGCCGAATGAGTACGCTAATACGTATCTTATATTATATTTTGGCTCGACATGAATATTAGGTTTTGCTACCCAAATCTAATAACCAAGAGATAAATCGCAAATAAAACTCTTTTAAATTGGTTTACCAGATAAGTGACCCAATTCATATGGGTAACATCCACCCCTAAGTGTGCGATTTATCAATATCTCCCACTCGCCCACATAGGATAAGCTCATCACCACAAAATCTCTTAATCTCATAATTTCTCATCGCATCATACATGAAAGTAAGAAGCACCATAGCGTGCCTTTATATTCAATGGTCCACATATATCTGACTGAATTAGCTCTAATGGTTGAGAAGCTCGAATACCTTTTCCAAAAGGCTTTCTAGATGCTTTTCCCAACCAAGGCTCACATTTAGGTAGGCTGACTTTAGCGAGTGAGCCTAAAAGGCCTTCTCTATCTAACCTAGTCATCTCATATATGCCCTAGTCTAATATGCCATGTAAAGCTTTTGATGTTTTCAAACGCTCTGTAACTGAGGTTGAGAATTTGAAAGAAAAGAGTTTAAAAGCTCTCAGAACGAGAACAGGCCGAGGAAGTGAGTATATACCTGATGAGTTCAAGGAATTCTACAAAATGGTTATGTCCATCTGTTCCATTATGAGATGAGAAAGTACGAAATTGAGAGATTATATGCAAAAGAGCTTGTCCTATATGGGCGAGTGGGAGATGTTGATAATTCCGCCCACTTAAGGGTGGATGTTACCCTTTTGAATTGGGTCAATTATCTAGTCAACCAAGTTTTTGTTTGGAATAAACTCTTATCTCTTGGATGTTAGATTTGGACATGAAACCAAAGTAAGAGTCCTACTTTCTTTTTAGGTATGTCCCAGGGTAAGAGTCCTTTTTCCTAATGTTTTGGACAACTTTGTCCATGTAATGCTTGTTTAATTACAAAAAAAAAAAAAAAAAAAAAAAAAAAAAAACCCAACACCTATACCTTACTTTTGCCCACTTGCATAATGAATAGTGTTTTGGACAATCATATCCCCAACCCAATTGCAATATTTACCTTTTTTTTATTGTTTCCTTAAGCGTGCATAACCAAGGTAGGACTCTTAATCTGGGACAGAGGAAGTAATAAAATACGTGTTAGCGTATTCATTCAACCACGCCAAAAAATACAGTATTTTCTTTTCCAATGTCTCCAAATTTTTTCCCTAAAAAACAATGACCGGAGTTCTTGGATTTGGATTGTAAATATTTGTGCACGGCTCTAGAAGTCGGGCATTATACATCCACGACAAATCAGTGTACGCGGTAGCAAAACGGATTAAAGCTCGTAAAGGCAGTAACAACAAGTTGGTTAAAGATGTGAAATTCTAATTCATTCAATCAATTTATCATTATTATTTCATTAAATGGATTTTAATTGAATATCAACATATTATGAGATCATAAAATATATTGCTTTCGCACATTCACCACAGTCACAATATATTCCGTCCCCTTACTCGTTTCAGGGGTGGGAATGACACTTTGATTTGGTTTTGGGAAAATGTGTAGATGGGTGATTCCTCATTGTGTCGATTGCATCCTCGCTTATATTTGTCCTCGGTTCGTTGGCATATGTTATTGGTTATGTAGTTCCTTGGGGTGTTTCATTTCTTTCGCAATTTTGATGATCGCGAGGTTGGTGAGGCGGGTGCTCTTACTAATTCTTTACCTCGATTGAGGAATGAGGTGATCAAGGAGTAAAGTAGGAGTTGCGCCAATTGAAGATCAAATGAGGGAGAATCGTCTAAGGTGGTTTGCTCATGTGAGACGGAGACCGAGTGATGCACCAGTTAGGAGGCCTGAAGAGTGGAGAAGGGAATGGCGAGGGGTAGGGGAAGGCCCAATCAAACTTGGATTAGAGTGATTGAAAATTATATGAGTTTACTTGGATTGGATAAAAATATGGCGTTGAAGCCGCTGGAGTGGAGGGCAAAAGTTCATGTGGGTGATGGGGGGTGATTTTTACTTTTATTTTTTGTTTTTTTATTTGTTTTTGTTTTTTGATAGGAAAATAAATATATTAGATTAAAGAGGAGAATTTACAAGAGACGGACAAGATATCTCAGACAAATTACAAAAAGAAAAAACAAAGACAATGAGATGAGATGAAAAACAAACTATCCAATAACAGCTACCCAATCTCGCATCAAATCCGAAATAGAAACTCCGCGAAAAGCACCATTGGCTGACGCCCAAAGAGAAGCTAAAGAAACCACACGACCCATAACAGGTGATTCGGAAGCTGTTTATTTTGAAAAATCCTATTATTTCTTTCCATCCATAAACACCACATAATAGCTGAAACCCCAGATTTCCATAGCTGAACTACATCTTTGCCTCTTCCGAAACCTCGATAGTGTATCTGTAAAAAGGAAGTCAACGATCTAGGGCTCACCCGCTCTTCTTTGGTCAATTAGAAAAGCCGATTCCAAAGATAGCAAGCAACAGAGCAATGGAGAAAAAGATGGTCATGCGTTTCATCAGAAATCTTACAATTAACACACCAGTTCGGCGAGATACACTTGAAAGGTCGCCGTGCCTGAAGATTATCATAGGTATTAAGCTTATTAAGCACTACAGTCCACGTAAAGGCCCGGATCTTGAAAGGAACTTTAGACTTCCAAATCAAAGAAACCAAAGGGAATGGAGAAGGATTGGAGCTACGGATCAGGAGTTTCGAAAAAGATCTACAAGAATATGTACCTGACTCATCAAGAACCCAAGTTCTACAATCCTGGTTGAGAGACAATCGCACAGAAGACAAAGAGTTGATAAGAGTACTAGCTTCAACAGCTTCGCGATCATTAAGATTGCGAAAGAAATGAAAATCCCACAAAATATTACCTCCCTCCCCAAGGACCACAAAAGAACGAATAGGAGCCATGCGAACCAAGGTTAACCGATAAAGACGAGGAAATAGCTGGCACAAGGAGGAGTTACCCATCCAGACATCTTCCCAAAACCTAATACGATCCCCACCTATTTTTATTTCTTTTTCTTCTCCTTCTTCTTCTCTTCTTTTCATTTTCTAAATTTTCCCCACCTATTTCTTCTTCTTTTTTCCTCACGGTGACATATGAGGATTCATGTTAGCCGACCCCAAATTATTATGGGACTAAGGCTTTGTTGTTGTTGTGTTCAGTTGTCTCATAGCCAAGATTCTGGAGTTTGGGTTCTTGACAATTAAAGTTGGTATACTTGTTCTTCTTTTATGAAATTCTTGGCTTGTAGCCCATATCCTAGTCCTTTTCCCTTAGTTCCATCTATTTGTGGACCCCTTTGTTTCATTTATTTGGAAGTCTAAAATTCCCTTCAAGATCAATGTCTTTATGTGGATTGCAGTGCTTAACGCTAATGGCAAGCAGATTTAATGACCTCTTAAGTGTATTTCGCCTAACTGGTGTGTGAAGTGCAAGCATACGAATGAATCTCATGACCATTTATATGTCCAATGTATTGTGCTAGTTATTTTTGAAATTGGCTATTTGAGGTGGCAGGTAAACATTCGAGGCATATATGGAATTGCGGGGCCTCAACTGTTTGTTGGTGTTGATGGATGGAGAACAACAAGATCTTTCAACATCAGCATCTTGTGAAGAATTGATCACAGGAGCGAGTGATTTCTAAGCGAGACGGATACCGTGGAAAATGCTTCTTTTAGGCCTTTTTTGATTCCCTGAACACAGTAGCTAACCTCAGGCGGCTGTGAATTCTCCTTGTGCTCCTTGGTGGACGTCTTGTCCGTCTCTTGTATATTCTCCTCTTTAATCTAATATACTTTGTTTCATAAAGTAAAAAAAAAAAAAAAAAACTATTTGTGGTGTAGCGAATCGGTCACCCGAAATCTATAATTTATATACCTAGCACACTTTTGAATAGATGAGTTATTCATGATTCCTGACCAAGGTAACTAAAGAATTTGCTTCATTCTGTCCTTTTGTTTTAAGGGTTTACTTGACTAACATGAGGAGCACGTTAATTGGATGATATTGTATTGTGAATCTCACGACAGACCTTGCCAATCTTATGTAGTATTGATGGTCGGAAACATCAAAGAACAGCAAAAGATCCCCTCTGGTTATCACTTTCAGGTTCTTTAAGAACCTAAAGGGTAAAGCCATCAATTATAATTCTCTTTACACTGTTAATACTGTTGGGCATGCTAGTAACTTTTGTCAATTACTTGCATCCTCAAACCGTAGAGTTGAAAGTAATCAAAAACTAAAATACAATAAAAGAGAAAACACTGGACGTTACTCAACTTGTAATTAGGGAACTGTGTAAGCATCTGCATTGAGAAGATAAGTGATGAATTATGTTCCTTTAGATATAACTGTATGAATCAAGTCACTTACCTATAATAAATAGCATGAAAATCAGGAGGACCAACACAAAGCACCGGTCTCGCAAACGTCTCCACCAAAAGTATTTATTATCGTTTTTCAAAGCATTCTGGTTGGTTATAGCTCCACACCAACCACACTTGAAAATGGGTGCATAAGGTGAAAGAAGTAGGCGTAATCCACAACCCCAGCAGGTTGTCTCATGATCCTCAGCTATAGAATCGATATAATGGTCGTCCTGCGCATAAGGTGAAATACATGCATAACCAAGATAAGCAACATGTTACAATAGATGAAAATGAACAGAAAATCAATTTTATTAGCTGGATATTTGTCCAAAAAGAGTGCATCATAATGAATACACACGTGATTTACAAGGTGAAACTGTTAACTCAAAGAGCAGTTAGACTGTCGAGGATGAAGACAAAATTATTCACATTATAAAAATAACACAATTTAGCATAGACAACATGTCGAACAGGGTTCAAAAGTCACTCTCCGCACATTTCGTCCGACAATATACCCATTAAACTATTGACTCAAATACTTGAGAAAATCCCATAAACAAAATAAACAAAAGAAACTAATGCCCATCCTAACTGGAAATCCTTTAGAGTAATTGGCTAATGTGCCAAAGGGAAGTACTAAGTAATGCAGGACAGACTTGTGATGCTCGGACCCTTCAATTTTGCCGAAGTACCCGTGTCAGACACTCGTACCCGACATGGGTGTGGCTATTTACACTACATACGGTGTAAAATCTTAAAATTTGTGAGGATCCGACCCTCGGATCTGTACCCGTGTCACACACTCGTACCCGAGTCCAAGCATCATAGGGACAGACTAGCTTCTACCATCTTATAACCCCAAGTCAAAGGCCAGTTAATTTAAACAAACAAACAAAGCATTTCAAACAACGGAAAAGTGTCCTTCGCATATTAGGATCTACTATTATATTTCTATGAGAATTATTTTGTTACCATTTAGGCATGTTTCAGGGCTAGGATAATGATTTAGCATATTTTAGGGCTAAAGATTAGCTTGTCTTCTTTGTACATATATGATAATTCTCCAGAGGGTGCTTAAAGTGTACATGGTGTCAGACCTACAATTCTGATATGCTCTTGTCCCCTTTTAATTAATTCATTTCAGCCCCTCCTAGTTCCACGTCTTCTCCCTAGCAATTCTGATCAAGTTCTCTCAGCCTCATGTCTTCAGGCAATCAAGATACATTCTTGGTTCGTTTGGCTGGTAAAAACTACTCAGCCTGGGTAATTTACAACCAGATATTTGCCAAAGGATCGGATCTGTGGAACCAAGTTTATGATGAGGTCCCGAGGATCTTGCGCGCCAAGGCATAAGGCCAAGGGGGTGCATTTCCAGATTGAAGACACAGCTGAAAGGGAGAGTGATTTGAGACTTGAGGGCCAAGGCGCAAGAAAGGCAAAAATTCGCGAAAGTGCATGAGGTCATCGTACAACAACTTCAAATGGGGAAGGGTTACTGTACGGCAATCTACGTGAGTTCGAGATTTGGTTTACATTTTTTTATAGAAAAGAAAATTTTATTAGATGAAACTAAGTACGATACAGATGGGCAAGACGTCCATCACAAAAGAAAAAGAAAATACAAAAATCATTTATGCAACTATAGCAGCACCCCAATCCCTCTTCAAATCATGAAGTGATAAGGCTTTCAAAGCACCATTAGCATATACCCATTGAGAAGCTAAAGAAACCACTTTTTCCCAAAAGAGATGTTTTGATTAACCCTGATGTTTTAGGGTTAGGTTTTTTTTTTCTTTTGTAGCTCATATATAATCCATGTGATGGCTAGAAAACCTAAGTAACAGAGGCGTAGCTAGGAAGGGGGTAAGGGGGGCAATTGCCCCTATTGGTTTGAACAATTTTTTTTTCACTAGTGCAAAATTTTCGAAATTATGGGGGTTTAGTGTAATTTTTTATAACTTGCCCCCCTTGATTTAAAGGAAAAAATACACTAGGATTCATTTTGCCCCCATTAATTAAATTTCCTGGCTCCGCCGCTGCTAAGTAACACCACAAACCAATACTATAGTGCAATATCCTGGCTTAGCAGCCTAGACGTAGATAATGATTTGACGAAAAGAGTAAACAATCGTGTCTTTTACTCTTCTTGATTGATTATGTTGCGTTCAACATCTGTTCTGCAGGATTAATTAGGGTTTAATCCACAACCTGTTGATGACTAAAACATAGAAAGTGATGGGCACCAAATGAGAGGTCAAGGATGTATACAGGTTCATTTGACCAGTAATTCATGATCAAGTTCCCTCAGCCTCATGTCTTCAGGAAATTATAATACACTACTGGTTCATTTGACTGGTAAAAACTACTAAGCCTGGCTTCACTACCAGATAATTGTGAAAAGATTGGATTTGTGGAGTCAAGTTAATGGCAGAAATCCTGTTCGTGACTAAACAAAGACAAAGATAGGCACACCAAATGGGAGGTCAAACCATTAGACCTTGTCCCGTCACAATGATTTGTTAGTTTTTACGTGAGGAACAAATTCTTCTCACTAATAACACCATGGAGAAACAAAGATGCACGTCTATTTGTGTGGCTTATGCACCACAAGACCAGTAAGAGGCAGGGATATAAATCCTGTCCAGTGTTTTTGCAGCAAAAAAAAATTGGCCATTATTCCTAAAATTGTTCCCAAATATTCTGCAGTTACCGCAAGAAAGATGGCCACATTAGAAAGGAATGCCGTACTTGACCTCCCAAGAAATTCAAAACAGTATATACTGCCTTCTCTGTTACAGCAAATGAGATACAAATGCTTATATGCCTGACCACAAAATGTTACCCTTGAAATGATCCAACAAATGACCATTTCTGCCTTATGTGGATAAGGCAGAATGGTACTATCACAATTCTTTGTTCAAAGTTCGCTAATTTACAAGCAATATATTGAGCAAGCTTTCACCTAACCTACATGCCTCTTGTTCTCCCTTAACAAGTTTCTTCTTCTCTTTCTTAACTCTTGATCTTTTCCTTAAGACTCCACCTACCTTCGCCTTAAATTGGTATGAAAGCGGAGACTGGATCAACATTTTTGCCAAAAACCTTTGTTATTGTTATCTCTCTCTCTCTCTCTCTCTCTCTCTCTCTCTCTCTCTCTCCTGTATTTATTAAGAACACACACATATATATATATATATACTCCCTCCGTCCCATCCCACTTAGGATTCTTGGTCAAACAATTTATACTTTGACCAAATATTTGAAGAAATATAATGATGCTAATAAAAATTTAAAACTTGTTATAGTATCACTATTAATAATAAACTAAATAACTATTTTTAAATTTTCATTAAGATAATTATTTTTTTTCAAATTGTTGGTCAAAATATAAATTGCTTGACCAAGAATCCTAAGTCGGGCGGGACAGAGGGTGTATATATATATATATCCACTTTATTCAGTTCTCATATCTTTTCAATTCTTAGATCTTTTTTTTTTGTCCTCATTCTATTTTGCTACGGAATAATCTTCCCTTTCTTGAGGAGACTTTTGTTTCTGTTTTCTGAGTAGTCTTTTACCCAGTTCTTTAGCCTTGAACCATATTCTCTTCATCCCAGATGGTATCCAAACAGGTTAGAACCAAGGTAAAAGAGAAAAATAAGTCTGTAGATTTCCAATATGATTCTAGGAAACGAGTGTAAATGAGATGCTCTTAGCTTTGTTAGCGAATAATGTTAAGATGAAGATAGTGTGGACATAAGCTGCAAGAGGTTTTGTCACAAGGCTTATAACAAGAAGTTATTCTTCCACAAACAAAGCTTGTTTCGTACTGAAGAGGATGAGGATGCGGAAGCACAACAAAGGATAGCACCACAATCGAGTAAGTAATTGCAGAGTCTATTGAAAATGTACTTGACTACAAGACAGTAAAACATGCCACAAGCATATGAGCAGTCTGAATTTCAAACCGTTATCTTAATTTACTTGTTTAGACAAATGCTACTCTTCTATAGGGAAATGTATCCAATAGACACTTCATTAGGAGCTTGTTTATTGAAAAACTTTCTTACACTAGGCTACTATTGTCAAAACGCAAAACATTTTCAACCATGTACTAACTGTAACACTATTAAACAACAGCAACGGGCAATTCTTCATTTCATACAAACAGACATAAAAGATACATCTTATTAAAACGGGGGTCATGAAAGATTTTCCAAGCCTGTTGCAGAATATGATGGACAAGGCACAAGGCCACACGAATAAACATAGCTGAATCACCACAAAGAGCATCCATAACATGATCCGAAAGAGGCTAACAGTACAACCCTGACCCATAAAAGTGGAAGAGGGATAGTGAACAGCTTAAGCATTTCCAAATCCCTTATCCCACCCATAGTTGTCAAAAGGCGACCGCCCGCCTCGCCCGCCTCGCCTTTTTGGCGCCTTGGGGGGTCGGTCGCCTTTTTGTAGCCACGCAGGCGGATGTACGCCTTTTTTCAAAAGGCGTTCGCCTTGCTCGCCTTTTACCCGCCCGCCTCTCGCCCTTTTGCATTTTTTATCTCTTCTTTTCTTTTCTTTTTTCCATGTTTTACAAATTTTCATTTACTTTTGCATGACTTTAGAGCTTGATTTCTTTTCTTGATAATATTTAAGGGCTTAAGTTTATTTCACTTGCTTAAACTAGTACTTGTTTTGTTAATTTGAACTTCGTAATTTTAATTCATGCGCCTTTTCTTTTAGAATTACTCCCTCCGTCCCTATTTACTTTACAAAAATTGCCATTTTGGGTGTCCCTATTTACATTACAAAATCCCAAAAAGGAAACTTTTAAACATTTTTTAAATAGTTGGACCCACTTGTCATACTCACAACAACTATCCACTTACTTTTCTCTACCCACTTTCTCTCTCCCACTCAACTATCTACACTCACAACACATCAACTTTACAATCATTTTCTTAATTTTTGTGCAAAGCCTCATTTTTGTAAGGTAAATAGGGACGGAGGGAGTATTAGTTTTGAAGCCACATCATCACCATCCTAAATATGTGTGACCTATGATATTCTCAATATTAGCTAATACTATTAGCTAATAATAATAGTTATGATCAGTGGCGGATCTAGGATTTCCAAACACTTGGTGCACAATTTACACTAAATAACTCCATACCAAAAAATTTCAAAACGCAATTATATTCAAGTACATAATTAAGTACATAAGTTCAAAACAATTGTCTCATAAAAGAAAACAATACAACTAACAAATCAAATTTGTCCCTTAAGCGTTTTCATAAATGCTTTTTCTAAATGCAGGATCCGAAGGAAGAGTACTCATATCAACAAATTCTTTACTACCAGAAGCCATCACAAAGACTGATTGTTGACTAGGAATTACCCACCCCAAAACTAGTTTCACCATCCTCAATTTTTTTCCTTTTGATAAGAAATTTGTCCATATTCAATAATCAACCAAAAACACCAACAATTCTAAAAAACATCAATGGAATAGCCATTCAAACACACATATATATATATATATTTAAATTCAAACATTTAATCAACAATTATATTGAAATCACCCATGAAATTTGAAAAGAAATATCAAAGCCCCAAATTTATATTCAAACCCTAGATGTCAATTTACTTCAATTCGGAGAGAGAAAATAGATGAGAGACTTGAGGATGCTTACAGGAGTGAAGAGTGCCATTGTGCAAAGGATTAAGAAGCTTGGTGATGAAGATCGAGGCGGATCTGCGCTCTTTCTTTCTCTCGTCCACGGAGCAAAGGTCGCCGCCACACCAGTCGGTAAGTTTTGTGTTTTTTTTTTTCCTCATTTCGCGAATGCGTGGCTCCGCGGCTCCGATTTCGTTTATGTCAGCGTTGTTGTTAAATTTTCCTTCTACTAAGTTCACATCCTTTTTAGTTAAATTATCACTCTAATTATTATTTTTTGCGGTGCACTTAGTAAAAATAAACTTTAAAAGAAGGCAAATTCATACTCGATATATTCAAAATTGTCAAAGAAAATTGGTAACACTGAATTGTTTTGATTATAGAATAAATTTTTAATGAAATGTTATTACAAAAGAACATAATTGTATATATGGATATGCTAATCTTGCTCTAAGTATTAAAGGAGCTGTTAAGATATCCAAAGCTGCATGAGTTTCCTCTTTATAAAACAGGTTTTTCGTAAGACCGACTTAAGCAAAAATAGGTTAAGTAAAAATTGATCATTTAATAATTATATTTATAACAATAAAATTATTTAAAACACTTTTCATAATTTATCTTTTTTTTTTTAAATTACTAACCACCTAATTTTAATTCTACCCAGCAGGTGGTACTGAACTCAAGATCTCTACGATGGAGAGACTTAAACATGCACAAGATGTCGCTTAGACACAAGTTCTTCGACATAAATTATCATTTTGCGGGTGTAAAATTTACTATGGTAGGAAACTGAAATCCTTACTAATGATATACCGAAGAGGGTATTTTCATCGTGAGTAGCATCTTATTCTTACTAACTAGTTAATAGCCCATCGAGCATTTTGAAATATATATATATATAAAAGTCGAGGAAGACCCCTATAGAGTCGCCACGTGGACAAAGCTTGATTTACATGAAGCCACATCATCACCTCTCAAATTAATAATTGACTTTTGGAATTTTTACAATTAGTTAATACTATTAGTTAATACTATTAGTTATTATATATGTTAACTATTACTGTTAATAGTATTAGTTAACCATAATAGTTACTATATAGGTTAACTACTACTGTTAATAGTATTAGTTAACCATAATAGTTATATAGATTAACTATTACTGTTAATAGTATTAGTTAACTATAATATTTACAATATATATTAATTTTTACTATTAATAGTAATTGTCAACTATAATAGTTACTATATATATTAATTATTACTATTAATAGTATTAATTAATTATAATAGTTACTATACAAATTAATTATTATTTTTAATCATATTAGTTAATCATAATAGTTACTCTCTTCGTCTCAAATTGAATGTTCTCTTTTCTCTCAAAATGAATGATCTTTTGAAATTTACCTTCACATAACTTTTTTAAAAAAAATAATTATATTTTTACAAAACTAAAATTTTAAATTTGAATAATAAGAAAATTTATGATTTTTCTACTAATATTATTATTTTTCTTCAAAATGATCCTTAAATCCCAAATGTACATTCACTTGAGGAAGGATGTAGTACTCTATAAGGTAACTATTAGCATTTAGCTCACTATTAATGTTAATAGTATTAGTTAACCATAATAGTTACTATATAGGTTAACTATTACTGTTAATAGTATTAGTTAACTATAATAGTTACAATATAGGGATTTTTACCAATAAGTTCCTGGGGGAATGTGGTATTTACCAATAAAAACACAACATTTCAAATTCTATCATAGGGTCCTTAGGTTCAAATCAATTTTACCAATAAATCCCTTACCTTTTAAATGGCAAAAATACCCCCAGCCCAATTAAATCCTCCAACACCTCTAACCTTTGACAATTTTGACTGCCACCTTTACATTTGACCACCACCGCCCACCGCAGCTGACCACCACCACCATCCGCCACCGACCGCCGGCCACCACCACAGCCGAGCCGCCGCTGACCACCACCACCGCCCGCCGCCAACCGCCGACCACCACCACCGCCGAGCCGCTGATCGCCGCCGACCACCATCCACCACCGACCGCCGCAACCACCACCGGCAAGCCGCTGCAGCAACCATCTGCAACCCCAAGTATTATAAATAAAAATTATTTGCTCTTGGGAGGGTTTGAACCCAAGAACTCTTGGTTTTGGCTAAGGCTCCTAACCACTATGCCAAGCTTCTTAGTTGTTCCATTAGCAGACTATTATATATTTAACACTATAACCTCACATTTGTTGTTGTCTTTTTTTTTTTTTGGTTAGGAGTATTAATTCTTCACAATTGGACAATTACTCATTTTTAATACTAAAAAAAAGAGATAAATTTATTTCACAATTGTTTAAAGAGCATTTGACAACACATAGTTCTGAAAATGAGTATCATTTGTAAAAACTGTGCGATGAATTTCTTAGTTGTTACACTCAACTCATGTGTTAACAACTGAGAAATAAATTTACCAGTTCTTTATATTAAACTCGTGTGTGAATAACTGAGAAATGAATATCTCATTTATTATTTATTATATTAACAGCAGAGAAAAATTGATAACTGAGAAATGAATGTACCAGTTCTTGTACTCAAATTCATATGTGAATAACTAAGAAATGAATGTCTCATTTATTATATAATTAAACTGATAAATTGAGTCATCAATTGGGAAAAATGATAGGTGATTTTATCAGTTTTTATTCAATTATGAATAACTGTTAAATGAATGTCTCAGTTATTATATTCAAAATCATGTGTGAACAACTGTGAAATGCATGTCTCAGTTATTATAATGATTGTGAAAAAATTGAGAGATGATTTTATCAGTTTTTAAAAATGAAAAATAAAAAAATGACACAACCGTGAAATCACACAACTGAGAAATCAGTTGAAAAATGATTTTACAATTGAAAAATAAAAATTTTATTTTTTAAAATTGTGAAATTAATTGAGAAATTAAAAATGATTTTTTTTTTCAAATTTTTACAAGTGAAAAATGAATTTTTTATTTATAAAATTTGAATTATGTGTTGAGTGTACTTGTTTGATTCGTATTGTCGACACGATTGAAACAATAGTTTCAGATCATTTTTTCAGTTTATAGATTTTGAGATATGTCATTTTAAAATTTTAGGTGGAAAAAAAAAGAGTGAGAAACAGAAAGACTGGAAGAGAGAAAGAGAGGGAGCACAGGACATGGGGGGGGGGGCTGGGGCTGGGGTTTTTCTTACGCTCATGCGAAGGGTATTCTGGTCCAAGAAAAAATTGAAGGACTTTTTGGTAGGTTTTCAAAATGTTTGTCCTTATTGGTAGTTTTTATTTGTCCCAGGGACTTATTGGTCAAAACCTCAACAATATATATTAAGTTTTACTATTAATAGTAATTGTCAACCATAATAATTACTATATATATTAATTATTACTATTAATAGTATTAATTAATTATAATTGTTACTATACAAATTAATTATTATTATTAATCATATTAGTTAATCATAATAGTTACTCTCTTCGTCTCAAATTGAATGTTCCGTTTTCTCTCAAAATGAATGATATTTTGAAATTTACCTTCACATAACTTTTTTTTTTAAATCATTATATTTTTACAAAACTAAAATTTTAAATTTGAATAATAAGAATATTTATGATTTTTCTATTAATATTATTATTTTTCTTCAAAATGATCCTTAAATCCCAAATGTACATTCACTTGAGGAAGGATGTAGTACTCTATAAGGTAACTATTAGCATTTAGCTCACTATTAGCTAATAATATAAGTCAGTCTTATTAAAAACATATTTTACATTAAGAAATTATGTTTACATTAAGGAATGGAAACAAGTTTTACACTAAAGCTAAGTAAAACAAGTTTTTTTCAATATTTTCACTAATAATATTAGTTAACTAGAACAATTATTATGTTGTATAATTAACTTTTACAATTAACTAATACTATTAATAGTAATAGTTATCTTATATAATAACTTTTACATTTAACTAATACTATTAATAGTAATAGTTATATTATATAATAACTTCTACATTTAACTAATACTATTAATAGTAATAGTTATCTTATATAGTTAACTATTATAGTTAACTAATACTATTAATAGTAATAGTTACCCTTTATAGTGACTATTATACACTTATACTATTAATAGTAATAGTTATCTTATACAGTTAACTATTATAACAAACTAATACTATTAATAGTAATAGTTAACTAATATAGTAACTATTACAATTAATTAATACTATTAGCTAATAAGAGAAAAATGAAAAGTCACATAAGTAAAATGCTATGGATGATGTGGCACCACCAAAAGCAAGAGTTACCCAAAACTTGTCCACATGGCACCACCTAAAGACTCTACTTGACTTTTAATATATATAGATGATGCTACAAAAAACGTGTCGGATCAGCCCTTCGTCTAGCGGTTCAGATAAATCCAGCAATGAGAACTTCCTCGTTCGGATCTGCGCACAATAAACAAACGTAAACGACGCCGGGGCTTCACCGGCGAAGGCCCTCCGGCGTGAGAGTAAGAATACGGATTGTATGTGTATAGAGAAATCAATTGACTAGAGTTTAGAGTCAAAAGAGTTCATTACATGTTTCCTGTGTAGAGGACCTGTTTATATAGGCATGGGTGAATGAGTCCTGACTTGTCAAGTAAGCCAGAATGCCCGTGTTGATCTAGGACTCGTATTCTGATAAGATAGAGTCTTGATAAGGATGATGAGTATCCTGTTTATATTGAATTAGGGATCTCCTTGTTTAGATAAGGATCCCATGTGTTTGTATATTAGTTGAACTCTTAGAGTAGTCTCCCGTTAGGTAAAGGGAAACTGACCTCTGTTTAAGGGAAGTCGGCCCGCCCCCCACTCGGCTCGTCATAGAGGCCGAGCTGGGAGTAAGGCCTTCTTATATCTCGGCCTTGGTAACACCGGCGTTTCCGGCCCATAGGCTACTGAGGTATGTCGGTCTATAAGATCTTGAGCCCTTCGGTATGGGCCTTTTGGTGTGTGAGCCCAGAGTCTATGGGTCCCATTTAACCAAGTCGGTTTATGTCATTCAGTGGCCCCCGAGTTTCTATCTCGGCATGCCGAGTAGGAACTGGAATGTACTGATTATAGCTTCATCTATTGTTGATTTAACACTCGGCCGCCAAATCCTTATATCATTAGATATTCTGACAGCTTCCAAGTCATATTTGATGAGATGATCATTACTCCTTGTGGAAACTGGAGTCCATTAAATTCCAACCATTTATGGGTTTTGTTGGTCCCGGAAGCGCAACAAGGGTATGAAAAATGCTAGAGGGGGGCGGGGTGAATAGCGTTTTAAAATTCTTTTCAAACCCTTTTGCAAATCAATGGCAAATGCGCACGACTCTTAATTTGGCTAAGTATACCGCGCAGCAAGAGTGTGAAATGCACAGCAGAAATTTAAAACAATCACTTATACGCAGGGAGATGCGCAGAAATGTAACTACGCACGCACTAATATATGGCTTAAAGAGTGGTGCAAAATGGAACTAAGGCAATAAGCACACAAACACAATTCAATTTGCGTAATAAGATCTACAAGATCAAACAAAGCAATATATCAGAAATGATTTAATGTAGAAAGCAAAACAGATAATAGAGACAAGCTATTTGGAGAGGTTCGATTGGGAAAAGATCTACGTCCTCTACCAAGATGGTTAGTCTTGGATTTCTAATGGAGATCTTATAATAAGAGAGAGTTACAAGTTACAACGATTTAGAACAAACTAACTCAAAGATCTATAATCTATGAAAGAACAAAATCCTAGACAATAACCGGTGTTTCTCTAGAAGTATGATCGATGAGATCGGAACTTCAAGAGGTGTGTGTGAATTAGAAATCTGGGCTCTTTGAATCTATAAGATGGAGAGCACAAGATTCTGGTGAAGCAAGGCTGTTTAGGATCTGGGCTTGGATGAATATGAAGGTGAAGGTTGTTCTTGAGAATTCTGGAAATGAGCAAGCAATCTTCAAATCTTCAAACTTTTTTCTTTGGAAGCAAAAGCACAAGCAACTTGGAAAATGAGGAAGAGCTGGCTATTTATAGTGGAGCTCCAAAGCCGTTGGGGAGCTTCAGCAAGGACGATGTGCTGTCGCAACGTGATTGGTGCGCAGCTGTCCTTTATAGCCGTTGAAGACAGCAAGTTGACAGACTTCAAATTTCTTCTAGAAGGATGACAGCTGTCTTCTTTTTGAATTTCAAACATGAGGCGTGTCTCCATCTACGTGTATGCTGAGTATGCATGTTTTGTCGTTTGTCCACATCAGCACTTTGACTCATTCCAATAAGCGTACCTTTACAAGACGCTTTCCAAGCTGAACAAAGGTGAGGTCAGAAACAAGAGATTTGACTAAGGAAGATCTGTGCTGCGCATGAAATCCATGTGCATTGATGTGCGCAGAGGGTGCTGCGCATTAGGGTCATGCGCATCACACTTAGGCATTTGCACATGTGACCTCAAATCCAAAGCTTCAGCCCTAAATACTAAGCCTAGTTTATAAAGAGGATTTAGCTAAAAAATGAAGTTATAAAACTTCTTACATAGGGTCCTAAAGTCCTTAAAACAAACTTAGGTGATGGTATCAATCAATTCTAACATAAGTAGGAGGGTTAAGTAATAAGCATACCCAACAATCTCCCCCTAAATGATTGATGCCATTACCTACTACAACAAAGGCAATTCATTGTACTTGATAATAACATGTCCATAAAAATGAAAATGGTAAATCATGTCTCAAGTCAATGCACACACTAGCCAGTGTTATAGATTTCTAGTCTATCCAAAAGAATAACTTACATTATGGAAAAGACAGAAATATCATTCAGCGCATACAAAAATATTATGAGTTTAAGTTTGAGTATGCGTTTAAACTGAATGTTTAAACATCATGCAATGAAATATGAGCAGATAAGAATATGCGCATGATGTAGGGTTTAATAAAGCATTCATTGTTCCACAAACGAAAAGTTTGAATTGAAAGTTTTGTGAAAAGCAATGATGCATTTCTTCTCATTAAAACTTGAAAGATAAGAGTTACAGTACAAGTTTTACAATAGAAGAAAAAATCAAAAGCAAAAACAAATGCGCATCAAAACTTACAAGATATGCGCAGAAAAAAAATTACATTTCTAGTCTATGTTTATCCTAGAAAGTGCTTCCCTAAAAACTCTCTCTACTTTCCGTCACTAGGGTTTTGCCTAGGGGCTTCTTGCCGGCAGCCATGGCTGCACCGGTTTCTTTCTTTCCTTCCTTGAACTCCAGCAATCGTAATCCCTATTATTCCCCTTCTTCCCAGGCCGTCCCGTCTCCCGTTAACCCTAATTATATTGCGGCGGCTAACCCTAATGCGTCGCCTTCTTCCTTGCATGGAAATAATGCCTCGGCTGCTACCAACATGCAGCCGCCAAACCCTAATTCTTCCTTACCGCAACCACCTATTCCAGCACAACCCAAATCCTTCGCAGATCTCTTCTCACAAGCGCCTACTAGCTCTGGTGCTTTTCCAATTGTTCCGTTATCAACTCGAAAAGGAACCCCAGCCCTTAAACTCAGTAGGGAAGCTATTGAGAAACTCGCGCAGCCATTCAAGTGGACGTTGGTTGGCAAATTCTCTCATGGTAGGCCTTCAATGGAGGATACCCGGATTGCTTTTACAAAATTTCAATCAAAAGGTGCGTATAAATTGGGTCACCTTGATGCCAAACATCTTCTCATTCAACTAACGACAGAAGAAGACTATCAGCGCCTTTGGATGAAGGAAGTATGGTATGTCACTAAATTTCCTATGAGAACTCTTGCATGGTCTCCATCTTGGCGCCCGGAGCAAGAATCCCCTATTGTTCCTGTTTGGGTTGGGCTACCCGGACTCCCAATTCATCTTTTCAACCGGTCATTTATTTTTTCATTGGCTAATGCTATTGGAACCCCCTTATCTCTTGACAAACCAACAGCGGAGTTGACAAGACCTAGTATTGCTAAGGTTTTAATTCAGGTTGATGTTACTAAAAAGCTTCCTACTGAGGTCTTCATCGATTGTGGGGATTTTATTCCGAGTTTTTACCAAAAGGTTGAATATGATAATATGCCTAAATATTGCAAGCATTGTTCCATGTTGGGACATGATTTTGGCTCATGCAAGCGTGCTAATCCGGCCCTTGGACAGAAAGTGGAAGGGAAAGCAAGCCATAAGAAGGATGAGGTTAATCAAGATCAAGGAAATCTGACAGGTATTGCTCCGACAATGGCTAAAAGAGGTGTGGCGCTTCCAGAGGCTGTTAATAAAGCATTACAAAAGGTTTGCAAGGAGGTAATTGATTCTTCCAAAAAGGGTGATCAGATTGGGGGGAGTAAGTCTACCTCGGAAATTGTGGTTGAGAATGATGACTCAACATCTGATCAGGTTCCCCCTAGTGAAAGTAATCAGGAGGTTCTTGAAAATGTAGAAGAGGCTATCTTACAAAGAGTGGCGGCTTATAAGTTAAAAAATGGAAATTCCTCTAATGACGTTGGCTCTATCCAGGTTATAACTCAACAACCTGTTTTAGTTTGTGATCCGTTGGGCAACCTTAATCTCTCTCCTAGAGCAACTCCAAATACTACTACCTTTGTGACTGAAAGAGCGGGCTCTACCCCTTTTAACATATCAAATAACCCCACTGCTGACTCGGATGGCTTCATTCCTGTAAAGGCAAGGAAGCATCGTAGCAAATCTGCTTCTCCTCCCTCTTAATGCTCTGTAAGCCCTCTTTTTTTCTGGATAATTTGTTTCCCAATGGTAGCTATTTTATGTTGGAATCTTCGTGGCCTTGCTAACAAAGCCACGGTTAGAAGGATAAATAAGTTGTTCCGTTTGCATGGGGTATCGGCTATGGCTATTTTTGAACCAAAGCAACACATTTCTGCTCTCCCTTCTGTAGTTCGGAAACTGCATTGTAGTGGGGGTGTTTCTAATGCTTGTGGTCGAATATGGTTTGTATGGAAACATGGCTTTACTTGTCACATTATTCATGATAGTGTCCAAGCTCTTACTGTTCAGATTTCTCATGTTCTATGGCCTTCTCCTGTTCTTGTCACCTGTGTTCATGCTCTTTGTAACAAGTATGAGCGACGGGTGTTATGGGATGACCTTATTAATATGAGCTCTACTACGTTAGCGTGGATGGTTATTGGTGATTTTAATGCTGTTCTTGATCAAGAGGATAAGTTGGGTGGTGTCCCGGTAACTCCAAACAAGGTGAGGGAATTCTCAGATACTATTCAGGTATCGTCACTTATTGATGCTGGTTTTATGGGGTCAAAATATACTTGGTGGAACAAAAGGCTGGGTAGGAGGTCGATTCTTCAACGTATTGACAGAGCCTTCTATAATGAGACCTGGTTACAATCGTTCCATAGTACTTTAATTACTCATTTAAATAGAACATGCTCTGATCACGCTCCTCTGGTTGTGTCTATTCGGGTGGCAGCAGAGAATTGTAAAGGCTCTTTTCGTTTTATTAATGCTTGGACCCGTCATCCTTCCTTCCTAGATATTGTAAAAAAGTCTTGGATAGAATGGATGGATGGGAGACCTATGGTTTGCTTTGGGAAGAAGCTTGCTCGCCTGCGTAAAGTTTTATCTCAATGGAATAAAAATGTGTTTGGGAGGATCGAACATCAAGTCGCCAATGCAGAAGATGAGGTTATGGTTAAAGAACACTTGGTTGAGCTTGATCCCTCGGAAGATAATAGGGCTGCTCTTAGTCTAGCTCAAGCTCACCTACAGCACACCCTTAATATTGAGGAATCTTTTTGAAGGCAAAAAGCTAATATCCGTTGGATTAAAGAAGGGGATAGAAATACAAAAAATTTTCATGCCTATGTCAAAAAGAAAAGGCAACGGTTGTTTATTCATCGTATCCGGGATAGGGGAGGCACATCTCTCACGTCAAAAGTAGATATTCAGCGTGAAGCTGTGGATTTCTATCATGATCAACTTAGGGCTGAAGTAGATGGTGGGAACCCTAATGGCCATGATGATCTTTTACATCTTATCCCGTCATTGGTTACCCCTGAAGAGAATGATTCTCTCATTGCTACCCCTTCCTTAGATGAGGTTTTGGAGGTAGTTAAAGGTATGAATGGTCAGAGTGCTGCTGGTCCGGATGGCTTTACGGGGTTTTTTTACACTTTTTGCTGGGATATTATCAAAGAAGATCTTCACCGAGCTATAAGGGAGTTCTTTGCTGGTTTTGAGATGCCCCGTTCATGGACCAGCACTTTAATTGTCACTATTCCTAAAGTAGAGTCCCCTACTTCTTTTTCAGATCTTCGACCTACAAGTTTATGTAATTTCTCGAATAAGATTATTACTAAACTTTTCACGTGTCGGTTGGGACCAATTCTTCCTCGTATTATCTCCCAGAATCAAAGTGGGTTTGTCAAAGGAAGAGTCATTCATGAGAACATTCTCTTGGCCCAAGAGATGATGCATTCCATCAAGAAGAAGGTGCGTGGTTCCAATATAGCCATCAAATTGGACATGGCAAAGGCTTATGACAGAATTTCTTGGGTTTCTCTTATTAAAGTTCTCAAAAGTTTTGGCTTCTCTATTGAATGGGTGGACATGGTGTATCGCTGCATTTCGGGTTGCTGGTTTTCCATTCTCCTTAATGGGGAAAGTTGTGGTTTTTTTCATTCGACTAGAGGCCTTCGTCAAGGGGACCCTTTATCCCCTAGTCTTTTCATTATTGCGGCTGAGATTCTTAGTCGAGGGTTAAATTATCTTCATGAAAGCCAGCCTTGGCTCAGGTATCGGACACACCCTCATACTCCCATTGTCTCTCACCTTTCCTACGCGGATGATGTGATTATTTTTTGCAACGGAGCCCAAGATTCTCTTCATCAACATATGAGTTGTTTAGAAAAATACCAAGAATTCTCGGGTCAATTGGTTAGTATTGGTAAATCTTGTTTCGTCACTGGGAAGCACGAGGATAGAAAAGATGCAGCTATTATTGAAGCAACGGGGTTTCAAAAGAAAGATCTACCGATAACTTATTTGGGGTGTCCTTTATATGTGGGGCGCAAAAACCAAAACCTTTTTGCTCCTTTGCTTCGAAAAATGGAATCTCGGTTAGAATCTTGGCACGGAAAGCTTCTGTCTTATGGTGCAAAGGTAACTCTCATCAAATCTTGCCTTCAAACAATTCCACTTTACTATATGTCTGTCTTAGAGCCTCCAAAAAGTATTATAACTGCTATGCAACGAATGATTATGAATTTTTTCTGGAGTGGTATTGATGGACAGCATAAATGTCACTGGATTGGATGGTCTCGGATTAGTCAGCCCCAAAATGAAGGGGGCCTGGGCATTCGGAAATTTGAGGATATTAGCACCTCTTTTGCCATGAAACTTTGGTGGAATCTTCGTAAATCGATCTCTCTATGGTCTTCTTTTATGCTTAGTAAATATTGTTTTGAGATCCACCCGATGGATGCAGTGATTACTAGTTTTGCCTCTCATGTGTGGAGACGTATGATGGGTGTTAAAAATTTCATGGAGGATAGAATTGCATGGAGAGTTGGTCAAGGGGATATTTCTATCCATGAAAAATGGTTAGATGGTATTCTCCCTTCTTTGCCTCATGAACATGTACAGATTTTTACTCTTTTTGAGAATTCTCTCCCTCGGATTGAGTTCATTCAGGAGCACTATGGAATTCAGCTTGCCTCTATCATTATGGACCAACAAATTACTCTTAGTGAGGATCATGATAAGCTAATTTGGAAGCCAGCAGCCTCGGGTCATTTCTCCACAAAATCTGCGTGGCGTGAATGTCGCCATGGCCATCCTACTGATTCAGTTTTTAACCGTATTTGGAATAAACACTTGCCTTCCAAAATGTCTATTCTTCTTTGGCGTGCTCTTCATAGAGGTTTGCCTACGGATGATGGCCTTCAGAGGCGTGGTATTCCAGTTGCTTCTAAATGTTGTTGCTGCATTTCCTCCGATAGTGAGACCATAGATCATCTTTTTGTCTTCGGGGATTTGGCTAATAAGGTTTGGTGTCATTTTGGACATCTCCTTGGTGCCACTCTCCGAATGGGTAGCTTGAGGCAGCTCCTGTGTTCATGGTGGTATGAAATCCCTCGAAATGCTTCCGTCCTAAATAAGTGGCTTCTTGCTACTCTTCCGGGTGTGATTTGCTGGTATTTATGGTGTCAAAGGAATAAATGTGTTTTTGAAGGTATGAAGCCCTCTTCTCGGTCTCTTATCTCATCTGTTCTTAATCATGTGGCGGATATTTCCAAAGCATTTAATCTGCAGTTAGTTGCTAGTAGAGCTGATTTGTACCTTCAGAATTTATTTATGCTTCGGACTTACGCTCGAAGTTGCCCTATGCCTCGTATTGTCTATTGGCGCAAGCCTACTCATGGTTTTTACAAGCTGAATACGGATGGAGTCTCGAGGGGAAATCCAGGGCTTGCCTCTGGTGGGGGTATCTTTCGAAATTCCAATGGGGAGTTAATCTTTGCCTATGGAAATTTCTATGGGGTGAGGTCTAACATGTGGTCGGAAGCTAGGGAAGCACTTGATGGTCTTGTCTATGCTCACGAGTTTGGGATTGATAAGGTTTGGCTAGAAGTGGACTCGGAGGTTTTAATGAAGATTATTACCAAGGTATACCATATACCATGGGAAATTCACTATTCCATCCAGCGGATTCACCATATAATGCGGTTGATTCAGGTTGAGGTCACTCATATTTTAAGGCAAGGTAATAGAGTTGCGGATGGTCTTGCAAACACTGCGGCGGATTACAAGACAAACTTTACTTGGTACCATCATTCGGCTCTTCCTCCTTCCTGTCATGGGGCGTATGCTTTAGACAAAGCAGGTCTGCCTTCCATCCGGAGTTAGTTGTATGGCTAGGTCTTTATATAATCTTTTTGCTTTACATTCTAGTTTCCCCTCCCTTTTTTGTAGAGGCCCTTACGAAATGTGTAAGGCCTCCCCCTTTGTTTTCTTTATGGTGGTTAAGGTCCATGTCCCCCACCACAGCTTTTGTACTTTACTTTTTGATTAATAAAATCTAGGGAGGTACCGTCCTCTTTTCGCCAAAAAAAAAAAAAAGAAAGTGCTTCCCTAAGCTCGTTCTGCAGGCCGGTAATCTTGTCCATTATCTCAATCTTGAGCGCTTGAAACTTGGCGTTGTATTCCACAGCCTGGTTAACATATGTTTTCATGCCGGAGCGCATCAGATCGTTGTCTTTCTGAAGGTCTTCAGAGACTCTGTTAAATGTATTCTCAAGGGAACCAAATTGGTTTGCCAGAGATTGCTGAGCAGAAGCAACAGAGTCCAGAATCTCCTTCTGCGCATCCGCTAGAGATTTGGTCAACTCCACTTGAACTATGTTCTGGCTAGCTTTCATATCCAATATAGCTTGGTTCATAGATCCATTGAATGTATCACTGAACTGAACTAAGCAGTGACATGAGATTTTAGCGCATCGATGGAGGAGGAGGAAGAGCTGGAATCTCTAGGCACAAAGTTATCAATGGTGTTTATAACTTTGGCAGTTTCAATCTGGATTACCTCAGTGAGAGTATTTGCCAATGTGCTAAGAGCTTCAGACAGACCATGCATAGAGGGAATCTTCGAGAGCGCAGTGGTAATAATACCAAAGTCATGCTCTAAGTCTTTCTGGAGCGCATCGTAAATTTGAGGCATGTGAGCAGCTCCAGAACTGGTTGCCTGCGCATCAGCATCAGCAGAACCGGTTGCCTTTGTTGAACTCTCCCCCTTAATGGCACAATCAATAGCTTGTAGCAAACTGGCTTGCGCATCTAGCCTTGCAGACTGCGCATCCAGTTGCTCTTGAATTTTAGCTTGCGCAGTGACCACTTGGAAGTGCTGGGTTTGCGCGGCAAATTGATTTGCTTGAATAGTTTGAAGCATGGCCAAGATTTGGCACATATCAGTTGCTGAACCAGAGGGATCTGAGGGAGCATTAGCTGGAGGCACTTCATGAATGATTGGAGAAGTATGTGAAGCCCCAGTTGGTGGTATAGGAGTAGCAGCAGCAGCAGGAGTTGCTTGCGCAGGAACTGGAGAGTGATGCGCAGGAATGGGAGAATGATGGACATCATAGTCTTCTGAGCTTGAGTCATTTGCATCTTCTACAATTGGCGCATCCTCATAGACAGTTGGATCAGGCGCATCATGAGCAAAGCCTTCACCATCAATGAAGACTGGTGGGGCTTGTTGCGCAACGTTCCTTTGCGCAACTGCAGCAAGTCTTGCTTCCCTAGCTATCAGGCGCAGATTTTTCAGTGCGCGGAGGAGAAGTCCTTGGAGTGTCTGAATCAATATCAGACAAGTCTTCTATAGGGCGCTTTGTGGCGCGTTTCTTTGTTGCAGCCATCTTTACCCTACGCTTAGGAGTGGCCTTCTTAGCAGAAAGTGGGATCTCATCCTCACTTGAAGTATCCTTGCTCTTCTCCTTGGCAGATTTCTTCTGCGTCCCCCCCTGAGATTGTGCAGCCTTGGAAGTTCCAGTAGATTTAGAAGGGCTGATAAGAGGATCATTGAATGCACCTTCAAATTCATCTTCTTCTTGAGGCGCAGGAGGAGGAGTAGAGGCTCGTTTTGACTTAGGCACAGGAGGAGGGGGCGCAGGAGCATCATCTGCTACTTGGATGTCTTCATAAGACTCATCAAGTAGTGTTCTTGATTCCTTTACCTTTTTCTTCTTCTTGTCTTTCTTCTCAACAGGCGCAACAACCTTAGCTTTTCCTTTTTCTTCAGGCGCAGGAGCCTTGGCCTTCTTGGCTTTCTTAGGAGGCTCAGGGTCTGAAGTAGCCTTGCGCTTCGGAGTTTGTGCAGTAGGCTCCTTAATGGTTATCCCAGGCACAACAGTAGATTTGCTGGCCTTCTTCTTCTTGCGCTTCGGCGCATCAGCAGCTAAACCCTTTCCTTTTTCCTTATCACCCACCTTGTTCAGAACAGGCTCATAGAAGGACTCATCATCAGATTCTGACTCAGTTGCAGAGGCGTCTTTGAGCTCACTATCAGAAACTAGAGGAGAGTCTTGGTTGTCAGGGTGAATGTCTTCAAACACTTCAATTGGATCAGCAGCCCAGTACATGCAGTAGTCATAGTTGTTGACTTCACGGCGAAAATTTTAAAGAAATACACGTGAATACGTGCGCGTGGAAGTCACATCAACTTTGAGAGAAGGGTCCTCATCTACCAACTTGCGCACTTTGGGAAAGCGCATGAAGATGGCGGTGAGAATTCTGTAGTGCGTTTTGTACTTGGGTGGCCTCTTGGTGTCAGCAGCCTTTTTCTTGTACACGCGCACCCAGCGCACTAACTCATCAAAGATGATCTCAGCCCAGCTTAACTGCTTCTTCTTGTAAATGGCTGCACAGCACATCCATTGTTTGCTGATGAAAGTGGACTTGTTCCCATTCTTGCAGTTGATGGTGTCCCCAATCAAAGTGCAGAGGTGGTACATGAGTTCTCCAAACTCCTTCCTATCATGGTTGTTGTATTGACCAACCAGCGTAGGGATGTTGATCAGCTTCTGCGCAACCCTATCTTGCACATCCTGTGGTAACTTCGTCTTTTTGCATGCAGGAAGACCCATAGTCTGTCTGATGTGCGCATAGTTGATCGTTACAAAAACCCCGCGAATTGAACTTTTGAGGCAATGAACTGTAATATCGTCGTAGACTCGATCCACTTCTTCTGCGTTGCTGAAGAATTCGTCAACGTAGGAGGGGAGAATGAAAGTCTGGCCCTTAGTGAAAAGAGGCAGAATACCAGAAGTGTCCATAATCTCCATCATATAGCGCCCAAGTGCGTCTTGGCGCAAGTCTTCCACATCGAGTTCCCAACCGGGAATAAAGTAGTTAAGATTCATTTGTGGATCCTCTGGTTTCTTGGAAGATGTAGATGTCTTGGGAGCCATCAGATTATATAGAAGAAAGTTGTGTGCAAAAATAGAGTGTGAATGACAGAGAGAAAGAAAAGTCAGAGAGTAGAGAGAAAAGTGAGGCGGTTGAGTGATGAACGAAATTTGAAGGAGTGAAGTGAGGAGGAAGACGGCGGTTCAGAGGAAAAAAGCCCAAAAAGGTATGGTGACATCATGGTGCATTGACACGAGAGTTGGTGTGTCAGGCGAGTGACACGCACGCGCGAGTGATGCGCACGCGCAGATGACGTGGACCAATGAGGAGCGCGCGTGAAAATCCCTAGCCGCGCGCGTGTGTTAGGCATTAATGGCCAAGAAATGTCTTTTCCACTTCCGTCATAAGTAGCACACAATGCATTAATGGCGCGTCACTCAATGCATTTGCATTAAATGAGGTGGGACGTGCGCAGGGGTAAAATAGTAATTTCCCAAGAAAATTTAAAAAAAATGACGAGGGAAAATACATAATTACGCAAGTACCCTTGCAAATTATGTGCTGACTCAGCAAGTCAAGGACCTAGGTGAAACTATTGAAAAGAAAACTTACCTGAGGTCCACGTGGCATGCGCATGAAGTATATGCGCAGCTCTATAATGCGCAGAGTTTCTTAGACTCAGAAACGATTTGCCTTATCCGCAATATCAAGTGCGTATGGAGTGCGCAGCGAATGAGGCATCTAACTTAGAAATTTTAAGAAGACTCAAAAGCATTAGTATTGACAAATTTTATGGACAAAATTTAGCTGAGTTCAAGCATACCCATTTCACCTCTCAAAAAGATGAACCTTTTAGCATCAAGTGCTTTTGTAAGAATATTGGCGATTTGATATTCGGTTCCCACGTGTTCCAAATGAATGTTCCCTTTTTCCACATGGTCTTTGAGGAAGTGATACTTGATGTCAATGTGCTTGGTCTTGGAGTGCATGACAGGATTTTCAGAAACCGCAATGGTTGAGGTATTGTCGCAGTAGATGGGACAGTTTTCTTCTTTGATGTCATAATCCACCAATTGTTGCTTCATCCACAGAATCTGACAGCAACAGCTTCCAGCAGCAATATATTCTGCTTCAGTAGTTGAGAAAGAAACTGCAGCTTGTTTCTTACTAGCCCATGACACAAGTCGATATCCGAGGAAATGACAAGTGCCGCTTGTGCTTTTCCTGTCAATTGTGCACGCTGCATAATCCGCATCTGAATAACCTACAAGTTTAAAATTCGAATCTTTGGTGTACCAAAGTCCAAGGTTAACAGTGCCGGAGAGATATCGTATAATACGTTTCACAGCAATTAAGTGCGCTCTAGGGTCAGATTGATAATGCGCACAGACACAAACACTAAACATAATATCTGGCCTACTAGCGGTAAGATAAAGAAGTGAGCCAATCATACCTCGATAGAGAGTTTGATCAACCTTTTACCTTTCAAGTCTTTGTCAAGTTTGTTGCCAGTAGCCAGTGGAGTATCATATGGTTTAGCATTATCGAGTCCAAACTTCTTGATTAGATCACTTGTATACTTTGCTTGGTTGATAAATATGCCTTCATCCATTTGTTTGATTTGAAGCCCGAGGAAGAATATGAGTTCTCCCATCATGCTCATCTCAAACTTGCTCTTCATTAGTTTCTCAAAGCGCTTGCACAACAATTCATTAGTAGAACCAAAAATAATATCATCGACATAAATTTGAACAAGTAATTTATGATCATTATGTTTGGCAATGAAAAGAGTAGTATCGATTTTACCGCGCGTGAAACCTTTCTCAATGAGAAACTTGGATAATGTATCATACCATGCTCTTGGTGCTTGCTTTAGCCCATACAAAGCTTTCTGGAGTTTGTAGACATGATTTGGAAATTGAGAATCTTCAAACCCAGGTGGTTGAGCTACATATACTTGTTCTTGGAGTTCACCATTTAGAAACGCGCTCTTCACATCCATTTGATATAACTTGAAGTTCTTGTGAGCAGCGTAAGCTAGGAAAATCCTTATAGCTTCAAGTCTTGCAACGGGCGCAAAAGTTTCATCGTAGTCGATTCCTTCTTCTTGCTTATAGCCTTGTGCAACCAATCTTGCTTTGTTTCTTGTAATGGTTCCATTCTCGTCCATCTTGTTTCTGAACACCCACTTTGTACCAATCACTCCATGATCATTTGGTCTTGGAACAAGAGTCCAGACTTTACATCGTTCAAACTGATTGAGTTCTTCTTGCATTGCAACAACCCAATTAGGATCTTGGAGCACTTCATCAGCCTTCTTCTGTTCAATTTAAGAGATAAATGCAGTGTAAGCATCAAAGTTTGTAGCTCTCCTTGTACGAACTCCAACATGAAGATCACCAATGATGTTTGTGATTGGGTGATCTCTAACTTCACGAATTTCAAGAGGTAAGTTAGGTTGAGTCGTAGCAACTTGAAGGTCTTCAATTGGCACATCTTCACCAGCATCAAAGTCATTGAAGTTAGGGGGTTGAACTGGTTCAGAATTGAAAGAGGGGTTAACACCAGATGCAGCAGTAGATATAGGCGCGTTAGAAGAATCAAGAGGCGAATCATTTGAAGGAGGCGCAGCTGATAATTCATTTCGCGCACCATAAGAGGAATTAGGCGCAACTGATGTAGATGGATTTCCTTGTGTTGATACATTCTATTCTTGTGTATGCGTAGTTGGAATGTGCGCACCTGTCTCAATAGACTCAACAGAATCATCAGCAACATTAGGAGCCAAATGTGGCTCAGGAGGGAATGTTCATCAAATGTAACATGTACAGATTCAACTATCACTAATGTAGATCTATTGAAAACACGAAAAGCTTTTGAATGTTTAGCATACCCAACAAAAATACCTTCGTCCGCTTTAGCGTCGAATTTACCTCTATGCTCGTTTCCTTTGTAGAGGATATAGCATGTGCAGCCAAAGATCTTGAAGAATGCAATGTTGGGAGTTCTACCACGCCAAAGTTCATAAGGGGTCTTGTTATGGCGCTTGTTGATGAGTGAATGATTTTGAGTAAAGCATGCAGTGTTTATAGCTTCTTCCCAAAAGAACTTAGGCAATTTGGCTTCAGCTCTCATCGTCTTTCCCGCTTCAATCAACGTCCTATTCTTTATTTCCACAACACCATTTTGTTGAGGAACTCCAGCGGTTGAGAAGTTATGATCTATCCCATGATCGTCGCAATATCGAGCAACACCGTTGTTCTTAAATTTTGTTCCATTGTCGGATCGAACACTAACGATGTCATTTTCTTTTTGGGTTTGGAGCAGTCTGAATAGAGTGGTAAGAATGTCATAACAATCATCTTTTGAGATCATCATTTCCACCCATGTGTATCTTGAATAATCATCCACCACAACTAAAGTATACTTGTTTCTTCTTAAGCTTGCGGTGGTAACTGGTCCAAAAAGATCAATGTGCAGCAGTTGCAAACATCTTGAAGTTGAGGGATTTGTCTTGCTGGAGAAAGACTGCTTTGATTGTTTGCCAAGTTGACAAGCTGCGCATTTGTTGTCATGATGATCAGCTACCTTGGGAAGTCCTTTGACAAGATTGTCCCTGCTGAGTTTTGATAGACATTTGAAGTTCAAGTGACTCATGCGCTAGTGCCATAGCCAACTATTTTCGCTCACACTTTTTGCTACAAAACAAAGATTAGTACTAGAGTTCATACTATGGAAATCAATAATATAAATATTTGTCTTACGATATCCCGTGAGTAAGATAGCTCCAGTTTTGCCATTCTTGATAAGACATTGAGTTGAAGTAAAATGACATTCTATTCCTTTGTCGCAGAATTGAGATATGGATAATAAGTTGTGCCTGAGTCCTTCTACAAGAGAGACTCTTTCAATGCACACTTTGTCTTTCTTGAGCTTTCCATATGCAACAACTGGACCTTTGTTATTATCACCAAATGTTACTGAGGGACCTCTTTCTTCATGAACATCTTCAATTAAGGATTCATCTCCAGTCATGTGTCGTGAGCACCCACTGTCGAGAATCCATTCATACGTTCTATCTTTAGAAGATCCAGCCATGAAGCAAAGAACCTAAAATATAGACATTTAAGCAGGCCCCCTTTATTCCTTTTGGGTCCTAGATTTAGTAACTTTTGACGACCCACTCTTGCTTGACCTTAGGATTTTTAAGTCCTTTGGCATTGGGAGTGAATCTCAAAAGGCATTCCACGGCCTTGTGTCCAAAACAATTACAAATTGAACAATGATGAAAGCCACTAGTCACAAGAGTTTTTACAGACTCTTTACTTTTCTTTGGGATAGCATTCTTCTTTGGGTCAGATGAGCCAGCCTTAACAAAATCTTTCTTTTGAAATTTTGGTGCGCTTTTTCTAGTAGGGCGCATAGGGCTAGGAGGCACATGGCGATGAGGCACATGGCTCCTAGGCGTATAATGCGCATTAGTAGAAGGAGCGCGCTTTGTTTCAAGAATGATTTTGCTAGGAGATGGTTCATCTCTAGCTACTTCCTTCTCCTTAGATTTCCCAAATTGTTTCGTTGGGTAGACATAATGGAATGTTTGTCTCTTGACTTTTTCCTGTCCTTTACCCATTGAAATAGAATGTTTTTTCTTGGGAATTTCATGAGTTTGCTGAGGTGTAAATTCACTGTCTCTTTCAGCGCAGACCTCACACTTAAAGTTGTCACTAGTTGATGAGAATCCCAAGTCACTTTTATCACCACAGGCTTTTTGGGACTCAAAGATACTTTCCATAGTGACATAAGAATTGGACCACTCATTTGTAATCTTTTGAAGATCAGTAATTTGAGCAACCAATTCATCTTTTTGAACTTTAAGTAATGAGTTCTGTTCCTTTAGAAAAGTATTTTTAACAGTAAGAGGAGTCATGCTCTTTATCTGCTCCTTAAGGAGGGTGAGTTCAGATTTTAGAACAGTTTTCTCGGTCTTAAGCTGAGAAATTTCATCACATTATAGTGCTAAAGCTTCCTTCATTTTTCTAAATTTACTTATTACCTTTTCAGCTTCTAAGAACAATTTCTCTTGCTTGGCAATATCCTCATCATGAGAGATTACAGAGATTGGTTCAACTTGAGGTCTGATGTAGTTGCCTTTTCTGAGCTTGCTTCGTGCGCTCAGATCACATCTAGCAAATAACAATCCACCATCGCTTTGATTTGGAGTAATAAATCCTTGTTCAACAAGCTCGCTGATGGTTGGCCCTTTCTTCTTTTTCACTTCGAAAACCTGCTGATTTCTTGATAGGCTTATTCACGTCATTCATATCAGGAATATCCTTTGAGCAGTCATCATCGGAATCATAAGTATCGACTTCATCATCATTTTCCATCAAGCACATGAGCCCATCATCAGTATCTTCATCGCTCTCTTCAGAGTCTGTTTCGATCCAGGTGTTATGCTCATTTACTGGTGATTCTTCTTCAGCAATCATTCCCTTGTGACGATTGGGTCTGGGAGAGAATTTGGGAGTATGGCTGCTCTTCTTCTGTATGTATTCAAACTTAGGGATTGGGCAGCTTGAGGCAAAGTGTCCTGGTTTCCTGCAATTAAAACATACTAGTTCTTCTTTCCTTTTTGAGTCGCTGCTCCTAGTGAACTTTGGAGGAGCTCTGCTTGTAGATCCTTGAAATTTGCTGGAGGAGTTGGGTTTTGAGAACTTTCTGAACTTCTGAAATTTCTTCACAAATAAAGCGAAGTCTTCGTCATCCATATCTAATAGCTCAGAGGTAGAAATTTTGGGATCAGAACTTTTCTCAACTTGAACTTGAACTTGCGCATGCGCTTCTTCTCTGTGCGCCACCATTGCAATGGACTTAGATTTTCCTTCAGTTTCACTGATGCGCTGAAGTTTGAGTTCATACACTTTAAGATTTGCGTAAAGATTTCTAAGTGTCCAAACATCTAAGGTTCCAGCATCTTCAAGGGTGCTAGATTTATGTAGGTATCTCGATCCAAAAGCAGCAAGGAAATTTGTATTCAATTCCTTATTAGAGAATTTCTTTCCAAGTGAAATACAGAGGTTTATGATTTCACAGTAACGTTCATAAGTCTGTCTTAGGGTTTCACCGGGGAGTTGAGAGAAATTATTGAATCTCTTTTGTACTTCGTATCTCTTGTTTTCTTTGCAAACAGTGTCTCCTTCACATGTACAGATTCAACTATCACTAATGTAGATCTATTGAAAACACGAAAAGCTTTTGAATGTTTAGCATACCCAACAAAAATACCTTCGTCCGCTTTAGCGTCGAATTTACCTCTATGCTCGTTTCCTTTGTAGAGGATATAGCATGTGCAGCCAAAGATCTTGAAGAATGCAATGTTGGGAGTTCTACCACGCCAAAGTTCATAAGGGGTCTTGTTATGGCGCTTGTTGATGAGTGAATGATTTTGAGTAAAGCATGCAGTGTTTATAGCTTCTTCCCAAAAGTACTTAGGCAATTTGGCTTCAGCTATCATCGTCTTTCCCGCTTCAATCAACGTCCTATTCTTTCTTTCCACAACACCATTTTGTTGAGGAACTCCAGCGGTTGAGAAGTTGTGATCTATCCCATGATCGTCGCAATATCGAGCAACACCGTTGTTCTTAAATTCTGTTCCATTGTCGGATCGAACACTAACGATGTCATTTTCTTTTTGGGTTTGGAGCAGTCTGAATAGAGTGGTAAGAATGTCATAACAATCATCTTTTGAGATCATCATTTCCACCCATGTGTATCTTGAATAATCATCCACCACAACTAAAGTATACTTGTTTCTTCTTAAGCTTGCGGTGGTAACTGGTCCAAAAAGATCAATGTGCAGCAGTTGCAAACATCTTGAAGTTGAGGGATTTGTCTTGCTGGAGAAAGACTGCTTTGATTGTTTGCCAAGTTGACAAGCTGCGCATTTGTTGTCATGATGATCAGCTACCTTGGGAAGTCCTTTGACAAGATTGTCCCTGCTGAGTTTTGATAGACATTTGAAGTTCAAGTGACTCATGCGCTTGTGCCATAGCCAACTATTTTCGCTCACACTTTTTGCTACAAAACAAAGATTAGTACTAGAGTTCATACTATGGAAATCAATAATATAAATATTTGTCTTACGATATCCCGTGAGTAAGATAGCTCCAGTTTTGCCATTCTTGATAAGACATTGAGTTGAAGTAAAATGACATTCTATTCCTTTGTCGCAGAATTGAGATATGGATAATAAGTTGTGCCTGAGTCCTTCTACAAGAAAGACTCTTTCAATGCACACTTTGTCTTTCTTGAGCTTTCCATATGCAACAACTTGACCTTTGTTATTATCACCAAATGTTACTGAGGGACCTCTTTCTTCATGAACATCTTCAATTAAGGATTCATCTCCAGTCATGTGTCGTGAGCACCCACTGTCGAGAATCCATTCATACGTTCTATCTTTAGAAGATCCAGCCATGAAGCAAAGAACCTAAAATATAGACATTTAAGCAGGTCCCCTTTATTCCTTTTGGGTCCTAGATTTAGTAACTTTTGACGACCCACTCTTGCTTGACCTTAGGATTTTTAAGTCCTTTGGCATTGGGAGTGAATCTCAAAAGGCATTCCACGGCCTTGTGTCCAAAACAATTACAAATTGAACAATGATGAAAGCCACTAGTCACATGAGTTTTTACAGACTCTTTACTTTTCTTTGGGATAGCATTCTTCTTTGGGTCAGATGAGCCAGCCTTAACAAAATCTTTCTTTTGAAATTTTGGTGCGCTTTTTCTAGTAGGGCGCATAGGGCTAGGAGGCACATGGCGATGAGGCACATGGCTCCTAGGCGCATAATGCGCATTAGTAGAAGGAGCGCGCTTTGTTTCAAGAATGATTTTGCTAGGAGATGGTTCATCTCTAGCTACTTCCTTCTCCTTAGATTTCCCAAATTGTTTCGTTGGGTAGACATAATGGAATGTTTGTCTCTTGACTTTTTCCTGTCCTTTACCCATTGAAATAGAATGTTTTTTCTTGGGAATTTCATGAGTTTGCTGAGGTGTAAATTCACTGTCTCTTTCAGCGCAGACCTCACACTTAAAGTTGTCACTAGTTGATGAGAATCCCAAGTCACTTTTATCACCACAGGCTTTTTGGGACTCAAAGATACTTTCCATAGTGACATAAGAATTGGACCACTCATTTGTAATCTTTTGAAGATCAGTAATTTGAGCAACCAATTCATCTTTTTGAACTTTAAGTAATGAGTTCTGTTCCTTTAGAAAAGTATTTTTAACAGTAAGAGGAGTCATGCTCTTTATCTGCTCCTTAAGGAGGGTGAGTTTAGATTTTAGAACAGTTTTCTCGGTCTTAAGCTGAGAAATTTCATCACATTATAGTGCTAAAGCTTCCTTCATTTTTCTAAATTTACTTATTACCTTTTCAGTTTCTAAGAACAATTTCTCTTGCTTGGCAATATCCTCATCATGAGAGATTACAGAGATTGGTTCAACTTGAGGTCTGATGTAGTTGCCTTTTCTGAGCTTGCTTCGTGCGCTCAGATCACATCTAGCAAATAACAATCCACCATCGCTTTGATTTGGAGTAATAAATCCTTGTTCAACAAGCTCGCTGATGGTTGGCCCTTTCTTCTTTTTCACTTCGAAAACCTGCTGATTTCTTGATAGGCTTATTCACGTCATTCATATCAGGAATATCCTTTGAGTAGTCATCATCGGAATCATAAGTATCGACTTCATCATCATTTTCCATCAAGCACATGAGCCCATCATCAGTATCTTCATCGCTCTCTTCAGAGTCTGTTTCGATCCAGGTGTTATGCTCATTTATTGGTGATTCTTCTTCAGCAATCATTCCCTTGTGACGATTGGGTCTGGGAGAGAATTTGGGAGTATGGCTGCTCTTCTTCTGCATGTATTCAAACTTGGGGATTGGGCAGCTTGAGGCAAAGTGTCCTGGTTTCCTGCAATTAAAACATACTAGTTCTTCTTTCCTTTTTGAGTCGCTGCTCCTAGTGAACTTTGGAGGAGCTCTGCTTGTAGATCCTTGAAATTTGCTGGAGGAGTTGGGTTTTGAGAACTTTCTGAACTTCTGAAATTTCTTCACAAATAAAGCGAAGTCTTCGTCATCCATATCTAATAGCTCAGAGGTAGAAATTTTGGGATCAGAACTTTTCTCAACTTGAACTTGAACTTGCGCAGGCGCTTCTTCTCTGTGCGCCACCATTGCAATGGACTTAGATTTTCCTTCAGTTTCACTGATGCGCTGAAGTTTGAGTTCATACACTTTAAGATTTGCGTAAAGATTTCTAAGTGTCCAAACATCTAAGGTTCCAGCATCTTCAAGGGTGCTAGATTTATGTAGGTATCTCGATCCAAAAGCAGCAAGGAAATTTGTATTCAATTCCTTATTAGAGAATTTCTTTCCAAGTGAAATACAGAGGTTTATGATTTCACAGTAACGTTCATAAGTCTGTCTTAGGGTTTCACCGGGGAGTTGAGAGAAATTATTGAATCTCTTTTGTACTTCGTATCTCTTGTTTTCTTTGCAAACAGTGTCTCCTTCACATGTACAAATTCAACTATCACTGATGTAGATCTATTGAAAACACGAAAAGCTTTTGAATGTTTAGCATACCCAACAAAAATACCTTCGTCCGCTTTAGCGTCGAATTTACCTCTATGCTCGTTTCCTTTGTAGAGGATATAGCATGTGCAGCCAAAGATCTTGAAGAATGCAATGTTGGGAGTTCTACCACGCCAAAGTTCATAAGGGGTCTTGTTATGGCGCTTGTTGATGAGTGAATGATTTTGAGTAAAGCATGCAGTGTTGATAGCTTCTTCCCAAAAGTACTTAGGCAATTTGGCTTCAGCTATCATCGTCTTTCCCGCTTCAATCAACGTCCTATTCTTTCTTTCCACAACACCATTTTGTTGAGGAACTCCAGCGGTTGAGAAGTTGTGATCTATCCCATGATCGTCGCAATATCGAGCAACACCGTTGTTCTTAAATTCTGTTCCATTGTCGGATCGAACACTAACGATGTCATTTTCTTTTTGGGTTTGGAGCAGTCTGAATAGAGTGGTAAGAATGTCATAACAATCATCTTTTGAGATCATCATTTCCACCCATGTGTATCTTGAATAATCATCCACCACAACTAAAGTATACTTGTTTCTTCTTAAGCTTGCGGTGGTAACTGGTCCAAAAAGATCAATGTGCAGCAGTTGCAAACATCTTGAAGTTGAGGGATTTGTCTTGCTGGAGAAAGACTGCTTTGATTGTTTGCCAAGTTGACAAGCTGCGCATTTGTTGTCATGATGATCAGCTACCTTGGGAAGTCCTTTGACAAGATTGTCCCTGCTGAGTTTTGATAGACATTTGAAGTTCAAGTGACTCATGCGCTTGTGCCATAGCCAACTATTTTCGCTCACACTTTTTGCTACAAAACAAAGATTAGTACTAGAGTTCATACTATGGAAATCAATAATATAAATATTTGTCTTACGATATCCCGTGAGTAAGATAGCTCCAGTTTTGCCATTCTTGATAAGACATTGAGTTGAAGTAAAATGACATTCTATTCCTTTGTCGCAGAATTGAGATATGGATAATAAGTTGTGCCTGAGTCCTTCTACAAGAGAGACTCTTTCAATGCACACTTTGTCTTTCTTGAGCTTTCCATATGCAACAACTTGACCTTTGTTATTATCACCAAATGTTACTGAGGGACCTCTTTCTTCATGAACATCTTCAATTAAGGATTCATCTCCAGTCATGTGTCGTGAGCACCCACTGTCGAGAATCCATTCATACGTTCTATCTTTAGAAGATCCAGCCATGAAGCAAAGAACCTAAAATATAGACATTTAAGCAGGTCCCCTTTATTCCTTTTGGGTCCTAGATTTAGTAACTTTTGACGACCCACTCTTGCTTGACCTTAGGATTTTTAAGTCCTTTGGCATTGGGAGTGAATCTCAAAAGGCATTCCACGGCCTTGTGTCCAAAACAATTACAAATTGAACAATGATGAAAGCCACTAGTCACATGAGTTTTTACAGACTCTTTACTTTTCTTTGGGATAGCATTCTTCTTTGGGTCAGATGAGCCAGCCTTAACAAAATCTTTCTTTTGAAATTTTGGTGCGCTTTTTCTAGTAGGGCGCATAGGGCTAGGAGGCACATGGCGATGAGGCACATGGCTCCTAGGCGCATAATGCGCATTAGTAGAAGGAGCGCGCTTTGTTTCAAGAATGATTTTGCTAGGAGATGGTTCATCTCTAGCTACTTCCTTCTCCTTAGATTTCCCAAATTGTTTCGTTGGGTAGACATAATGGAATGTTTGTCTCTTGACTTTTTCCTGTCCTTTACCCATTGAAATAGAATGTTTTTTCTTGGGAATTTCATGAGTTTGCTGAGGTGTAAATTCACTGTCTCTTTCAGCGCAGACCTCACACTTAAAGTTGTCACTAGTTGATGAGAATCCCAAGTCACTTTTATCACCACAGGCTTTTTGGGACTCAAAGATACTTTCCATAGTGACATAAGAATTGGACCACTCATTTGTAATCTTTTGAAGATCAGTAATTTGAGCAACCAATTCATCTTTTTGAACTTTAAGTAATGAGTTCTGTTCCTTTAGAAAAGTATTTTTAACAGTAAGATGAGTCATGCTCTTTATCTGCTCCTTAAGGAGGGTGAGTTCAGATTTTAGAACAGTTTTCTCGGTCTTAAGCTGAGAAATTTCATCACATTATAGTGCTAAAGCTTCCTTCATTTTTCCAAATTTACTTATTACCTTTTCAGCTTCTAAGAACAATTTCTCTTGCTTGGCAATATCCTCATCATGAGAGATTACAGAGATTGGTTCAACTTGAGGTCTGATGTAGTTGCCTTTTCTGAGCTTGCTTCGTGCGCTCAGATCACATCTAGCAAATAACAATCCACCATCGCTTTGATTTGGAGTAATAAATCCTTGTTCAACAAGCTCGCTGATGGTTGGCCCTTTCTTCTTTTTCACTTCGAAAACCTGCTGATTTCTTGATAGGCTTATTCACGTCATTCATATCAGGAATATCCTTTGAGCAGTCAACATCGGAATCATAAGTATCGACTTCATCATCATTTTCCATCAAGCACATGAGCCCATCATCAGTATCTTCATCGCTCTCTTCAGAGTCTGTTTCGATCCAGGTGTTATGCTCATTTACTGGTGATTCTTCTTCAGCAATCATTCCCTTGTGACGATTGGGTCTGGGAGAGAATTTGGGAGTATGGCTGCTCTTCTTCTGCATGTATTCAAACTTGGGGATTGGGCAGCTTGAGGCAAAGTGTCCTGGTTTCCTGCAATTAAAACATACTAGTTCTTCTTTCCTTTTTGAGTCGCTGCTCCTAGTGAACTTTGGAGGAGCTCTGCTTGTAGATCCTTGAAATTTGCTGGAGGAGTTGGGTTTTGAGAACTTTCTGAACTTCTGAAATTTCTTCACAAATAAAGCGAAGTCTTCGTCATCCATATCTAATAGCTCAGAGGTAGAAATTTTGGGATCAGAACTTTTCTCAACTTGAACTTGAACTTGCGCAGCGCTTCTTCTCTGTGCGCCACCATTGCAATGGACTTAGATTTTCCTTCAGTTTCACTGATGCGCTGAAGTTTGAGTTCATACACTTTAAGATTTGCGTAAAGATTTCTAAGTGTCCAAACATCTAAGGTTCCAGCATCTTCAAGGGTGCTAGATTTATGTAGGTATCTCGATCCAAAAGCAGCAAGGAAATTTGTATTCAATTCCTTATTAGAGAATTTCTTTCCAAGTGAAATACAGAGGTTTATGATTTCACAGTAACGTTCATAAGTCTGTCTTAGGGTTTCACCGGGGAGTTGAGAGAAATTATTGAATCTCTTTTGTACTTCGTATCTCTTGTTTTCTTTGCAAACATGTCTCCTTCACATGTACAGATTCAACTATCACTAATGTAGATCTATTGAAAACACGAAAAGCTTTTGAATGTTTAGCATACCCAACAAAAATACCTTCGTCCGCTTTAGCGTCGAATTTACCTCTATGCTCGTTTCCTTTGTAGAGGATATAGCATGTGCAGCCAAAGATCTTGAAGAATGCAATGTTGGGAGTTCTACCACGCCAAAGTTCATAAGGGGTCTTGTTATAGCGCTTGTTGATGAGTGAATGATTTTGAGTAAAGCATGCAGTGTTGATAGCTTCTTCCCAAAAGTACTTAGGCAATTTGGCTTCAGCTATCATCGTCTTTCCCGCTTCAATCAACGTCCTATTCTTTCTTTCCACAACACCATTTTATTGAGGAACTCCAGCGGTTGAGAAGTTGTGATCTATCCCATGATCGTCGCAATATCGAGCAACACCGTTGTTCTTAAATTCTGTTCCATTGTCGGATCGAACACTAACGATGTCATTTTCTTTTTGGGTTTGGAGCAGTCTGAATAGAGTGGTAAGAATGTCATAACAATCATCTTTTGAGATCATCATTTCCACCCATGTGTATCTTGAATAATCATCCATCACAACTAAAGTATACTTGTTTCTTCTTAAGCTTGCGGTGGTAACTGGTCCAAAAAGATCAATGTGCAGCAGTTGCAAACATCTTGAAGTTGAGGGATTTGTCTTGCTGGAGAAAGACTGCTTTGATTGTTTGCCAAGTTGACAAGCTGCGCATTTGTTGTCATGATGATCAGCTACCTTGGGAAGTCCTTTGACAAGATTGTCCCTGCTGAGTTTTGATAGACATTTGAAGTTCAAGTGACTCATGCGCTTGTGCCATAGCCAACTATTTTCGCTCACACTTTTTGCTACAAAACAAAGATTAGTACTAGAGTTCATACTATGGAAATCAATAATATAAATATTTGTCTTACGATATCCCGTGAGTAAGATAGCTCCAGTTTTGCCATTCTTGATAAGACATTGAGTTGAAGTAAAATGACATTCTATTCCTTTGTCGCAGAATTGAGATATGGATAATAAGTTGTGCCTGAGTCCTTCTACAAGAGAGACTCTTTCAATGCACACTTTGTCTTTCTTGAGCTTTCCATATGCAACAACTTGACCTTTGTTATTATCACCAAATGTTACTGAGGGACCTCTTTCTTCATGAACATCTTCAATTAAGGATTCATCTCCAGTCATGTGTCGTGAGCACCCACTGTCGAGAATCCATTCATACGTTCTATCTTTAGAAGATCCATCCATGAAGCAAAGAACCTAAAATATAGACATTTAAGCAGGTCCCCTTTATTCCTTTATTCCTTTTGGGTCCTCGATCTGACACAATGCTAACCGGAACCCCATGCAATCTAACAATCTCATCAATATAAAGGGTCGCAAGCTTCTCCATCGAATATCTAATGTCAATAGGCAAGAAATGGGAACTCTTGGTCAATCTATCCACTATTACCCAAACACTGTTATACTTCCTACGGGTACGAGGTAGTCCCGTAACGAAATCCATAGTCACATGCTCCCATTTCCACTCGGGAATCTCTAACGGCTGAAGCAATCCCGCGGGTCTCTGATGCTCGGCTTTGACCTGCTGACACGATAGACACTTCGAAACATACTCAGCTATTTCCCTTTTCATATTAATCCACCAAAATTGTTGCTTCAAATCCTGATACATCTTCGTACTACCCGGATGAATAGTATACCTCGATTTGTGACCCTCATCTAAAACTTGCCTCTTTATTCCACCAATATCGGGTACGCACAAACGACCACGGAAGTCAACACTCCACTCGAACCCAATGAAAAATCCTCGAAGTTCTTTTCCTTCAATTTACCCATTATTTTCACCAACTCGGGATCCTCTTTCTGCGCTTCCTTTATCCTCAGAATTAGGGTCGGAGATACCCTAATATTCGCAAAAATAGCCCCATGTCTCGATTCACGAGGAGACCAATCTCGAACATCCTCGAGCATTTTCCACTCCCGGACCATCATCGAAGCCACATAAGATTTCCTACTAATCGCATCGGCTACCACATTCACCTTCCCCGGGTGATAAGAAATCGTGCAATCATAATCCTTCAACAATTCCATCCATCGGCACTGTCGGTTGTTCAATTCCTTCTGAGAGAATAGGTACTTCAAACTCTTGTGATCGTAGAAATCTCAAACTTCGCTCCATAAAGGTAGTGCTTCCATTTGTGCAACGCAAAGACAATAGCCGCTAACTCAATATCATGAGTCGGGTAATTCTGTTCGCTAGGGGTCAACTTCCTCGAAGCATAGGCAATCACTTTCCCATTCTGCATCAACACACAACCCAAACCCTCTTTCGAAACATCACTGTAAATCACTAGGCCATCGCTCCCATTAGGCAAAGTCAAGATCGGTGCGGTAGTCAACCTCTTCTTCAATTCTCGAAACTCTTGTCACATTTCTCGGTCCACACAAACGGAACATTCTTCCGGGTTAACTGAGTCATCGGAGTAGCAATCCTCGAAAACCCTTCAATAAATCTTCGGTAATAACCGGCTAAACCAAGAAAGCTTCTAATCTCTGTCACTGATTCGGTCTCTTCCAATCCACTATAGCCTCTATCTTTGAAGGATCCACAGAAATCCCATCTTTCGAAATAACATGACCCAGAAATGACACCTTCTCGAGCCAAAATTCGCATTTACTAAACTTCGCAAACAATTTCTCCCTCGCAAGAACGGATAAAACTGTCCTCAAGTGCTGCTCGTGCTCCCCTCGAGATTTCGAATAAACAAGAATGTCGTCGATGAAGACTACCACGAACGAGTCAAGATAAGGATGGAAAATCCGGTTCATCAAATCCATAAATACGGCCGGCGCGTTCGTCACCCAAACGGCATAACCAAGAACTCGTAATGACCACACGAGTGCGAAAAGCAGTCTTCGGAATATCCTCCGATCGAACCTTCAACTGATGGTACCCACTCCTCAAATCAAGTTTAGAGAAAACCACGGACCCTTGAAGCTGATCAAATAAATCATCGATGTGCGGTAGAGGATACTTATTCTTCACCATAACCTGATTCAACTTCCGGTAATCTATACACAATCTCAACGAACCATCTTTCTTCCGCACGAACAAAACCGGTGCTCCCCACGGGGAAACACTGGGGCGGATAAACCCTCGATCAAGCAACTCTTGCAACTGAGCCTTTAATTCCTTCAACTCTGCGGGAGCTAACCTATAGGGCGCTTTCGAAATTGGAGCCGTACCCGGCAAAAGATCTATACAAAACTCAATCTCACGATCGGGAGGCATAACATACTCGGTAGAGAAAACATTGGGAAATTCCCGAACTACCGAACACTATCAAAACTAGGGGATTCCTTCCTAGTATCAAGAACACTAGCCAAATACCCCTCACAACCACTATGCAATAATTTTCTCGCTTTCATATAAGAAATTAAGCGAACCTTTCTACTCAGAGGACTAGCCTCAAACACAAATTTAGGCACATCGGGAATAGAAAAAGTAACAGTTTTCTTACGGCAATCAACGGAAGCATGAACTTGCTCAACCAATCCATACCCAAAATGACATCAAAGTCTTGGATAGGAAGAACTACCAAATCCGCACAAAGGACTCGACCACAAATAACCACATCACAAGCACGAAAGACTCGATCAGAAATCAAGCATTCTCCTATAGGGGTCGACACCTCTAGCACGTACGGTAAAGACTCGAATGCAGCATTTAACATGGAAGCAAATTGCACAGAAATGTATGAATGAGATGATCCTGGATCTACTAACGCTCGTGCGCTCACATTAGACACAGAAACAATACCTCCAATAACGGATGGATCATCGGTAGCTTGTTGTTGATTCATGGCATAAACCTTCCCTTGAACTTTGGGCTTCCCTGCGGCATCCCTTTTCTGACCCTGATTAGTACCAACTCCTGACCCGGATGCTTGTCCTCTACCTCTCGGGCAATATTTTACAAAGTGACCCATTTGACCACAATTGGTGCACCTTCCTTGCTTCTTCCAACAACGGTCTTCAGAATGACCTTCCTTTTGACAATACGAACAAAGCCTCCTAATTTGGCTCCCTTGGTTCCCGGAAGTGGTACCCGGGTTCCTTAGGATCGGTTGCCCTCGGGACTGAGATTGTCCCCCAAAGTTACCTCGGTTATCGGAACGGTGTTGTGGCTTGCTTTGCCCTCCCGGCTTGCTCGGGTTAGCTACTTCGGTCTTCCTTTTGTGCTCCCCAATATCCTGCTCTATCAAATAGGCTCGGTCCACCGCGTCTTGGAAAGTCACAATCCGTTGGGCAATAAGTTGAGTACGGATGGAGGTCTTCAATCCCCGAATGAATCTCATAGCCTTTTGTTCCTCGGTCCTCACCAAATAGTCGCAATACCGGGCCAATTCTATGAACTTAGCCGAGTATTGTGCTATAGACAACACACCTTGCTCCAGGTTGAGTAGCTCGATCTCCTTTCGGTTTTGATCAACAACCGGAATGAAATGCTCCTTGAATTTGCGCATAAACAACTCCCACGCATACACCGTGTGAGTATCATCCCAAGTAGCTTTAACACCTTTCCACCAATGCTCGGCGGCTCCCACAAGCTTGTAAGCCGCAAACCGGACCTTGTCCTCATCCGAACACCCAAATACATCATAAATCTTCTCCATCGACTCAATCCACAACTCAGCTTTCCTTACATCGGGCTCCCCATTGAATTCAACCGGTTTCAACTTCAGAAATTGCTCCAATCCATAGCGGGGTGGTGCTTGTTCTACCTTCGGACCTTGATCATGTATGGCCTTCATGGCCGCCTCAAACATGCCTTGAAACATGGCACGGGCTTCTTCCCTTGTATCATTCTGATTTGCATTACTGGTACTACCTTCACCACTCCTTCTACGAACCATTGTAAACAAGTACCTGCATAAAACATCAACCGTTAATCACTCCGCACACTACTACCCACCTAGGTCATACTAATCCACCTAGACTTATACTTAGAGCTAATGCCATAGCTCTGATACCAACTGTCGCGACCCCGGACCCCGCGGGCCCGAGACCACGAGCTGGACGTCGACTCTAAAACCAAAACGGTGAAATACCGAAGTTAAAAATTCCATTTAATACCAAAAGGGTGATGATCCAAAGTTTTACAAAACCAAGTTTGATAAAACCAATTACAACTATCATAAACTTCCACAAGTTTATGCCCGACAAAATACAAATATACAATTCTTAATGACGTCATTGTTTGGTACAACTATCCCAAAATGGTTACACATTTACATAATGTAAACCAACCTATAACAACCTTCCCCAAAAGAATGGATCCACACTCGACGTCCTCTTTCTCGTGATCAGCGAGACTAATCCTTAGCACCTTGGGGGGGGGGGGGGGTTAAGGAAAAACAAAGATAAAAGGAAAGGGGGTGAGATAAATCTCAATAAGTTACTAATGCAACTACATGACATGCTATGATGCAAGAAGCAATAAGCAATAATAAATATCACATAGCACATAGCATTTATCACATGACAGATAGCAGCGAAAATAAACACATAACAAAGGATATAGCCAAGGTTTTCCAAACCGGAACATCCAAATAAAGGATCGCTGCGCAGCATCAATAATCAACAATCATCATCTTCATCATAGCATGAAAGCCGAAGAGAAAACCCCGGTACCGGAACCAATAACCAATGAAGTGTCACAAGGGACGGGAGACATGCCACAAAGTCATGCTCCAAGAAGCTAAAATGCACACAAAGGAGCTAGCTCTTCTCACATCCAAGGCCAATCTGGAGGAGGGTAATAATGGGGCAAAACAATGGTCAACATCACAATGGACTTGGCCGTGCCATCATAATGTTTCGCATCGCCCAAACACACACAAAATACCAGCTGGACTTTCAAATAACTGCTAAGTAATAAATACTAGCTTAAATAAACAACTTAAGGTTCCAAAGTAGGGAACCATACCAAGTAGTCACCAAGAAAGTGAAATGAACCAACGATACACAATAAGGGTGCTCCAAAATCCAAATTAACAATTAATGAATTTCAAACACAAACTTGATCACAAAGGACCCAATTCTATCACTAAAGTGTACTACAATGTTCACTAAGGTCAACTAGAAGGACACCCAAGATTTGGATCAACACGCATTCTTCAATCACACAAATTAACAAATGTAAACTTTCAGGGGTTCTGTGCGGCCGCCCAAAATTGACTGTGCGGTCGCCCAAAATCCCTCAAACAAGAACAAAAGCCTTCAGATAGATGCGCGGTCGCCCAGACTATTTTGTGCGGCCGCCCAATCTTCCGAATTGCCAGAAATCGGGAAGAACAACATGGGTTCTTCCATTTTCATAACCCAAACACATTCAACCAAAATCTAACCTTCTAACTAGCTTACTAATGTACCAAAACAACTTATAAGTCTAAAAAGACTCATACAACAACACTTAACAACCAAAATCAAGAATCAAATCCCCACATTCTAGATTTCACCATTTTTGATCAAAACTAAAATAAATTCCCAATAAATTCCAAACTCAATCAAACTTCAAATATAACACATCAAACATCATATAAACATGATATGAACATTTTAGCATCAAAATGGGGGAAAAGTAACTTACTTGAAAATAATGAAAGTTGACGGAATTCGATTCTTTTTGGTTCTACGCGATCCTATCGACGATCTAAACAAGGTTCATGTTTTAAGAAATGAATGATTATGAGAGGAAGATGGAGAAAATGACGAGAGAAGGAAAAGAAAGTTTACCTTCACCAATGGAGAGAGAGAGAGAAATATGTTGGAAAGATGATGGAGAGAGTGAGGGAGATGGTGAGGGAGGTGAGGGGAGTAGGGGGAAATAATTCAAAATGTTACACTAAGGCCCCTTCCCCTTCTACTAACGCAAATACTTACTCTCCCTACTAACAATTAAGACCCAACAATACCACACTAACCCAATGACCCAAATAAAATGCTAGGCGTAATTATTATAACACATAAGATGCACGCATAAATATTTAAATAAATAATAATTTAAATAAACAATTAAGCAAATAATTAAATAATAATTATTTATTACTGATAAAATAGAGCCTATATTTCGGGTCGTGACATTCACTCCCCTAAAGAAAATTCGACCCGAATTTTAACGAGACTCACCTTAAACAAAAAGCCACGGAAATTTCCTCTCGATCTCATCTCGAAGCTCCCACGTCGACTCCTCGATGTTATGATTCCTCCAAAGAACTCGAACCAACGCGATGCTCTTGCTCCTCAACTCTTGAACTTTAGAATCTAAGATCCGAACCGGTCGTTCCTCATAAGTCATATCGGGCTCAATATCCCCCGGTACATTCGGTAACACGTGAGATGGATCATGAACATACTTCCGAAGCATAGAAACGTGAAAGACGTTGTGCAACGGGTCTAAAGATGGCGGTAACGCAAGACGATACGCTAGAAGTCCAACATTTCCCAAAATCTCAAACGGACCAATAAACCTCGGAGCCAATTTGCCTTTCTTCCCAAATCTACGAATACCCACCTTCGGAGACACTTTCAAGAACACAAAATCACCGGTCTGAAAACTAAGGTCTCGCCTTCGGTTATGTGCCTTTATGTCGACTCTGGGCTGTCTTCAATCTATCCCGGATAACTCTAACTTTCTCAACCGAATCCCGAAGCAAATCAATACCCACAATCTTCGCTTCACCAACCTCATCCCAACAAATAGGCGATCTACATTTCCTTCCGTACAAAGCCTCAAACGGTGCCATCTCGATACTAGCCTGATAACTGTTGTTGTAAGAGAATTCCACTAACGGTAGGTGCGAATCCCAAGAATCAGAAAAGTCTATCGAACAAGCTCGCAACATATCCTCCAAAATCTGAATGGTCCTCTCGGATTGACCGTCGGTCTGAGGATGAAAAGCTGTACTGAATCGCAAATCTGTACCCAAAGCTTCCTGAAACGCCTTCCAGAACCTAGAAGTAAACCTCGGGTCTCGATCTGACACAATGCTAACCGGAACCCCATGCAATCTAACAATCTCATCATATAAAGGGTCGCAAGCTTCTCCATCGAATATCTAATGTCAATAGGCAAGAAATGGGAACTCTTGGTCAATCTATCCACTATTACCCAAACACTGTTATACTTCCTACGGGTACGAGGTAGTCCCGTAACGAAATCCATAGTCACATGCTCCCATTTCCACTCGGGAATCTCTAACGGCTGAAGCAATCCCGCGGGTCTCTGATGCTCGGCTTTGACCTGCTGACACGATAGACACTTCGAAACATACTCTGCTATTTCCCTTTTCATATTAATCCACCAAAATTGTTGCTTCAAATCCTGATACATCTTCGTACTGCCCGGATGAATAGTATACCTCGATTTGTGACCCTCATCTAAAACTTGCCTCTTTATTCCACCAATATCGGGTACGCACAAACGACCACGGAAAGTCAACACTCCACTCGAACCCAATGAAAAATCCTCGAAGTTCTTTTCCTTCAATTTACCCATTATTTTCACCAACTCGGGATCCTCTTTCTGCGCTTCCTTTATCCTCAGAATTAGGGTCGGAGATACCCTAATATTCGCAAAAATAGCCCCATGTCTCGATTCACGAGGAGACCAATCTCGAACATCCTCGAGCATTTTCCACTCCCGGACCATCATCGAAGCCACATAAGATTTCCTACTAATCGCATCGGCTACCACATTCACCTTCCCCGGGTGATAAGAAATCGTGCAATCATAATCCTTCAACAATTCCATCCATCGGCACTGTCGGTTGTTCAATTCCTTCTGAGAGAATAGGTACTTCAAACTCTTGTGATCGGTAAAAATCTCAAACTTCGCTCCATAAAGGTAGTGCTTCCATTTGTGCAACGCAAAGACAATAGCCGCTAACTCCATATCATGAGTCGGGTAATTCTGTTCGCTAGGGGTCAACTTCCTCGAAGCATAGGCAATCACTTTCCCATTCTGCATCAACACACAACCCAAACCCTCTTTCGAAACATCACTGTAAATCACTAGGCCATCGCTCCCATTAGGCAAAGTCAAGATCGGTGCGGTAGTCAACCTCTTCTTCAATTCCTCGAAACTCTTGTCACATTTCTCGGTCCACACAAACGGAACATTCTTCCGGGTCAACTGAGTCATCGGAGTAGCAATCCTCGAAAACCCTTCAATAAATCTTCGGTAATAACCGGCTAAAACCAAGAAAGCTTCTAATCTCTGTCACTGATTCGGGTCTCTTCCAATCCACTATAGCCTCTATCTTTGAAGGATCCACAGAAATCCCATCTTTCGAAATAACATGACCCAGAAATGACACCTTCTCGAGCCAAAATTCGCATTTACTAAACTTCGCAAACAATTTCTCCCTCGCAAGAACGGATAAAACTGTCCCCAAGTGCTGCTCGTGCTCCCCTCGAGATTTCGAATAAACAAGAATGTCGTCGATGAAGACTACCACGAACGAGTCAAGATAAGGATGGAAAATCCGGTTCATCAAATCCATAAATACGGCCGGCGCGTTCGTCAACCCAAACGGCATAACCAAGAACTCGTAATGACCACACCGAGTGCGAAAAGCAGTCTTCGGAATATCCTCCGATCGAACCTTCAACTGATGGTACCCACTCCTCAAATCAAGTTTAGAGAAAACCACGGACCCTTGAAGCTGATCAAATAAATCATCGATGTGCGGTAGAGGATACTTATTCTTCACCGTAACCTGATTCAACTTCCGGTAATCTATACACAATCTCAACGAACCATCTTTCTTCCGCACGAACAAAACCGGTGCTCCCCACGGGGAAACACTGGGGCGGATAAACCCTCGATCAAGCAACTCTTGCAACTGAGCCTTTAATTCCTTCAACTCTGCGGGAGCTAACCTATAGGGCGCTTTCGAAATTGGAGCCGTACCCGGCAAAAGATCTATACAAAACTCAATCTCACGATCGGGAGGCATAACATACTCGGTAGAGAAAACATCGGGAAATTCCCGAACTACCCGAACACTATCAAAACTAGGGGATTCCTTCCTAGTATCAAGAACACTAGCCAAATACCCCTCACAACCACTATGCAATAATTTTCTCGCTTTCATATAAGAAATTAAGCGAACCTTTCTACTCAGAGGACTAGCCTCAAACACAAATTTAGGCACATCGGGAATAGAAAAAGTAACAGTTTTCTTACGGCAATCAACGGAAGCATGAAACTTGCTCAACCAATCCATACCCAAAATGACATCAAAGTCTTGGATAGGAAGAACTACCAAATCCGCACAAAGGACTCGACCACAAATAACCACATCACAAGCACGAAAGACTCGATCAGAAATCAAGCATTCTCCTATAGGGGTCGACACCTCTAGCACGTACAGTAAAGACTCGAATGCAGCATTTAACATGGAAGCAAATTGCACAGAAATGTATGAATGAGATGATCCTGGATCTACTAACGCTCGTGCTCTCACATTAGACACAGAAACAATACCTCCAATAACGGATGGATCATCGGTAGCTTGTTGTTGATTCATGGCATAAACCTTCCCTTGAACTTTGGGCTTCCCTGCGGCATCCCTTTGCTGACCCTGATTAGTACCAACTCCTGACCCGGATGCTTGTCCTCTACCTCTCGGGCAATCTTTTACAAAGTGACCCATTTGACCACAATTGGTGCACCTTCCTTGCTTCTTCCAACAACGGTCTTCAGAATGACCTTCCTTTTGACAATACGAACAAAGCCTCCTAATTTGGCTCCCTTGGTTCCCGGAAGTGGTACCCGGGTTCCTTAGGATCGGTTGCCCTCGGGACTGAGATTGTCCCCCAAGTTACCTCGGTTATCGGAACGGTGTTGTGGCTTGCTTTGCCCTCCCGGCTTGCTCGGGTTAGCTACTTCGGTCTTCCTTTTGTGCTCCCCAATATCCTGCTCTATCAAAGAGGCTCGGTCCACCGCGTCTTGGAAAGTCACAATCCGTTAGGCAATAAGTTGAGTACGGATGGAGGTCTTCAATCCCCGAATGAATCTCATAGCCTTTTGTTCCTCGGTCCTCACCAAATAGTCGCAATACCGGGCCAATTCTATGAACTTAGCCGAGTATTGTGCTATAGACAACACACCTTGCTCCAGGTTGAGTAGCTCGATCTCCTTTCGGTTTTGATCAACAACCGGAATGAAATGCTCCTTGAATTTGCGCATAAACAACTCCCACGCATACACCGTGTGAGTATCATCCCAAGTAGCTTTAACACCTTTCCACCAATGCTCGGCGGCTCCCACAAGCTTGTAAGCCGCAAACCGGACCTTGTCCTCATCCGAACACCCAAATACATCATAAATCTTCTCCATCGACTCAATCCACAACTCAGCTTTCCTTACATCGGGCTCCCCATTGAATTCAACCGGTTTCAACTTCAGAAATTGCTCCAATCCATAGCGGGGTGGTGCTTGTTCTACCTTCGGACCTTGATCATGTATGGCCTTCATGGCCGCCTCAAACATGCCTTGAAACATGGCACGGGCTTCTTCCCTTGTATCATTCTGATTTGCATTACCGGTACTACCTTCACCACTCCTTCTACGAACCATTGTAAACAAGTACCTGCATAAAACATCAACCGTTAATCACTCCGCACACTACTACCCACCTAGGTCATACTAATCCACCTAGACTTATACTTAGAGCTAATGCCATAGCTCTGATACCAACTGTCGTGACCCCGGACCCCGCGGGCCCGAGACCACGAGCTGGACGTCGACTCTAAAACCAAAACGGTGAAATACCGAAGTTAAAAATTCCATTTAATACCAAAAGGGTGATGATCCAAAGTTTTACAAAACCAAGTTTGATAAAAACCAATTACAACTATCATAAACTTCCACAAGTTTATGCCCGACAAAATACAAATATACAATTCTTAATGACGTCATTGTTTGGTACAACTATCCCAAAATGGTTACACATTTACATAATGTAAACCAACCTATAACAACCTTCCCCAAAAGAATGGATCCACACTCGACGTCCTCTTTCTCGTGATCAGCGAGACTAATCCTTAGCACCTTGGGGGGGGGGGGGGTTAAGGAAAAACAAAGATAAAAGGAAAGGGGGTGAGATAAATCTCAATAAGTTACTAATGCAACTACATGACATGCTATGATGCAAGAAGCAATAAGCAATAATAAATATCACATAGCACATAGCATTTATCACATGACAGATAGCAGCGAAAATAAACACATAACAAAGGATATAGCCAAGGTTTTCCAAATCGGAACATCCAAATAAAGGATCGCTGCGCAGCATCAATAATCAACAATCATCATCTTCATCATAGCATGAAAGCCGAAGAGAAAACCCCGGTACCGGAACCAATAACCAATGAAGTGTCACAAGGGACGGGAGACATGCCACAAAGTCATGCTCCAATTGAGACCCAACAATACCACACTAACCCAAATGACCCAAATAAAATGCTAGGCGTAATTATTATAACACATAAGATGCACGCATAAATATTTAAATAAATAATAATTTAAATAAACAATTAAGCAAATAATTAAATAATAATTATTTATTACTGATAAAATAGAGCCTATATTTCGGGTCGTGACACAACTATTTTCGCTCACACTTTTTGCTACAAAACAAAGATTAGTACTAGAGTTCATACTATGGAAATCAATAATATAAATATTTGTCTTACGATATCCCGTGAGTAAGATAGCTCCAGTTTTGCCATTCTTGATAAGACATTGAGTTGAAGTAAAATGACATTCTATTCCTTTGTCGCAGAATTGAGATATGGATAATAAGTTGTGCCTGAGTCCTTCTACAAGAGAGACTCTTTCAATGCACACTTTGTCTTTCTTGAGCTTTCCATATGCAACAACTTGACCTTTGTTATTATCACCAAATGTTACTGAGGGACCTCTTTCTTCATGAACATCTTCAATTAAGGATTCATCTCCAGTCATGTGTCGTGAGCACCCACTGTCGAGAATCCATTCATACGTTCTATCTTTAGAAGATCCAGCCATGAAGCAAAGAACCTAAAATATAGACATTTAAGCAGGTCCCCTTTATTCCTTTTGGGTCCTAGATTTAGTAACTTTTGACGACCCACTCTTGCTTGACCTTAGGATTTTTAAGTCCTTTGGCATTGGGAGTGAATCTCAAAAGGCATTCCACGGCCTTGTGTCCAAAACAATTACAAATTGAACAATGATGAAAGCCACTAGTCACATGAGTTTTTACAGACTCTTTACTTTTCTTTGGGATAGCATTCTTCTTTGGGTCAGATGAGCCAGCCTTAACAAAATCTTTCTTTTGAAATTTTGGTGCGCTTTTTCTAGTAGGGCGCATAGGGCTAGGAGGCACATGGCGATGAGGCACATGGCTCCTAGGCGCATAATGCGCATTAGTAGAAGGAGCGCGCTTTGTTTCAAGAATGATTTTGCTAGGAGATGGTTCATCTCTAGCTACTTCCTTCTCCTTAGATTTCCCAAATTGTTTCGTTGGGTAGACATAATGGAATGTTTGTCTCTTGACTTTTTCCTGTCCTTTACCCATTGAAATAGAATGTTTTTTCTTGGGAATTTCATGAGTTTGCTGAGGTGTAAATTCACTGTCTCTTTCAGCGCAGACCTCACACTTAAAGTTGTCACTAGTTGATGAGAATCCCAAGTCACTTTTATCACCACAGGCTTTTTGGGACTCAAAGATACTTTCCATAGTGACATAAGAATTGGACCACTTATTTGTAATCTTTTGAAGATCAGTAATTTGAGCAACCAATTCATCTTTTTGAACTTTAAGTAATGAGTTCTGTTCCTTTAGAAAAGTATTTTTAACAGTAAGAGGAGTCATGCTCTTTATCTGCTCGTTAAGGAGGGTGAGTTTAGATTTTAGAACAGTTTTCTCGGTCTTAAGCTGAGAAATTTCATCACATTATAGTGCTAAAGTTTCCTTCATTTTTCCAAATTTACTTATTACCTTTTCAGCTTCTAAGAACAATTTCTCTTGCTTGGCAATATCCTCATCATGAGAGATTACAGAGATTGGTTCAACTTGAGGTCTGATGTAGTTGCCTTTTCTGAGCTTGCTTCGTGCGCTCAGATCACATCTAGCAAATAACAATCCACCATCGCTTTGATTTGGAGTAATAAATCCTTATTCAACAAGCTCGCTGATGGTTGGCCCTTTCTTCTTTTTCACTTCTTGGAAACCTGCTGATTTCTTGATAGGCTTATTCACGTCATTCATATCAGGAATATCCTTTGAGTAGTCATCATCGGAATCATAAGTATCGACTTCATCATCATTTGCCATCAAGCACATGAGCCCATCATCAGTATCTTCATCGCTCTCTTCAGAGTCTGTTTCGATCCAGGTGTTATGCTCATTTATTGGTGATTCTTCTTCAGCAATCATTCCCTTGTGACGATTGGGGTCTGGGAGAGAATTTGGGAGTATGGCTGCTCTTCTTCTGCATGTATTCAAACTTGGGGATTGGGCAGCTTGAGGCAAAGTGTCCTGGTTTCCTGCAATTAAAACATACTATTTCTTCTTTCCTTTTTGAGTCGCTGCTCCTAGTGAACTTTGGAGGAGCTCTGCTTGTAGATCCTTGAAATTTGCTGGAGGAGTTGGGTTTTGAGAACTTTCTGAACTTCTGAAATTTCTTCACAAATAAAGCGAAGTCTTCGTCATCCATATCTAATAGCTCAGAGGTTGAAATTTTGGGATCAGAACTTTTCTCAACTTGAACTTGAACTTGCGCAGGCGCTTCTTATCTGTGCGCCACCATTGCAATGGACTTAGATTTTCCTTCAGTTTCACTGATGCGCTGAAGTTTGAGTTCATACACTTTAAGATTTGCGTAAAGATTTCTAAGTGTCCAAACATCTAAGGTTCCAGCATCTTCAAGGGTGCTAGATTTATGTAGGTATCTCGATCCAAAAGCAGCAAGGAAATTTGTATTCAATTCCTTATTAGAGAATTTCTTTCCAAGTGAAATACAGAGGTTTATGATTTCACAGTAACGTTCATAAGTCTGTCTTAGGGTTTCACCGGGGAGTTGAGAGAAATTATTGAATCTCTTTTGTACTTCGTATCTCTTGTTTTCTTTGCAAACAGTGTCTCCTTCACATGTACAAATTCAACTATCACTGATGTAGATCTATTGAAAACACGAAAAGCTTTTGAATGTTTAGCATACCCAACAAAAATACCTTCGTCCGCTTTAGCGTCGAATTTACCTCTATGCTCGTTTCCTTTGTAGAGGATATAGCATGTGCAGCCAAAGATCTTGAAGAATGCAATGTTGGGAGTTCTACCACGCCAAAGTTCATAAGGGGTCTTGTTATGGCGCTTGTTGATGAGTGAATGATTTTGAGTAAAGCATGCAGTGTTGATAGCTTCTTCCCAAAAGTACTTAGGCAATTTGGCTTCAGCTATCATCGTCTTTCCCGCTTCAATCAACGTCCTATTCTTTCTTTCCACAACACCATTTTGTTGAGGAACTCCAGCGGTTGAGAAGTTATGATCTATCCCATGATCGTCGCAATATCGAGCAACACCGTTGTTCTTAAATTCTGTTCCATTGTCGGATCGAACACTAACGATGTCATTTTCTTTTTGGGTTTGGAGCAGTCTGAATAGAGTGGTAACAATGTCATAACAATCATCTTTTGAGATCATCATTTCCACCCATGTGTATCTTGAATAATCATCCACCACAACTAAAGTATACTTGTTTCTTCTTAAGCTTGCGGTGGTAACTGGTCCAAAAAGATCAATGTGCAGCAGTTGCAAACATCTTGAAGTTGAGGGATTTGTCTTGCTGGAGAAAGACTGCTTTGATTGTTTGCCAAGTTGACAAGCTGCGCATTTGTTGTCATGATGATCAGCTACCTTGGGAAGTCCTTTGACAAGATTGTCCCTGCTGAGTTTTGATAGACATTTGAAGTTCAAGTGACTCATGCGCTTGTGCCATAGCCAACTATTTTCGCTCACACTTTTTGCTACAAAACAAAGATTAGTACTAGAGTTCATACTATGGAAATCAATAATATAAATATTTGTCTTACGATATCCCGTGAGTAAGATAGCTCCAGTTTTGCCATTCTTGATAAGACATTGAGTTGAAGTAAAATGACATTCTATTCCTTTGTCGCAGAATTGAGATATGGATAATAAGTTGTGCCTGAGTCCTTCTACAAGAGAGACTCTTTCAATGCACACTTTGTCTTTCTTGAGCTTTCCATATGCAACAACTTGACCTTTGTTATTATCACCAAATGTTACTGAGGGACCTCTTTCTTCATGAACATCTTCAATTAAGGATTCATCTCCAGTCATGTGTCGTGAGCACCCACTGTCGAGAATCCATTCATACGTTCTATCTTTAGAAGATCCAGCCATGAAGCAAAGAACCTAAAATATAGACATTTAAGCAGGTCCCCTTTATTCCTTTTGGGTCCTAGATTTAGTAACTTTTGACGACCCACTCTTGCTTGACCTTAGGATTTTTAAGTCCTTTGGCATTGGGAGTGAATCTCAAAAGGCATTCCACGGCCTTGTGTCCAAAACAATTACAAATTGAACAATGATGAAAGCCACTAGTCACATGAGTTTTTACAGACTCTTTACTTTTCTTTGGGATAGCATTCTTCTTTGGGTCAGATGAGCCAGCCTTAACAAAATCTTTCTTTTGAAATTTTGGTGCGCTTTTTCTAGTAGGGCGCATAGGGCTAGGAGGCACATGGCGATGAGGCACATGGCTCCTAGGCGCATAATGCGCATTAGTAGAAGGAGCGCGCTTTGTTTCAAGAATGATTTTGCTAGGAGATGGTTCATCTCTAGCTACTTCCTTCTCCTTAGATTTCCCAAATTGTTTCGTTGGGTAGACATAATGGAATGTTTGTCTCTTGACTTTTTCCTGTCCTTTACCCATTGAAATAGAATGTTTTTTCTTGGGAATTTCATGAGTTTGCTGAGGTGTAAATTCACTGTCTCTTTCAGCGCAGACCTCACACTTAAAGTTGTCACTAGTTGATGAGAATCCCAAGTCACTTTTATCACCACAGGCTTTTTGGGACTCAAAGATACTTTCCATAGTGACATAAGAATTGGACCACTCATTTGTAATCTTTTGAAGATCAGTAATTTGAGCAACCAATTCATCTTTTTGAACTTTAAGTAATGAGTTCTGTTCCTTTAGAAAAGTATTTTTAACAGTAAGAGGAGTCATGCTCTTTATCTGCTCGTTAAGGAGGGTGAGTTTAGATTTTAGAACAGTTTTCTCGGTCTTAAGCTGAGAAATTTCATCACATTATAGTGCTAAAGTTCCTTCATTTTTCCAAATTTACTTATTACCTTTTCAGCTTCTAAGAACAATTTCTCTTGCTTGGCAATATCCTCATCATGAGAGATTACAGAGATTGGTTCAACTTGAGGTCTGATGTAGTTGCCTTTTCTGAGCTTGCTTCGTGCGCTCAGATCACATCTAGCAAATAACAATCCACCATCGCTTTGATTTGGAGTAATAAATCCTTATTCAACAAGCTCGCTGATGGTTGGCCCTTTCTACTTTTTCACTTCTTGAAAACCTGCTGATTTCTTGATAGGCTTATTCACGTCATTCATATCAGGAATATCCTTTGAGTAGTCATCATCGGAATCATAAGTATCGACTTCATCATCATTTGCCATCAAGCACATGAGCCCATCATCAGTATCTTCATCGCTCTCTTCAGAGTCTGTTTCGATCCAGGTGTTATGCTCATTTATTGGTGATTCTTCTTCAGCAATCATTCCCTTGTGACGATTGGGGTCTGGGAGAGAATTTGGGAGTATGGCTGCTCTTCTTCTGCATGTATTCAAACTTGGGGATTGGGCAGCTTGAGGCAAAGTGTCCTGGTTTCCTGCAATTAAAACATACTAGTTCTTCTTTCCTTTTTGAGTCGCTGCTCCTAGTGAACTTTGGAGGAGCTCTGCTTGTAGATCCTTGAAATTTGCTGGAGGAGTTGGGTTTTGAGAACTTTCTGAACTTCTGAAATTTCTTCACAAATAAAGCGAAGTCTTCGTCATCCATATCTAATAGCTCAGAGGTTGAAATTTTGGGATCAGAACTTTTCTCAACTTGAACTTGAACTTGCGCAGGCGCTTCTTCTCTGTGCGCCACCATTGCAATGGACTTAGATTTTCCTTCAGTTTCACTGATGCGCTGAAGTTTGAGTTCATACACTTTAAGATTTGCGTAAAGATTTCTAAGTGTCCAAACATCTAAGGTTCCAGCATCTTCAAGGGTGCTAGATTTATGTAGGTATCTCGATCCAAAAGCAGCAAGGAAATTTGTATTCAATTCCTTATTAGAGAATTTCTTTCCAAGTGAAATACAGAGGTTTATGATTTCACAGTAACGTTCATAAGTCTGTCTTAGGGTTTCACCGGGGAGTTGAGAGAAATTATTGAATCTCTTTTGTACTTCGTATCTCTTGTTTTCTTTGCAAACAGTGTCTCCTTCACATGTACAAATTCAACTATCACTGATGTAGATCTATTGAAAACACGAAAAGCTTTTGAATGTTTAGCATACCCAACAAAAATACCTTCGTCCGCTTTAGCGTCGAATTTACCTCTATGCTCGTTTCCTTTGTAGAGGATATAGCATGTGCAGCCAAAGATCTTGAAGAATGCAATGTTGGGAGTTCTACCACGCCAAAGTTCATAAGGGGTCTTGTTATGGCGCTTGTTGATGAGTGAATGATTTTGAGTAAAGCATGCAGTGTTGATAGCTTCTTCCCAAAAGTACTTAGGCAATTTGGCTTCAGCTATCATCGTCTTTCCCGCTTCAATCAACGTCCTATTCTTTCTTTCCACAACACCATTTTGTTGAGGAACTCCAGCGGTTGAGAAGTTGTGATCTATCCCATGATCGTCGCAATATCGAGCAACACCGTTGTTCTTAAATTCTGTTCCATTGTCGGATCGAACACTAACGATGTCATTTTCTTTTTGGGTTTGGAGCAGTCTGAATAGAGTGGTAAGAATGTCATAACAATCATCTTTTGAGATCATCATTTCCACCCATGTGTATCTTGAATAATCATCCACCACAACTAAAGTATACTTGTTTCTTCTTAAGCTTGCGGTGGTAACTGGTCCAAAAAGATCAATGTGCAGCAGTTGCAAACATCTTGAAGTTGAGGGATTTGTCTTGCTGGAGAAAGACTGCTTTGATTGTTTGCCAAGTTGACAAGCTGCGCATTTGTTGTCATGATGATCAGCTACCTTGGGAAGTCCTTTGACAAGATTGTCCCTGCTGAGTTTTGATAGACATTTGAAGTTCAAGTGACTCATGCGCTTGTGCCATAGCCAACTATTTTCGCTCACACTTTTTGCTACAAAACAAAGATTAGTACTAGAGTTCATACTATGGAAATCAATAATATAAATATTTGTCTTACGATATCCCGTGAGTAAGATAGCTCCAGTTTTGCCATTCTTGATAAGACATTGAGTTGAAGTAAAATGACATTCTATTCCTTTGTCGCAGAATTGAGATATGGATAATAAGTTGTGCCTGAGTCCTTCTACAAGAGAGACTCTTTCAATGCACACTTTGTCTTTCTTGAGCTTTCCATATGCAACAACTTGACCTTTGTTATTATCACCAAATGTTACTGAGGGACCTCTTTCTTCATGAACATCTTCAATTAAGGATTCATCTCCAGTCATGTGTCGTGAGCACCCACTGTCGAGAATCCATTCATACGTTCTATCTTTAGAAGATCCAGCCATGAAGCAAAGAACCTAAAATATAGACATTTAAGCAGGTCCCCTTTATTCCTTTTGGGTCCTAGATTTAGTAACTTTTGACGACCCACTCTTGCTTGACCTTAGGATTTTTAAGTCCTTTGGCATTGGGAGTGAATCTCAAAAGGCATTCCACGGCCTTGTGTCCAAAACAATTACAAATTGAACAATGATGAAAGCCACTAGTCACATGAGTTTTTACAGACTCTTTACTTTTCTTTGGGATAGCATTCTTCTTTGGGTCAGATGAGCCAGCCTTAACAAAATCTTTCTTTTGAAATTTTGGTGCGCTTTTTCTAGTAGGGCGCATAGGGCTAGGAGGCACATGGCGATGAGGCACATGGCTCCTAGGCGCATAATGCGCATTAGTAGAAGGAGCGCGCTTTGTTTCAAGAATGATTTTGCTAGGAGATGGTTCATCTCTAGCTACTTCCTTCTCCTTAGATTTCCTAAATTGTTTCGTTGGGTAGACATAATGGAATGTTTGTCTCTTGACTTTTTCCTGTCCTTTACCCATTGAAATAGAATGTTTTTTCTTGGGAATTTCATGAGTTTGCTGAGGTGTAAATTCACTGTCTCTTTCAGCGCAGACCTCACACTTAAAGTTGTCACTAGTTGATGAGAATCCCAAGTCACTTTTATCACCACAGGCTTTTTGGGACTCAAAGATACTTTCCATAGTGACATAAGAATTGGACCACTCATTTGTAATCTTTTGAAGATCAGTAATTTGAGCAACCAATTCATCTTTTTGAACTTTAAGTAATGAGTTCTGTTCCTTTAGAAAAGTATTTTTAACAGTAAGAGGAGTCATGCTCTTTATCTGCTCCTTAAGGAGGGTGAGTTTAGATTTTAGAACAGTTTTCTCGGTCTTAAGCTGAGAAATTTCATCACATTATAGTGCTAAAGCTTCCTTCATTTTTCCAAATTTACTTATTACCTTTTCAGCTTCTAAGAACAATTTCTCTTGCTTGGCAATATCCTCATCATGAGAGATTACAGAGATTGGTTCAACTTGAGGTCTGATGTAGTTGCCTTTTCTGAGCTTGCTTCGTGCGCTCAGATCACATCTAGCAAATAACAATCCACCATCGCTTTGATTTGGAGTAATAAATCCTTGTTCAACAAGCTCGCTGATGGTTGGCCCTTTCTTCTTTTTCACTTCTTGAAAACCTGCTGATTTCTTGATAGGCTTATTCACGTCATTCATATCAGGAATATCTTTTGAGTAGTCATCATCGGAATCATAAGTATCGACTTCATCATCATTTGCCATCAAGCACATGAGCCCATCATCAGTATCTTCATCGCTCTCTTCAGAGTCTGTTTCGATCCAGGTGTTATGCTCATTTATTGGTGATTCTTCTTCAGCAATCATTCCCTTGTGACGATTGGGGTCTGGGAGAGAATTTGGGAGTATGGCTGCTCTTCTTCTGCATGTATTCAAACTTGGGGATTGGGCAGCTTGAGGCAAAGTGTCCTGGTTTCCTGCAATTAAAACATACTAGTTCTTCTTTCCTTTTTGAGTCGCTGCTCCTAGTGAACTTTGGAGGAGCTCTGCTTGTAGATCCTTGAAATTTGCTGGAGGAGTTGGGTTTTGAGAACTTTCTGAACTTCTGAAATTTCTTCACAAATAAAGCGAAGTCTTCGTCATCCATATCTAATAGCTCAGAGGTAGAAATTTTGGGATCAGAACTTTTCTCAACTTGAACTTGAACTTGCGCAGGCGCTTCTTCTCTGTGCGCCACCATTGCAATGGACTTAGATTTTCCTTCAGTTTCACTGATGCGCTGAAGTTTGAGTTCATACACTTTAAGATTTGCGTAAAGATTTCTAAGTGTCCAAACATCTAAGGTTCCAGCATCTTCAAGGGTGCTAGATTTATGTAGGTATCTCGATCCAAAAGCAGCAAGGAAATTTGTATTCAATTCCTTATTAGAGAATTTCTTTCCAAGTGAAATACAGAGGTTTATGATTTCACAGTAACGTTCATAAGTCTGTCTTAGGGTTTCACCGGGGAGTTGAGAGAAATTATTGAATCTCTTTTGTACTTCGTATCTCTTGTTTTCTTTGCAAACAGTGTCTCCTTCACATGTACAAATTCAACTATCACTGATGTAGATCTATTGAAAACACGAAAAGCTTTTGAATGTTTAGCATACCCAACAAAAATACCTTCGTCCGCTTTAGCGTCGAATTTACCTCTATGCTCGTTTCCTTTGTAGAGGATATAGCATGTGCAGCCAAAGATCTTGAAGAATGCAATGTTGGGAGTTCTACCACGCCAAAGTTCATAAGGGGTCTTGTTATGGCGCTTGTTGATGAGTGAATGATTTTGAGTAAAGCATGCAGTGTTGATAGCTTCTTCCCAAAAGTACTTAGGCAATTTGGCTTCAGCTATCATCGTCTTTCCCGCTTCAATCAACGTCCTATTCTTTCTTTCCACAACACCATTTTGTTGAGGAACTCCAGCGGTTGAGAAGTTGTGATCTATCCCATGATCGTCGCAATATCGAGCAACACCGTTGTTCTTAAATTCTGTTCCATTGTCGGATCGAACACTAACGATGTCATTTTCTTTTTGGGTTTGGAGCAGTCTGAATAGAGTGGTAAGAATGTCATAACAATCATCTTTTGAGATCATCATTTCCACCCATGTGTATCTTGAATAATCATCCACCACAACTAAAGTATACTTGTTTCTTCTTAAGCTTGCGGTGGTAACTGGTCCAAAAAGATCAATGTGCAGCAGTTGCAAACATCTTGAAGTTGAGGGATTTGTCTTGCTGGAGAAAGACTGCTTTGATTGTTTGCCAAGTTGACAAGCTGCGCATTTGTTGTCATGATGATCAGCTACCTTGGGAAGTCCTTTGACAAGATTGTCCCTGCTGAGTTTTGATAGACATTTGAAGTTCAAGTGACTCATGCGCTTGTGCCATAGCCAACTATTTTCGCTCACACTTTTTGCTACAAAACAAAGATTAGTACTAGAGTTCATACTATGGAAATCAATAATATAAATATTTGTCTTACGATATCCCGTGAGTAAGATAGCTCCAGTTTTGCCATTCTTGATAAGACATTGAGTTGAAGTAAAATGACATTCTATTCCTTTGTCGCAGAATTGAGATATGGATAATAAGTTGTGCCTGAGTCCTTCTACAAGAGAGACTCTTTCAATGCACACTTTGTCTTTCTTGAGCTTTCCATATGCAACAACTTGACCTTTGTTATTATCACCAAATGTTACTGAGGGACCTCTTTCTTCATGAACATCTTCAATTAAGGATTCATCTCCAGTCATGTGTCGTGAGCACCCACTGTCGAGAATCCATTCATACGTTCTATCTTTAGAAGATCCAGCCATGAAGCAAAGAACCTAAAATATAGACATTTAAGCAGGTCCCCTTTATTCCTTTTGGGTCCTAGATTTAGTAACTTTTGACGACCCACTCTTGCTTGACCTTAGGATTTTTAAGTCCTTTGGCATTGGGAGTGAATCTCAAAAGGCATTCCACGGCCTTGTGTCCAAAACAATTACAAATTGAACAATGATGAAAGCCACTAGTCACATGAGTTTTTACAGACTCTTTACTTTTCTTTGGGATAGCATTCTTCTTTGGGTCAGATGAGCCAGCCTTAACAAAATCTTTCTTTTGAAATTTTGGTGCGCTTTTTCTAGTAGGGCGCATAGGGCTAGGAGGCACATGGCGATGAGGCACATGGCTCCTAGGCGCATAATGCGCATTAGTAGAAGGAGCGCGCTTTGTTTCAAGAATGATTTTGCTAGGAGATGGTTCATCTCTAGCTACTTCCTTCTCCTTAGATTTCCTAAATTGTTTCGTTGGGTAGACATAATGGAATGTTTGTCTCTTGACTTTTTCCTGTCCTTTACCCATTGAAATAGAATGTTTTTTCTTGGGAATTTCATGAGTTTGCTGAGGTGTAAATTCACTGTCTCTTTCAGCGCAGACCTCACACGTAAAGTTGTCACTAGTTGATGAGAATCCCAAGTCACTTTTATCACCACAGGCTTTTTGGGACTCAAAGATACTTTCCATAGTGACATAAGAATTGGACCACTCATTTGTAATCTTTTGAAGATCAGTAATTTGAGCAACCAATTCATCTTTTTGAACTTTAAGTAATGAGTTCTGTTCCTTTAGAAAAGTATTTTTAACAGTAAGAGGAGTCATGCTCTTTATCTGCTCCTTAAGGAGGGTGAGTTTAGATTTTAGAACAGTTTTCTCGGTCTTAAGCTGAGAAATTTCATCACATTATAGTGCTAAAGCTTCCTTCATTTTTCCAAATTTACTTATTACCTTTTCAGCTTCTAAGAACAATTTCTCTTGCTTGGCAATATCCTCATCATGAGAGATTACAGAGATTGGTTCAACTTGAGGTCTGATGTAGTTGCCTTTTCTGAGCTTGCTTCGTGCGCTCAGATCACATCTAGCAAATAACAATCCACCATCGCTTTGATTTGGAGTAATAAATCCTTGTTCAACAAGCTCGCTGATGGTTGGCCCTTTCTTCTTTTTCACTTCTTGAAAACCTGCTGATTTCTTGATAGGCTTATTCACGTCATTCATATCAGGAATATCTTTTGAGTAGTCATCATCGGAATCATAAGTATCGACTTCATCATCATTTGCCATCAAGCACATGAGCCCATCATCAGTATCTTCATCGCTCTCTTCAGAGTCTGTTTCGATCCAGGTGTTATGCTCATTTATTGGTGATTCTTCTTCAGCAATCATTCCCTTGTGACGATTGGGGTCTGGGAGAGAATTTGGGAGTATGGCTGCTCTTCTTCTGCATGTATTCAAACTTGGGGATTGGGCAGCTTGAGGCAAAGTGTCCTGGTTTCCTGCAATTAAAACATACTAGTTCTTCTTTCCTTTTTGAGTCGCTGCTCCTAGTGAACTTTGGAGGAGCTCTGCTTGTAGATCCTTGAAATTTGCTGGAGGAGTTGGGTTTTGAGAACTTTCTGAACTTCTGAAATTTCTTCACAAATAAAGCGAAGTCTTCGTCATCCATATCTAATAGCTCAGAGGTAGAAATTTTGGGATCAGAACTTTTCTCAACTTGAACTTGAACTTGCGCAGGCGCTTCTTCTCTGTGCGCCACCATTGCAATGGACTTAGATTTTCCTTCAGTTTCACTGATGCGCTGAAGTTTGAGTTCATACACTTTAAGATTTGCGTAAAGATTTCTAAGTGTCCAAACATCTAAGGTTCCAGCATCTTCAAGGGTGCTAGATTTATGTAGGTATCTCGATCCAAAAGCAGCAAGGAAATTTGTATTCAATTCCTTATTAGAGAATTTCTTTCCAAGTGAAATACAGAGGTTTATGATTTCACAGTAACGTTCATAAGTCTGTCTTAGGGTTTCACCGGGGAGTTGAGAGAAATTATTGAATCTCTTTTGTACTTCGTATCTCTTGTTTTCTTTGCAAACAGTGTCTCCTTCACATGTACAAATTCAACTATCACTGATGTAGATCTATTGAAAACACGAAAAGCTTTTGAATGTTTAGCATACCCAACAAAAATACCTTCGTCCGCTTTAGCGTCGAATTTACCTCTATGCTCGTTTCCTTTGTAGAGGATATAGCATGTGCAGCCAAAGATCTTGAAGAATGCAATGTTGGGAGTTCTACCACGCCAAAGTTCATAAGGGGTCTTGTTATGGCGCTTGTTGATGAGTGAATGATTTTGAGTAAAGCATGCAGTGTTGATAGCTTCTTCCCAAAAGTACTTAGGCAATTTGGCTTCAGCTATCATCGTCTTTCCCGCTTCAATCAACGTCCTATTCTTTCTTTCCACAACACCATTTTGTTGAGGAACTCCAGCGGTTGAGAAGTTGTGATCTATCCCATGATCGTCGCAATATCGAGCAACACCGTTGTTCTTAAATTCTGTTCCATTGTCGGATCGAACACTAACGATGTCATTTTCTTTTTGGGTTTGGAGCAGTCTGAATAGAGTGGTAAGAATGTCATAACAATCATCTTTTGAGATCATCATTTCCACCCATGTGTATCTTGAATAATCATCCACCACAACTAAAGTATACTTGTTTCTTCTTAAGCTTGCGGTGGTAACTGGTCCAAAAAGATCAATGTGCAGCAGTTGCAAACATCTTGAAGTTGAGGGATTTGTCTTGCTGGAGAAAGACTGCTTTGATTGTTTGCCAAGTTGACAAGCTGCGCATTTGTTGTCATGATGATCAGCTACCTTGGGAAGTCCTTTGACAAGATTGTCCCTGCTGAGTTTTGATAGACATTTGAAGTTCAAGTGACTCATGCGCTTGTGCCATAGCCAACTATTTTCGCTCACACTTTTTGCTACAAAACAAAGATTAGTACTAGAGTTCATACTATGGAAATCAATAATATAAATATTTGTCTTACGATATCCCGTGAGTAAGATAGCTCCAGTTTTGCCATTCTTGATAAGACATTGAGTTGAAGTAAAATGACATTCTATTCCTTTGTCGCAGAATTGAGATATGGATAATAAGTTGTGCCTGAGTCCTTCTACAAGAGAGACTCTTTCAATGCACACTTTGTCTTTCTTGAGCTTTCCATATGCAACAACTTGACCTTTGTTATTATCACCAAATGTTACTGAGGGACCTCTTTCTTCATGAACATCTTCAATTAAGGATTCATCTCCAGTCATGTGTCGTGAGCACCCACTGTCGAGAATCCATTCATACGTTCTATCTTTAGAAGATCCAGCCATGAAGCAAAGAACCTAAAATATAGACATTTAAGCAGGTCCCCTTTATTCCTTTTGGGTCCTAGATTTAGTAACTTTTGACGACCCACTCTTGCTTGACCTTAGGATTTTTAAGTCCTTTGGCATTGGGAGTGAATCTCAAAAGGCATTCCACGGCCTTGTGTCCAAAACAATTACAAATTGAACAATGATGAAAGCCACTAGTCACATGAGTTTTTACAGACTCTTTACTTTTCTTTGGGATAGCATTCTTCTTTGGGTCAGATGAGCCAGCCTTAACAAAATCTTTCTTTTGAAATTTTGGTGCGCTTTTTCTAGTAGGGCGCATAGGGCTAGGAGGCACATGGCGATGAGGCACATGGCTCCTAGGCGCATAATGCGCATTAGTAGAAGGAGCGCGCTTTGTTTCAAGAATGATTTTGCTAGGAGATGGTTCATCTCTAGCTACTTCCTTCTCCTTAGATTTCCTAAATTGTTTCGTTGGGTAGACATAATGGAATGTTTGTCTCTTGACTTTTTCCTGTCCTTTACCCATTGAAATAGAATGTTTTTTCTTGGGAATTTCATGAGTTTGCTGAGGTGTAAATTCACTGTCTCTTTCAGCGCAGACCTCACACTTAAAGTTGTCACTAGTTGATGAGAATCCCAAGTCACTTTTATCACCACAGGCTTTTTGGGACTCAAAGATACTTTCCATAGTGACATAAGAATTGGACCACTCATTTGTAATCTTTTGAAGATCAGTAATTTGAGCAACCAATTCATCTTTTTGAACTTTAAGTAATGAGTTCTGTTCCTTTAGAAAAGTATTTTTAACAGTAAGAGGAGTCATGCTCTTTATCTGCTCCTTAAGGAGGGTGAGTTTAGATTTTAGAACAGTTTTCTCGGTCTTAAGCTGAGAAATTTCATCACATTATAGTGCTAAAGCTTCCTTCATTTTTCCAAATTTACTTATTACCTTTTCAGCTTCTAAGAACAATTTCTCTTGCTTGGCAATATCCTCATCATGAGAGATTACAGAGATTGGTTCAACTTGAGGTCTGATGTAGTTGCCTTTTCTGAGCTTGCTTCGTGCGCTCAGATCACATCTAGCAAATAACAATCCACCATCGCTTTGATTTGGAGTAATAAATCCTTGTTCAACAAGCTCGCTGATGGTTGGCCCTTTCTTCTTTTTCACTTCTTGAAAACCTGCTGATTTCTTGATAGGCTTATTCACGTCATTCATATCAGGAATATCTTTGAGTAGTCATCATCGGAATCATAAGTATCGACTTCATCATCATTTGCCATCAAGCACATGAGCCCATCATCAGTATCTTCATCGCTCTCTTCAGAGTCTGTTTCGATCCAGGTGTTATGCTCATTTATTGGTGATTCTTCTTCAGCAATCATTCCCTTGTGACGATTGGGGTCTGGGAGAGAATTTGGGAGTATGGCTGCTCTTCTTCTGCATGTATTCAAACTTGGGGATTGGGCAGCTTGAGGCAAAGTGTCCTGGTTTCCTGCAATTAAAACATACTAGTTCTTCTTTCCTTTTTGAGTCGCTGCTCCTAGTGAACTTTGGAGGAGCTCTGCTTGTAGATCCTTGAAATTTGCTGGAGGAGTTGGGTTTTGAGAACTTTCTGAACTTCTGAAATTTCTTCACAAATAAAGCGAAGTCTTCGTCATCCATATCTAATAGCTCAGAGGTAGAAATTTTGGGATCAGAACTTTTCTCAACTTGAACTTGAACTTGCGCAGGCGCTTCTTCTCTGTGCGCCACCATTGCAATGGACTTAGATTTTCCTTCAGTTTCACTGATGCGCTGAAGTTTGAGTTCATACACTTTAAGATTTGCGTAAAGATTTCTAAGTGTCCAAACATCTAAGGTTCCAGCATCTTCAAGGGTGCTAGATTTATGTAGGTATCTCGATCCAAAAGCAGCAAGGAAATTTGTATTCAATTCCTTATTAGAGAATTTCTTTCCAAGTGAAATACAGAGGTTTATGATTTCACAGTAACGTTCATAAGTCTGTCTTAGGGTTTCACCGGGGAGTTGAGAGAAATTATTGAATCTCTTTTGTACTTCGTATCTCTTGTTTTCTTTGCAAACAGTGTCTCCTTCACATGTACAAATTCAACTATCACTGATGTAGATCTATTGAAAACACGAAAAGCTTTTGAATGTTTAGCATACCCAACAAAAATACCTTCGTCCGCTTTAGCGTCGAATTTACCTCTATGCTCGTTTCCTTTGTAGAGGATATAGCATGTGCAGCCAAAGATCTTGAAGAATGCAATGTTGGGAGTTCTACCACGCCAAAGTTCATAAGGGGTCTTGTTATGGCGCTTGTTGATGAGTGAATGATTTTGAGTAAAGCATGCAGTGTTGATAGCTTCTTCCCAAAAGTACTTAGGCAATTTGGCTTCAGCTATCATCGTCTTTCCCGCTTCAATCAACGTCCTATTCTTTCTTTCCACAACACCATTTTGTTGAGGAACTCCAGCGGTTGAGAAGTTGTGATCTATCCCATGATCGTCGCAATATCGAGCAACACCGTTGTTCTTAAATTCTGTTCCATTGTCGGATCGAACACTAACGATGTCATTTTCTTTTTGGGTTTGGAGCAGTCTGAATAGAGTGGTAAGAATGTCATAACAATCATCTTTTGAGATCATCATTTCCACCCATGTGTATCTTGAATAATCATCCACCACAACTAAAGTATACTTGTTTCTTCTTAAGCTTGCGGTGGTAACTGGTCCAAAAAGATCAATGTGCAGCAGTTGCAAACATCTTGAAGTTGAGGGATTTGTCTTGCTGGAGAAAGACTGCTTTGATTGTTTGCCAAGTTGACAAGCTGCGCATTTGTTGTCATGATGATCAGCTACCTTGGGAAGTCCTTTGACAAGATTGTCCCTGCTGAGTTTTGATAGACATTTGAAGTTCAAGTGACTCATGCGCTTGTGCCATAGCCAACTATTTTCGCTCACACTTTTTGCTACAAAACAAAGATTAGTACTAGAGTTCATACTATGGAAATCAATAATATAAATATTTGTCTTACGATATCCCGTGAGTAAGATAGCTCCAGTTTTGCCATTCTTGATAAGACATTGAGTTGAAGTAAAATGACATTCTATTCCTTTGTCGCAGAATTGAGATATGGATAATAAGTTGTGCCTGAGTCCTTCTACAAGAGAGACTCTTTCAATGCACACTTTGTCTTTCTTGAGCTTTCCATATGCAACAACTTGACCTTTGTTATTATCACCAAATGTTACTGAGGGACCTCTTTCTTCATGAACATCTTCAATTAAGGATTCATCTCCAGTCATGTGTCGTGAGCACCCACTGTCGAGAATCCATTCATACGTTCTATCTTTAGAAGATCCAGCCATGAAGCAAAGAACCTAAAATATAGACATTTAAGCAGGTCCCCTTTATTCCTTTTGGGTCCTAGATTTAGTAACTTTTGACGACCCACTCTTGCTTGACCTTAGGATTTTTAAGTCCTTTGGCATTGGGAGTGAATCTCAAAAGGCATTCCACGGCCTTGTGTCCAAAACAATTACAAATTGAACAATGATGAAAGCCACTAGTCACATGAGTTTTTACAGACTCTTTACTTTTCTTTGGGATAGCATTCTTCTTTGGGTCAGATGAGCCAGCCTTAACAAAATCTTTCTTTTGAAATTTTGGTGCGCTTTTTCTAGTAGGGCGCATAGGGCTAGGAGGCACATGGCGATGAGGCACATGGCTCCTAGGCGCATAATGCGCATTAGTAGAAGGAGCGCGCTTTGTTTCAAGAATGATTTTGCTAGGAGATGGTTCATCTCTAGCTACTTCCTTCTCCTTAGATTTCCTAAATTGTTTCGTTGGGTAGACATAATGGAATGTTTGTCTCTTGACTTTTTCCTGTCCTTTACCCATTGAAATAGAATGTTTTTTCTTGGGAATTTCATGAGTTTGCTGAGGTGTAAATTCACCGTCTCTTTCAGCGCAGACCTCACACGTAAAGTTGTCACTAGTTGATGAGAATCCCAAGTCACTTTTATCACCACAGGCTTTTTGGGACTCAAAGATACTTTCCATAGTGACATAAGAATTGGACCACTCATTTGTAATCTTTTGAAGATCAGTAATTTGAGCAACCAATTCATCTTTTTGAACTTTAAGTAATGAGTTCTGTTCCTTTAGAAAAGTATTTTTAACAGTAAGAGGAGTCATGCTCTTTATCTGCTCCTTAAGGAGGGTGAGTTTAGATTTTAGAACAGTTTTCTCGGTCTTAAGCTGAGAAATTTCATCACATTATAGTGCTAAAGCTTCCTTCATTTTTCCAAATTTACTTATTACCTTTTCAGCTTCTAAGAACAATTTCTCTTGCTTGGCAATATCCTCATCATGAGAGATTACAGAGATTGGTTCAACTTGAGGTCTGATGTAGTTGCCTTTTCTGAGCTTGCTTCGTGCGCTCAGATCACATCTAGCAAATAACAATCCACCATCGCTTTGATTTGGAGTAATAAATCCTTGTTCAACAAGCTCGCTGATGGTTGGCCCTTTCTTCTTTTTCACTTCTTGAAAACCTGCTGATTTCTTGATAGGCTTATTCACGTCATTCATATCAGGAATATCTTTTGAGTAGTCATCATCGGAATCATAAGTATCGACTTCATCATCATTTGCCATCAAGCACATGAGCCCATCATCAGTATCTTCATCGCTCTCTTCAGAGTCTGTTTCGATCCAGGTGTTATGCTCATTTATTGGTGATTCTTCTTCAGCAATCATTCCCTTGTGACGATTGGGGTCTGGGAGAGAATTTGGGAGTATGGCTGCTCTTCTTCTGCATGTATTCAAACTTGGGGATTGGGCAGCTTGAGGCAAAGTGTCCTGGTTTCCTGCAATTAAAACATACTAGTTCTTCTTTCCTTTTTGAGTCGCTGCTCCTAGTGAACTTTGGAGGAGCTCTGCTTGTAGATCCTTGAAATTTGCTGGAGGAGTTGGGTTTTGAGAACTTTCTGAACTTCTGAAATTTCTTCACAAATAAAGCGAAGTCTTCGTCATCCATATCTAATAGCTCAGAGGTAGAAATTTTGGGATCAGAACTTTTCTCAACTTGAACTTGAACTTGCGCAGGCGCTTCTTCTCTGTGCGCCACCATTGCAATGGACTTAGATTTTCCTTCAGTTTCACTGATGCGCTGAAGTTTGAGTTCATACACTTTAAGATTTGCGTAAAGATTTCTAAGTGTCCAAACATCTAAGGTTCCAGCATCTTCAAGGGTGCTAGATTTATGTAGGTATCTCGATCCAAAAGCAGCAAGGAAATTTGTATTCAATTCCTTATTAGAGAATTTCTTTCCAAGTGAAATACAGAGGTTTATGATTTCACAGTAACGTTCATAAGTCTGTCTTAGGGTTTCACCGGGGAGTTGAGAGAAATTATTGAATCTCTTTTGTACTTCGTATCTCTTGTTTTCTTTGCAAACAGTGTCTCCTTCACATGTACAAATTCAACTATCACTGATGTAGATCTATTGAAAACACGAAAAGCTTTTGAATGTTTAGCATACCCAACAAAAATACCTTCGTCCGCTTTAGCGTCGAATTTACCTCTATGCTCGTTTCCTTTGTAGAGGATATAGCATGTGCAGCCAAAGATCTTGAAGAATGCAATGTTGGGAGTTCTACCACGCCAAAGTTCATAAGGGGTCTTGTTATGGCGCTTGTTGATGAGTGAATGATTTTGAGTAAAGCATGCAGTGTTGATAGCTTCTTCCCAAAAGTACTTAGGCAATTTGGCTTCAGCTATCATCGTCTTTCCCGCTTCAATCAACGTCCTATTCTTTCTTTCCACAACACCATTTTGTTGAGGAACTCCAGCGGTTGAGAAGTTGTGATCTATCCCATGATCGTCGCAATATCGAGCAACACCGTTGTTCTTAAATTCTGTTCCATTGTCGGATCGAACACTAACGATGTCATTTTCTTTTTGGGTTTGGAGCAGTCTGAATAGAGTGGTAAGAATGTCATAACAATCATCTTTTGAGATCATCATTTCCACCCATGTGTATCTTGAATAATCATCCACCACAACTAAAGTATACTTGTTTCTTCTTAAGCTTGCGGTGGTAACTGGTCCAAAAAGATCAATGTGCAGCAGTTGCAAACATCTTGAAGTTGAGGGATTTGTCTTGCTGGAGAAAGACTGCTTTGATTGTTTGCCAAGTTGACAAGCTGCGCATTTGTTGTCATGATGATCAGCTACCTTGGGAAGTCCTTTGACAAGATTGTCCCTGCTGAGTTTTGATAGACATTTGAAGTTCAAGTGACTCATGCGCTTGTGCCATAGCCAACTATTTTCGCTCACACTTTTTGCTACAAAACAAAGATTAGTACTAGAGTTCATACTATGGAAATCAATAATATAAATATTTGTCTTACGATATCCCGTGAGTAAGATAGCTCCAGTTTTGCCATTCTTGATAAGACATTGAGTTGAAGTAAAATGACATTCTATTCCTTTGTCGCAGAATTGAGATATGGATAATAAGTTGTGCCTGAGTCCTTCTACAAGAGAGACTCTTTCAATGCACACTTTGTCTTTCTTGAGCTTTCCATATGCAACAACTTGACCTTTGTTATTATCACCAAATGTTACTGAGGGACCTCTTTCTTCATGAACATCTTCAATTAAGGATTCATCTCCAGTCATGTGTCGTGAGCACCCACTGTCGAGAATCCATTCATACGTTCTATCTTTAGAAGATCCAGCCATGAAGCAAAGAACCTAAAATATAGACATTTAAGCAGGTCCCCTTTATTCCTTTTGGGTCCTAGATTTAGTAACTTTTGACGACCCACTCTTGCTTGACCTTAGGATTTTTAAGTCCTTTGGCATTGGGAGTGAATCTCAAAAGGCATTCCACGGCCTTGTGTCCAAAACAATTACAAATTGAACAATGATGAAAGCCACTAGTCACATGAGTTTTTACAGACTCTTTACTTTTCTTTGGGATAGCATTCTTCTTTGGGTCAGATGAGCCAGCCTTAACAAAATCTTTCTTTTGAAATTTTGGTGCGCTTTTTCTAGTAGGGCGCATAGGGCTAGGAGGCACATGGCGATGAGGCACATGGCTCCTAGGCGCATAATGCGCATTAGTAGAAGGAGCGCGCTTTGTTTCAAGAATGATTTTGCTAGGAGATGGTTCATCTCTAGCTACTTCCTTCTCCTTAGATTTCCTAAATTGTTTCGTTGGGTAGACATAATGGAATGTTTGTCTCTTGACTTTTTCCTGTCCTTTACCCATTGAAATAGAATGTTTTTTCTTGGGAATTTCATGAGTTTGCTGAGGTGTAAATTCACCGTCTCTTTCAGCGCAGACCTCACACGTAAAGTTGTCACTAGTTGATGAGAATCCCAAGTCACTTTTATCACCACAGGCTTTTTGGGACTCAAAGATACTTTCCATAGTGACATAAGAATTGGACCACTCATTTGTAATCTTTTGAAGATCAGTAATTTGAGCAACCAATTCATCTTTTTGAACTTTAAGTAATGAGTTCTGTTCCTTTAGAAAAGTATTTTTAACAGTAAGAGGAGTCATGCTCTTTATCTGCTCCTTAAGGAGGGTGAGTTTAGATTTTAGAACAGTTTTCTCGGTCTTAAGCTGAGAAATTTCATCACATTATAGTGCTAAAGCTTCCTTCATTTTTCCAAATTTACTTATTACCTTTTCAGCTTCTAAGAACAATTTCTCTTGCTTGGCAATATCCTCATCATGAGAGATTACAGAGATTGGTTCAACTTGAGGTCTGATGTAGTTGCCTTTTCTGAGCTTGCTTCGTGCGCTCAGATCACATCTAGCAAATAACAATCCACCATCGCTTTGATTTGGAGTAATAAATCCTTGTTCAACAAGCTCGCTGATGGTTGGCCCTTTCTTCTTTTTCACTTCTTGAAAACCTGCTGATTTCTTGATAGGCTTATTCACGTCATTCATATCAGGAATATCCTTTGAGTAGTCATCATCGGAATCATAAGTATCGACTTCATCATCATTTGCCATCAAGCACATGAGCCCATCATCAGTATCTTCATCGCTCTCTTCAGAGTCTGTTTCGATCCAGGTGTTATGCTCATTTATTGGTGATTCTTCTTCAGCAATCATTCCCTTGTGACGATTGGGGTCTGGGAGAGAATTTGGGAGTATGGCTGCTCTTCTTCTGCATGTATTCAAACTTGGGGATTGGGCAGCTTGAGGCAAAGTGTCCTGGTTTCCTGCAATTAAAACATACTAGTTCTTCTTTCCTTTTTGAGTCGCTGCTCCTAGTGAACTTTGGAGGAGCTCTGCTTGTAGATCCTTGAAATTTGCTGGAGGAGTTGGGTTTTGAGAACTTTCTGAACTTCTGAAATTTCTTCACAAATAAAGCGAAGTCTTCGTCATCCATATCTAATAGCTCAGAGGTAGAAATTTTGGGATCAGAACTTTTCTCAACTTGAACTTGAACTTGCGCAGGCGCTTCTTCTCTGTGCGCCACCATTGCAATGGACTTAGATTTTCCTTCAGTTTCACTGATGCGCTGAAGTTTGAGTTCATACACTTTAAGATTTGCGTAAAGATTTCTAAGTGTCCAAACATCTAAGGTTCCAGCATCTTCAAGGGTGCTAGATTTATGTAGGTATCTCGATCCAAAAGCAGCAAGGAAATTTGTATTCAATTCCTTATTAGAGAATTTCTTTCCAAGTGAAATACAGAGGTTTATGATTTCACAGTAACGTTCATAAGTCTGTCTTAGGGTTTCACCGGGGAGTTGAGAGAAATTATTGAATCTCTTTTGTACTTCGTATCTCTTGTTTTCTTTGCAAACAGTGTCTCCTTCACATGTACAAATTCAACTATCACTGATGTAGATCTATTGAAAACACGAAAAGCTTTTGAATGTTTAGCATACCCAACAAAAATACCTTCGTCCGCTTTAGCGTCGAATTTACCTCTATGCTCGTTTCCTTTGTAGAGGATATAGCATGTGCAGCCAAAGATCTTGAAGAATGCAATGTTGGGAGTTCTACCACGCCAAAGTTCATAAGGGGTCTTGTTATGGCGCTTGTTGATGAGTGAATGATTTTGAGTAAAGCATGCAGTGTTGATAGCTTCTTCCCAAAAGTACTTAGGCAATTTGGCTTCAGCTATCATCGTCTTTCCCGCTTCAATCAACGTCCTATTCTTTCTTTCCACAACACCATTTTGTTGAGGAACTCCAGCGGTTGAGAAGTTGTGATCTATCCCATGATCGTCGCAATATCGAGCAACACCGTTGTTCTTAAATTCTGTTCCATTGTCGGATCGAACACTAACGATGTCATTTTCTTTTTGGGTTTGGAGCAGTCTGAATAGAGTGGTAAGAATGTCATAACAATCATCTTTTGAGATCATCATTTCCACCCATGTGTATCTTGAATAATCATCCACCACAACTAAAGTATACTTGTTTCTTCTTAAGCTTGCGGTGGTAACTGGTCCAAAAAGATCAATGTGCAGCAGTTGCAAACATCTTGAAGTTGAGGGATTTGTCTTGCTGGAGAAAGACTGCTTTGATTGTTTGCCAAGTTGACAAGCTGCGCATTTGTTGTCATGATGATCAGCTACCTTGGGAAGTCCTTTGACAAGATTGTCCCTGCTGAGTTTTGATAGACATTTGAAGTTCAAGTGACTCATGCGCTTGTGCCATAGCCAACTATTTTCGCTCACACTTTTTGCTACAAAACAAAGATTAGTACTAGAGTTCATACTATGGAAATCAATAATATAAATATTTGTCTTACGATATCCCGTGAGTAAGATAGCTCCAGTTTTGCCATTCTTGATAAGACATTGAGTTGAAGTAAAATGACATTCTATTCCTTTGTCGCAGAATTGAGATATGGATAATAAGTTGTGCCTGAGTCCTTCTACAAGAGAGACTCTTTCAATGCACACTTTGTCTTTCTTGAGCTTTCCATATGCAACAACTTGACCTTTGTTATTATCACCAAATGTTACTGAGGGACCTCTTTCTTCATGAACATCTTCAATTAAGGATTCATCTCCAGTCATGTGTCGTGAGCACCCACTGTCGAGAATCCATTCATACGTTCTATCTTTAGAAGATCCAGCCATGAAGCAAAGAACCTAAAATATAGACATTTAAGCAGGTCCCCTTTATTCCTTTTGGGTCCTAAATTTAGTAACTTTTGATGACCCACTCTTGCTTGACCTTAGGATTTTTAAGTCCTTTGGCATTGGGAGTGAATCTCAAAAGGCATTCCACGGCCTTGTGTCCAAAACAATTACAAATTGAACAATGATGAAAGCCACTAGTCACATGAGTTTTTACAGACTCTTTACTTTTCTTTGGGATAGCGTTCTTCTTTGGGTCAGATGAGCCAGCCTTAACAAAATCTTTGTTTTGAAATTTTGGTGCGCTTTTTCTAGTAGGGCGCATAGGGCTAGGAGGCACATGGCGATGAGGCACATGGCTCCTAGGCGCATAATGCGTATTAGTAGAAGGAGCGCGCTTTGTTTCAAGAATGATTTTGCTAGGAGATGGTTCATCTGTAGCTACTTCCTTCTCCTTAGATTTCCAAATTGTTTCGTTGGGTAGACATAATGGAATGTTTGTCTCTTGACTTTTTCCTGTCCTTTACCCATTGAAATAGAATGTTTTTTCTTGGGAATTTCATGAGTTTGCTGAGGTGTAAATTCACTGTCTCTTTCAGCGCAGACCTCACACTTAAAGTTGTCACTAGTTGATGAGAATCCCAAGTCACTTTTATCACCACAGACTTTTTGGGACTCAAAGATACTTTCCATAGTGACATAAGAATTGGACCACTCATTTGTAATCTTTTGAAGATCAGTAATTTGAGCAACCAATTCATCTTTTGGAACTTTAAGTAATGAGTTCTGTTCCTTTAGAAAAGTATTTTCAACAGTAAGAGGAGTCATGCTCTTTATCTGCTCCTTAAGGAGGGTGAGTTTAGATTTTAGAACAGTTTTCTCGGTCTTAAGCTGAGAAATTTCATCACATTATAGTGCTAAAGCTTCCTTCATTTTTCCAAATTTACTTATTACCTTTTCAGCTTCTAAGAACAATTTCTCTTGCTTGGCAATATCCTCATCATGAGAGATTACAGAGATTGGTTCAACTTGAGGTCTGATGTAGTTGCCTTTTCTGAGCTTGCTTCGTGCGCTCAGATCACATCTAGCAAATAACAATCCACCATCGCTTTGATTTGGAGTAATAAATCCTTGTTCAACAAGCTCGCTGATGGTTGGCCCTTTCTTCTTTTTCACTTCTTGAAAACCTGCTGATTTCTTGATAGGCTTATTCACGTCATTCATATCAGGAATATCCTTTGAGTAGTCATCATCGGAATCATAAGTATCGACTTCATCATCATTTGCCATCAAGCACATGAGCCCATCATCAGTATCTTCATCGCTCTCTTCAAAGTCTGTTTCGATCCAGGTGTTATGCTCATTTATTGGTGATTCTTCTTCAGCAATCATTCCCTTGTAACGATTGGGGTCTGGGAGAGAATTTGGGAGTATGACTGCTCTTCTTCTGCATGTATTCAAACTTGGGGATTGGGCAGCTTGAGGCAAAGTGTCCTGGTTTCCTGCAATTAAAACATACTAGTTCTTCTTTCCTTTTTGAGTCGCTGCTCCTAGTGAACTTTGGAGGAGCTCTGCTTGTAGATCCTTGAAATTTGCTGGAGGAGTTGGGTTTTGAGAACTTTCTGAACTTCTGAAATTTCTTCACAAATAAAGCGAAGTCTTCGTCATCCATATCTAATAGCTCAGAGGTAGAAATTTTGGGATCAGAACTTTTCTCAACTTGAACTTGAACTTGCGCAGGCGCTTCTTCTCTGTGCGCCACCATTGCAATGGACTTAGATTTTCCTTCAGTTTCACTGATGCGCTGAAGTTTGAGTTCATACACTTTAAGATTTGCGTAAAGATTTCTAAGTGTCCAAACATCTAAGGTTCCAGCATCTTCAAGGGTGCTAGATTTATGTAGGTATCTCGATCCAAAAGCAGCAAGGAAATTTGTATTCAATTCCTTATTAGAGAATTTCTTTCCAAGTGAAATACAGAGGTTTATGATTTCACAGTAACGTTCATAAGTCTGTCTTAGGGTTTCACCGGGAGTTGAGAGAAATTATTGAATCTCTTTTGTACTTCGTATCTCTTGTTTTCTTTGCAAACAGTGTCTCCTTCACATGTACAGATTCAACTATCACTGATGTAGATCTATTGAAAGCACGAAAAGCTTTTGAATGTTTAGCATACCCAACAAAAATACCTTCGTCCGCTTTAGCGTCGAATTTACCTCTATGCTCGTTTCCTTTGTAGAGGATATAGCATGTGCAGCTAAAGATCTTGAAGAATGCAATGTTGGGAGTTCTACCACGCCAAAGTTCATAAGGGGTCTTGTTATGGCGCTTGTTGATGAGTGAATGATTTTGAGTAAAGCATGCAGTGTTGATAGCTTCTTCCCAAAAGTACTTAGGCAATTTGGCTTCAGCTATCATCGTCTTTCCCGCTTCAATCAACGTCCTATTCTTTCTTTCCACAACACCATTTTGTTGAGGAACTCCAGCGGTTGAGAAGTTGTGATCTATCCCATGATCGTCGCAATATCGAGCAACACCGTTGTTCTTAAATTCTGTTCCATTGTCGGATCGAACACTAACGATGTCATTTTCTTTTTGGGTTTGGAGCAGTCTGAATAGAGTGGTAAGAATGTCATAACAATCATCTTTTGAGATCATCATTTCCACCCATGTGTATCTTGAATAATCATCCACCACAACTAAAGTATACTTGTTTCTTCTTAAGCTTGCGGTAGTAACTGGTCCAAAAAGATCAATGTGCAGCAGTTGCAAACATCTTGAAGTTGAGGGATTTGTCTTGCTGGAGAAAGACTGCTTTGATTGTTTGCCAAGTTGACAAGCTGCGCATTTGTTGTCATGATGATCAGCTACCTTGGGAAGTCCTTGACAAGATTGTCCCTGCTGAGTTTTGATAGACATTTGAAGTTCAAGTGACTCATGCGCTTGTGCCATAGCCAACTATTTTCGCTCACACTTTTTGCTACAAAACAAAGATTAGTACTAGAGTTCATACTATGGAAATCAATAATATAAATATTTGTCTTACGATATCCCGTGAGTAAGATAGCTCCAGTTTTGCCATTCTTGATAAGACATTGAGTTGAAGTAAAATGACATTCTATTCCTTTGTCGCAGAATTGAGATATGGATAATAAGTTGTGCCTGAGTCCTTCTACAAGAGAGACTCTTTCAATGCACACTTTGTCTTTCTTGAGCTTTCCATATGCAACAACTTGACCTTTGTTATTATCACCAAATGTTACCGAGGGACCTCTTTCTTCATGAACATCTTCAATTAAGGATTCATCTCCAGTCATGTGTCGTGAGCACCCACTGTCGAGAATCCATTCATACGTTCTATCTTTAGAAGATCCAGCCATGAAGCAAAGAACCTAAAATATAGACATTTAAGCAGGTCCCCTTTATTCCTTTTGGGTCCTAGATTTAGTAACTTTTGATGACCCACTCTTGCTTGACCTTAGGATTTTTAAGTCCTTTGGCATTGGGAGTGAATCTCAAAAGGCATTCCACGGCCTTGTGTCCAAAACAATTACAAATTGAATAATGATGAAAGCCACTAGTCACATGAGTTTTTACAGACTCTTTACTTTTCTTTGGGATAGCGTTCTTCTTTGGGTCAGATGAGCCAGCCTTAACAAAATCTTTCTTTTGAAATTTTGGTGCGCTTTTTCTAGTAGGGCGCATAGGGCTAGGAGGCACATGGCGATGAGGCACATGGCTCCTAGGCGCATAATGCGCATTAGTAGAAGGAGCGCGCTTTGTTTCAAGAATGATTTTGCTAGGAGATGGTTCATCTGTAGCTACTTCCTTCTCCTTAGATTTCCCAAATTGTTTCGTTGGGTAGACATAATGGAATGTTTGTCTCTTGACTTTTTCCTGTCCTTTACCCATTGAAATAGAATGTTTTTTCTTGGGAATTTCATGAGTTTGCTGAGGTGTAAATTCACTGTCTCTTTCAGCGCAGACCTCACACTTAAAGTTGTCACTAGTTGATGAGAATCCCAAGTCACTTTTATCACCACAGGCTTTTTGGGACTCAAAGATACTTTCCATAGTGACATAAGAATTGGACCACTCATTTGTAATCTTTTGAAGATCAGTAATTTGAGCAACCAATTCATCTTTTTGAACTTTAAGTAATGAGTTCTGTTCCTTTAGAAAAGTATTTTCAACAGTAAGAGGAGTCATGCTCTTTATCTGCTCCTTAAGGAGGGTGAGTTTAGATTTTAGAACAGTTTTCTCGGTCTTAAGCTGAGAAATTTCATCACATTATAGTGCTAAAGCTTCCTTCATTTTTCCAAATTTACTTATTACCTTTTCAGCTTCTAAGAACAATTTCTCTTGCTTGGCAATATCCTCATCATGAGAGATTACAGAGATTGGTTCAACTTGAGGTCTGATGTAGTTGCCTTTTCTGAGCTTGCTTCGTGCGCTCAGATCACATCTAGCAAATAACAATCCACCATCGCTTTGATTTGGAGTAATAAATCCTTGTTCAACAAGCTCGCTGATGGTTGGCCCTTTCTTCTTTTTCACTTCTTGAAAACCTGCTGATTTCTTGATAGGCTTATTCACGTCATTCATATCAGGAATATCCTTTGAGCAGTCATCATCGGAATCATAAGTATCGACTTCATCATCATTTGCCATCAAGCACATGAGCCCATCATCAGTATCTTCATCGCTCTCTTCAGAGTCTGTTTCGATCCAGGTGTTATGCTCATTTACTGGTGATTCTTCTTCAGCAATCATTCCCTTGTGACGATTGGGTCTGGGAGAGAATTTGGGAGTATGGCTGCTCTTCTTCTGCATGTATTCAAACTTGGGGATTGGGCAGCTTGAGGCAAAGTGTCCTGGTTTCCTGCAATTAAAACATACTAGTTCTTCTTTCCTTTTTGAGTCGCTGCTCCTAGTGAACTTTGTAGGAGCTCTGCTTGTAGATCCTTGAAATTTGCTGGAGGAGTTGGGTTTTGAGAACTTTCTGAACTTCTGAAATTTCTTCACAAATAAAGCGAAGTCTTCGTCATCCATATCTAATAGCTCAGAGGTAGAAATTTTGGGATCAGAACTTTTCTCAACTTGAATTTGAACTTGCGCAGGAGCTTCTTCTCTGTGCGCCACCATTGCAATGGACTTAGATTTTCCTTCAGTTTCACTGATGTGCTGAAGTTTGAGTTCATACACTTTAAGATTTGCGTAAAGATTTCTAAGTGTCCAAACATCTAAGGTTCCAGCATCTTCAAGGGTGCTAGATTTATGTAGGTATCTCGATCCAAAAGCAGCAAGGAAATTTGTATTCAATTCCTTATTAGAGAATTTCTTTCCAAGTGAAATACAGAGGTTTATGATTTCACAGTAACGTTCATAAGTCTGTCTTAGGGTTTCACCGGGGAGTTGAGAGAAATTATTGAATCTCTTTTGTACTTCGTATCTCTTGTTTTCTTTGCAAACAGTGTCTCCTTCGATATGCTCTTCGATAGCATCCCATAATTCATTTGCAGTAGCACAATGCATGACTTGCTGTTTCATAGCCGTGCTTAGAGTGCTAAGAAGAATGTTTCTAGCTTTCCCATCATTAGCAACTCTTCTAGTTTCTTCTTCATTCCATTCTTCCTTTGGTTTCAGAATAGATGGTTGAGCAGCGTTGGTGTGTGGATTAGGATTCGCCTTCATTGGAATATAAGGTCCATAAACTACAGTGTCATGGAGCCTTTCATCAATTGAGTTGAGATGGGTCAGGATGCTGAATTTCCACACGTCGAAATGATCTTCATCAAAGACTGGAACATGTGTATAGTTAGCAGTTGCCATAGGTTTTGTGTTTGCCATATCGAATCGGCACCCAAACTGTTAAGCTTGAAAAACAGAAATGTTTTATAAAGGTGTTTGTTCTGATACCACTTGTTGGTCCCAGAAGGGCAACAAGGGTATGAAAAATGCTAGAGGGGGGGGGGGGGGAGAATAGCGTTTTAAAATTCTTTTCAAACCCTTTTGCAAATCAATGGCAAATGCGCACGACTCTTAATTTGGCTAAGTATAGCGCGCAGCAAGAGTGTGAAATGCACAGCAGAAATTTAAAGCAATCACTTATGCACAGGGAGATGCGCAGAAGTGTAAATACGCACGCACTAAGATATGGTTTAAAGAGTGGCGCAAAATGGAACTAAGGCAATAAGCACACAAACACAATTCAATCTGCGCAATAAGATGTACAAGATCAAACAAAGCAATATATCAGAAATGATTTAATGTAGAAAGCAAAACAGATAATAGAGACAAGCTATTTGGAGAGGTTCGATCGGGAAAAGATCTACGTACTCTACCAATATGGTTAGTCTTGGATTTCTAATGGAGATCTTATAATAAGAGAGAGTTACAAGTGTGAGAGCCCGCGCTCGAAAGCCGAACCGCGAAATGATCGTCCCGCGAGGGCGATTCGGGTCCGTTTCGTGCTAATGCTCTTTTGGAAATGCGCTCGGTTCTCACACAATGGTTTCCTCTCGATGGAATGAAACAGTCAAGAGTCGCCACCTCATTTTATTTTAGGAAAAACGAAGATAAAACCTTTTTTAGAGAAAGTGGGTTCGGGGGCTAAGTTAAGAGAAGAGAAGGGGTTAGGAACTCTCCTCGCCCGTGATGGTCTCTAGCATGCATGCCACGTAGATTCAATTTTATGCTTTTTATGCCTTGGTTTTATGCCCTAACAAAAATGGTGATTAATATATGAGGAGGCCTCCCTAATCTAGGTATGTTTGCTTTAATTCACAAATGAGAGTCGGTTTGGGTGGACTCACACTTGGTTTTGGAAATGGTTTAGCATTCACATCCATTAAAGGAAATACACAAAGGGGTGGGGGATTAATTTTTACAATGGTGAACAAAAAGGGAAACAAATCCCATAAAACAAAGAATGTCCAAACTCCGTCCCCAAACATTTAGGGACTGCTGTGTTCTTCTTCTCTGTGTACCTGCTCTTATGCTTGCACAATCTGGAAAGTGAATGTTAATAAAAGTCCCTCACACATTTACCATCAACCATGATTTTTCCTCTGATTTTAGGAGCATGTTATGGTGTCCAAACAAGGCATGCAAGATAGAACTTTCAACAGCCTAATCTGACAGATATTCATACTTCCACAAAAGATCCACTTTGTGCATCATGAAAACGGGTAAATCATGGGGAACACTAAACATGAAAGTTATTCCTAACATATCAAAGTTTAGATCTGGAGCATTTCAAAGCCATCAAGCAAGATTAGGTCACACAAAACACCTCTGACATTTTGGTGTCAGAACAGGAAGTATGCTAATCTGAGAACAGAGAGTTGGAACAAAAAATGGAAAGAACCTCTTCCACTTAGGGTAAAAATAATATATTTACATGATAATATTCCTCTGTTTGTTTAGAACAAAATCCTTTTTGTGGTCTAAGACCAAAACCCAAGTTCGCTATGCACAAATAGAGCAACAAGACAGAAAGGTGCAGATGGACAGTCTGCTGGAAATCTACAAAAGGGATGAAAACGCCAATGAAAACTAACTCAAATGAGATTCTATGAACATGAAACTTTGGATACACATAGGTCTATATGTGAACAACACAAAACAACAGCCATTTGAGCATTTAATCATGGTATATCATCATTTAGAGAGAAGAACAACAAGAGTATCAACATTACATCTTTTGGACATCAAATGGGGGTCTAGCCTAACAAGTGGCTAGACCATTTTCAAAATCACATAAGGATCTACATTTTACATGGATGAACTTTACAAGAACAAGATATTACCTAGATGTGCTTCCTTTGCTTCCAAAGGAAGACTTTTTTGTTGCTTTTCTTAAGGTGTTTGCCTTAGATTGAAAGAGTGTTTAAGTGAGTTGTTTTTGCTTGTGTTTGGTGTGTGTTTTGGGGTGGTGCTATGGTGGTGTAGTGGTGGGTTAATGACTGGGATTTGAGGGGGTTGTGGATGCTTGGGAGAGAGCCAAAAGGGCTGAATATGGAATGAAGTGAGTTGGAGGGTTGTGTATGAAGTGTGGGTGAGTTCTTCTTTGTAAAATGGATGAGGGGGGTGGTGATATGGAGGAGGAAGGTTGTCAAATGACCTTAGGTCACCCTTGCTAGGCTTAGGAGCCATTTTACGGGTCATCTACCCGGGTAGGAGCAGCTGGGAAGGGATTAAAGTTGATGTGAATGGCCAAGTTGGTGAAGAACAAACTGCAGGTCTGGAGCTCCCATAGTAGCCATACGGCTTGGACTGGTGGTCGGGGAGATTTGACTTTGCCACGTGTCGCGCTCCGATTTGACCATTCTCTATCCACTTGGCCAACCACCTTCATCCACTTGCTGGAATGTGGTTGGGCATCATTACTCTTACTTGAATGCTTTGACGTGAATGAGCCACAATTCTGCTTCTGGTATTGGTTCCGTAACAGTCCAAGATTTGTCCGAATGCGCGCATAACGATGTTTCGGTTGTCCGCGGTCCCAACATGAAAGTTGCGTGAAATAATCCCATGGTCACGTACGTCTATCTGAAATATGTTAATGAGCAAGGAATGACAATTATACATTTTTAATGCACAGAATGGATAATAACGAGCAGTTCTAAGGGTGCGGGCCCCGTTTTCGGGTCCCGCCACTCAAAAATTGAAGTACATGCCTGTTTACTCGCTTTTTCGCTCTGATCATGAATTTGAAGTCCGTTAATCCATTCGATACACCGATAAGGCTCACGGCACTCCCGCATAGCCAAATCGAGGGTTCTAGGTCAATTTTAGGGTTTAGACCGATTAAAAGGGTTTGATGAGAGGTACGAGATCGGGGTATCTACAACAAGTTACAACGATTTAGAACAAACTAACTCAAAGATCTATAATCTATGAAAAAACAAAATCCTAGACAATAACCGGTGTTTCTCTAGAAGTATGATCGATGAGATCGGAACTTCAAGAGGTATGTGTGTGAATCAGAAATCTGGGCCCTTTGAATCTATAAGATGGAGAGCACAAGATTCTGGTGAAGCAAGGCTGTTTAGGATCTGGGCTTGGATGAATATGAAGGTGAAGGTTGTTCTTGAGAATTCTGGAAATGAGCAAACAATCTTCAAATCTTCAAACTTTCTCTTTGGAAGCAAAAGCACAAGCAACTTGGAAAATAAGGAAGAGCTAGCTATTTATAGTGGAGCTCCAAGAACTAGCCGGGAGCTTCAGCAAGGACGATGTGCTGTCACAACGTGATTGGTGCGCAGCTGTCCTTTATAGCCGTTGGAGACAGCAAGTTGAGAGACTTCAAATTTCTTCTAGAAGGATGACAGCTGTCTACTTTTTGAATTTCAAACATGAGGCGCGTCTCCATCTACGTGTATGCTGAGTGTGCATGTTTTGTTGTTTGTCCACATCAGCACTTTGACTCATTCCAATAAGCGTACCTTTACAAGACGCTTTCCAAGCTGAACAAAGGTGAGGTCAGAAACAAGAGATTTGACTAAGGCAGATCTGTGCTGCGCATGAAATCCATGCGCGTTGATGTGCGTAGAGGGTGCTGCGCATGAGGGTCATGCGCATCACACTTACGCATTTGCATATGTGACCTCAAATCCAAAGCTTCAGCCCTAAATACTAAGCCTAGTCTATAAAGAGGACTTAGCTAAAAAATGAAGTTATAAAACTTCTTACATAGGGTCCTAAAGTCCTTAAAACAAACTTAGGTGATGGTATCAATCAATTCTAACATAAGTAGGAGGGTTAAGTAATAAGCATACCCAACAAGTTTTATAAATACTTCAACCCTTCATGTTCTACTGATTAAAAGAAAAATCAGTTCTCCCCAGAATCTTCCCCCTTTCAAAATTCCTCAAGGAATCTAAGATGGCCCCAAAAAGAACGTATGACGACGCATTCCCCGAAGAAGTGGATTCAGATGTTGAAAACCAAGCTGAAGATTCAGATTCATCAAGTAACAGTGATTCTATGTTTCCTTCGAAGCGCCGTTCATTTTTTCCGGCGGAGGAGTCACCATCCGACAGCAACGAAGAATTTTCAGAGCCAGATCCTATTTTTAGCGAGAATGAGTTCTCAAATAGTGAAGATCGTGATTCTAATGAAAACAATGAGGAGAGCGAAGACGAAGATGACGATGAAGAGGACAGAGGTGTCATAACTGTTGATGATCCTGGATATGAAGGGGATGAAGAATGGGAGGAAGAAAATCAAGACCAAGATTGTGATCTTTTTTAAGACTCAGTAATTCTTCTTTTGCTTTTGTAAAGGTCAGGCCCCCGGCCATGTTGTGGGGGTCCCTTTTGTTCATCTATAATGAAATTTTAGCCTTTCTTGTCGCCATTTCCCTTGCTCTGTTTCTTCCATGGCTTGCTACCTTCAATTTTGGCTTGTAAGTAGACAAGAAACCGTTATCTCGGAATGTAACTGTGGGGGAGCATACTTTAACCATTCCATCTCGGCCATAACTAACTTCGTCGAGATGTCAGCCTGTTGATATCGTCCTCGTCTAGTACATGTGTTGGCCTGGCAATAATCGACTGTTCACTATTTCGAATGGCGGTTAGGCCATGTCAAACGCCTGTCTAATCCCAATTATTTCAAATGGCGCACGTGCTTTAATGATGTGACATTCATCTTAGAAACGTGGCCCATTTAATGCGGGACATGATGGGTTCCTGGATGTACGTACAGCCCATGGATCGCGGGTTAAAACCTGGTCAAACCCGAACTGTAATTTTTTTGACCCGTCCTATATACACGCTAGAAAACCCTCGAAATCTCACATTTTCAAATTTTTACCCAAGAGAACAGTGCGTCCATCACCGGGGAGTCTTCGAAGATATCGATTTCCGTTGCAAATCTCACCACTCCGTTCCGATCGTCTTCATTTGCTCCATCGGCTAACCCCTTTTCTCCGATTACATCTCCGACAAAGGTACTGTTCCGACCCTTTTCGCCCTTTCTGCTATTTCTGCCATTGTTAGGGTTTTAGAACTGTAAAGCTTCAACCTTTTACCTTTTTGCACTTTGATTCTAAGTGGACCTGTCTTTAGGATAGCTTTCGTTCTTCTTGTTATGTCTGGTACCCCAAATTTTGATCCCGACGCCATGTACGGTTTTTACGAGCGAAATAATAGGATATATATGAAGTCGGAGGGGATATGGAAAATATTGTCTCTAATGGCGACTGGTGACCTGTTATTTCTGAATAACACCCCTAGGGATGACGTTAGGTACCCCTCAGGTCTGTTTGCCCCAAGATCTCTTAGTTGTAGTGCGGACGACGTTGTGCTCCTTAGTACATTTGACGCCATTGTGCAACACATTTTCCTTCATTATGTTAAAGATAAATCGGATTTCCGATCTCGATTTGAGGGCCTTCCTTGGCCCCAGAAGTTGAATCGGGGGGGGGGGGGGGGGGGGAAGGTCACCTCGTCCTCGTCACGGGATGATTCTAACCCGTTGATTGCTACAGGTATGGCTGAGAAAGGTGCTGCCGTAAGAATAGTGGATATTGTAGATACCCCGGGAGGGGCCACAGCTCGGATAGAGCACGCGAGCACTTCCTAGGATGTCTATTCGTGTTTTAATTTGTTAGAGTCGCCACCTATGTTTTAGAGGAACATAAGAAAAACCTAATATTTAGCCTAAGTTTGATACGAAAACAGAGATTCTTGTTATGAGGTTCGGGGGTTAGGTTACGAGATGGGAAGTACTTAAACACCCATCTCGCCCGACTAATGTCGGTCTTGCTTGATCAAAGTCTACATAAATAAAATTTTCTTCCTATTCTTAATGTTGATAAAAGGGGGTTTTAAATGGTTTTTTGGAATGTAGGGAGATAACTCCTCGACTAGCTTCAATGAAGTGAAGTAATCTTTGGTGTCATGTCCCAAAATGATTTGGGTGATTGCACTTTTGATTGAAGTAAAAGAGAGAAGAGATGAAGTAGAGAAGAAAGGGAAAAAAATGGACTTTTACCTATACTTTGAAGACCTTCAAACACTTCTTGGTGAATTACTTGAAAAAGCCTTGGAAATGATTTCGGTATAGTTTTTGTAAAGAGAATTTTTGGTCACTTGAAATGGTGGAAAAGGGATGCTTTTATAGGTGAAAACAAAGTGTTTTTGGTGCCAAAACTCAGTCACCAAGAAATCTTTCCTGGGAAAAAACATGTAAAATGAGCAAGGGAGAGATTCTTGGACAGAAATCTGTAACTGACGCACAGAGGCGCGCGCTTCCAACCTCGGGTGCAGAAGGGGCGCGCTTCTGGCTCCTATGGTCGGAGGCGCGTGACTAAGAGAAGGCATTTTCGATAGAATGGACTAGAAAGTTAGCCCTGTTATTTAGTTTAGTCCCTAGACTTAACAAAGTCAGTCAAGAACTTAACGGAAATAACCGAAACTAACGAGAAACACTTAAAAGAGGGAGAAACACAAGATCAACCGTGCAATCAGGGTGAGCGGTCCAAGGCGGGGTGTCTACAGAGACCCTCAGCGACGTAGATTGCAAAGCAAAACGCGTCGACGAAAGAAAGTACACCCGCTGAGGACATCACTAAGAAAGAAAAAAAAAGCAAAGACTCGATGAAAGCAGGAATTTGAAATTATGAGAGATAGGGGTGCGCTCCCTGTGTGAGCGGCTTTTGTTGATAGAGGAGGTGGAATGATCTGTTGGTAAATCCGCTGGTTGAATCCGTTAGTGAATCCATTGGATGAGCTCGTTGGTGAGCCCTTGTTGACGAATCCGTTAGTGAATCCGTTGGATGAGTCCGTTAGTAAATTCTATTGACGAATCCGTTAGTGAATTCGTTTGATGAATCCGTTGGTGAATCCCTTAAATGAGTCCGTTAGCAAACTCCATCGACGAATCCGTTAGTGAATCCATTTGATGAATCCGTTGGTGAATCCCTTGTTGACGAATCCGTTAGTGAGTCCATTGGATGAGTCCGTTAGTAAACTCTGTCGATAAATCCGTTAGTGAATCCGTTCGATGAATCCTTTGGTGAATCCCTTGAATGAGTCCGTTAGTAAACTCTATTGACGAATCCGTTACTGAATCCATTCGATGAATCCGTTGGTGAATCCCTTGAATGAGTCCGTTAGTAAACTCCGTTGACGAATCCGTTAGTGAATCTGTTTGATGAATCCGTTGGTGAATCCCTTAAATGAGTCTGTTAGTAAACTCTGTCGACGAATCCGTTAGTGAATCCGTTTGATGAATCCGTTTGTGAATCCCTTGAATGAGTCCGTTAGTGAAACCTTGTTGATGAATCCGTTAGTGAACTCTTGTTGATGAATCCGTTAGTGAATCCGTTTGATGAATCCGTTAGTGAATCCCTTGAATGAGTCCGTTAGTGAACCCTTATTGACGAATCTGTTAGTGAATCCGTTTGATAAATCCGTTAGTGAATCCCTTGAATGAGTCCGTTAGTGAACCGTTGTTGACGAATCCGTTAGTGAATCCCTTGAATGAGTCCGTTAGTGAACTCTGTTGACGAATCCGTTAGTGAATCCGTTATGTTGCTTAAGAAGTGGTGATTTCAGTGGATCCCCGTGGACCGAATTGCTGTTTGTAGCTGTATGCTGTTCGGAGCTGTACTTGCTGTTGACTTTATGACTTTTGTGGAGTGCGGGCACAGTTGACTGCGGACCGAAAATATGTTTCCTTTTTAGGGAGGAAAATGTCGAGATTGACCTTGACTTTTGTGACCGTTGGATTTAATGGTGTCCGTTATGGAGTTTCTGTACCCAAAATGCCCCAAGAGTGGTGCTGAAACTCGGGGGAGAGTGGGGGAGCATTGATGTGATGCCTTTATTTCTGCATGGGAAATTGAACTTGGGCCTGACAGGACACGGGAGGCGCCCGCGTCTGAGAGCTGATGTGGGACGCACCCGCGTCTTATGAGGGTAGCGGGAGGCGCGCGCTTTGCGCATAAGTTCAGTATAAGGGCAGAAACTGTCCATTCTGTTCGGACTAGGTTCAAAAATTGCTCAAACTCTCTGCATTCTGAGTCAAATTTTTTGCAAGGAAATCATCCCAAAACGTTTCCTTTGTTCATTTAAGACCAATCTAGCGTGAGATTATGTCGAGTTCTCATCAAACTCCTCCTTTCGAGATGCCCATGGGTGAAGAAGCCGAGGTCGGGGTCGAGGCTATGGACCCAAGGCAGCTGACTTATGAGTCTCATACTCATATTTCCCACTTCGTTTCCGCGGGATTGGTAAGAATTTCGCCTTTCCTTTGACAATTTTGCATTCTAGGGTCGTACCATTTTGTCCGTAATACTACTGCAGTAACCCTTCTGATCATGCTTGCATGTTGTTGTCTTTGTTGATTTGTTGTGAAGAGGATGTTTGGACACCCATTTTCATGTTCACACACTTGTTTTGCACGTCATGCCATTGCCATGTTGAATTTCTTCATGTTGGGTTGGGCCATTTTCTAGCCGTTATGCTGACGAATTTTTCTTTGTCTCTTTTGTTTCCTTTCAGAAGTGGAACCGTCTGACCGAGATCCGAGGTGGGGCTCAAGCACCCGTTTCTGTGTGGAGGAGATTGCCCGAGAATGTGCAGACTCGGGTGGCCGCTACATTTTTCGGCCCTTTTATCATGAGTTTGCCTTCATTGAAGAATTATCCTGATGTGATTCAGGCTTTGAGGGAGAGATGGTGGGATACCACCCATACTTTCCACTTGCCAATGGGGGAGGTGACTATGACCCCGACTGAATTACGGCTCTGACTGGTTTGCCTTTTCATAGAGTGCCCGTTCCCTATGGTGTCAGTGGGACTGCTAGGACACCTGCTGAATTGTTGGATTTGGTTGACTGTGAGTTTGTGGTGAAGAACTCCCAAGTGACTTGGGGGAAGTTCGGACTTACTTTAGAGTCCTTGAGGCTGAGTCTCGGGGAGTTACTGCTGATAGGGTCGAAGCGGTAGCCCGATGCTTCATTTGGTTTTCTTTGTCCCACACCCTATTTTGCGAATGGGGGAAGTTCCGCTGCCTTGTCCTTGTTGGACCTTCTGATAGACTTGGATCAGGCTGCTCAGTACAACTGGGGTGCAGCGGGCCTGGCTGCATGTTATCGGGGTATGGGCTTGACTAGCCGTTCGACCCAGAGCTCAGTTACCGGCTTTTCCCTTGCTTGGGAGGTATACTCGTTACTCTACCTTTTTCAGATTTATGTCTTTTCTGTACTTTCAGCTGTAGTTAATTCTGCCTTTGTTTCTGTCTGCAGCTGTGGGCTTTTGCCATTTTGGGCATGACAGATTTCATGATCGAGAGAGAGGGTCAGCCCCAATATCCTGATAGTGCGAGGTGGTCTTACAAGGCCAGGAATGTGAAGACTAGCACCGCCCCCATCAGCTTGGTTTCAGCCAGGCAATATCTGGATGGTCTGAGGCCTGAGGCCGTATCTCAGTCACTATCTCCCTGGAGGCCGATTTATGTTAGCATCGAGCACACATTGTTCTATACCCGCTCGAGGCTTCTGATGAGCTCCGTGGAGTGCATGGCCATGTACTTGGGAGAGAGAGTGTTCTGGCAGCATGTGAGCCAGATGGTGGATTACCATAACCCACCTAGGCCAGCGGTTTCAGAGTTCCCTCCTTTCTGCCCTCATAACTGGGGGGCGTATCTGATGATGATAGGGCCATGTATATGGCAGGGGTCGATGCTATCCCTTTCGTCTTACTTTATCAAGACTATGGCCTCTTCAGGTCGAACAATCTGATGCAGGGTTTTATATATGCGGACCCTCGGGGAACACAGCCCGCTCCCTCCACTTCTGCACAGTTTTACCCACCGGTGCAGGTTATTACTTTGATCCTCCTCTGCGTCCTTTGTACTATACGTACTCAAACTTTGGGATTGTTGAGGAGCATAGGGAGATAGTCCCTGAAGAGATGTCACCGGAGAGGGAGCCTCCTGCCCAAACGGCTGTGGTATGATTGCATTCTTTCTTTGTACATTTCTGATTATGACCCATTTTCTGTTCCAGTCTTTTTATCTACGCATATTGATGTAGTTTCCTGTTTTTGTTGTGACAGGTTCCTGTAGCTGCTTATAGGCACATAGGCCGTTAAAACAAAGGGATACAGAGGAGACTGCGCCAGCTGGAGGAGAAGGTGCTGGATCTTTGCCGGGACATGGCGAACCTGACCAGAGAAGCTGCTGGGACCGTGTCTGGTGCTGCTGGAGGTATGGCTCGGGGTGCCCGTGGTATGGGGTGATGATGCAGAGATGCTGCTCTTGATGTGGATGATGCTGTGCAGTCGGCTAGACAGTCACTGAGTAGGAGCTTGAGCCATGGAGGAGCTAGTTCATCGGCAAGAGTGCCAAAGAGAGCCCGTCATGAGATCGTCGTTGAGGAGTCCGAGGTAGAGTCTGATGATGATGAGGAGACTGAGAGCAGTGATGGGGATGAGCACAGTGCTGCTGGTGATGACTCAGAGTAGACTGGGGAGGATGAGTGCCTGAATAACTTTTTATTTAACATGTAACAAATAACAAGTATTTACAATCTTAGCTATTTATCTACATTTTTTATGTTTTATTTAGACTCGATCTTAAATGTCGACGCTTTACAAACAAATGTGTGCCCGAAGTGTTCCACTTGTTGCTGTTGAAGGTTTCTCTGCTGCTGAATTGGTTGCAGGTTGAAGGCGTTGAAATGCCTGGGCTGTTGCTGAACTGACAAGGGTTGTTCTGCTCTGTCGTCTGTCATAGGCACGCGCGCCTGGGATAAGGCATGGGATACGCGCGCGTTGCGCCTTCAAGGTCGGAGGCGCCTGCGTCTGGGCTGCTGATTTATAGCCCCTTTCTTTCTATGCAGGATTCTCCAACAGCTATAAATTTGAACCTATTTCGACCAGTTTGGTCACACAGCAATATTATGCTCTATTTCTCATCACTTTAAGCCCCAAATTCTTGTCAAGAATGGCTCCCATGACCTTCTCTTTTGAGGTAAAAGTGTCCGTCCCGGAGGGTGAAAAGTCAATGTCCATCCCTATTGTGAAGGCACGCCCGAGTGTCTTTGACCGTTTGGGGAGGCTTAACAATGTTGTTGTTGAACCTTTGAGGCCGGCTGTTTGCGCGCGAGCTTTTTGTTGTTGTTGGTTTCGAGGTGCCTTTTCGTTCTTTGATTTACCTTTTTATTTGAGAGTCGCCACCATGTTGTTTTCGGAACACGGACCTAGATATCTGGATTCGGGTGTTAAGTTATGAATTGGGAAGGTCAAGGAGCACCCAATTCACCCAATCTAGGATTGGTCTTGCTAAGAAATCATCATCATCGTTTCAAATTCATGCAAAGTTTATGTAAAAGGAAAACAAACAAATAAATAATTGCTTATTTATTTGGGATGTCGGATCATGTGCTTCGAGACCATCTCCATGAATTGGAGAGGCTCTAGGCTGATCCTTTATTGGAATCACACTACTTCAAAGACAAAGAAGGAGATGAGAAGAGAGAAAACAAAGAGTTTTACCTAAGTGTTCTTCAAGAATCCTATGGATGGCCTTGACTAAAGGCCTTAAATCTCCAATGAACTTGACTTGAATGGTGGGGTGAGGGTTTGAATTTCTTGGGTGACTGATTATGAGAACCTTTTGATCAGATTAGGAGTGGTTTTTGGGTGAATAAGGAGTTCAGAGTTGACCATTAGTCATTCTAGGCAAGAACAACTATATTTATAGGGGTTTTGACCAAGAAGGTAAGTTATGGTGGGAATCCAAGACTTGATTCTCACAGAGGTATTTTTGGACTCTAGGATCGTCCATTAGGTTTTCCCGGATTGCTTAAGTGTTTGCCAAGAAAAGGGGTTAAGATCAACAAGGAAACTGACCAAAAACCCGACTGTCAAGGGGGATGTCTCGTACGAGACATAAATGTCTCGTACGAGGCATCTCAGTGCTGGAATTTACTATTTGCCCTCTGCAGTAGTTTTAATGTTCATTTTGGCCCCTGACTAACGGAGTCAGTCAGAAACTTAACGAAACATGTCCAACTTAACGAGTTTCGACCCAAATCAAAGGCGAACCGTCTCCAGTTGCAATCCATACCGAGGAATCAATCTCTTTGATTCCAATTCTGAACATGCCCTGTTGTTGATGACGAACCGTCTTCGATTTTGGAGACGCGAGTTACCCGGACCTTGCTTCTCCTTCCAACGAGGTTGCCTTATTCGCCGGAAAATGTGAATCCTATGTTATTAACTTACATCTTGATAACAATTATCGGACTCTGGGTTTGGAGACGCCAATTACTTGGATCCTTGCTTCTCTTTCCAACGAGGATGCCTTATTCGTCGGAAAAGTGAATCCTATGCCATTAACATACATCTCGATGGCAATTATGGGATTCTAATTGGTGGGATACTGTGTTATTAACTTACGTCTTGATAACAGTCGTGGGGATACCCGGATTTGGAGACGCCAATTACTCAGACGTTGCTTCTCCTTTCAACGAGACTGCCTTTCCGTTGAAAATGTGAATCCTATGCCATTATCTTACACCTTGATGACAATTGTGGGACTCCGAATGGTGGGATCCTGTGTTATTAACTTACGTCTTGATAACAGTCGTGGGATACCCGGTTGTAAATCCTGTGCCATTAACTTACGTCTTGATGGCAGTCATGGGATTTAAAGTTTGCTGATGCAGATTTCGTTGCTCATCCATGATCTTGGATGCGTGGTGAGGATAAATTCGTATTGAGAAACAACTTTGCTTGTTCCAATTCTGAAAGTATCCATTTGTTGATGACTCAATGTTCCATCTTGATCCGGGTTCAGATTCGACCTCTTGGCTAAAGCAGGGCTTTTTCTGACCTTTCTGTTTAAAGCAGGGCTTTTCTGGAATTTCCCAAGAAAACATGGTTTTCTGAGATTTTTCTGGAGATCTCTCATACGAGATATCGATGTCTCGTACGAGACCTCTCTGTGTTTGCACAGAACAGAGGCATATTAGGCGCTAAAAGTGATTTTCAAATCACTTTTCCTATTTCATTCTTGGGAGCTTTCGACCCTAGGCGATTTTCTCACTCAAAAATCTCCATTTTCACCAAGTTTTAGTGATTCCTAACCCTTTCAAATTGCCGGTGTGCATCGATCCCACAAAAAGCATCTCTTTGGTAGGCATATGAAGGGTAAAGTGTGGGCGACGGATGAATTGAGCCCGTTCCCGGAGGACCACATTTCTCACGCCGTTCAGACTAGGCGGGTAAGTATCTCTTCCTTTGATTGAGTTTCCATGTCAATTTCGTTGTTGCATGCCTCAATTTAGTGTTCTAGCAATTCGACTTTCTCCAATTTTCACCTAGAATTATCGCTGCTAGGGTTTATCATGCATGGATGATCTTTCGATGGAGTTCCCTCCTTGTTGATGTCTAAAATCATTGTAGTATAGTAGTACATGATTTTGACTGTCGTTCTAGGCAATTCTGCGACTTTTCGGGTAAAATGCTTAAATGAGGATTTTACCATTTTTTTGACATTTGTCTCTTTTGTCTCCGTTGTTTGCAGTCCTTTAGGGTCATTGATAACTGTAGAGGCAGCGTGCGAACAGTTGCCGAGAGGTGGGAAACTCTCAATGGCGAGATGAAGGAAGAGATTGAGAATCTCGGGCTGAAACCCTTCTTTGACGGTCTAGTTGGTGAGAGGAGGAACGTGCACTTGCTCCAGGCCATCCGGGAGCGCTGGTGGGATAGTACTCATACCATGCACATGCGGTGGGGGGAGGTTACCATGACCCCTACTGACTTTTATGCCATTACTGGGCTTGCCATCTTCGGTGACCCACTTGAGGTAGATGCAGACTTTACTCCTAGCAGGGACGATATGATGCATTTTTTGGGCTTCTCTATGCGTACCCTAGGCAAGGGTGTCCCTCTGAAGGCCTTGAGGGATAAGGTCGATGCCTATGTGACTGTTAACGCTGGTCAGATGCACCTTACTGGCACACGTATCGCAGCTGTCCGTGGGTTTTTGTGGTGGGCCTTTTCTGAGACGCTATTTGCCAATCATGCGTCGACTGATTTGTTCACTCTTCTGGGTGTGTTGAGAGATATGCAACATGTTACTGATGCTAGCTGGGGTTCTGCTGGCTTGGCCCACTACTATGTGGCTATGGATGAGAGTTCACGGGATCGAGCGAACGCTGGCTTAGGCGGCTACAGTCATGCCTGGGAGGTACAATACTCATCTTCTTCTGTATTCCTCCTTTGTTTCAGCCCCAGTTTATTTTCTGTTTAGGTAACTCATTCAGTTTTGACACTTTTCTATGTTTCTCCCACTTTGCAGGCCTGGGGTTATGCCATGTTTGGTCTCTTCACTTTCAACCTTCGAGACAACACTGTTATGTTCCCAGATACTCTGAGATGGTGCCGGGGTAACAGGGATACCCATGATGAGCAGGCAGAGGGGGCTGATATGCCGGTGGAGCGCATGAGGCTGTATTTTGATAGATGGGAAGCTGTCCCTGCGTCCGCTGTCGCCTTCTTCCCATGGCAGAGTTTGGGCATTGACCATGTTCACGGGTTTGCCGGTATGAGGCTACTGATGATTGGCCTTGGTGGGGGATGCTTCTACTTAGGAGAGAGAGTCTCTCGCCAGTAGGGTGGTGGCAGACTCGATGTCGTTGTCCATTTGGACTCGCCGGCTCATGTGCTTAACTCTTATGCCATCGCGGAGGAGGAGAGAGGGGACCTCATTATTGTTCAGGATTCTTTTGACCATATGTCCTTTGAGGCTGATTATCAGGACTTCCTCGCCTGTCTCATGCCCCGGTTGATTATAGAGGGTGATCAGGCTCAAGCACAGGGAGTTGTTCATGTTCCTTTCCGTCCACAGCTTGGACCAGCTTCCTTTTCCTACAGCATGGCTGAGGGGATAGAGAGTACTGAGGACCTTCCCGCACAGTACGACATGCATGAGAGACTAGTACCTCCAGCTGACGCGACCATGGTATGATTTATGACCCTTCTTCCGTCAATTCCATCATTCTATCATTTCGTATCTCAGTTCATTATTTTTCTGAATACTTTGACATCTCTATTTGTTTCTTCTCAACAGGTTCCCATTGCTAAGTATAGAGAGGTCGCCGGACGGCTTGCCCAGTTCATGGCCTATGCCAAGAGGGTGAAGAGAGAGACCGTAGAACTCTTAGGCCGATTGGCTCGTCAGACAGCAAAGTCAGCTTCTTGCGGGAAGAGACCTCGGACGGACGAGTGATCACATGGTAATGGCGACGTCTCCTTCCTTTTGATGCCGAGTAGATAGGATCCCCCATTCCCTCTTTTTGTTGACGATGTACTTATTGCCTCGGCGCAGGCGAAGACAACTTTTTTTTTTCGGCTTGTACCTATGCAACAGTTATTTCCTAACTCTAACACACAATACATTAGTTAATTTTAGTTTTATTTCTGACTGTGTAAATGTATTGACTCATATCCGGTTGGTCAACCGAGGGGTAATTTTATGAGATGGATTCACGTTGGGCCATTTATATGTGATGTATGAACTGTTTCGGGTGAGTTTCTGGGGTGATTGGAACATGTTTTGACTTGTCGGGCAACCTGGGATTTGTGCAGAGTTGTTGCTGTTCTGAATGGGGAGATGCCTCGTACGAGACATCGATGTCTCGTACGAGTCATCCTCTGAATCTGCGGCTGTTTCTCCTTTTTCCTCGAGGATTTGGTGTCCAAACTTGTATATAAACACCTCTAGTCCGTCCTAGAATACCATGCAGCCTTGAATTAGTTCTGGGAACCTCTCTTTTGGAGTAAAATTCTCAACCTTTTGCTCCCAATGGCCCTAGGTAAATCCGTCCCTTCATCGATGATTGTTTATGATTTCTCATTGGACTTAGAATTAGTAGAACGCTACAAGGGTGATTTAGCAACGTTCTTTTGCTCATTCAATAAACCTCGCCAAGAGAGATTCGTGGAGATGTTCGGTTTCAAAATCCTTTTCACCTTGAAGAATCTAAAACCGGAATGGGACCTTTTAAAGGGAGTTGCACGCTTCTGGGATCCATCGACTCACCTCTTCAACTTTTCACTTAATGAGATGGTCCCTACTGTAGAGGAGATGGCGGCTATCTTGGATATGCCGTTGACAGGGGTGCCCAAGTACGACAAGGTACCGACGGAGTCTCTTAGGGATCTACTGAGTATAGGCCTTCCCGAGGTGTAGAGTTACATTCATAACCGCTATGTCGATCTCCACGCTTTTCCTAGGAGATTTAAAGGCCGGGTGACTCGTGGTCACGGTGTGGATTCCCAGTGCTGCCTCTTGGCATTGTGCTTATTTTGAAGCGTACTTTTTATGAGCAAGTGTGGTATGGAGGACACGGAGTTCGTGGACATCGTTCTGCAAGCTAGAGGATGGGCCTTCAACATAATTCCTCTTATCTTGGGGGAGACCCTTCATGGTCTCGATGAGATACACCGAACCGGCTCTATGACTCGGGGAAGTTCATTATTGTTGACTATTTGGCTCAGAGAACATTTCAAATTGTTGGACTCTCCGGTCGAGTATTCCCCTTATACTTTCCATAGGCGGAGACTGTTAGTGAATGGTCTCAGCATTGAGGAGTGGGCTCATCTTTTTTCTAAAGCGGAGACCAATGATATCGCTTGGTGCCCATCCTTTGGAAGGTGAGGAGGTTCGTAGCTAATACCCTTGGATACGACAGGTTCATCCTTCCGGGTTTGAGGGACTCCTCTTTCTATTTTGCTCGGAGGGTAATGCGACAATTCGGTCAACAGCAGGACACTTTCTTGTTAGGGGGACGGCCTCGAGATATCTCTTTCATGGACTCGGAGTTCTCTACGAGATTGGCTCGTGCTTGGGGGCAAGGCACCACTATGGACCGTTAGACCAATCTTCGTCATGATAGAGGAAGTATCTATTTGTCGGATAAATACTTGAATGGGTTTCTCTCTGAACTCCGTCCTAGTGTCGAGGGTATTGATGAGATCCGCCGCTCTATGTTGGGGGACTAATTCGAGCCTAGATTGAATTTGAGGAAGAAGGAAGCTAAGGAGGATCCTTCTAATGTCAGAGCAGATGCTACTCAAGACTTCCTGGATAGTGACTTTTACAAGAAAAGAGCAAACGGACTTCCCGGAAAATTGCAAGCTCTGGATAGGCCTCATGTGTTTGCGAGACTGACTCCCTCGGTGTTCAGTTGACTTGAAGTTCCTCCTGGTTTCGAGATACCTTTGCACAAGAGGAAGAGGAATGACAAGGTGGATCGCGGTCAAGCCCCTACTAAGTTAAGGAAGAAATATATCCTTAGGAGTATCGAGAGATTGCCATAGATAGACCAATGTTTAGACTTTTAGTATTTTATTTATTTTCTTTTGCTAGTTGGTATTCATGTTAGAAATTTTCTTATTGATTTCTTGAAATGCATTCAATTAATAAGAAGGCAAGATTTTGATTTTATTTATTGAATAGACCAGACCAAAAGGCTGCCTACATTCTCCTTTTACATCAATTAAATAAGGAGCTCAGGTCATCGTAGTTCTTGTTTAAGAAAGAGAAAAATATGTCTGCTGACTGACATGCCTCGCACGAGACATAAGTGTCTCGTTCGAGACTGTCCCTATATAATTTTTTATTATATTTTTTTTATGCACACCCTGATTTTTGCCTAGACCGCCCTTTCAGGGTTTCAATCTAGCGGGCTCCTTTTTTCATGCTCCCTGCTCTAATTTTTGCCTAGGCCGCCCTTGCGGGTTTTAATCCTAGCAAGCTTTCCTCTTCTTTATTTTTTTGAAATAGGGGACGGACTCATGAATAGTACTTCTTCAGCTTGTCCAAGTTGACGGGCTTCGGCAGTTGATCTCCATCTAGGTCTGCGAGTTGTACCGCTCCTCCGGAGAATACCTTCTTGACTATGTAGGGGCCTATCCATCTTGGTCCCCATTTTCCCATAGGATTGAATGGTCCAGGACGATGTTCACGTAGGATAAGGTCCCCTTCTTTGATGTTTCTGGTCTTGACTTTCTTATTGAATGCTCGGGCCATTCTCCGTTGATATGCTTGGATATGCTCGGCGGCTCGAAGTCGTCGTTCATCTAGCAGGGCTAGTTGTTCATAACGGCTGTCCAACCACGCGACTTCATTCACTTGGTTTTCTAGGAGAACCCTTAGTGAGGGTACGAATTGAAGTATGGTAGCCCCAGAGTTCAAAAGGTAGCTTGTCGGGCCAGTCTCTGCCAGTCTTAGCCATTTTCCTAATGATGGTCTCAATGGTCTTGTTAGCAGCTTCGACTGCTCCATTGGTTTGTGGTCGGTACGGTGATGACTAATGTCTCTCTATCTTGTACTCTGCAAGTAGTTGGTCGCATTCTTTCTCAAAGTGTGAGCCATTGTCAGATATCATCTCATGAGGTACCCCATATCGGCATATGATGTTGGTCTTAATGAACTCGGCCACCTGTCTAGCATTCAAGACCTTGTAGGATTGAGCCTCGATCCATTTAGTGAAGTAATCAACGGCGACTAACACGAAAGAGTGCCCATTATGGCCTGTTGGTGAGACTTTGCCAATGACGTCTATTCCCCATGTAAAAAATAGCCAAGGGGATGTCATGGGGTATAACACGGACGGTGGTGCGTGTTGCAAGTTGGCATGTATCTGGCACTTCTTAACCATTTCGGTGCAGTCGGTTTTCATTGTAGCCCAACAGTACCCTAATCGGATGACCTTCTTTGCTAGCATATTGCCATTCACGTAGGTTCCACAGAATCCTTGATGGACTTGGTCCATGATTTCTACGGCTTCGTGCTCGTCGGCACAAAGTAGACACTTCTCGTGGTGTTTCTTGTAGAGGCGATCACCTATAATAATGAATTGGGCAGCAAATCGTTTGAGGGCCATCTTCGCTTTAGGTGATGCGTCTGATGGGAATGTTCCGTCTAGGAGGAAACGCCATACATCATAATACCAAGGTTTATCGTCTAAGGTATTTACGGAGACAGAGCCACACTCCTCTTTGCAGTCGTGCAGGTCTATGATTGAGTAATAAGCGGGAGTCGTTTGCCTCGTGACTTTGAAGGTCTTAACCTCAGTCCATTCGGGGATCTCCACAAGTGATGCTAGCATGGCTAGCGAGTCTGCTAAGAGGTTCTTATCTCTAGGAAGGTAGTAGAAAGTGACCTCTTTGAACTGTTCGACCAAGTCTTGGAGATGGTCGTTATATTTCTGGAGTGTAGGATCTTGTACCTTCCACTTCTTGAGTGACTGATAGATTATAAGTTGTGAATATCCGTACACTTCTAGTTCGGTCACATTTCTTTCTAAGGCTGCTTCAAGCCCCGGTATGCAAGCTTCGTACTCGGCAATATTGTTAGTGGCCTCGAAGTCAAGGCGGATTGCAAGTGGAGTGTAGAAATATGAGGGATCTACTAGTAACATGCCGATGCCGTATCCCCATTTATTGGCTGCGCCATCGAAAAATAATAGCCACTTATTTTCTGCTATTGCCATGATGTCCTCATCAGGGAATCGCGGGTCTTCCCCCTTCGCTTCATCACATGGAAATTCGGCTAAATGATCCGTGAAGAATCTTCCTCTCACGGATTTTTGTGTGATGTAAGTGATATCGTATCCCGCGAGCATAAAGTACCACTTGGCTATCCTAGAGGAAACATGCGACTTCTTGAAGATGTACTTCATTGGGTCCATCCTGGCGATCAGTTGTACAGGAAACGCCTCCATGTACGGCTTTAGTCTCTCAGCTACCCATACCAGTGCAGCACATGACTTTTCTAATGCAGAGTAATTCAGTTCAGCCCCTTGGAAGCGACGGCTGACAAAGTACACGGCGTTTTATTTCTTCGAATCAGGTTGCTCTTGTGCTAGCATAGCCCCTAATGCAGCATCATTGACTGTGAGGTTCAAAGTCAATGGCTTCTCTTTATGTGGTGGAACCAACACGGGCGGATTCACTAAGTATTCCTTGACCTTTCCAAAGGCTTCTTGGCACTCTTCTGTCCATTCTAAGGATGCATTCTTCTTGAGGAGCTTAAAAATGGGTTCACACATCGTCGTGAGTTGATTAATGAAATAACTAATGTACTGAAGGCGACCCATGAATCCTTTAACTTCTCTTTGCGTCTTAGGTGGAGGCATGTCAATGATGGCTTTGATCTTAGCGGGGTCTGCTTCTATACCACGCTCAGTGACCATGTACCCAAGGACCTTTCCTTTCACTACCCCAAATGTGCACTTGACCGGATTAAGTCTCATCTTGTGGTGTCTCAACCTCTCAAAGAACTTTCTAAGGTCAACGAAGTGCTGTCCATCGGAGCCTTTGGAGTGTATGATCATGTCGTCAATGTACACCTCCATTTCTTTATGTATCATGTCATGGAACAACGCAGTTACAGCTCTCTGGTAAGTGGCTCCGGCATTTTTGAGTCCGAATGGCATAACTGTATAACAGAACGTCCCCCAAGGTGTGGTGAACGCTGTTTTGTGTTGGTCCTCCTCGGCCATGAGGATCTGGTTGTAACCGGCAAATCCTTCTATGAATGAACGGACTTCATACTTCGCGGTATTGTCAAAGAGCATGTCTATGTTGGGAAGAGGAAAATCATCTTTCGGAGATGATCTGTTGAGATCACGGAAATCAACACAGACACAGACTTTTCCATTTGCCTTGGAAACCTGCACTGTATTAGCCAACCAGGTTGGATACTCTATCACTTTGATGAACCCAGCACTCAGGAGTTTCTCTATCTCTTGTTTAACTTGTACTGACCACTCTGGCTTAATTCTGCGGAGTTTCTGCTTGACTGGCCTTGAATCAGGAGGCAGCGGTATCTTGTGCTCAACAATCGAATTGGCTAGCCCCAGCATATCTTTGTAGGACCAAGCGAACACATCTACGAATTCTCAGAGAAGCGCTATGAGGGCTTGTCGGTCTTCCCCCTTGAAGAAACTGCCAATCTTGGTCTCTTTCGGATCATCGTCCGTCCCCAGATTAACTGTTTGCATTTCTTCAGCATCAATAGGACCATTTCCGCCATGAAGACCTACTTGCTTATTAATTTCTTTTAAGATTTATTCGTTTTCTTGATCTATCTCGTCATATGACTCATTATTATCTAATTCGTTAGAGTTATTAGTTAATTCATCATTTAGGACGTTAGCAATCTTAGGATACTCAGAAAGATCTATTTTTTCAATAAGAAAGTAGGGGAATACACGTTCCGCGATGGCATCCAAGTCCTCTTGGGTGAGCTCATCGGTAGCGGTATCTGACTCTAAGGTAAGAGTTACAAATTTCCTTTCTCTATGGGGATGGGGAGTACATCCTAATTCTTTAGTCAGGAAGTCTTCACTTGCTATGGGTCCCCCAGTTGTATACCAGTTCTGGATAGGCTCATCTCTCTTCTTGATGAGCTTGGTGTAGTCTTGGTTCGGAGCATCCCCCTTGTCTATTGCATTAATCTGAGTGTCCTCTAGCTTGCAAAGGTTGAGAAATTGGTGCAGTAGGTCTTCTCCCAACACAAAGTCCCACTCACTGAATGTTTCGGCCTTGGTACCCCCTAATTCTCGAGGTAGCCACGAGAATTGCATCAGTTCTGTTTCAAGTGAGTATGGATCACAGTCACTGAAGATTTCAAAGCCCGGTTGGCGCTTCCCCCTATGGTCGATCAATGGTTCAGGGAACATGAAGTATGGCAAGTTTTTGCTTTCGCGTTCAAAATTATCATTTTCCATGCTTAGTACTTGATTATGAGACAGCATGTAACCGAAAGAAATTTCATTATTAAACTTTGGAGTGCTCTCACCCACATTTGGGATTAGGCGAGTAGTCTCCTCTTCTTCACTAGATATCTCTATTACATTGATCCCTCCTCCCGCAATTGGGAGAGGGTTTGTCACTATATTAGGAACCCCTAGTTGCTTAGAGTCTATAAGATCTTGGATCATATCTTTGAGGTGGTTGCAAGTATTGGTGTCGTGGCCACTGAACTGGTGGAACTTACAGTAGAGATGATGGGCGTGATTCGGGGGGAGTTCCCTTAGAGTAGAAGGAGGCTTCCTTGGTGCGACCTTACCGGCTTCTATGAGTATGTCGAAAAGCTCTCCTTGAGTGATACCTTCCAATTTGTTGTAGACTCTCTCTTTCCTCTTTTCTTTGTTGGGTAGAGGGACGGAGGAATAGTTGCTCCTCCCTTGATTATTGAAAGCGATGGCATTGACAGATGTGTCCTTGCTAATAGAGCCTTTGCTAGGGTAACGGTATCCCCCTTCTCTCTTAGCTTCTTTCCTACTTTTGAAGATGTCATCCATTCGAAGACCGGCTTTATGAAGTTCAGAGAAGCTTGGGAAGAAAGTGCCGGAGAGACGGTCCTCGTACTCATTACGGAGTGATTTCAGGAAGATATGCATTTGGTCGTCCGTAGTTGGCCTATCAACGATCTCGGTGAGCTTGGCTCTCCATCTCTTGACAAAGTCACCGAATGTCTCATTAGTACCTTGTTGGATTTGCTCGAGGTCTCTTTTAGTGGGACGGTAAGTAGTATTGTCCTCGAAGCGCCTTTGGAAGACTTCACATGCGGTAGCCCAATCGGTCCTTGTGGATAAGGGGAGAGACATGTACCAATCCCTTGCCGCCCCCTCTAGAGTTTGGGGAAAGCTTTGGGCCAAAACGGTGTCATCTACTTTCATCGGAAGCATGGCCCAAGTGTAAGTTTCAACATGAACATGAGGACAGGTAGTGCCGTTGAACTTGGCTATGACAGGAGTGCGGAACTTTCGTGGTAGCTTAGTGATTGACTTGTGGAGCGCAATGGGGTCAAATGGAACGATGGAGCCCTTTGCTAGACCGAGATGTGCAAACCTCTTTTCGAGAAACTTGGCAGTGGTGGAGTTAATGAAGTTGGTGTCATCACTAGCTTTCTTTTTCTTATCACTTGCCTTAGTATCCTCATCATCGGAGGAGGAGGAAGAGTCGGATGTATTTGAATCAGAGTCAGAGTCATCATCCATCTTATTCTTTTTCTTAGCATGGGACTCCCCGTTATTGGAGGGGGTTTTCGACTTCTTACTACTCTTCTTGAGTTCTTGGAGCTCTTGCAAGATGGTGTCTATGTCTTTGGCCTGACGATCACTCTCACGGGCGGAAATTTTGGCTTGCTCTCTGACTTGCTGCTCAAGTCGTGCAATGACGGCTTTGGCGGTCTCTAAGTCAGTGATGGGGGTACCGGCCATTACTGCAACCTTTTCTAGTCTCTTGGTCGCAGGATCACGGATGTAAATTACTGAAGCGATTGTGTTGGGAGTGTGGAGCTACTTTGCTGATCGGACGGACCTAGAGTGCAGAAACTGTGTCAAATCCAGGCTGGGGTCCCAACAAGTCGGCTTTTATGAAATAGGGGTTGACCAACACGGCAGATTCACAAAAAAAGGAGGATGTCTCGTACGAGACATTGGATGTCTCGTACGAGGCATCCAGCCTAACAGTCAGATTTACAGATTTTAATCCTATTGGTCGGATGTAATTTAATTCACTTTGAGAGGTTACTACTCTAGTTAGTCCTGGAACAGTGGATTCTGTCACCCTAGAATATGAGCCCCTTGTTTTTCACCTGTATTGCACTCTCCCAAACGGACAATTTGGGCAAAGGTCCCATATTCTCATCGGAATCCACCATTCAATTAACCAAACCTAAGTGATTCCGTAGTTGTTTTGCACTTTGTTAAACAACGCATTAATGCAATCAAACCTTGTGAATTTTAAGGGACAACCGAAAGGGACATGTTGAACGGTGCGGTCAAAACTAAGCCAAAATGGCATCCACAATCCCGCACAGAATAGTGAAAGTAGGAAAACACAAGCTCGGATTTCCGTAGAGAGGTTCTCCATTCTTTCAAAATCCTTTGTTCAACATTTTACCGAAGGGACATTCGTCATATTCACAAGGGAGGATTATAGATTGTAAAGATGCATTATCTTGGGCAAAGATTAAAACAGCCCTAAGAATCGAACCGACCGGTCTCGAGGAGTGTCTCATTAGCTAGTATGTATGCATGAGGTTGATGCAAGGCTTACGGCTAAGGCTCCCCATGAACACAGTCTAGGAGCGTGTCACGGAGTGGGTACACCATCTTTGGAGAGACCGGCGAGGGCCATTCGTTAGAATGGGGGTGCTGACCGACATCCGTCCTCTGATTGGGACTCGGGTTTATAGGGTATGTAGTGCAATTATTCTACATGTGTGCACGTGTGTGAGAGTCAAGATCTAGGTGACAGAGATAAAATAGAGAGTTTTTTTTTTTGAAAGTAAAATAAAAACATGCAATGGCCTGGCCAAGTGGCTGCCTACGTTTCCCTCTTGTGGAGGAACTCACATAAGGAAAACACATGTAAAGCAAGGAATGAAACAATTAGCAAGTACTCCTGCAAAACAAAGGTTAGCCTTATAATATATGGGGAGTTTCTTTGTCGTTACGGAGGTCCTAAGACTCAGAAACAGAGGGGAGAGCGGATCTGAAACCCTGTGTACATGTTTGAACCGAACAAAAATCCTTTTTCAAACCAGAGAGTCAGATCAGCCGGGCAGAGCTGAGATGTCTCGTATGAGACAAGGGATCCCTCGTACGAGGCATCTCAGTTGGGAATAGATTACACTACAAAATGCAGAATTTTGAAACAACGATGATTTCTTTCGACGCAAGTCTAACCCACTTACTGTGATCCTCCCCAGCGGAGTCGCGACTGTTTATGCGCGAGCTTTTTGTTGTTGTTGGTTTCGAGGTGCCTTTTCGTTTTTCGATTTACCTTTTTAATTGAGAGCCGCCACCATGTTGTTGTCGGAACACGGACCGAGATATCTGGATTCGGGGGTTAAGTTATGAATTGGGAAGGTCAAGGATCACCCAATTCACCCAATATAGGACTGGTCTTGCTAAAAAATCATCATCATCATCGTTTCAAAACATGCAAAGTGTATGTAAAAGGAAAACAAACAAATAAATAATTGCTTATTTATTTGGGATGTCGGATCATGTGCTTCGAGACCATCTCCATGAATTGGAGAGGCTCTAGGCTGATCCTTTAATGGAATCACATTACTTCAAAGACAAAGAAAGAAGAAGATGAGAAGAGAGAAAACAAAGAGTTTTACCTAAGCGTTCTTCAAGAATTCTATGGATGGCCTTGACTAAAGGCCTTGAATCTCCAATGAACTTGACTTGAATGGTGTGGTGAGGGTTTGAATTTCATGGGTGAGGGAGAGAGGCTGATTATGAGAGCCTTTTGATCAGATTTGGAGTGGTTTTTGGGTGAATAAGGAGTCTAGAGTTGACCATTAGTCATTCTAGGCAAGAACAACTATATTTATAGGGGTTTTGGACCTAGGGTTTTGGCCAAGAAGGTACTAGTTGTGGTGGGAATCCAAGACTTGATTCTCACAGAGGTATTTTTGGACTCTAGGATCGTCCATTAGGTTTTCCCGGATTGCTTAAGTGTTTGCCAAGAAAAGGGGTTAAGATCAACAAGGAAACTGACCAAAAACCCGACTGTCAAGGGGGATGTCTCGTACGAGGCATCAATGTCTCGTACGAGGCATCTCAGTGATGGAATTCACTATTTTCCCTCTGCAGTAGTTTTAGTGTTCATTTTGGCCCCTGACTAACGGAGTCAGTCAGAAACTTAACGAAACATGTCCAACTTAACGAGTTTCGACCCAAATCAAAGGCGAGGCACAGAAGTAGTGTGATTATAAATGAACGTCCAAAATGGGGTGTCTACACCAGCGGTTCATGTTGAAGCCCCTAGGCCACGCTATTTTCCAAAGAATAAGAAGGGCAAAGTCAAGGGCGACTCTCCTCGTGTGTGGAAACGCCCATACAAAGCCCCCGTCAAGGCTTCTTTTGACAAAGGAAAAGGGAAGGGGAAGGTTGTTGATGAAGCTCCGTCCCGTCCTAACGTCTTTTCTCGTCTTGGCGGTTCTGAGAATGCTCCGCCCCCACCTAAGAAGGTCAAAGGCCCTAGTCAAAAGCAATAGGTTCCCAAACCGAAGAAAGATTAGAAATTCCTTTGTACCCCAAGATTGCAATTAATAGACCACTTGTTTAGGATTTAATGTTTTATGTCTTTTATTGCTCAACAAAATCCATTGTAATGGCAAGAATGATTTAAGATTTGAATAAAAATTGCATTTTGTTATAACATGATTGGGTAAAAATTATTGTTTTAGACTGCACCCGAAGGTTGCCTACGTTCCTCTTGTAGAGAGGCTCATGTCTCCGTAGTTCAAACAAATGAAGACCATTTTTTTTTGTGTGCACTCTGTTTTTTGCCTAGACCGCCCTTTCGGGTTTTTCAATCTAGCGGGCTTCTTTTTTGCACGTTCTCTAATTTTTGCCTAGGCCGCCCTTGCGGGTTTTCAACTTAGCGAGCGTTGTTTTTTTTTTTTTTTTTTTTTTTTTTTTATGGTCTTCATTTGTTAAGCGTAGAACTTCTTGAGCTTGTCGAGGTTGACCTCCTTTGGCAATTAATCACCATCCAAATCTACGAGTCGGACTGCACCGCCGCTTAGTATCTTCTTGACCACATATGTCGCGACCCCGGACCCCGCAGGCCCGCGACCGCGATCTGGACGTCGACTCTACAACCAAAACTGAGAAATACTGAAGTTAAAAATTTCATTTGATACCAAAAGGTGGTGATCCAAAGTTTTACAAAACCAAGTTTGATAAAAATCAATTACAACTAACATAAACTTCCACAAGTTTATGCCCAACAAAATACGAATATACAATTCTTAGTGACGTCATTGTTTGGTACAACTATCCCAAAATGGTTACACATTTACATAATGTAAACCAACCTATATCAACCTTCCCCAAAAGAATATATCCACACTCGACGTCCTCTTTCTCGTGATCAGCGAGACTAGTCCTTAGCACCTGGGGGGGGTTAAGGAAAAAACAAAGATAAAAGAAAAGGGGGTGAGATAAATCTCAATAAGTTACTAATGCAACTACATGACATGCTATGATGCAATAAGCAATAAACAATAATAATTATCACATAGCACATAGCAATTATCATATAACAGATAGCAGCGGAATTAAACACATAACAAAGGATATAGCCAAGGTTTTCCAAACCGGAACATCCAAATAAAGGATCGCTGCGCAGCTTCAATAATCACCAAATCATCATCTTCGTAATAGCATGAAAGCCGAAGAGAAAACCCCGGTACCGGAACCAATAACCATAAAAGTGTCACAAAGGACCATGACACAAAGTCATGCCCGCTAGCTAGATACATTCACAAAGGAACGCTAACTTGACTTTTCCAAGGCCAATCTGGAAAAGGGGGTATAGTAAGGGCAAAACAATAGTCAACATTATAATGGACTTGGCTTTGCCATTATAATCATTCCCATCGCCCGATGCAACAAATATGCCAGCTGGGCTTCGAAATAAATGCTAAGTAATAATAATTTAGCATGAATGAACAACTTAAGGTTCCAAAGTAGGGAACCAATCCAATTAAATCACCACAAAGGTAAACCAATACAAACAATCCATGAGAATGTTCTCCTTGCTCAAGAGTTAATGCAATCCCTTAGGAAAAAGGTTTGGGGCACTAATGTTACTATGAAGCTTGATATGGCCAAGGCCTATGATCGGATTTCTTGGTTTGCTTTGATTAAGGTTATGAGGAAGTTTGGTTTTAATGAAGTGTGGAATGACCTTATTTTCCGTTGTATCTCTTCTTGCTGGTTTTCGGTGCTTGTGAATGGTGAAAGTTGTGGATTCTTCCAATCTTCTCGAGGGCTTCGTCAAGGTGACCCTATTTCTCCCACTCTTTTTATTATTGCTGCTGAGGTTTTGAGCCGAGGTCTGAACCTTCTTCATTCTGATTTCCCTCAGTATAGATATCGGGCCCATATTCATACTCCTATGATTTCTCATTTGGCGTATGCAGATGATATTATTATTTTTTGCAATGGTTCCAAAGATTCTCTTGATGCTCACATGAGATGCCTTAATTGGTATCAGAATTTCTCTGGCCAACTAGTTAGTTCCGCGAAGTCTTGTTTCATTACTGGGGTTCATAATGATGATAAAGATGCTATTATTTCTGAGGCTACAGGCTTTCAAAAGAAGGAGCTGCCAATCATTTATTTGGGTTGCCCCTTATATGTTGGCCGTAAAAAGATTTCCCTCTTTGATTCGGTCCTGAGAAAAATGGAAGATCGGTTGGCTACTTGGCATGGTAAGCTACTTTCTTTTGGGGCCAAGTTGACTCTTATTAGAACATGTTTACAAGCTATCCCCCTCTATTACATCGCTTTATTAGATCCGCCTAAAGGTGTTATTAATTCTATGTATCGTCTTATTGCTAACTTCTTTTGGTGTGATGAAGAGGGGCATCATAAGTGTCATTGGGTCAGGAGGAATACTCTTTTTCTTCCAACTTCGGAAGGGGGGCTTGGTATTAGAAAGTTTGAAGATATAGCTTTTGCCTTAGCAATGAAGCTATGGTGGAAGTTTCGAAGTGGATCCTCTCTTTGGACAGAATTTTTGGCAGCAAAATATTGCTTCGGGACTCATCCTATGGACGCTTCTAAACCATATTATGCGTCACACATTTGGTGCAGAATGATCAAAGCTAAACCCATCGTTGAAGGTAAGATTGGGTGGAGAATTGGGCGAGGGGATATCTCTATTCATGATCGTTGGATGACTGACTCTATCTTGTTGCATGGTAATCATATTGAAGTCTCTTCTTTATTTCTTAATGGGCAGCCGAGAGTGGAGTATATTCAGAATGAGTATGGATGCCATCTTTTAGATTATATCCGAGATAATAATATTGAGATTATGGACAGACCTGATGCGTTATTTTGGATGCCTAATGCCTCGGGCAGTTTTTCCATATCTTCGGCCTGGAATGTATGTCGATCCAAAGGTCTCTCTCGGCCTATTTTTGAACACTGTTGGCATAAAAATATTCCTCTCAAAATCTCAATCTTCATGTGGCGTACTCTTCATAGAGGGATCCCTACAGATTGTGCCATCCAAAAGAGAGGTATTTCCCTTGTTTCTGCGTGTAATTGCTGTTCTACTCCATCTATTGAAGATCTAGAGCATCTTTTTGTGTATGGTGATGTCGCTAGGAAAGTCTGGGTCTATTTTTCTCACATTATAGGCCTGAAGTATTTTACCTACAATCTTCATTCTATTCTGGCCAGTTGGTGGTTTTGCAATACTAAAAAGGTATCCCACGGTATTTCTTGGCTTCGTCGTGTTATACCTTGTTTTATTCTATGGGAAATCTGGAAAGGGAGAAATAAATCGAGATTTGAGGGGTTGAAGATGTCTTTTTCTCGGATTACTTCTTTAGTTGTTGCTTCTGTTAAAGATGTGATCAAAGCTTTTGACATTCAGTTTTTGGGTTCTTGGGTAGATAATCTGGTTTTCGCTTTCTTTGGCATTTCGGGTACTCCTACTATCAGAAAGAAAATTAGGATGGTCTCTTGGAATCCTCCTATATTGGAGCACTTTAAGCTAAATACAGATGGAGCTTCGAAAGGTAATCCAGGTATTATTACTGGAGGCGGTATTATTCGGGACTCAAATGGCAATATGGTCTTTGCTTTCTCCCACTTCTATGGCCATGGCACTAATATGGTGGCAGAGGCTAAGGCCGTTAAGGATGGCTTAGCTTTTTCTTGGAGATTCGGTATTTCTTCTTTATGGTTAGAAATAGATTCGGAAGTTCTCCTCAAAATTATTGTTGAGGAATACCACATTCCTTGGACTATTTGGTATGACATTATGGAGATTAAACGCCTTTTGAACCTGATGACGGTCCGGATTACTCATGTGCTTCGCGAAGGTAATATGGTTGCCGATGGTCTTGCTAATGCTGCAGTGGTGTCTCGTACCAATTCTTTATACTATTTATTTGATGATCTGCCCTCGGATTGTAAGGGTGCCCTTGTGTTGGATCGCTCCTCTACTTCCCATATTCGGCTCAGATAATTTACTTCTCTCTATGGCTAGATTTTGTTTTAGATTGTTTGCTAGTTTTAGTAATCACCCCTCCCTTTATTGTAGAGGACCTTACAACTTGTGTAAGGCTTCCCCCATAGTCTCTATTTCCAGGTGGTTGAGGTTGTCATGTCCCCCACCTTGTTTGTAATTTTCTTTTTAATCAATAAAATCTAGGGAGGTACCGTCCTCTTTTCGAAAAAAAAAAAAAAAAAATATCGTATTTATTCACAAAAGAATCAAATCCAATCAATAGAGTGTTCCAACAATGACAATTAACACTTAATTAATTTCAAACACGAACTTGATCACAAAGGACTCAATTCTAACACTAGAGTGTACTACAATGATCACTAAGGTCTACTAGAAGGACGCCCAAGACTTAGACCCAAACGCGTTCTTCAATCACACAATTTAACAAAATGAGAACTTTCAGAGGTTCTGGGCGGCCGCCCAAAATGGACTGTGCGGTCGCCCAAAAACCCTTAAAACAAGAACAAAAGCTTTCAGATAGATGTGCGGTCGCCCAGACTATTTTGTGCGGCCGCCCAATCTTCTGAATTTCCAGAAATCGGGAAGAACAACATGGGTTCTTCCATTTTCAAACCCAAAACACATTTCCACCAAAATCCAACATTCCAACTAGTATACTAATGTACCAAAACAACTAATAAGTCTAAAAAGACTCAAACAACAACATTTAACAACCAAAATCAAGAATCAAATCCCACATTCAAGATTTCACCATTTTTTATCAAAACTCAAAATAAATTCCCAATAAATTCCAAACTCAATCAAACTTCAAATATAACACATCAAACATTATCTAAACATGATATGAACATTTTAGCATCAAAATAGGGGAAAAGTAACTTACTTGCAAATTCTCAAAGTTGATGGATTTTGATTCTTTTTGGCTTCCTACGATCCTATCGACGATCTAAACAATGTTCACGTTTTAAGAAATGAATAATAATGAGAGGAAGGAGTAAATGAAGAGAGAAGGAAAGAGAAGAAAACTTACCCAAAACTTAGAGAGAGGGAGAGAGATGGCTGGAAGATGGAGTAGGGAGAAGGTGAGGGAGGAGAGGGGGGGGGGGAGTAGGGAGAAATAATTCAAAATGTTACACTTAGGCCCCCTCTCTCACACTACACACAAATACTACACTCCCTACTAACAATTAAGACCCAACAATACTACACTAACCCAAAAGACCCAAATAAAATGCTAGGCATAATTATTATGAAACATAAAATGCACACATAATATTTAAATAAATAATAATTTAAATAAATAAATAAGCAAATAATTAAATAAAAATCATTTAATTACTAATAAAATAGAGCCTATACTTCGGGTCGTGACATTCACTCCCCCTTAAAGAAAATTCGACCCGAATTTTAACGAGACTCACCTTAAACAAAAAGCCACGGAAATTTCCTCTCGATCTCATCTCGGAGCTCCCACGTCGACTCCTCGATATGATGATTCCTCCAAAGGACTCGAACCAACGCAATGCTTTTGTTCCTCAACTCTTGAACTTTGGAATCTAGGATCCGAACCGGTCGTTCCTCATAAGTCATATCGGGCTCAATATCCTCTGGTATTCTCGGTAACACGTGAGACGGATCATGAACATACTTCCGAAGCATAGAAACGTGAAAGACGTTGTGCAACTGGTCCAAAGATGACGGTAACGCAAGACGATACGCTAGAAGTCCAACCTTTCCCAAAACCTCAAACGGGCCAATAAACCTCGGAGCCAATTTACCTTTCTTCCCAAACCTACGAATACCCACCTTCGGAGACACTTTCAAGAATACCAAATCACCAATCTGAAAACTAAGATCTCGCCTTCGGTTATCTGCGTAGCTCTTATGTCGACTCTGGGCTGTCTTCAATCTATCCCGGATAACTCTAACTTTCTCAACCGAATCCCGAAGCAAATCAATACCCACAATCTTCGCTTCACCAACCTCATCCCAACAAATAGGCGATCTACATTTCCTTCCGTACAAAGCCTCAAACGGTGCCATCTCGATACTAGCCTGATAACTGTTGTTGTACGAGAAATCGTACAATCATAATCCTTCAACAATTCCATCCATCGGCACTGTCTATTATTCAACTCTTTCTGGGAAAAAAGGTACTTCAAACTCTTGTGATCGGTAAAGATCTCAAACTTCGCTCCGTAAAGGTAGTGCTTCCACTTGTGCAACGCAAATACTATCGCAGCTACTCCATATCATGAGTCGGGTAATTCTGTTCACTAGGGGTCAACTTCCTCGAAGCATAAGCAATTACTTTCCCATTCTGCATCAACACACAACCCAAACCCTCTTTCGAAGCATCACTGTAGATCACTAGGCCATCGCTCCCATTAGGCAAAGTCAAGATCGGTGCGGTAGTCAACCTCTTCTTCAATTCCTCGAAACTCTTGTCACATTTCTCGGTCCACACAAACGGAACATTCTTCCGGGTCAACTGAGTCATCGGAGTAGCAATCCTCGAAAACCCTTCAATAAATCTTCGGTAATACCCGGCTAAACCAAGAAAACTACGAATCTCGGTCACTGACTCGGGTCTCTTCCAATCCACTATGGCTTCAATCTTTGAAGGATCCACCGAAATCCCATCTTTCGAGATAACATGACCCAGAAATGACACCTTCTCGAGCCAAAATTCGCATTTACTGAACTTCGCAAATAATTTCTCCCTCGCAAGAACGGATAAAACTGTCCTCAAGTGTTGCTCATGCTCCTCTCGAGACTTCGAATAAACAAGAATGTCGTCGATGAAAACCACCACAAACGAATCAAGATAGGGATGGAAAACTCGGTTCATCAAATCCATAAACACAGCCGGCGCGTTAGTCAACCCAAACGGCATAACCAAGAACTCATAATGACCATAACGAGTGCGAAAGGCAGTCTTTGGAATATCCTCCGATCGAACCTTCAACTGATGGTACCCACTCCTCAAATCAAGTTTAGAGAAAACCACGGACCCTTGAAGCTGATCAAACAAATCATCAATATGGGGTAGAGGATACTTGTTCTTCACCGTAATCTAATTCAACTTTCTATAATCAATGCACAATCTCAACGAACCATCCTTCTTCCGCACGAATAAGACCGGTGCTCCCCACGGGGAAACACTAGGGCGGATAAACCCTCGATCAATCAACTCTTGCAATTGAACCTTTAACTCCTTCAACTCTGCGGGAGCTAACCTATAAGGTGCTTTCGAAATTGGAGCCGTACCCGGCAAAAGATCTATACAAAACTCAATCTCACGATCGGGAGGCATATCATACTCGGTAGAGAAAACATCGGGAAATTCCCGAACTACCCGAACACTATCCAAACTAGGGGATTCTTTTCTAGTATCAAGAACACTAGCCAAATACCCCTCACAACCACTATGCAATAATTTTCTCGCTTTCATAAAAGAAATTAAGCGAACCTTTCTACTCAAAGGACTAGCCTCAAAAACAAATTTAGGCACATCGGGAATAGAAAAAGTAACAGTTTTCTTACGGCAATCAACGGAAGCATGAAACTTGCTCAACCAATCCATACCCAAAATGACATCAAAGTCTTGGATAGGAAGAACTACCAAATCCGCACAAAGGACTCGACCACAAATAACCACATCACAAGCACGAAAGACTCGATCAGAAATCAAGCATTCTCCTATAGGGGTCGACACCTCTAGCACGTACGGTAAAGACTCGAATGCAGCATTTAACATGGAAGCAAATTGCACAGAAATGTATGAATGAGATGATCCTGGATCTACTAACGCTCGTGCACTCACATTAGACACAGAAACAATACCTCCAATAACGGATGGATCATCGGTAGCTTGTTGTTGATTCATGGCATAAACCTTCCCTTGAACTTTGGGCTTCCCAGCGGCGTCCCTTTTCTGACCCTGATTAGTACCAACCCCTGACCCGGATGACTGACCTCGGTGCCTCCTGCAATCTCTCGCAAAGTGCCCCATTTCACCACAATTGGTACACTTGCCTTGCTTTTTCCAACACCTATCCTCCGCATGGCCTACCTTTTGACAAAAGGTACAAGGCTTCCTATTTTGAATCCCCGGAGTAGTACCCGGATTCCTCGGTGGTTTGCCCCTTAAACTGAGATGATGCTCCCGGGTTACCTCGGTTATCGGAACGGTGCTGTGGCTTGCCTTGTGCTCCTTGCTTACTCGGGTTAGCTACCTCGGTCTTCCTCTTATGTTCCCCAATATCTTGCTCTATCAAATAGGCTCGATCCACCGCATCTTGGAAAGTCACAATCCGTTGAGCAATCAGTTGAGTACGGATGGAGGTCTTCAATCCCCGAATGAATCTCATAGCCTTTTGTTCCTCGGTCCTCACCAAATAGTCGCAATACCGGGCTAATTCTATGAACTTAGCCGAGTATTGTGCTATAGACAACACACCTTGCTCTAGGTTGAGTAGCTCGATCTCCTTTCGGTTCTGATCAACAACCGGAATAAAATGCTCCTTGAATTTGCGCACGAACAACTCCCACGCATACACCGTGTGAGTATCATCCCAAGTAGCTTTAACACCCTTCCACCAATGCTCGGCGGCTCCCACAAGCTTGTAAACCGCGAACCGGACCTTGTCCTCATCCGAACACCCAAATACATCATAAATCTTCTCCATCGACTCAATCCACAACTCAGCCTTCCTTACATCGGGCTCCCCATTGAATTCAACCGGTTTCAGTTTCAGAAATTGCTCCAAACCATAACGGGGGGTGCTTGTTCTACCCTTGGACCTTGATCATGTATGGCCTTCATGGCCGCCTCGAACATGCCTTGGAACATGGCACGAGCTTCTTCCCTTGATTCATTCTGATTGGCATTACCGGTACTACCTTCACCACTCCTTCTACGAACCATTGTAACAAGTACCTGCATAAAACATCAACCGTTAATCACTCCGCACACTACTACCCACCTAGGTCATACTAATCCACCTAGACTTATACTTAAAGCTAATGCCATAGCTCTGATACCAACTGTCGCGACCCCGGACCCCGCGGGCCCGAGACCGCGATCTGGACGTCGACTCTACAACCAAAACTGAGAAATACTGAAGTTAAAAATTTCATTTGATACCAAAAGGTGGTGATCCAAAGTTTTACAAAACCAAGTTTGATAAAAATCAATTACAACTAACATAAACTTCCACAAGTTTATGCCCAACAAAATACGAATATACAATTCTTAGTGACGTCATTGTTTGGTACAACTATCCCAAAATGGTTACACATTTACATAATGTAAACCAACCTATATCAACCTTCCCCAAAAGAATATATCCACACTCGACGTCCTCTTTCTCGTGATCAGCGAGACTAATCCTTAGCACCTGGGGGGGGTTAAGGAAAAAACAAAGATAAAAGAAAAGGGGGTGAGATAAATCTCAATAAGTTACTAATGCAACTACATGACATGCTATGATGCAATAAGCAATAAACAATAATAATTATCACATAGCACATAGCAATTATCATATAACAGATAGCAGCGGAATTAAACACATAACAAAGGATATAGCCAAGGTTTTCCAAACCGGAACATCCAAATAAAGGATCGCTGCGCAGCTTCAATAATCACCAAATCATCATCTTCGTAATAGCATGAAAGCCGAAGAGAAAACCCCGGTACCGGAACCAATAACCATAAAAGTGTCAGAAAGGACAAGGACCATGACACAAAGTCATGCCCGCTAGCTAGATACATTCACAAAGGAACGCTAACTTGACTTTTCCAAGGCCAATCTGGAAAAGGGGGTATAGTAAGGGCAAAACAATGGTCAACATTATAATGGACTTGGCTTTGCCATTATAATCCTTCCCATCGCCCGATGCAACAAATATGCCAGCTGGGCTTCGAAATAAATGCTAAGTAATAATAATTTAGCATGAATGAACAACTTAAGGTTCCAAAGTACGGAACCAATCCAATTAAATCACCACAAAGGTAAACCAATACAAACAACCCATCAAGGACGAACCACGTTCCCAAAACGATACTAAATCAAATTCCATATCGTATTTATTCACAAAAGAATCAAATCCAATCAATAGAGTGTTCCAACAATGACAATTAACACTTAATTAATTTCAAACACGAACTTGATCACAAAGGACTCAATTCTAACACTAGAGTGTACTACAATGATCACTAAGGTCAACTAGAAGGACGCCCAAGACTTAGACCCAAACGCGTTCTTCAATCACACAATTTAACAAAATGAGAACTTTCAGAGGTTCTGGGCGGCCGCCCAAAATGGACTGTGCGGTCGCCCAAAAACCCTTAAAACAAGAACAAAAGCTTTCAGATAGATGTGCGGTCGCCCAGACTATTTTGTGCGGCCGCCCAATCTTCTGAATTTCCAGAAATCGGGAAGAACAACATGGGTTCTTCCATTTTCAAACCCAAAACACATTTCCACCAAAATCCAACATTCCAACTAGTATACTAATGTACCAAAACAACTAATAAGTCTAAAAAGACTCAAACAACAACATTTAACAACCAAAATCAAGAATCAAATCCCACATTCAAGATTTCACCATTTTTTATCAAAACTCAAAATAAATTCCCAATAAATTCCAAACTCAATCAAACTTCAAATATAACACATCAAACATTATCTAAACATGATATGAACATTTTAGCATCAAAATAGGGGAAAAGTAACTTACTTGCAAATTCTCAAAGTTGATGGATTTTGATTCTTTTTGGCTTCCTACGATCCTATCGACGATCTAAACAATGTTCACGTTTTAAGAAATGAATAATAATGAGAGGAAGGAGTAAATGAAGAGAGAAGGAAAGAGAAGAAAACTTACCCAAAACTTAGAGAGAGGGAGAGAGATGGCTGGAAGATGGAGTAGGGAGAAGGTGAGGGAGGAGAGGGGGGGGGGGAGTAGGGAGAAATAATTCAAAATGTTACACTTAGGCCCCCTCTCTCACACTACACACAAATACTACACTCCCTACTAACAATTAAGACCCAACAATACTACACTAACCCAAAAGACCCAAATAAAATGCTAGGCATAATTATTATGAAACATAAAATGCACACATAATATTTAAATAAATAATAATTTAAATAAATAAATAAGCAAATAATTAAATAAAAATCATTTAATTACTAATAAAATAGAGCCTATACTTCGGGTCGTGACATTCACTCCCCCTTAAAGAAAATTCGACCCGAATTTTAACGAGACTCACCTTAAACAAAAAGCCACGGAAATTTCCTCTCGATCTCATCTCGGAGCTCCCACGTCGACTCCTCGATATGATGATTCCTCCAAAGGACTCGAACCAACGCAATGCTTTTGTTCCTCAACTCTTGAACTTTGGAATCTAGGATCCGAACCGGTCGTTCCTCATAAGTCATATCGGGCTCAATATCCTCTGGTATTCTCGGTAACACGTGAGACGGATCATGAACATACTTCCGAAGCATAGAAACGTGAAAGACGTTGTGCAACTGGTCCAAAGATGACGGTAACGCAAGACGATACGCTAGAAGTCCAACCTTTCCCAAAACCTCAAACGGGCCAATAAACCTCGGAGCCAATTTACCTTTCTTCCCAAACCTACGAATACCCACCTTCGGAGACACTTTCAAGAATACCAAATCACCAATCTGAAAACTAAGATCTCGCCTTCGGTTATCTGCGTAGCTCTTATGTCGACTCTGGGCTGTCTTCAATCTATCCCGGATAACTCTAACTTTCTCAACCGAATCCCGAAGCAAATCAATACCCACAATCTTCGCTTCACCAACCTCATCCCAACAAATAGGCGATCTACATTTCCTTCCGTACAAAGCCTCAAACGGTGCCATCTCGATACTAGCCTGATAACTGTTGTTGTACGAGAAATCGTACAATCATAATCCTTCAACAATTCCATCCATCGGCACTGTCTATTATTCAACTCTTTCTGGGAAAAAAGGTACTTCAAACTCTTGTGATCGGTAAAGATCTCAAACTTCGCTCCGTAAAGGTAGTGCTTCCACTTGTGCAACGCAAATACTATCGCAGCTACTCCATATCATGAGTCGGGTAATTCTGTTCACTAGGGGTCAACTTCCTCGAAGCATAAGCAATTACTTTCCCATTCTGCATCAACACACAACCCAAACCCTCTTTCGAAGCATCACTGTAGATCACTAGGCCATCGCTCCCATTAGGCAAAGTCAAGATCGGTGCGGTAGTCAACCTCTTCTTCAATTCCTCGAAACTCTTGTCACATTTCTCGGTCCACACAAACGGAACATTCTTCCGGGTCAACTGAGTTATCGGAGTAGCAATCCTCGAAAACCCTTCAATAAATCTTCGGTAATACCCGGCTAAACCAAGAAAACTACGAATCTCGGTCACTGACTCGGGTCTCTTCCAATCCACTATGGCTTCAATCTTTGAAGGATCCACCGAAATCCCATCTTTCGAGATAACATGACCCAAAAATGACACCTTCTCGAGCCAAAATTCGCATTTACTGAACTTCGCAAATAATTTCTCCCTCGCAAGAACGGATAAAACTGTCCTCAAGTGTTGCTCGTGCTCCTCTCGAGACTTCGAATAAACAAGAATGTCGTCGATGAAAACCACCACAAACGAATCAAGATAGGGATGGAAAACTCGGTTCATCAAATCCATAAACACAGCCGGCGCGTTAGTCAACCCAAACGGCATAACCAAGAACTCATAATGACCATAACGAGTGCGAAAGGCAGTCTTTGGAATATCCTCCGATCGAACCTTCAACTGATGGTACCCACTCCTCAAATCAAGTTTAGAGAAAACCACGGACCCTTGAAGCTGATCAAACAAATCATCAATATGGGGTAGAGGATACTTGTTCTTCACCGTAACCTGATTCAACTTTCTATAATCAATGCACAATCTCAACGAACCATCCTTCTTCCGCACGAATAAGACCGGTGCTCCCCACGGGGAAACACTAGGGCCGATAAACCCTCGATCAATCAACTCTTGCAATTGAACCTTTAACTCCTTCAACTCTGCGGGAGCTAACCTATAAGGTGCTTTCGAAATTGGAGCCGTACCCGGCAAAAGATCTATACAAAACTCAATCTCACGATCGGGAGGCATATCATACTCGGTAGAGAAAACATCGGGAAATTCCCGAACTACCCGAACACTATCCAAACTAGGGGATTCTTTTCTAGTATCAAGAACACTAGCCAAATACCCCTCACAACCACTATGCAATAATTTTCTCGCTTTCATAAAAGAAATTAAGCGAACCTTTCTACTCAAAGGACTAGCCTCAAAAACAAATTTAGGCACATCGGGAATAGAAAAAGTAACAGTTTTCTTACGGCAATCAACGGAAGCATGAAACTTGCTCAACCAATCCATACCCAAAATGACATCAAAGTCTTGGATAGGAAGAACTACCAAATCCGCACAAAGGACTCGACCACAAATAACCACATCACAAGCACGAAAGACTCGATCAGAAATCAAGCATTCTCCTATAGGGGTCGACACCTCTAGCACGTACGGTAAAGACTCGAATGCAGCATTTAACATGGAAGCAAATTGCACAGAAATGTATGAATGAGATGATCCTGGATCTACTAACGCTCGTGCACTCACATTAGACACAGAAACAATACCTCCAATAACGGATGGATCATCGGTAGCTTGTTGTTGATTCATGGCATAAACCTTCCCTTGAACTTTGGGCTTCCCAGCGGCGTCCCTTTTCTGACCCTGATTAGTACCAACCCCTGACCCGGATGACTGACCTCGGTGCCTCCTGCAATCTCTCGCAAAGTGCCCCATTTCACCACAATTGGTACACTTGCCTTGCTTTTTCCAACACCTATCCTCCGCATGGCCTACCTTTTGACAAAAGGTACAAGGCTTCCTATTTTGAATCCCCGGAGTAGTACCCGGATTCCTCGGTGGTTTGCCCCTTAAACTGAGATGATGCTCCCGGGTTACCTCGGTTATCGGAACGGTGCTGTGGCTTGCCTTGTGCTCCTTGCTTACTCGGGTTAGCTACCTCGGTCTTCCTCTTATGTTCCCCAATATCTTGCTCTATCAAATAGGCTCGATCCACCGCATCTTGGAAAGTCACAATCCGTTGAGCAATCAGTTGAGTACGGATGGAGGTCTTCAATCCCCGAATGAATCTCATAGCCTTTTGTTCCTCGGTCCTCACCAAATAGTCGCAATACCGGGCTAATTCTATGAACTTAGCCGAGTATTGTGCTATAGACAACACACCTTGCTCTAGGTTGAGTAGCTCGATCTCCTTTCGGTTCTGATCAACAACCGGAATAAAATGCTCCTTGAATTTGCGCACGAACAACTCCCACGCATACACCGTGTGAGTATCATCCCAAGTAGCTTTAACACCCTTCCACCAATGCTCGGCGGCTCCCACAAGCTTGTAAACCGCGAACCGGACCTTGTCCTCATCCGAACACCCAAATACATCATAAATCTTCTCCATCGACTCAATCCACAACTCAGCCTTCCTTACATCGGGCTCCCCATTGAATTCAACCGGTTTCAGTTTCAGAAATTTCTCCAAACCATAACGGGGGGGTGCTTGTTCTACCCTTGGACCTTGATCATGTATGGCCTTCATGGCCGCCTCGAACATGCCTTGGAACATGGCACGAGCTTCTTCCCTTGATTCATTCTGATTGGCATTACCGGTACTACCTTCACCACTCCTTCTACGAACCATTGTAACAAGTACCTGCATAAAACATCAACCGTTAATCACTCCGCACACTACTACCCACCTAGGTCATACTAATCCACCTAGACTTATACTTAAAGCTAATGCCATAGCTCTGATACCAACTGTCGCGACCCCGGACCCCGCGGGCCCGAGACCGCGATCTGGACGTCGACTCTACAACCAAAACTGAGAAATACTGAAGTTAAAAATTTCATTTGATACCAAAAGGTGGTGATCCAAAGTTTTACAAAACCAAGTTTGATAAAAATCAATTACAACTAACATAAACTTCCACAAGTTTATGCCCAACAAAATACGAATATACAATTCTTAGTGACGTCATTGTTTGGTACAACTATCCCAAAATGGTTACACATTTACATAATGTAAACCAACCTATATCAACCTTCCCCAAAAGAATATATCCACACTAGACGTCCTCTTTCTCGTGATCAGCGAGACTAATCCTTAGCACCTGGGGGGGGGGGGTTAAGGAAAAAACAAAGATAAAAGAAAAGGGGGTGAGATAAATCTCAATAAGTTACTAATGCAACTACATGACATGCTATGATGCAATAAGCAATAAACAATAATAATTATCACATAGCACATAGCAATTATCATATAACAGATAGCAGCGGAATTAAACACATAACAAAGGATATAGCCAAGGTTTTCCAAACCGGAACATCCAAATAAAGGATCGCTGCGCAGCTTCAATAATCACCAAATCATCATCTTCGTAATAGCATGAAAGCCGAAGAGAAAACCCCGGTACCGGAACCAATAACCATAAAAGTGTCAGAAAGGACAAGGACCATGACACAAAGTCATGCCCGCTAGCTAGATACATTCACAAAGGAACGCTAACTTGACTTTTCCAAGGCCAATCTGGAAAAGGGGGTATAGTAAGGGCAAAACAATGGTCAACATTATAATGGACTTGGCTTTGCCATTATAATCCTTCCCATCGCCCGATGCAACAAATATGCCAGCTGGGCTTCGAAATAAATGCTAAGTAATAATAATTTAGCATGAATGAACAACTTAAGGTTCCAAAGTAGGGAACCAATCCAATTAAATCACCACAAAGGTAAACCAATACAAACAACCCATCAAGGACGAACCACGTTCCCAAAACGATACTAAATCAAATTCCATATCGTATTTATTCACAAAAGAATCAAATCCAATCAATAGAGTGTTCCAACAATGACAATTAACACTTAATTAATTTCAAACACGAACTTGATCACAAAGGACTCAATTCTAACACTAGAGTGTACTACAATGATCACTAAGGTCAACTAGAAGGACGCCCAAGACTTAGACCCAAACGCGTTCTTCAATCACACAATTTAACAAAATGAGAACTTTCAGAGGTTCTGGGCGGCCGCCCAAAATGGACTGTGCGGTCGCCCAAAAACCCTTAAAACAAGAACAAAAGCTTTCAGATAGATGTGCGGTCGCCCGGACTATTTTGTGCGGCCGCCCAATCTTCTGAATTTCCAGAAATCGGGAAGAACAACATTCTTCCATTTTCAAACCCAAAACACATTTCCACCAAAATCCAACATTCCAACTAGTATACTAATGTACCAAAACAACTAATAAGTCTAAAAAGACTCAAACAACAACATTTAACAACCAAAATCAAGAATCAAATCCCACATTCAAGATTTCACCATTTTTGATCAAAACTCAAAATAAATTCCCAATAAATTCCAAACTCAATCAAACTTCAAATATAACACATCAAACATTATCTAAACATGATATGAACATTTTAGCATCAAAATGGGGGAAAAGTAACTTACTTGCAAATTCTCAAAGTTGATGGATTTTGATTCTTTTTGGCTTCCTACGATCCTATCGACGATCTAAACAATGTTCACGTTTTAAGAAATGAATAATAATGAGAGGAAGAAGGAGTAAATGAAGAGAGAAGGAAAGAGTAGAAAACTTACCCAAAACTTAGAGAGAGGGAGAGAGATGGCTGGAAGATGGAGTAGGGAGAAGGTGAGGGAGGAGAGGGGGGGAGGAGTAGGGAGAAATAATTCAAAATGTTACACTTAGCCCCCTCTCTCACACTACACACAAATACTACATTCCCTACTAACAATTATGACCCAACAATACTACACTAACCCAAAAGACCCAAATAAAATGCTAGGCATAATTATTATGAAACATAAAATGCACACATAATATTTAAATAAATAATAATTTAAATAAATAAATAAGCAAATAATTAAATAAAAATCATTTAATTACTAATAAAATAGAGCCTATACTTCGGGTCGTGACAACATAAGGACCGATCCATCGAGGTCCCCACTTCCCAAGGGGATTCATGGCATTGGGAGGATGTTGTCTTAGGACCAAATCTCCCACTTTGATATTTCGAGGCTTCACCTTTTTGTTGAAAGCCCTTGCCATTCTTTGCTGATAGGCCCTTGTGCGTTCGAACACTCTTAACCTCTTTTCGTCGAGTAGAGCTAATTGCTCGTATCGACTTTGCATCCAATCAACCTCGTTGACTTGGTTTTCGAGTAAGACCCGTAGAGAAGGAACCTCGAGTTCGACTGGGAGCACGGCTTCAGAACCATAAACTAATGAGTATGGGGTTCCTCCCGTTGCTGACCGTATTGATGTGCGGTAGCCCCATAATGCTAGTGGTAATTTCTCGGGCCAATCCCTTCCTGTTGAAGCCATTTTTCGTATGATGACCTCGATTGTCTTGTTTGCTGCCTCGACCGCTCCATTTGCTTGGGGACGGTACGGGGATGACTTGTGCTTGGTAATTTTGTAGTTAACCAAAAGTGCATCCATTTCTTTCTCAAAGTGAGAACCATTTTCAGAGATGATCTCATGAGGAATACCGTATCGGCACATGATTCTGTTCTTCACGAATTCGGCCACTTTCTTGGCGTTGAGAACTCGGTAAGCTTGTGCGTCGACCCATTTTGTGAAATAGTCCACGGCCACTAGAATGAATGACTGTCTGTTGCTTCCCGTGGGATGGACTTTACCGATGATATCTATGCCCCAACAAGAAAATGGCCATGGTGTGGTCATGTTGTAAAGTTGGAGGGTCGGGTCTTAGATTCACCTTTTACCCGATGTCTGATTGATAAGGAGCAAGCAGTCACTAAACACTTCTAGCTCTTCGACATTTCTTTCTAATGCTGCTTCTATCCCCGCTATACATGCCTCATATTCGTCAATGTTGTTGATAGCTTCGAATTCAAGACGGATTGCGTTTGGAGTGTAGATGTCCTTTAGATCGACAAGCAACATTCCTATCCCATAACCGTGCTTATTGGCTGCGCCATCGAAAAAAAGTTGCCACTTATTTTCCTCGGTTGTAGTGAAAATCAAGTGCTCGTTGGGAAACTGTAAGTCCTCCCCCTTTATTTCGTAACACGGAAATTCAGCAAGCTGATCACTGAACACTTTCCCCCTGATGGATTTGAGTGTGACGTAAGTTATATCATAGCCGGCGAGCATGAAGTACCACTTGGATATCCTTGTTGACATGAAAGGCTTCTCGAAGATGTAGTAGAGCGGGTCCACTTTTGCTATTAGCTTGATTGGAAAGGCTTCCATGTAATGTTTCAGCTTTTGAGTGACCCAAACCAGTGCTGCACATGACTTCTCTAAGACAGAGTAGTTCTTTTTGCCTCCTTAGAATCGGCGACTGACAAAATAGATGGCATTCTCCTTTGTGGAGTCTCGTTGCTCTTGTGCTAGCATAGCCCCTAGGGCTTCATCATTTACTGTGAGGTAGAGCAAGAGAGGTTTTTCCTTGTGCGGTGGAACCAAAACTGGAGGGCATGTCACGTAATGCTTCACTTGGTCGAAAGCTTTTTGGCAAGCATCGGTCCATTCTACAGCCACATTTTTCTTGAGTAGCTTGAAGATTGGCTCACAGATGGAAGTCAGCTGGTGCACAAACCGACTGATGAACTGAAGTCTCCCCATAAAACATTTGATTTCTTTCTGTGTCTTGGGAGGTGGCATGTCAATGATTGCCTTAATTTTAGAGGGATCTGCTTCAATTCCCCTTTCGGTGACCATGTTGCCAAGAACTTTTCCTCGGATAACCCCAAAAGTGCACTTTCCGGGATTGAGCCTCATCTTATGTTGGTGAAGCCTTTCAAAGAACTTACGGAGGTCGATCAAATGTTAACCATTGGTCCCCTTCGAGTGGATGATCATGTTGTCCACGTAGACCTCGATCTCTTTGTGAATCATGTCATGGAACAAGTCTGTCACAGCCCTTTGATAAGTAGCCCCAGCGTTCCTTAACCCAAACGGCATGACTGTGTAGCAAAAGCTGCCCCACGGTGTTGTGAAACCAGTCTTGTGTTGATCCTCCTTGGCCATGAGAATCTGATTGTACCCAGTGAAACCATCCATAAATAAGCGGACCTCGTAGGCAGCAGTGGAGTCGAATAGCATGTCGATGTTGGGTAGTGGAAAGTCATCTTTTGGAGAAGCTTTGTTTAAATCCCGAAAGTCCAAACAAATACGGACCTTGCCATTAGCCTTTCGAACGTTGACCACATTGGCTAACCATGTCGGATATTCAATAACTTTGATGAAGCCCACAATGAGAAGCTTCTCTATCTCTTTTTTGAGTTATAAAGGCCATTCTGGCTTGATCTTTCTGAGCTTCTGTTTTGTCGGCTTAGCGTCCTCTTTGATCGGAATCCTGTGTTCGGCGACCATTCTGTCTAAACCCTGCATGTCTTTGTATGACCATGCAAATACATCCACGAACTCTTTGAGCAATGTAGTCAATCTGTCTTTCTCTTCCCCCTTGAAGAAGCTTCCGATCTTGGTTTCTTTCGGCTCTTCGTCGCTACCCAGATTAACAACATGCAATTCTTTGTCAGCCTTTGGACCATTTTCACCACGACTACGGACCTGTTGAGCAAGTTCATTTAAGTATGTTGTGTTTTCGTGGTCTATTTCATCATTATTTGAATCGTTATTAACTAGTTCATTAGATTCATTATTAGTTAATTCATCATTCATGATGTTTGGAATCTCGGGGTACTCAGAAAGATCAAATTTTTCATTAACAAAGAAAGGGAACACATGCTCGGCTATTGCCTCCATATCCTCTTGGGTGAGGATGTCGGAAACACTCTCGGACTCGAAAGTGAATGTGAACAAGTCTTCCTTTGTAACCTTGCGCGGAATGCAACCCATCTTCTTGACCAAGAATTCCTCGGATACCACGGGCCCCTTTGTAGAATACCAGTTATTGATTGGCTCGGAGCTTGGCTGGATCTCGCTGATAGTTTCCCTTCTAGTGTCGGTGTCGTAGATGGCATTGACTTGGCATTCATCCATGATGGCAAATTCCTCGAACATGGAGGCTAAATCTGTCAATTCTTCCCCCATGGTGATCTCTGTCTCGGACTCTATGGTCACTTTCTTCCCCCACCATTCTTAGGGTGACATAGGAGTTGGTTCCCCTTCGGATTTCTGGATCTCACAGTTAGAAAAGATTTAGAGACCGGGCTTTCTGATACCCTTGCTGTTAACCCACGGCTCAGGAAAGATTACATACGGGACATCTTCCTCTTGGCGGAAAAAGTAACCATTCAGTGTCTTGTGGTAAGGCCTCAAATTGTGAATCTCATAACGGCGGCCTTCCCTACGAGTTCAAGCCTTTTCATTCTTGACGGCTTGCTCGTATTTCAAATCATCTTTGGAAGGCTCATATCCCAAACCGAACGTTTTCTTAACAAAAGTAACCTCAATAGGTTGCATCCTTCCTTGTTGATATTTCCCTAGGCCTAAACTGGGGAAGTAATTCATATCCCTCATCATGCGGAGGACTTTGCGGTTGCCGAGGGCCCATGATCCGTTTCCCTCCTCTTTGTCGATGGCGTTGATTGAGACGCCGGAGAGAGTGGAGTCTTCTAAACCATGCTGAACTTGGTAAACGGGTTCCCCTTTTCTGTGGATAGTGACGTTTTCTGCCATGACGGTCACTATTTCATCCCCATTTCGGAATTTAACACATTGATGAAGAGTTGAAGGGACGACGTTGGAATTGTGTATCCACGGTCGGCCCAAGAGCAAATTGAATAAGGAGGGAACGTCGAGCACTTGGAACGGGACGGACATGACCATGCTCCCAAACTCAATCTCTATTTCCACCATACCCATGACTGTGCGGGCAGTGCTGTCATAACCTCGGATCACTTGAGTAGAAGGCTTCAAATCTGAATTCTTAAGCCCCAGTATGCCCATGATTCGACTGGGCATTAAGTTGAGTGCGGAACCACCATCAACCAAGACTCTTGAGATAGGTTTCCCCCTTGCTCTCACCTTGAGATAAATGGCCTCATTGTGGTCGGAACCAAATGGTGGGAGGTCCATATCGGCAAAGGTGATGACATTGCCAAAGTGAATGTGGCCTATCATTGCAGTAAGGTCCTCGGGAGTTGTATCGGGAGATATCGATGTGTGGTCAAGATTGCTGATGATAAGATCTCGGTGCTTCTTTGAGGATGCAATGAGGTCCCAAAGGGAGATGTTGGCTTGAGTTTTCTTGAGTTGAACCAATAAAGGGTCTTCGGGAGTGTCGCGAGCTTGCGACCTTTGAGAAGAGGTGCTTGGTGTAGAAGTAGCGGGGTTGCTTGCTATGACTCGTCCGGATCGAGTCAGCATGTTGACATTCCCATCTTGCTTCTTTTTCCTATGAGGCGGCCTTGTAATGGAATAATTTATAGTGTATTTGCTTGGAAGTATTCCAACTACCATTCTGTAGAATAATTTATGAGGCGGCCTTGTAATGGAAGCTAGGAGCACTTTTCTTGATTTCCTTGAGCAGCTCGTCCATTCGGATCCCCGCCTCATACATTTGAGAGAAATCCGCATAGCAAGCCCCACTTAGGTGGGTGCGGAGATCAATCTTTAGACACTTAAGAAAGATTGATAATGGAAGATCAATTTGACTTTATCATCTAATGAACGATATCCAATAAGGTTCTATTCCTCCATTTAGACACATCATTCCAAAATGGTGTTCTTTGTGGAGTTAACTGTGAACAATTTCACAACCTTAAAGATGATTGTCAAATTTTTGGTTTAATTATCCATCATCTCGATCAAATCGGAATCTTTGAATAGTTTTACCAAGTTGTACCAAAATCCTCTTTTAGCATTGCCACTTAATTCACCATATACATCAACATCTATTAGGTCTAATAAGATATTAGCCTTTTACTACTCCTAGTAAAAGATGTCTTAATCCAAGTAAATAAGATTTGCATATATCATAAGATTCAAAATCGTATGACTTTAAAACTCCGTCCCATGGAATTTTAGATATGCGTCTCTCATTTATCTGATCAAAACAATAATGCCTTAAGAATTTAATTATTTATGTTATAACCTTATTTATTATTTTGTTCTTCAAGATTTAGGATATAGGATTTATTTATATGGTTTAATAGTACGATAAAGCAAATCATAATAAATAAAGCACTTTTCTTATTCTCAATAAGAAATAAATATCCTTCATTATCTTTTAAAAAAATAATATTTTCTACTTAATGAGTAAAGTCACTTCATAAGTGTTCTACGAACAATGTTGCAACTCTTGCATCATTACCATTCGTAGATTAACTTTACCGTTCATTAGCAGTCTTTCTATTTATTAATTGTTGCACATTTATACAAATATGGGATCTATATCCGGTATCCAATACCTAATAATTAAAAGTAGAAAGAATAATTTTATAACATAAATATCCCATGTGGTAGTCTCACTACCATTCTCTTTTGTTGATCAACCAAAATTTTGATTGCAATTTTAAATGGTCAATCCAATTGTCATCCTTATCAAATTGTATTATTTAGAGTTATAATATTAGCCACAATTATTTCTTTTTAGGTTTGACAACATTTGTCTTACCTTTATCTTTTAATCATTTTTCCTTTTAGAAATTCATGAAGTCAAAAATTAAAATTTCGACTTAGATCATTATCTTTCCGCATGATGGTTCAGAAATCAAGAGCACAAACTTTACGGCCGAACTAAGCCATAAGGCAACCACATTTTCGTACATCATTAAGAAATTAGAGAACAGTCAATACGACCGAAACTAAGCCAAAAGACATCCACATTTCCGTATGGATTCTGATTTCAGTTTTGTTTCCAAATTCCATGTCTCATCAATTTAACTGATTTCAGCAATCAAGAACAATTCAGGATTCTGATTTCAGTTTTCTGAATTCTGAATTGACATCACTTTTCAGGAAACACAGTTTCGAAAACTACCCATCTGAAACTAGATTCAATCCCAGATTCAAATTCTGAATATCATCTGCTCGGCCGAGTCTTAGGACCCGCTCGGCCGTGCACCACGGAAAAACGGATTTTCAATTTCCAAATTTTACTTTGAAATTGCTTTCTTTGATTCAATTAGGAGTTGGTGTTGATGGTGATCAAATCATCATGATGGTCAAAACCAAGAATAAACAATTTATTCATGAATCTAAGATCATCAACAAGTTAATCAAATTAAATTTTGATGATCCTACGGAACATATTAATCAAATTGATATTGCAATTTAGGTTACATAGGATTATTAAGAATGTATAATTTCCGTTCTTACTTTAGAATAATTCTTAAGCTCATGATCCAATCAAAAAAATTAATTTAATTCTCTTTTAACTTTGTCCTTTTAAAGAACACATCGCAGTAACGAACATAATTAAAGTTAAAGGCAATATTCTACACAAATATACAAATAAATATACACCTATATTTCATATCAATCATTTAAGAGATAAATAGTTATATTTCATAAATACTCACACTAAATTATATAACCTTCATATACAACAATTGCATAATATAATTTATGTGGGCTAAGATCCAACTTTAATTTAATTTCAAGTCCGCTTTGGCGTTGCTGCTCAAAATTAAATTAATTAGGTAGATAACTCTTATCAATTACATCATATGTGACTCTTAGATCTTTTATGAGATTTTAAGTAGACATCTTATGTCAAACATGTTTTAATCTCATCTTGTGCCTTAGGCCCAAAAATTTATCTTTTGATAGCCTAATTAAGTCAAACCATGATAAACGCATAGGAACCACTCTTTCACTCATCTTGTTCATACAAGGATAGAATAATTGCACCTACGCTTTGGCGTAACCCACACAAAACTACCCGTGTAATCCCAAGTGTCTATCATGGGTTGGCACGTGACTTAAATTTTTTAAGAAGGTTCTTTCATATAGCAATGCGCATAACAAATGTATAATTAATCTAATTAATTAATGAACGGATACTCTGTGAATATAATTATGAATTTGAGATTTTCCTAGAGTCCTACTCTATAATACATATTGAATAATGAATTCTTTCATAGAGTCCAACTCTATTAAGAACACATTACTTTATAGAATCCAATTCCATGAACAATACGTATTCTACAATGCATCTCAAGGTCTGAAAAACACGAATTCAGAAATCTGCACTGCACGCGAACTGCACGAAAAATCTGCACGAATTCTTGCATTGCACGTGCATTGCACGCTAACTGCACGAAAATTCTGCACAAAATTATGGACTGCAAGTGCGCGTGTATTGCACGCGAACCGCACGAACGCAATTTATCAAATCTTGACCCTTTAAGAATTCAACTATTTGTGATAATCAATTTATCATAAACATCAAACCCTAAGAACAAACAATTTGTTCTTCAAGATCAAGAATCATCAATTCAATAATCCAATTAAAGAGATTGATGATCCGATAAATAGATTAATCATATTAATCATGCAACTTGAAAACCTTATTCATAATCATACTATATCATATATAATTGTATCACCAAACAATTCACATAAATCTCTTATTCTAAATTCACATCATGCTAGATCATACAATCAAATCATATATTTAACATGATAATATTAAACTAACCATACATGAACGGGGCTCTGATACCACTGTTGGGTTTTAAGGGTCCATGCGCAGCGGAAGACGGCAATAGAAAATCAACAAAACCCTAAGCCCCAATATCCATTCATGATGATTAAATTAATAGGAGGATGAATTTAGAATACTAACCGTTATTGTGCGTTTAAATTTTCGGATCTTCAAGCTTTAGATTTGATCTCCTCGTTCTTCGCGTTCTTTAGATCACGATCACAGGAACACGAACTTGAGATGCTAAAGAAAGCACCCACTATGTGTATCCACACGCGAATGAATATCTAGAATGATTCTAGATCTGGACTGCTAGATCCCATAGAAACTCTTTCTATCAAAAGGCTATATGAATATTATGCGTTCTTGATCTTTGATTCTCAATCTTAGATCAAGAATTATGTTTCTCAAATATATTGGGTTGCATTAGTTTAATGGCTGGTGAAAAGATGTATTTATATTCCTAGTCATTAACCCTTAATGACTTAGGAGACCTAAATCCCATCACCCAATTAAACAGAAAGAAATCGGCCCAGGCACCTTTGGCACGGTCGTACCCTAAAACTGGCACGGTCGTGCCAATTGGTACGCACAGATATTCCTGGCTGATCATTATTGGCACGGTAGTGCTTTATAATCACCACGGTCGTGCTCTTTATCTGGCACGGTCGTGCCAGACCAAAAATCAGCCTTTTGCCTTTTTAACAATTCGTTCTATTGTGTGTGACCCAAAAGGATTATATCAAGTTGGTAATGAGTCCAAACACATTAGTTATCATAAATCATGAGCGGACCCTAGCAGGCCATCATGATTACCCAATTTATATAACTTAACGAAGCTCGTTTATCCTCATAAAACATATCACAATCCTTTTGTCACGCGATATCATATTGAACATAAGTCATGGTCCATGTCAACTTATATTGTTCAATGCTTTCTCGATCTTGAGTAGATTGATACGAGCAAATGACATGGAACACATCAATTCATTTGAGCGTGGCCACGCATTTTGTCAATCTCTCTCTTCGAGTGGCCTAAGCAGATATCTCTCTTGAGGGAGGGACAGATTCCATCTTGACTTATCATTATTCCCTACAAGAATCTGATTATACCAATCATAGCCTTTATGACTACCTGGTTCAGGGTAGCGGTTGACTATGTCAAACATAATGTTCTGTTGGGTTTTGAGGGTCCTTGCACAGCGGAAGACGGCAACAGAAATCAACAAAACCCTAAGCCCCAAGATCTATTCATGATAATTAAATTAATAACAATATGAATTTAGAATACTAACCATGTTGTGCATTTAAAATTTTCCGGATCTTCAAATCTTCAACCTTTATGATTTGATCTCCTCGTTCTTCGCGTTCTTTGGATCAGGATCATAGAAACACGAACTCGAGATGCTAAAGGAAGCACCCTCTATGTTTATCCACACGCGAACGAATATCTAGAACTATTTTAGATCTGGATTGCTAGACCCATTAGAAAACACGTTTTTCTAATCTTCAAATGCTATATGAATTTATTGGTATTCTTGAGCTTTTTGATTAACAATCTAAACTAAAGAATGTGTTTCTTAAACACATGGAGGCTACCAATAATGATACAATATCAATTAGGTTAATACCTTGTAAAGAGAGGTATATTTAAACTCAAAAGTCCTAAACCATTTAGGAAATTTAGTCCAAATCCCGTCAAAACCCGAATCAGGAAAACCAGGCTTTCTGGAGGGGTGGTCCGCCCGGGGCACCAACCTGGTCCGCCAGGACCTAGGCATGGTCCGACCGGGTCATGTCTAGGGTCCGGCCGGACCTGCCCTTTTCCAGCCTGTTCCGTTTTTCCTTAATTCTGATAATCGCGCTCTCTTACGTATTTCCAATTTCAGCCCTTCGTAAATTCGTTCTTTTGTGTATGACCCTATAGGATTATATTAAGTTGGCAATGAGTCTAACCAAGGTCAAACCCATAAGTCATGAGCGGACTCTAGCAAGCCATCATGACTACCCAATTAATATAACTTCAACGAAGTTCGTTATCCTCATAGAACATATCACGATCCTTTTGTCACGCAATATCATATTGAACATAAGTCATGGTCGACGTCAACTTATCTCGTTCAATGCTTTCTCGATCCCGAGTAGATTTATTATGAGCAAATGATATTGATCACATCAATTCATTTGAGCGTGGCCACACATTTCATCAATCTCACTCTATGAGTGGCCTAAGCAGATATCTCTCTTGAGGAGGGACAAATTCCATATTGACTTATTATTCTTCCCTCCAAGAATCCGACTATGCCAATCATAGCCTTTATGACTACCTGGTTAAGGGTAGCGGTTGACTACGTCAAACATAATGTTCATCATGTGGAAGACCATGATAATCTCAGGTCTAAGGATATCAAATGATATAACTATATGAGATTTAATTATGACATCTGACAATGACATAAATCTCATAGGTGGGTCAAGTCCAGTACTTGTTCTCCAACAAGTACCCATAAGTTTAATTTGTATCACATACACATGATCATCATATGATCATCAATTAAACTTATACTAGTCCTTCATACGTACTAGGGACGGGGATTATTATAATAAACATGTAAAACATATAATAATCAAGGGTTGTTCTCTCTATAACAAATGAGAACATGATGTAACGTAAGGCCTTTCTCAAGGGCCTAGGGAATAATCTCCAAAAATCTCCCATTTTCACTAGGACCAATCAATGCGTATCCAATACCATTGAGCTTAGCTTATGACCATCATAACAGCATGTGGAGGATCTTATATAGGTTGATTGTCATTGTTATCATCATAAGGTATTTTGCATATTTTGACATCTCCCATGTCAACGATTTCTCGTAGAGATGGAAATGTCTGAGTGTGTGTTTGGATCATAGATGAGCCTTTGGCACCTTAGCTTATGGAATAACCATTATTTCACAATAAAGGTCCATAGGATTAGTAGTACTAGAAACTATTTCTAGTTTTACTACTAACTTCTATATTCAAACAACCCCCTTAGTTACAATTCATGTAATTAAATACTCAATTTTATTCGTAGAATAATTTATAGTGTATTTGCTTGGAAGTATTCCAACTACCATTCTATAATGGAAATCTTATTCATTATCTCATCGTAAGTCACAACATAACAAGAATTATCAATCTTATTCATTATCTCATCGTAAGTCACAACATAACAAGAATTATCAATCTTATTCATAACATTGGAGCCCTCTGTCGCGCCCCAGACCCGTGGTCCTACTTGGCCCCACGCTCGGGACACGACCGGAAGACGTCATAAAACATTTTAGGAATTTTTTTCGAAATATACTTTCATAAAGTTTAACAAAATCCACGCTCGAAGTTCAAAGACTTCATTTAACTTTCAAACAAACTCTTTCACAAACGAAAGTAGTTAGCCCGAAAGCTTACAAACTTTTATATAATTGTACATACACCGACATTATCCAAAATATAGGTGTTACAAGATGATAAAGTCAAGGGAACTCTACCCAAAAGGTTATACATCTATGTAATGTAACCTTGACAAAACTCATATCCCAAACTCTTACCACTACGACGTCCTCCCGTGCAATTATCCTATTCCCTGGACTCGCCTTTATCTAAAACAGTAAACAAATAAGGGGTGAGAATGAATCTCAGTAAGCTACTAAAATGCAACTACGTTACATGCTGATATGATAATCATAAAGAAACAATATCAACAAATAATCATATAGCATATAGCACATAACATGAGAGGCTCCCTATCGCCAACCGTCCCATACCGGTTGGAAATAACGACCAACTCATCAGGCAGCACATAAGGCTAAATTATACACTCATACATGGATACTGAGCCAAGGTTCTCGAATCAAACATATAACCATCTGAGAGGTATCAACTGAGCAACATCAAAGAGCTGAAGTCGGGATCCCGAAAACCAAACCATAACCAATAGAACCAAAGTAACCAGAGAGGGAAATATGACACATAGTCATAACCCAAATGCTCACTCGAGGGAGCTAGTTCATCCCATCCAAGGCCAATCTGGACTGGGGGTTAAAAATGGGAAACCAATGGTAGAAGCCTTACAATGAACTTGGCTCGTGTGCCATTATAATCCCTACCACTGTCCCGACTCCATAACACAAGACCAGCTGGACTTTAACACTAGCATAGTAATGAATACTTGCTTAAACAACAGCCAAGGACAATGATTCCAAAGTAGGGAACCAAGTCAAACACATCACAAAGATGAACCAATCCAAACCACATCAAAAGATGTTCAACTATATCCAATTACTCCTTATTCACATTCCATAACACATTTGTTCACAAAGGAACCAATTTCAAACACTAGAGTGTTCCACAACAACCCTCTAGGTACTCTAGGGTAACACCTAAGACCTAGACCAAGATTGAACTTTAAATCACTTGGATTGGAACCACTCAACTTTTCCAGCACCCTGGGCGGTCGCCCACACCAGACTGTGCGGCCGCCCAAAACACTCTGTCCCAGGACAAAAATCTTCCAGATAAGTGTGCGGTCGCACGCCCTATTTGGGCGTCCGCCCAACACACCCGCCAGACCAAAACTTGAACAAACTATACTCCTTTCGTTTCACCGTCCCAAAAGTACAACACTTAACGTTTATAACTTTACTAAGACTACAAAATCAGTCTCAAAACAACTTTAATACTACTTTGAGCCCAACCAAACCAACATACTAAATACTCCCTTTGTCCCAAAATTACAAGTATAACAAATATTACCCAAATCACAAAATAACAATTACAAGTATCAATTATAAATATATTTTTTCTAATATACTAATATACTCATTTAGGGATACTTTCATTTAATTTCCCCGTCCCAAGAATAATAGTATAATTTTATAATATACTTATTTAACATTTAACTCAAGTTAATATTTTACCGTCCCACAAGTAGGAGTATACTTTCAAACACTTATACTAACATTCTCAGGATATAAACATACTCCATATACATACTTGCATACAAACCAAGTCACTTACCCACTATAATTATACTCCCTTTGTCCCAAATAAACAAATATCACAAATAAATTCTTTTCACAATAATTTCACCACATATCACACATATAGCAAATATATGACCATTTTACTATTTAAGGGGAATTAGTAACTTACCTATTTCCAAAAAAAGTATCGCTGAAATAAGTTTTGTTCAGGTAGAAATGACCTACTCAACGCCCTGGTCATTTTTATATAATTAGATTTTAAAATGGAGTAGTAAATAAACAGAATTAAATCGAAATGGGTTGAACTTACCTTTTCTTCGTGAACCAGAGAGAGTAAATGGAAAAATGAAAAAGTTGGAATGTGCACGCAGAGAGTGAGAAGAGGTGAGGATAAGAATATAAAGATTTTTATAAAATTTTCACTTTGGTCCCTCTACTTTCATTTTCAACAATTAAGCCCCTGAACTTTAAAGTTACACTTTGGACCCTAAAGTTTCAACTAACTCATTTGTTCCTTTTAACAAAATTACTACTAACACATTAACTAACACATATGCTCAAATATATGCAAGTCATAAAAATATTTTCTAACACATAAAATGCACATAAAAGTTCCATTTTAAGTTAAGGAAATTAGGGTGGTTTTGGGGTCGTTACACCCTCATTCACAATTGGGATTGAATGAGTGGTCTCCTCAAATTCTCCTAGCTCTATTACATTGACATCACCCTCATTAGGAACTATGGATTCCTTCTTGTCTATGAGATCTTGGATGACGTTGTGGAGAACAAAACATTCCTCAGTGAGATGGCCACTATGTTGGTGATAACCACAATACTTGTGATGAGCATGATTGGCGTTGATTGACTTGGGTTGGTTCCCTTATATAGGTGTGATTTGCCCCTTTGATTTGAGAACTTCGAAGGCCTCGGTTTGAGTCATGCCTTGGAGAGGAGTGTAGACACGGTCATTTTGAGATCTCTTGCCTTGAGGTGGAGGAACCTTTTTGTAATTCCCCTTGTCGGTAGTGACGGCATTAACCGAAGCCTCTTTTGTAGAATTAGAGGCGGCCTTGTAATGGAATCTAGGAGTACTTTTCTTGATTTCCTTGAGCAAATCGTCCATTCGGATCCCCGCCTCATACATTTGAGAGAAATCCGCATAGCAAGCCCCACTTAGGTGGGTGCGGAGATCAATCTTTAGACACTTAAGAAAGATTTCCATTTGCTCCTTGGTATTAGGCCTCTCAACAATTTCGGCAAGCTTGTCATTCCACCTTCTTGTGAAGTCAATAAAGGACTCATTGTCCCTTTGAGTAGTGTTCTCAAGCTCTTTCTTGGTCGGGCGGTGAGTGGTGTTGCCTTGGTATTGGCTTTTGAAGGCGAGCATGGCGGCGTCCCAATCAAGACGGACTGTGAGCGGGAGAGTTGCATACCAATTTTTTGCCGCCCCTTCGAGAGTAAGAGGGAAGCATTGTGCCATAACTTTCGAGGAGACCTTTTTTAGAACCATAGCCCATATGTAAGTCTCGATGTGTGCCATGGGGCAAGAGTTGCCCTTGAATTTGCTTATGTCGGGCATCTTGAGCTTTTCGGGAAGAGAAGCCATCGTGTTCATGAGAATGGACGACTGATAAAGGCTTGTATCGGAGCCTTTCCCCAAGTTGAGGCCATTAAAACGCTGATCTATGTAAGCCATAATTAAATCAACCATTTTGTGCTCATTGTTTTCGGTGCTTGGTTCCCCCATTTTCTTGGTGCGGGCACTGACATAGGGGCTTTCAAATAAGCCTTGGGTCCACTCGGACTCTTCATTGTCTTTTTTGTTCTTACCCTTGGCTAGCTTGGTGAGCCTTTCTTTCATTTGCTCCATCTCAGCCTCGTGGGCCTCCCTTTGATTGTCGAGGTGGGATTGCCAAAGATCATCCTTATTTTGGGCCTCCTTATTAAGGGTGGAGACTTGATCTTGGAGCAGTTGGGCCATTGTTGAGAGTTGCAAAAGAGACATGGTGTTGTCGGTGTTGGAGCCGCCGGCCATTGATGCTGTTGAACTGTTGGAGCAATCTCTTCACGAACTAATCGATTCGCTGAATCCCGGTAGACACGGTAAGTACCAATTAAACCTATATTGTAGAAGATGCCCTTGTTAGTCTTGAGTAACACTTTCGGTCCATGAAAAGGCTTAGAACACACAGTGGGCACACGATTCAAAACCACATAAAGAAAAGACTTTTTTTTTTATAAGTCGGAGGGACGGAATCCCTTTTGAGTTTCTAAGTAAATAATGGAATCTTCACACTAGTATATAGACCTTCTCGCGGTCCCATATACTCATCGGATTCCATCCCTCTTGTGAATCCTACACATATCGGGATTAAACTAAATTAATGTAGTAAAGCATACATGCGGGGACGGATTTTTTTATTCTCATCCATAATAACCACTTGGGGACAGAGTTTTATTTCATCCATGATAACCACTTGGCATGTATGTTTTGAAGACATTAGTTTAGGGAAATCTCGGCACATGAAAACCGACTTGGTCGCGGAGTGTTAGACCTTAACTAGAATTGTGTTGGCTTGTGCTCGCCTAATGAGAGGCTTAAGGTCACCCCCGGCATGTAGTCATAAACTACGCCACGGGCTGAGGTTTACCGCTTCGAGAGAGTCAAGGTCGGGTGGAGCTTGAAACTCCCTAGGACGGGACTCGACGGGTTTGGGGTTATGAACTTTGTGCGACTCGATAGTGAGCAATTCATAGGAGTTTGTGTACGTAGTGTGAGGTCCACCATGTGACAAAATATTTTTTTACTTTTTTTTTGAAAGAAAAGCAAATAAGCACATAAAGTACAACTTTCGAATCACCCGTGTGACCGATAAAACAAAAACACAAAAGTAAAACAGTTCAAGAGTCCAAATCAGTCCTGATGCAGGCAACTGTGCCTACACCCCATCAATCTGCTCTGTTATGAAACTGTCCCTGTTCTGGAAAACCACCCAGAAGCTCGCGCCTCTGGCCTGTGTTGTGGGATGTGTGTGCATGGCGCAGAGTTTGTGGGAGGCGCCCGCTTCTGGACAAACCTGTCAGATTGTCAGACTTTTGACTCAGGGGATTGCCCTGGTCCTGAATATACATTGTAACCCCTGCAGAAATGATTAGTGCAAAAAAACGAAGAACAGGAAGAACATATGGGAGGCGGGCGATTCTGGTCCTTGAGGTGGGACGCGCGCGCCTTAGGTTAAGAAGGCCAGAGGTGCACGCTTCCCCCATCAGAGACCATAATGCCCAGAAAAGATGTAGACTTTGAACAGAGATGCAAGTTTAACCCTCAAACGTCCCCGGCAGAGTCGCCACTGTAGATACCCCAGGAGGGGCCACGGCTCGCTAGAGTACGCGAGCACTTCTTAGGATGTCTATTCGTGTTTTAATTTGCTAGAGTCGCCACCTATGTTTTAGAGGAACATAAGAAAAACCTAATATTTAGCCTATGTTTGATACGAAAATAGAGATTCTTGTTATGAGGTTCGGGGGTTAGGTTACGAGATGGGAAGTACTTAAACACCCATCTCGCCTGACTAATATCGGTCTTGCTTGATCAAAGTCTACATAAATAAAATGTTCTTCCTATTCTTAATGATGATAAAAAGGGGTTTTAAATGGTTTTTTGGAATGTAGGGAGATAACTCCTCGACTAGCTTCAATGAAGTGAAGTAATCGTTGGTGTCATGTCCCAAAATGATTTGGGTGATTGCACGTTTGATTGAAGTAAAAGAGAGAAGAGATGAAGTAGAGAAGAAACGGAAAAAATGGACTTTTACCTATACTTTGAAGACCTTCAAACACTTCTTGGTGAATTACTTGAAAAAGCCTTGGAAATGATTTCGGTATAGTTTTTGTAAAGAGAATTTTCGGTCACTTGAAATGGTGGAAAATGGATGCTTTTATAGGTGAAAACAAAGTGTTTTTGGTGCCAAAACTCAGTCACCAAGAAATCTTTCCCGGGCAAAATCATGTAAAATGAGCAAGGGAGAGATTCTTGGACAGAAATCTGTAACTGACGCCCAGAGGCGCGCGCTTCCCACCTCGGGGGCAGAAGGCATACGCTTCTGGCTTCTATGGTCAGAGGCGCGCGAGTCAGAGAAGGCATTTTTGACAGAATGGACTAGAAAGTTAGCCCTATTATTCAGTTTAGTCCCTGGACTTAACAAAGTCAGTCAGGAACTTTTTTTTTTTTTTTTTTTTGGCGAAAAGAGGACGGTACCTCCCTAGATTTTATTAATCAAAAAGTAAAGTACAAAAGCCGTGGTGGGGGACATGGACCTTAACCACCATAAAGAAAACAAAGGGGGAGGCCTTACACATTTCGTAAGGGCCTCTACAAAAAAGGGAGGGGAAACTAGAATGTAAAGCAAAAAGATTATATAAAGACCTAGCCATACAACTAACTCCGGATGGAAGGCAGACCTACTTTGTCTAAAGCATACGCCCCATGACAGGAAGGAGGAAGAGCCGAATGATGGTACCAAGTAAAGTTTGTCTTGCAATCCGCCGCAGTGTTTGCAAGACCATCCGCAACTCTATTACCTTGCCTTAAAACATGAGTGACCTCAACCTGAATCAACCGCATTATATGGTGAATCCGCTGGATGGAATAGTGAATTTCCCATGGTATATGGTATACCTTGGTAATAATCTTCATTAAAACCTCCGAGTCCACTTCTAGCCAAACCTTATCAATCCCAAACTCGTGAGCATAGACAAGACCATCAAGTGCTGCCCTAGCTTCCGACCACATGTCAGTCAGGAACTTAACGGAAGTAACCGAAACTAACGAGAAACACTTAAAAGAGGGAGAAACACAAGATCAACCATGCAATCAGGGTGAGCGGTCTAAGGCGGGGTGTCTACAGATAGGTTTGGGGACGAGGCCGCGGCCCCCAGGAGAGGTGGAGACGGGGCTGGTCCTTCCGGTTCAACTCGGCGCAGACATCCCTTTGGTGGGGAGGCCATGATCAGGGATCTTTATGATAACTATGGTATGGACAAGAGGGAGTTCAAACTTTTCTATAGTAAAGCCCAACCATTTTCCAGTGAGGCCGAGGCCAAAAAATTCTACTACAATGATGCCTTCCTTCCCTTCTACTATAAACAATTTCATCTTGGTCTTCGTCTCCCCCTCGACCCCTTTATTAACAAATATATGGAGGAGTGGAATATTGTTCTGGCTCATCTGGGCGCCAATTCCGTAAGGTACCTTACTGGCTTTATTATTCTTTGCCGTAGTCTTGGCTTCGAGCATTGCGTGTCGGCCTTTTACCATTTTTTCTAGTCTTCCTATAATTCATCGACCAGAACCATCACTATCAAATCTGACCCCAACAAGCCCAAACTCATGATTCCCATTTCGAGTGTTGTAAACAAAGTAAAAGGTTGGAACAAGAATGTTATCAAGGTTAAGAGTCGTCTTAGGTGGGAATTCTTAGGTCCTAATAAGAACCCGGTTAGGCCTGATGTCTTTCACCAGCCAGATTGGAGCGCCGGTCTAATAAAAAGGTTGGAAGAGTTTTCCGCTACTGCTACCTTTGATTAGGCCAGGACGGAGGTCAACTTCAAATATCACGCTCAAGTCAGCTTGATGAGGGGGCCAATTGGTGGCATTAGGCCGAGAGTGATGGTGGAGAGAGGGAATCGATTCCCGGATTGTGTGATATATCCCGGCTTCGTTTTTCATTCTGAATGTAGTGTTTGTGAGACCGAGGACGAAAAGTGCCTCATGGCGCGGGATATTGTAGGATGTAATACCTCTTCCATTCTTTTATTTTTTTGTTTTCATTTCTTCATTTTCAAACTTCTTGACATTCCAACTTACTCGTGCAGATCTTACCATGGAAGATATCCAGATTATTGAAGAAGAAGAAATTGACCCTGCTATGGCGGCGCGAAGGAAGAAACAGTTGTCGCGCACTCGTGGTGTCGAAAAATGTCACACTGATATGATGGCCAGGCAGGAGGCACTGCAGGCCAAAGGAGTTACCTAAATTCCCACCGGTCCTCCTCTCGTCCAAATTGAAGCAGGTGGGGAAGGGAATGAGGTCGAGGTTATTGAAAGGGAGGCCGGGATAGAGAACGTTGATCTTTCACAGGCCCACAGTCAAAGTCATCACATTGAGGAGGAAGTTGATCAAGCAGGTCGGTGAAGGAAGAGGTCGATAGAAGTAGCTGAGGGAGATGCAGAGCCTCCATCCAAGAGAGCTCCCTCGACTCACGGCTCAACTTCTGCCTCGGATCCTACTGAAGCCGAGATCAATGACTTGGCTAATGCCCTTTGAAATGTGGAGATAATGCCAGATGTTGACGATTACCCGCTCTCAAACTCGGTGCAACCGTTATCAAAAGAGCCATGAACCAACGAACTATTCAAAGGCTGGTGGAGACCAGGACGACCTCCACACAACTTCGGAATCACAAGGGCCTGCTTATTAGTGAAGTACTTGCCGTTTTATTAACTGTTCTGTGACGTTGATTGTCCTGCTTCTGACGCCTTGATTTTTCCTTTGCAGCTTGCCTCTATAGCCCAGTATGAGTATGCGTTGATGCAACTCATCATAAGCAATGCCAGGAAGTTTGAGGATGAGGTCGAGCCTCTCTGTGCCTCCAATGCTGAGTTGAAGGAGAGGGTGGAAGCTTTTGAGAGGGAGAAGGTCTCATTCGAAGCTGAGCTGAAGAAAGCGGCGGATAAGTCGGCAGAGGCTGAAGAGATGGTCCGGCGGGCTGGGGGGTGGTTCGAGCAGCTAAGGAAGAGATTGATACGGCGAAGACCAACTTCGAAAAAGAGCACCAATGAGATGAGGGTCTCGTGCTGGAAAAGACTGCTGCTGAGGAGAGGCCTACCCAGCTGGAAGAGAGCATACCGAGCCGAGAGACACGGGCGGTAGAGGCCTCCAAGAAAGGTCCAGCGATGAAGGCGGCGGTCCAGGATGAAGTTGGCTCCACTTATATTGATGCCTGGTCAAATCTATCTCGTTTTCTTTGGATCGACCCCGAAGTTAATATAACCTTGGATAAGCTTGCTCGTCTCTTCGTCCAGGATGCCTACAGCGTTGAAGCCCGGGCTGCTCACTCGTTAGTTCCATTTTCTGATAAGGGCTTGAGATTGATTCAGAGCCGAGAACGCAAAGCAGGTAATCCATCATGGGTCCCTCCGCCTGTCGAGGAGGGAAATCTCGACGATCTCATTGCTAAGGCCGAGGAGGAGGCTCGCGCTGGTGTTGACTAGTTTGTTTGAACTTTGAATTCTGAAACTCGTAGGCTGGTTTGGCCATGGTACAATTTAATTCTTTATATCTGTGAGCCGGTTTGGCTTGAAACAATTTGTTTTTGTTCAGTATTTGTATGCCTGGGACCAGCGTAGCCTGGGAGGGCGTAAACACTGCTATTTCTGTTGTTTAAGTATTTGTAGGCCTTGGTCCAGTGTTAACTGGGAGGCGTAAACACTTGTCATTGTAGGGATTTATCTACCTCGGTTTGAGGTGTTAATTAACCCTTGTTATCTCTTTGATTGTCATTGTTAGTCAGGGGACCTCGGTTTGAGATGCCTAACTCGGTTTGAAATTACTCGAGATTGTAAGGCCAGTTTCGGCTGTCCACAGGCTGTGGTTGTTTCACCTTTATTGGCCGTGACGAGTGCTAGAGGCTCGGTTTTGTTAAATTTGAAAGAACTAGTTGTCAAAACTAGGCCCAAATTGTCCTTAGAGTTAGATGTCTTGATCGTAACTCGAATTTAAGCGGGCTAGCTGTTAGAACAAGGTTCAAATTTTTAAGAGTCGAGACGTTTTAGCCTTAACTCAAAGAGACCCTGCACGTCATGTATGCCGTGGTCGTGCTAGTTATTGAAACTAGGTTTTGAGTGATCAGGCGTAAGTGCTCAACTTTAGATGACGATCTCAGCATTGTTAGGTAATGCCTGGACCGTGCTTCAATATTATGTATTAGGGATACAAACTCAACAATGTGAAGAAAAAAGAACTTTTATTGATGAGATGACCTAGAGAAATATCTGAACTACAAATAATTAAAAGACCGAAAATCTAACTAGAAAGCTTTAAAAGATAGGTAGGGTGCCGAGATGTTACTGATAGTATTTCCTCAAGTGCTCCGAATGCCATGGGTGTTTCATCTCTTTTCCTTCCGGAGTTTTGAGCATGTAGGTCCCTTCTCGGATAACATGAGTAACAATGTAGGGACCTTCCCAATTTGGGGAGAGCTTGTTTTGTTGAGTCTTCAAGTGTGTCGACTCTATCTTTCTGAGCACCCAGTCGCCGACTTCGAAAACTCTCTTCTTTACTTTGCTATCATGATAAGCCTTGGTTCTCTGTTTGTAGTTAATCATTCTGAGCTGAGTAGTCAGCCTTTTTTCTTCAACCAGGTCTAGGTCGAGCAGTCGGTTGTATTCGTTGACAACCTCGTCATAATTGGTTACTCTGAAGGTAGTGTAGAGATACCCCGGGAGGGCCCACTCACTTGGCTAGGGCGGTGGAGTTGTCCTAGGATGTCTATTTGTGTTTTAGAGTCGCCACCTATGTTTTAGAGGAACATAACAAAAACCTAATGTATATAGCCTAAGTTTGATTACGAAAACAGAGATTCTTGTTATGAGGTTCGGGGGTTAGGTTACGAGATGGGAAGTACTTAAACACCCATCTCGCCCAACTAATGTTGGTCTTGCTTGTTCAAAGTCTAAATAATTAAAATGTTCTTCCTATTCTTAATAATGATAAAAGGGGGTTTTAAAAGGGTTTTTTGGAATGTAGGGAGATGACTCCTTGACTAGCTTCAATGAAGTGAAGTAATCTTTGGTGTTATGTCCCAAAATGTTTGGGTGATTGCACGTTTGATCAAAATAGAAGAAAAAGAGAAGAGATGAAGTAGAGAATAGAGAAAGAGAAGTCTTGTTTACCTATTCTTCAAAATGACTTCAAGTATTTCTTGGGTAATTGCCTTTGGAAATGCCTTGAGTGTATTTGTGTATAGTTTTCTTGATTAAAAAAGGAGGTCTTTTCCAATGGTGGAGAAGAGGTGTTTAAATAGTTGTAAAACATATGTTTTTGGTGCCAAAACTCAGTCACCAAGAAATCTTTCCCAGGCAAAATCATGTAAAATGAGCAAGGGAGAGATTCTTGGACAGAAATCTGTAACTGACGCCCAGAGGCGCGCGCTTTCTACCTCGGGGGTGGAAGGCGCGTACTTCTGGCTCCTATGGCCGGAGGTGCGTGACTCAGAGATGGACTTTTTGATAGAATGGACTAGAAAGTCAGCCCTGTTATTCAGTTTAGTCCCTGGACTTAACGGAGTCAATCAGGAACTTAATGAAAGCAACAGAAACTAACAAGAAACACTTAAAATAGGGAGAAACACAAGATCAACCGTGCAATCGGAGTTAGCGGTCCAAGGCGGGGTGTCTACAGAGCCCCTCGGCGATGTGGATTGCAAATCAAAACGCGTCGATGAAATAAAGTACACCCGCAGAGGACATCACTAAGAAAAAGCAAAGACTCAATAAAAGCAGGATTTTGAAAATGTGAAAGATAGGGGTGCGCTCCCTGTGTGAGCGGCTTTTGTTGATAGAGGGGGTGGCATGATCCGTTGGTAAATCTGCCGGCTGAATCCGTTAGTGAATCCGCTTGTTGAACCTATTGACGAATCTGTTAGTGAATCCGCTTGATGAATCCGTTAGTGAATCCCTTGAATGAGTCCGTTAGTGAACCCTCGTTAACGAATCCGTTAGTGAATCCGTTTGATGAATCCGTTAGTGAATCACTTGGACGAGTTCGTTAGTGAACCCTTGTTGACGAATCCGTTAGTGAATCCGTTTGATGAATCCGTTAGTGATTCCCTTGAATGAGTCCGTTAGTGAACGCTCGTTGACGAATCCGTTAGTGAATCCATTTGATGAATCCGTTAGTGAATCCGTTTGATGAGTCCGTTAGTGAATCCCTTGAATGAGTCCGTTAGTGAACCCTTGTTGATGAATCCGTTAGTGAATCCATTTGATGAATCCGTTAGTGAATCCGTTTGATGAGTCCGTTAGTGAACCCTTGTTGACGAATCCGTTAGTGAATCCGTTCGATGAATCCGTTAGTGATTCCCTTGATTGAGTCCGTTAGTGAACCCTCGTTGACGAATCCGTTAGTGAATCCGTTTGATGAATCCGTTAGTGAACCCTTGTTGACGAATCCGTTAGTGAACCCTCGTTGACGAATCCATTTGATGAATCCGTTAGTGAATCCATTGGATGAGTCCATTAGTGAACCCTTGTTGACGAATCCGTTAGTGAATCCATTTGATGAATCCGTTAGTGAATCCCTTGAATGAGTCTGTTAGTGAACCCTTGTTGACGAATCTGTTAGTGAATCCGTTTGATGAATCCGTTAGTGAATCCCTTGAATGAGTCTGTTAGTGAACCCTTATTGACGAATCCGTTAGTGAATCCGTTTGATGAGTGAGAAGTGGTGATTTCCGTAGTTCACCGTGGACCAAGTTGTTGTTCGTAGCTGTATTAGTGAATCCCTTGAATGAGTCTGTTAGTGAACCCTTATTGACGAATCCGTTAGTGAATCCCTTGAATAGGTCTGTTAGTGAACCCTTGTTGACGAATCCGTTAGTGAATCCGTTTGATGAATCCGTTAGTGAATCCCTTGAATGAGTCTGTTAGTTAACCCTTATTGACGAATCCGTTAGTGAATCTGTTTGATGAGTGAGAAGTGGTGATTTCCGTAGTTCACCGTGGACCAAATTGTTGTTCGTAGCTGTATTTGATGTATGCTGTTCAGAGCTGCACTTGCTGTTGACTTTATGACTTTTGTGGGGTGCGGGCACAGTTGGCTGTGGGCCGAAAAGGAGGTTTTCCCTTTAGAGAATGTCGAGATTGACCTTGACTTTTGTAACCATCGGATTTAATGACGTCCGTTGCGGTACTTTGTGCTTGGACTGCCCCAAGGTGGAGCTGAAAACTCGGATGGGAGTTGGAGGAACATTGATGTGATGTATTTACTCCTGTATGGGAACTTGGACCTGGGCCTGACAGGACACGGGAGGCGCCCGCGTTTGGGCATTGCTGTGGGACGCGCCCGCGTTCCAGGTGGGTAGTGGGAGGCGCGCGCCTTGTGCATAAGTTCAGCATATAAATTCAGAAACTGCTCATTCTGTTCGAGCCAAGATCAAAATTTTCCCAAACCCTCCACATTCTGAGTCAAATTTTCGCGAGGAAATCATCCCCAAACGTTTCCTTTGTTCAATTGAGATCAATCTAGCGTAAGATTATGTCGAGTTCCCATCAAACTCCTCCTTTCGAGATGCCAATGGGTAAAGAAGCCGAGGTCGGGGTTGAGGCCATGGACCCAAGACAGCTTACCTATGAGTCCCATACTCATATCTCCCACTTTGTTTCTGCGGGATTGGTAAGGATTTCATCTTTCCTTGTTGATTTTTCGCATTTTGGGGCCGTGTCATTGTTGCCCGTAATACTGCTGCAGCAACCTATTTGATCATGGCTGCATGTTGTTGTTCTTGTTGATTTGTTGTGAAAGGAATACCTGGGCACCCATTTGCATGTTCACACACTTGTTTGCACGTAGTGATTTTGTTGAATTCTTCATGTTGGGTTTGGCCATTTTCTAGCCGTTATGCTGACGAATTTTTCTTTGTTTCTTGTTTTCTTTCAGAAGTGGAACCATCTCACCGAAATCCGAGGTGGGGCTCAGGCACCCGTTTCTGTATGGAGGAAACTGCCCGAGAATGTACGGACTCGGGTGGCCGCTACATGCTTTGGCCCTTTCATTACCAGTTTGCCTTCGCTGAAGTATGATCCTGATGTGATTCAAGCTTTGAGGGAGAGATGGTGGGATACCACTCACACTTTACACTTGCCGATGGGGGAGGTGACTATGACCCCGACTGACTTTACTGCCTTGACAGGCTTGTTTTTTCATGGAGTGCCCGTCCCTTATGGTGTGAGGGGAACTGCTCGGACCCCTGCTGAGCTGTTGGCTTTAGTGGACTGTGAGTTCATGGTGAAGAACTCCCGAGTGACTTGGGGGAAATTTCGGACTTACTTTAAGGTCCTTGAAGCTGAGCCTTTGGGTGTTACCGCTGACAGGGTCGAGGCGGTGGCTCGGTGTTTCATTTGGTTTGCTTTGGCCCACACCCTATTTGCGAATAGGGGAAGTTCTGCTGCCTTGTCCTTGTTGGACCTTCTGGTTGATCTGGACCAGGCTGCTCAATATAACTGGGGTGCAGCGGGCCTGGTTGCATGCTATCGGGGTATGGACTTGACCAGCCGTTCGACCCAGAGCTCGGTCACTGGCTTTTCCCTTGCTTGGGAGGTATACTCATTACTCTGCCTTTTCTCAGATTTCTGTATTTTCTGTACCTTCAACTGTGTTTAATTTCTGCCTTTGTTTCTATTTGCAGATGTGGGCTTTTGCTATTCTGGGGATGAGAGATTTCCGAATTGAGCGAGAGGGGCAGCCTCAGTATCCTGACTGTGAGAGGTGGTCTTACAACAGAAATGTGAAGACCGGCACCGTCCCTATTAGCTTGGTCTCAGCAGGCAGTATTTGGATGGCTTGAGGCCCGAGTCCGTATCTCAGTCACTTTTTCCCTGGAGACATGTTCACGGTAGCATAGAGCATACACTGTTCCATTCCCACTCGAGGCTTCTGATGAGTTCTATGGAGTGCATGGCCATGTACTTGGGAGAGAGGGTATACTGGCAGCATGAGAGCCAGATGGTGGATTACCATAACCCGCCTAGGCCGACGGTTCCAGAGTTCCCTCCTTTCTGCCCTCGTAACTGGGGGGCACTGTTTGAGGATGATAGGGCCATGTATATGGCAGGGGTTGATGCTACCCCTTTCGTCCTTCTTTATCAGGACTATGGCCTCTTCCGGGCGAACCATCTGATGCAGGGTTTCATGTATGCCGACCCTCGGGTAACACAGCCTGCTCCTTCTACTTCTGCACAGTTTTACCCCACTGGTGCAGGTTATTGCTTTGATCCTCCTCTGCCTCCTTCGTACTATACGTACCCAAACTTTAGGATTGTTGAGGAGCAGAGGGAGATAGTCCCAGAGGAGATGTCACCAGAGAGGGAGCCTCCTGCCCAGACGGCTGTGGTATGACTGTATTCTTTCTTGTACATTCTCTGATTATGACCCATTTTCTGTTCCAGTCTTTTTTATCTCAGCATACTGATGTAGTTTCCTGTTTCTGTTGTGACAGGTACCCGTGGCTGCTTATAGGCACTGAGGCCGCCAGAACAAGGGGATGCAGAAGAGGCTGCGCCAGCTGGAGGAGAAAGTGCTGGAGTTGTGCAGGGACATGGCTAATTTGACCAGAGATGCTGTCGGCACGGTGACTGGAGCTTTCAGAGGTGCCGCTCGGGGAGGTCGCGGCATGGGACAAGGTTGTAGAGATGCGGCCATGGATGTCGATGATGTTGTCAACGATGCTGTCACCTTAGCGAGGCGGTCACTAAGTCAAAGCCTTAGCCGTGGCGGTGCTAGTTCATCGGCAAGAGTGCCAAAGAGAGCCCGTCATGAGATCCCGGTTGAGGAGTCTGAAGAAGAGTCTGATGATGACGAGGAGACCGAAAGTGGTGATGGGGATGAGCATAGTGCCGCTGGTGATGATTCAGAGTAGACTAGGGAGGATAAGTGCCTGAACAATTTTTTATTTAGCATGTAACAAATAACAAGTATTTACAATCTTAGCTATTTATCTATATTTTTTATGTTTGCCTAGACTCGATCTTATGTGTTGACCTTTTACAAACAAATGTGTGCCCAAAGTGTTCCATTTGTTACTGATGAATGTTGCTTTATTGCTGTGGACTTTGAACTTGTTGCAGGTTGAAGGCGTTGAAATGCCTGTTGCTGAACTGACAAAGGCTGTTCTGTTCTGTCGTCTGTCAAAGGCGCGCGCGCCTGGAATAGGGCATGGGATGCGCGCGCATTTCAGGTCCAAGGGTGGAGGCGCCTGCGTCTGGGGTGCTGATTTACAGCCCCTTTCTTTCTGTACAGGATTCTCCAATAGCTATAAATTTGAACCCATTTCGACTGGTTTGGTCACACAGCAATATTCTGCACTACTTCTCATCACTTTAAGCCCCAAATTCTTGTCAATAATGGCTCCCATAACCTTCTCTTTTGAGGTAAAAGTGTCCATCCCGGAGGGTGAAAAGTCGATACCCGTTCCTATTGTGAAGGCACGCCCAAGTGTCTTTGATCGTTTAGGGAGGCCTAACGATGTTGTTGTTGAACCTTCGAGGCCAATGGTTCGTATTGAAGCCCCTAGGCCACGTTATTTTCCAAAGAATAAGAAAGGCAAAGGCAAAAGAAATTCTCCTCATGTGTGGAAACGCCCATACAAAGCCCCCGTCAAGGCTTCTTTTGATAAAGGCAAAGGGAAGGGGAAGATTGTTGATGAAGCTCCGTCCCATCCTAGCGTCTTCTCTCGTCTTGGCGGTTCCGAGAGTGTTCCGCCCCTAATCAAGAAGGTCAAGGGCCCTAGTCGAAAGCAATGGGTTCCTAAACCGAAGAAAGATTAGACTTTTCTTTGTACCCCAAGATTGCAATAAGATAGACCACTTTGTTTAAGATTTAATGTTTTAAAGTCTTTTATTGCTCAACATCGTCCGTTGTAATGGCAAGAATGATTTAAGAGATGAATAAAAATTGCATTTTGTTATGACATGATTGGGTAAAAATTTATATTTTAGACCGCACCCGGAGGTTGCCTACGTTCCTCTCGTAGAGAGGCTCAGGTCTCCGTAGTTCAAACAAATGAAGACCATTTTTTTTGTGCACCCTGTTTTTTGCCTAGACCGCCCTTTCGGGTTTTCAATCTAGCGGGCCTCTTTTTTGCACTTGCTCTAATTTTTACCTAGGCCGCCCTTGCGGGTTTTCAACCTAGCGAGCGTTTTTTTTTTTTTTTTTAATGGTCTTTATTTGTTAAGCATAAAACTTCTTGAGCTTGTCAAGGTTGACCTCCTTTGGCAATTGATCACCATCCAAGTCTACGAGTCGGACTGCACCGCCGCTTAGTATCTTTTTGACCACATAAGGACGGATCCATCGAGGTCCCCACTTCCCAAGGGGATTCATGGCATTGGGAGGATGTTGTCTTAGGACCAAATCTCTAACTTTGATATTTCTAGGCTTCACCTTTTTGTTGAAAGCCCTTGCCATTCTTTGTTGATAAACCCTTGTGCGTTCGAAGGCTCTTAACCTCTTTTCATCGAGTAGGGCTAGCTGTTCGTGTCGACTTTGCATCCAATCAACCTCGTTGACTTGGTTCTCGAGTAAGACCTATAGAGAAGGAAATTCGAGTTCGACTGGGAGTACGGCTTCAAAACCATAAACTAATGAGTACGGAGTTTCTCCCGTCACTGACCGTATTGATGTGCGGTAGCCCCATAATGCTAGTGGTAATTTCTCGGGCCAATCCCTTCCTGTTGAAGCCATTTTTCATATGATGACCTCGATTGTCTTATTTGCTGCTTCGACCGCTCCATTGGCTTGGGGACGGTACGGGGATGACTTGTGCTTGGTAATTTTGTAGTCAACCAAAAGTGCATCCATTTCTTTCTCAAAGTGAGACCCATTGTCAGAGATGATCTCGTGAGGAATACCATATCGGTACATGATGTTGTTTTTCATGAATTCGGCCACTTTCTTGGCGTTGAGAACTCGGTAAGCTTGTGCTTCGACCCACTTTGTGAAATAGTCCATGGCCACTAAAATGAATGACTGTCCGTTGCTTCCCGTAGGATGGACTTTGCCGATGATATCTATGGCCCAACAAGAGAATGGCCAAGGTGTAGTCATGTTGTATAATTGTGAAGGTGGAGCATGTTGCAAGTTGGCATGAAATTGACACTTGGCACATTTCTTGACTTTCTCGATGCAGTCCCTTTCCATTGTAGTCCAATAGTAACCAATACGGAGTATCTTCTTGGCTAACATAATCCCATTCATATGGGGTCCACACTTGCCTTCGTAGACTTCGTGCATGATTTCTTGGGCTTTGGTCTCATTTGCACATAAGAGATTGATCCCTTGATGATGTCTTTTGTAGACTCGGTTTCCAATCAACACATATCTGGCGGCTAGCTTCTGTAATGCTACTCGAGATTTCCCATTGCTGTTGTCGGGAAATGTGCCATTGTTGAGAAAGTTCATGATGTCTGTGTACCACAGGGGGTTGTCTTGGACTTCATTGATCTCAATGTTCATGCAGTATGCCAGACTAGTCCTTCTTGAAATTTTGAAGGGCTTCACCATTTTTCCTTTGGGCATCTCAACCAGTGAGGCTATGGTGGCTAAAGCATCGGCAAAGCGGTTTTTGTCCCTCGGTAAGTAATTGAACGTGATATCTTGGAACTGTTCAGCTAACTCCTCGAGGTGTTGACCATACTGTTGGAGGGTCGGGTCTTAGATTCGCCATTTACCCGATGTCTGGTTAATAAGGAGTAGGAATCACCGAATACTTCTAGCTCTGTGACATTTCTTTCTAGTGCCGCTTCTAGCCCCGCTATACATGCCTCATATTCAGCAATGTTGTTGGTACCTTCGAATTCAAGCCGGATTGTAATTGGAGTGTAGATGTCCTTTGGATCAACAAGCAACATTCCTATACCATAACCGTGTTTATTAGCTACACCATCGAAGAAAAGTTGCCACTTATTTTCCTTGGTTGTAGTGCAAATCAAGTGCTCGTCAGGAAACTGTAAGTCCTCCCCCTTCACTTCGTCACATGGAAATTCAGCAAGCTGATCACTGAACACTTTCCCCCTGATGGATTTGAGTGTGACGTAAGTGATATCATAGCCGGCGATCATGAAGTACCACTTAGCTATCCTTGTTGACATGAAAGGCTTCTTGAAGATGTAGCAGAGCGGGTCCACTTTTGCTACTAGCTTGATTGGAAAGGCTTCCATGTAATGTTTGAGCTTTTGAGTTACCCAAACCAATGCTGCACAGACTTCTTTATGACAAAGTAGCTCTTTTCGCCTCCTTGAAACCGGCGACTAACAAAATAAATGGCATTCTCCTTTGTGGAGTCTCATTGATCTTGTGCTAGCATAGCCCCAAGGGCTTCATCATTCACTGTGAGGTAGAGAAAGAGAGGCTTCTCTTTGTGAGGGGGAACCAAAACTGGAGGGCATGTCAAGTAATGCTTCACTTGGTCGAAAGCTTCTTGGCAAGCGTCGGTCCATTCTAGAGACACATTCTTCTTGAGTAGCTTGAAGATTGGCTCACACATGGAAGTAAGATGGTGCACAAACCGACTGATGTATTGAAGTCTGCCCATGAAACCTTTGATTTCTTTCTATGCTTAGGAGGAGGCATATCAATGATTGCCTTGATTTTTGAGGGATCTGCTTCAATTCCCCTTTCGGTAACCATGTAGCCAAGAACTTTGCCTCGAAAAACCCCGAAAGTGCATTTTGCGGGATTGATCCTCATCTTGTGTTGCCGAAGCCTTTCAAAGAACTTGCGGAGGTTGATCAAATGTTGACCGTCGCTCCCCTTCAAGTGGATGATCATGTCGTCCACGTAGACCTCGATCTCTTTATGAATCATGTCATGGAACAAGTCTGTCACGGCCCTTTGATAAGTAGCCCCAACATTCCTTAACCCAAATGGCATGACTGTGTAGCAAAAGGTGCCCCACGGTGTTGTGAAAGCAATCTTGTGTTGATCCTCCTCGGCCATGAGAATCTGATTATACCCATTAAAACCATCCACAAACGAGCGGACCTCATAGGCAGCAGTGGAGTCGACGAGCATGTCGATGTTGGGTAGTGGAAAGTCATCCTTTGGCGAAGCTTTATTCAAATCCCGGAAATCCACACATACACGGACCTTGCCGTTAGCTTTTCTGACTATCACAACATTTGCAAGCCATGTTGGATACTCAATAACCTTGATGAAGCCCACACTGAGAAGCTTCTCTATCTCTTCCTTGACTTGTAAAGACCATTCTGGCTTGATTTTTTCCTGAGTTTCTGCTTTGTCGGCTTAGCGTCATCTCTGATCGAAATCCTATGCTCGGCGACCTTTCTGTCTAAACCCGGCATGTCTTTGTATGACCATGCAAATACATCCACGAACTCTCTGAGCAGTGCAGTCAATCTGTCTTTCTCTTCCCCCTTGAAGAAGCTTCCGATCTTGGTTTCTTTCGGCTCTTCGTCGGTACCCAGATTAACAACATGCAATTCTTCGTCAACCCCTGGACCATTTTCGCTACGACTACGGACCTGTTAAGCAAGTTCATTTAAGTATGTAGTGTTTTCGTGGTCTATTTCACCATTATTTAAATCGTTATTAACTAGTTCATTAGATTCATTATTATTTAATTCATCATTCATGATGTTTGCAATCTCGGGGTACTCAGAAAGATCAATTTTTTCATTAACAAAGAAAGGGAACACACGCTCGGCTATGGCCTCCATATCCTCTTGGGTGAGGGTATCAGAAACACACTTGGACTCGAAAGTGAATGTGAACAAGTCTTCCTTTGTAACCTTACGCGGGATGCAACCCATTTTCTTGACCAGGAATTCCTCGGATACCACGGGCCCCTTTGTAGAATACCAGTTGTTGATTGGCTCGGATCTTGCCTGGATCTCGCTGATAGTTTCCCTTCTCGTGTCGGTGTCGTAGATGGCATTGATCTGGCATTTGTCCATGATGACAAATTCCTCGAACATGGAGGCTAAATCTGTCAATTCTTCCCCTACGGCGATCTCTGTCTCAGACTCTACAGTCACTTTCTTACCCCACCACTCTCGGGGTGACATAGGAGTTGGTTCCTTTTCGTGCTTCTGAATCTCACAATCAGAAAAGACTTCGACACCGGGCTTTATGATGCCCTTTCTGTTGACCCATGGCTTGGGAAAGATCATGTACGGGACAGTTTCCCCCTGGGGGACAAAGTAGCCATTTAGTGTCTTGCTGTAAGGCCTCAAATTGGGAATCTCATAATGACGGCCTTCCCTACGAGCTCGAGCCTTTTCATTCTTGATGGCTTGCTCGTATTTCAAGTCGTCTTTGGAAGGCTCATATCCCAAACCGAACTTGTTCTTAACAAAAGAACCTTAATAGGTTGCATCCTTCCTTGTTGATATTTCCCTAGGCCTAAACCAGGGAAGTAATTCATAATCCTCATCATACGGAGGACTTTACGATTACCGAGGGTCCAAGATCTGTTTCCCCCTTCTTTTTCAATGGCGTTTATTGAGACGCCGGAGAGAGTAGAGTCTGCTAAACCATGCTAAACTTGGTGAACGGGTTCCCCTTTTCTGTGGATAGTGACGTTTTCTGCCATGACGGTCACTATTTCATCTCCATTTCTGAACTTTACACACTGATGGAGAGTTGAAGGGACGGAATTAGAACTGTGTATCCATGGTCGCCCCAAGAGCAAGTTGAATGAGGAAGGTACATCAAGCACTTGAAATGGGACGGACATAACCATGCTCCCAAACTCAATGTCCATTTCCACCATACCCATGACTGTGCGGGCAGTGCTGTCGTAACCTCGGATCACTTGAGTGGAAGGCTTTAAATCTGAATTCTTAAGACCCAGTATGCCCATGATTCGGCCGGGCATTAGGTTAAGTGCGGAACCACCGTCAACCAAGACTCTTGAAATAGGTCTCCCCCTTGCTCTTACTTTAAGATAGATGGCCTCATTGTGATCGGGCCCAAACAGTGGGAGGTCCATATCGGCAAAAGTGATGACATTGCCAAAATGAATGTGACCTATCATTGCAGTGAGGTCTTCGGGAGTCGTATCGGGAGAGATTGATGTGTCGTCGATATTGCTGATGACAAGATCTCGGTGCTTCTTTGAGGATGCAATGAGGTCCCAAATGAAGATGTTGGCTTGAGTTTTCTTGAGTTGTGTTATTAACAAAGGATCTTCGGGATTGTCGTGAGCTTGCGATCTTTGAGAAGAGGTGCTTGGTGCAGAAGTAGTGGGGTTGCTTCCTATGACTCGTCCGAATCGAGTTAGCATGTTGACGTTCCCATCTTGCCTCTTTTTCCTATTCTTTAGTACTTCCCTCATTACCTCATCGTAAGTCACAACATAACAAGAATTGTCAAATTTATACATCACATTGGAGCCCTCATTCACAATTGGGATTGAATGAGTGGTCTCCTCAAACTCTCCTATCTTTATTACATTGACATCGTCACCACTAGGCACTATGAACTCTTTCTTGTCTATGAGATTTTGGATGACATTGCGGAGGACAAAGCTTCCTCGGTGGTGTGGCCACTATGTTGATGGTAGCCACAATATTTGTGGTGAGCATGGTTGGCATTGATCGACTTGGGTTGGTACCCTTAAATAGGTGTGATTTTCCCCTTTGCTTTGAGAACTTCAAAGGCCTTGGTTTGAGTCATGCCTTGGAGAGGAGTGTAGACACGGTCATTTTGAGATATCTTGCCTTGAGGAGGAGGAACCTTTTGTAGTTCCCTTTGTCAGTAGTGACGGCATTGACCGAAGCCTCGTTAGTAGAGTTAGAGGCGGCCTTGTAACAGAATCTAGGAGCACTTTTCTTGATCTCCTTGAGCAACTCATCCATTCGGATTCCCGCCTCATACATTTGAGAGAAATCGGCATAGCAAGCCCCACTTAGGTGGGTGCGAAGATCAATTTTTAGACACTTAAGAAAGATGTCCATTTGCTCCTTGGTGTTAGGCCTCTCGACAATTTTGGCAAGCTTGTCATTCCACCTTCTCGTGAAGTCAATAAAGGACTCGTTGTCCCTTTAAGTAGTGTTCTCGAGCTATTTCTTGGCCGGGCGGTGCAAGGATCCTCCCCCTCGGGGCGAAACGGGTTCGCTCGAGGAAGAAAAGCCAAACACGGGAACTAAACATATTTAACGGAGTCGCCACATTTGTTAACTTTTAACCCAACAAATGAAAATGGTTAGAGATTAATGAGTTCGGAGGTCACGTTACAACTTGGGAAGAGTTTGATGTCACCCAAGTCGCCTCGGACAAAGCCGAGTCTCCTTTATGTTTGTTAACGAAAAGTGCATGTATGTGTGTGTGTTTTTAACGGAAAACTGTAGTTTTAACTGGTTATTGATTTTAACAGAGGAAAAAGGGTTTATTTGCATAAGCATTGAGAAAACAAGACATAAAAGAAAAAAAGTCCCTCTGACCTAACTTAGCCGTACGGCTAGGAGAGGTCTTCCTGGGGATTTTGACAGTTTATCAAGAAACAGTCCAGTTCCAGGCAGAAACAGAGCATTCTGCAGGAACTGGACCAAACTGTTCTGATTCCAGTTTATGTTTTAACCAAAATACATAAATAAACTCATTCCTATGCTCTTTGATCATCAAATGAACTTCAAAACATGGATTTAAGGGTGATCAAGGCAATCATTGGAGAAATATCAAGAAGGATGGAAAACATGCCCTTTTGGACCAAAGTGAGCATTTGATGAGTAAAGATTGGAACTACTATCAAAATGGCCCTTTCATGCAAGATTAATCCTTTAGGGACAAAAATATAAAATAAAGATTGAATCTTTATGACCCAAACTTGGGGATTTTAGGCTAAATCAAAAATTGGGATGATAAAGATTAAGACTTTATCCCCAAACATGATCATCATGGCCAAGATCATTTAATATAAACATAAATATATATATGCTTTCACCATATAAATGGATCCTTAAGCTTTTTATAACAAGGAACTAACAAATCATGATCATCCTAGGTTTTAACCACTTCTCATACCAAGATGGAGGGCACCTTGAGTCATTTCATGATTTGGATCACAATATGTATATATATGTAGCAATATATGTGCTTAAATGGACAAGTCTTTCAAGAATGTAAAAGTGCTTGAATGGACAAGGTTTGCAAGGTAAAATAAAGAGCAATACAAGAACATAAACAAGATAATCAAGAAATAAAAGAATTTTGAGATGAAGAGAAGATGGGGAGAAGGAGGCTTCACCTATAGTGGGGTTCTTACCTATCTTCCTCTATTTTCACTCAATTTATATGGTGGTTTTCTCTTAGTTTTCGATTCTGCAGAGTTTCCACTCTTTAATCACAATTTCTCACCCCCTGAAACGATCAGCAAGGGTCTCAATTTATAGGGACTGAGGGTGCCTAAACCAGCCATACGTCTAGGCCCCTCTAGTACCCAAACCATCCATACGACTCAGCCCGACGAGCTTCTGGATTTTTCCAAATTTAACTCCAGAGCAGTCCTGGAATTTTCAGTTTATCCTAGTGAGGTCCTAGCCTATCAGTTTATCCCTGAATGGTGCTAAGAATTCCTCTAAAGTTGGTTGGTTTCAGATTGGGGTACTTACAGAGCCCCTTGACAGCGTCGCTTTAGGAAAGCGGGGTTGTCGATAAAATAAGCATCCCAATCTGACGGGAAGACGGCTTGACCGATTTGGTTTACATGGCTGGACCTAGGGGTATAGGATTCCTACGTATCCCGTTTGTGGGGAATCAAGCCTAACGTAGTTCGGGATGAGAGAGAAGTTTTAAGGCTATCCAAACCTAAAGGGCTAGGCGGATACCAGTCATCATTTCCTAAGGGGACGAGCATGACTCTTGGCGAGTTCAGAGGTGGGACATGGTCAACTTGGCTCTATGGAGAGAGTTGACTTACACAAGGAAGCGTGACTCTTGGCAAGGCATAGGCGGGACATGGTCAACTCATCTCTATGGAGAGGGTTGACTTACACAAGGAAGGGTGACTCTCGGAGTCAGAGGCGGGACTTGGTCAACTTGGCTCTACGGAGAGCGTAGACTTACACAAGGAAGCGTGACTCTCAGGGTCAAAGGCGGGACATGGTCAACTTGGCTCTATGGAAAGGGTTGACTTACACAAGGAAGCGTGTCTCTCGGGGTCAGAGGCGGGACATGGTCAACTTGGCTCTATGGAGAGGGTTGACTTACACAAGAAAGCGTGACTCTGGGAGTCAGAGGCGGGACATGGTCAACTTGGCTCTATGGAGAGGGTTGACTTACACAAGGAAGCGTGACTCTTGGGGTTAGAGGCGGGACATGGTCAACTTGGCTCTATGGAGAGGGTTGACTTACACAAGAAAGCGTGACTCTTGGGGTCAGAGGCGGGACACGGTCAACTTGGGTCTACGGAGAGGGTTGACTTACACAAGGAAGCGTGACTCTCGGGGTCAGAGGCGGGACATGGTCAACTTGGGTCTACGGAGAAGGTTGACTTACACAAGGAAGCGTGACTCTCGGGGTCAGAGGCGGGACATGGTTAACTTGGCTCTATAGAGAGGGTTGACTTACATAAGGAAGCGTGACTCTCGGGGTCAGAGGCGGGACATGGTCAACTTGACTCTATGGAGAGGGTTGACTTACACAAGGATGGCCTTACATCATTTTGGACTGCTGGGGATAAGGACCTCAACCTATAATGACTATTCTAAGTCAAGGCTTGGTCAACTCCATCTTTGGGGAGTTTAACGGGAAAACTGGTCTTACGTCCGACTAAGGACTGCCGGGGATAAGGACCTCAACCTATAATGACTATTCTAAGTCAAGGCTTGGTTAACTCCATCTTTGGCGAGTTTGACGGGAAAAATGGTCTTACGTCCGACTAAGGACTGCCGGGGATAAGGACCTCAACCTATAATGACTATTCTAAGTCAAGGCTTGGTCAACTCCATCTTTGGGGAGTTTGACGAGAAAACTGGTCTTACGTCCGACTAAGGACTGCCGGGGATAAGGACCTCAACCTATAATGACTATTATAAGTCAAGGCTTGGTCAACTCCATCTTTGGGGAGTTTGATGGGAAAACTGGTCCGACTAAGGACTGCCGGGGTAAAGGCTTGAACCTATAATGACTATTCGGAGTCAAGGTTTGACTTGGGTCAACTCCATCTTTGGGGAGTTTGACGGGAAAATTGGTCTTATGTCCGACTAAGGACTACCGGGGATAAGGGTCTCAACCTATAATGACTATTCTGAGTCAAGGTTTGACTTGGGTTAACTCCATCTTTGGGGAGTTTGATGGGAAAACTGGTCTTACGTCCGACTAAGGACTGCCGGGGACAAGGGTCTCAACCTATAATGACTATTCTAAGTCAAAACTTGGGTTGGGTCAACACTACTCTACGGGGCGGTTGACACATTTTCTTGACACCGAGGAAGAGCCTAGGGGCAACCGTTAAGACACATTGTGGACGAAAGAGTCCAAAACTTTGGGAAAATCATTCTTTGATCAAAAGCATTTTTGCTTGAAACATTGTTTTTGACAAATGGCACCAAATGGGCAAGTTTGGAAAAGCTTATTTTTAAAGGCAAATCTTTTAACAAAGCATTTTAGTTAAATTTTTGATTTTAACTTAACCGCGAGGTTTGTTATGCATAAAGTCCTTTGGATTCAGTCCATTCATCGAGGAGTAACCGATGGTAGGAAATCTGCTCGTCACCGTTGCGGGGCAGCCCCAATGTCGTCTTTGCGTTGATGTCGGGGTAGCCCCATGTCCTTGTTGTCGTTGATGTCGGGGTAGCCCCATGTCTTTGTCGGTGTCGGGGTAGCCCCATGTCCTCGTTGTCGTTGATGTGAGGTAGCCCCAACGTCCTTGTTGTCGTCGATGTCGAGGTAGCCCCAATGTTGTCCTTCGACTTTTGATGTTGACGTGGACCCGTTGTCGTCTTCCGGCCTTTGACGTGAGGTTAGGAACCCATCCCTTTTAATGACGCACCCTTTCTTTTGCCTAGGCCGCCCTTTCGGGTTTTCAACCTAGCGGGCACCTCTTTTGCATATTTTATGGCACACCCGGTTTTTTGCCTAGGCCGCCCTTACGGGTTTTCAACCTAGCGGGCTACTTTTTTGGTGCCTTTTTCTCTTTTTTTTTTTATGAGTGATCCAGCCGACTCGATAGAACGAGGACTTTAAAGTATTTTTCTTGAAGGAAACATGCAAGGGCATTTTATTTGGGAGAGAGTCCTTTTTTGTTGGTGATCTCTTTGAGCAATGTATCATGAAATGGAAGGAAGCCCTTGCTTGATAGAATACAAGTGTTTAGCTCTTTCCTAAGATGTAGAGGAGAAGACTTGTCAAGACATTTGAAATTTGCCTTAGTTAATATTATCAAAATGACTGCTTGAATGGACCATGTTTGTTATTAAGTCAAGATTATAACAAGAAATTAGCCTTAACATGTATAAATGTCGTGATCAATTGAGATTAAGATTCGATCAATAGCAAGATCGGAAGAAGAAGGTGTATCTGGGAGATCGGTCATTGATGGGACTTGGTCATTTTGAGAGGACCATGGTTTGATGGTTTTGTTTCATGTTGTGACCGGACCCGAAGGTTGCCTACGTTCCCCTCAGTTTGAGGAGCTCAGGTCGCCGTAGTTCGGCCGTGAATCGTCTTTTGCTGAAGTCGGTGTCCTTTTGAAGGATGTTGTTGCTCTTTTGATGTAGATCACTTTACTTTGTGGTGGACTCCTCGGGATGGACTTTTTGGGGGTGAACCCTCTTTGGTGCGAACTCCTTTTGAAATGAACGAGCCCTTTAAGATGAATCCCTTCTTTGGTTGCCTTTTGAGATGGACTTCCTCCTCTTGTGAACTTGGTGAGTTTTTGAGGCAGACTTCCTCTTCGCATATATTCATTTCCTTTCTTTCTTTCCATACATTCATTTCCTTTCCCTCTTCTCATTTATTTCATTTTTTCTTTTTTTTTTCTTTTTTTTTTGAGGGAGAAAGGAAATATTAGCCCCAACCTGCTATCTTGGACATTGGCTCATTTATACCCCCCTTGGTGGAATGTCTGTCACTTCTTGCTTTGACTTTGAAGGTCCGGGAAGTCCTTTGCTTGGTTACGAGCGATCACGGTTGAACCTTAGTGGTTGAGCAACAACATCCTTGCCTTTTCATTGTCTTGGGATGCCTTTGATGTGCATCAAGAATTTGTATCGGAAGGGTGTATCGGATTGTGTATCGGGGAATGTGTATCGGGTTGTGTATGAAGGAAGGCTTGCCATTAATGGTTTCTTCATGCCAATTGATCACAACATTTATTCACATCAAGATTAATTGTTTGCATTTAGGGTTTTTCATTTGTGTTAGGTCCATTCGTCCTTAATGAGTCGTCATTGACTAGTATGCTTAGAAGTCAATTCATCATTTTAGGGACGTAGCAATCAGTTGATGATAACAAGTAAGGCAATTTCAAGAGTAAATGTATATTGCAAATAATGTCTCAAGTCTAGAGAGAAGAGAAAGAAAATGACTCTTTTATTTAGATGACTTTATACATACATGTCCCAAGTGTGGACCTTTGTAAAAATAAAAAGACACAGTCCAAGACGGACTTTGGTGAAAGTCTAGATCCTACGAGGCTGGATGACCCAATTTTTTTTTTTTTTTTTTGGCGGATGGGTTCCCATGAAGCACGATGATCCATTTTCTTCCTCAGTTGTTGGAGGGGTTGTCGGCGGCATATTCCATGTCTTCCACGGGGAATTCGGGTTCCATGTCGTCGGGAAAGATGTCGCGAGGTCTCCATTTGGCTTGGCGTTGTAATTGCCGGATTTGTCTGCTCACGAGTTAGGAGTTTGCTTTGGCCATCTCCTTTTGGTGATTTCCTTTCAAGGTGTGTAGCCTTTCGTGCATGGCACTCGGCGAAGGTACGGATCTCCATTTGATGTAGCCGCTTTTGGGCTTCCGAAGCACAGGCCTCTCCTTATGGACAATGTCCCAACCTTTTGATCTTCTTGCTCATGTGGACGGTTGTCTCGGACGCTAATTCAGATGTGGGGTCCTTGGTCAATGTTTCCAATGGACAGAACCGCGAAGGACTTTAGCATATTAAACCTCAAGGTGAAATTATAACCATGATTTGAGAAAAATGCTTCATTATCGGATTAGCCTTTTAGGAAAAACTTGATCTCCATTTTTTTTTTGGAATAGCACACTTTTGTTTTGAGTGAAAGACTCACACACAATTTTTTTTTTTTAAGGATTGACCGGGCCGAAGTTGCCTACGTTCCCCTTACTACGAGGGAGGGGGGACCCACGCAATGAGAGGCTCAGGTCACTGTAGTTCGAACGGGTTTAGAAAAGGACGAACATGACAGACTTCTTGGAGGATAACAGGGATCCATTCAAGGACTCGGGGGTCTTCACGAGGAACCTTATGGGGGACCTAGGGGACAACGCCTAGGGTTTCAATGGGAATATCAACGGGGGGACCTAGGGGACAACACCTAGGGTTTCAATGGGAATCTTAACAGGGGGACCTAGGGGACAATGCCTAGGGTCTCAACGGGAATCTCAATGGGGACCTAGGGGACAACGCCTAGGGTTCCAAATGGGAATTTTAACGGGGTCCTAGGGGACAACGCCTAGGGTTCCAAACGGGAATTTTAACGGGTCCTAGGGGATAACGCCTAGGGTTCCAAACGGGAATTTTAACGGGGTCCTAGGGGACTACGCCTAGGGATTTAACGGGGATCTCAATGGGGGACCTAGGGGACAACGCCTAGGGATTTAATGGGGATCTCAAAGGGGACTTAGGGGACAACGCCTAGGGTTCCAACAGGAATCTCAACGGGGACCTAGGGGACAACGCCTAGGGTTCCAAACGGGAATTTTAACGGGGTCCTAGGGGACACCGCCTAGGGATTTAACGGGGATCTCAACGGGGACCTAGGGGACAACGCCTAGGGTTCCAACGGGGTCCTAGGGGACAACGCCTAGGGATTTAACGGGGATCCATTCAAAGATTGACCGGGTGCCTCGGAGATTTTCCAAGGACTTAACGTGTTTTTAAGGGACTATGTCGAGGGTCTTGGAGGATAACGGGGATCCATCCAAAGATTGACGGGTGCCTCGGAGATCTTCCAAGGATTTAACGAATTCCTAAGAGACTATGTTGGGGTCTTGGAGGATAACGGGGATCCATCCAAAGATTGACGGGCGCCTCGAAGATTTTCCAAGGACTTAACAGGTTTCTAGGGACTATGCCTAAGGATTTAACGGAAGTCTTGGAGGATAACGGGGATCCATCCAAAGATTGACGGGTGCCTCGGAGATTTTCCAAGGACTTAACGGGTTTCTAGGGACTATGCCTAAGGATTTAACGGAAGTCTTGGAGAATAACGGGGATCCATCCAAAGACTTAACAAAAAGACACTTGTTAACAGAAGAATGCAATGAGAAGCAAAAACGGAGCAAATTTATGCAAGGCGCAATTAATTATCCGTTCAAGTTTACTTAAAATGCATTTTTATTCCTAGATGGTTGGAAAATATTTCTCTTCTTTTTCGCAACTACTCTAAACCTTGGATCAGTGGAGGCCATCACTACATCTATAAGCCCCTCATTTTTCACCTGTATTGCACGCTCCCAAGGACGGACTATCCCGGGCGAGGGTCCTATAGGGCACGTGGCTTCCACCGACCAAAAGAACCAAACCTAAGGTCTAGTGCGTCACAAAGTTACAATGCGTGGGCCATTCTCATTATAATTAAGCCCCGGTTAAGGTTAAGATTGTCTTAACGCTTCAACGAAATTCCGGCATGACCTCATTTTAATGAGGGATCTCGGACCTTAACCTCGGGCTTAAGGATGATTAAGATGGGTCAAGCATTAGAGCTTAATGACGCGGTGTCAACCTATCCTTAATACATGACTTCGGTTAATTATGGTTGGAATTAACGCATAAGTCAAGGACCGGGTCAAAGATGACCTTGGTCACACTTGCTTTCACAAGGAGTCGTGACTCGGGCGTTAACTTGGCCATAATTAGCGTTTGGACACGTATTAGGGACGTGATGACGTGAGCTAGACCAAAAACCAACCATGGTCACGGTATTCGTGTGTCACGGACATGTGTAGTTGACTCGGCTCGGAAGGGGAGGTGGAATGGACCCGTGCGCGCGAGAAGGGCACAAGAGCACCAATCAAGCTGCATCGTGGCATCCATCCCGGGTTTAAAGGGTTTTTGGAACGTGCACAAGGTCAAGTGCGCGTTGTGTGAAGCCTTATATGTTCCCTTTTGAGTCAAAATTGGAATTTTCGGTCCATTTTAATACCATGAGCATTGTATGAACAATTGTATGAACAAGTATGATGAACAAGTAAGATGGACAAGTATTTTTCACAAGCAAGTAAACAAACATATTAACAAGCAAGAATCAAAATTTGTGAATGAAAAGGTTGTGCACAACCAAAGGTTTCTGAAACCAAAATTTTGCAATAAGAAAAACCTTTTGAAAGTCATTTGTAGAAAAAGATTGTGCACAATCAAGAAGAATTTGAAGACCAAAATTTTTATGAAAAGGGTTATGCACAGGCTTTGAAAACCCAATTTTATGTTCAAAAATTTGTGCATAACCAAACTTTGCAAATCCATTTTTGGCTAAGAAAAAGAAGGTAGAAGTGCACAAGTAGAGGCTGTAAAATGGAACCTGGACAAGAAGAAGCAAGGGGACCATCAGAATGTTTCTGCCCTGCACAAAATTGTTAACTTGAAACATTCTGTGGGCCCGGCAAAACCAGCCGTACGGCTAGGGCTGGAGTTCCATTATTTTTTGCAAAATTTCAGCTTCTGATCATCAAGCCCCAGTTCAATGTTTTTCCAGAACAGTTTCAATCCTTTGAATCAAAACAGAAACATAAAACGCACACAAAATATGCACAAAGTCAACAAAACGGGGACGGGAGTTTGACCCACACAAAAGTATTCCCAAAGATTCTAAAAAGAAGTTTGGAAACACTTTATTCCCCAGCAGAGTCACCACTGTAAGGATCCTCCCCCTCGGGGCGAAACGGGTTCGCTCGAGGAAGAAAAGCCAAACACGGGAACTAAACATATTTAACGGAGTCGCCACATTTGTTAACTTTTAACCCAACAAATGAAAATGGTTAGAGATTAATGAGTTTGGAGGTCACGTTACGACTTGGGAAGAGTTTGACGTCACCCAAGTCACCTCGGACAAAGCCGAGTCTCCTTTATGTTTGTTAACGAAAAGTGCATGTATGTGTGTGTGTTTTTAACGGAAAACTGTAGTTTTAACTGGTTATTGATTTTAACAGAGGAAAAAGGGTTTATTTGCATAAACATTGACAAAACAAGACAGAAAAGAAAAAAAAGTCCCTCTGACCCCACTTAGCCGTACGGCTAGGAGAGGTCTTCCCGGGGATTTTGACAGTTTATCAAGAAACAGTTCAGTTCCAGGCAGAAACAGAGCATTCTGCAGGAACTGGACCAAACTGTTCTGATTCCAGTTTATGTTTTAACCAAAATACATAAATAAACTCATTGGAGAAATATCAAGAAGGATGGCAAACATGCCCTTTTGGACCAAAGATACCATTTGATGAGTAAAGATTGGAACTTTACCATCAAAATGGCCCTCTCATGCAAGATTAATCCTTTAGGGACAAAAATATAACATAAAGATTGAATCTTTATGACCCAAACTTGGGGATTTTGGGCTAAATCAAAAATTGGGATGATAATGATTAAGACTTTATCCCCAAACATGATCATCATGGCCAAAATCATTTAATATAAACATATATATATATATATATATATATATATATATATATATATATGCTTTCACCATATAAATGGATCCTTAAGCTTTTTATAATAAGGAACTAACAAATCATGATCATCCTAGGTTTTAACCACTTCTCATACCAAGATGGAGGGCACCATGAGTCATTTCATGATTTGGATCATAATATGTATATATATATAGCAATATATGTGCTTGAATGGACAAGTCTTACAAGAATGTAAAAGTGCTTGAATGGACAAGGCTTGCAAGGTAAAATAAAGAGCAATACAAGAACATAAACAAGATAATCAAGAAATAAAAGAATTTTGAGATGGAGAGAAGATGGGGAGAAGGAGGCTTCACCTATGGTGGGGTTCTTGCCTATCTTCCTCTCTTTTCACTCAATTTATATGGTGGTTTTCTCTTAGTTTTCGATTCTGCAGAGTTTCCACTCTTTAATCACAATTTCTCACCCCCCCTGAAATGATCAGAAAGGGTCTCAATTTATAGGGACTGAGGGTGCCTAAACAAGCCGTACGGCTAGGCCCCTCTAGTACCTAAACCATCCGTACGACTCAGCCTGGCGAGCTTTTGGATTTTTCCAAATTTAATTCCAGAGCAGTCTTGGAATTTTCAGTTTATCCTAGTGAGGTCCTAGCCTATCAGTTTATCCCTGAATGGTGCTAAGAATTCCTCTAAAGTTGGTTGGTTTCATATTGGGGTACTTACAGGCGGTGAGTGGTGTTGCCTTGGTATTGACTTTTGAAGGCGAGCATGGCGGCATCCCAATCAAGACGGACTATGAGTGGGAGAGTTGCATACCAATCCTTTGCTTCCCCCTCGAGAGTAAGAGGGAAGCATTGTGCCATCACTTTTGGGGAGACCTTCTTCGGAACCATAGCCCATATGTAAGTCTCGATGTGTGCCATGGGGCAAGAGTTGCCCTTAAATTTGCTTATGTCGGGCATCTTGAATTTGTCGGGAAGAGAAGCCATTGTGTTCATGAGAATGGATGACTGATAAAGGCTTGTGTCGGAGCCTTTCCCCATGTTGAGGCCGTTGAAACATTGATTTATATAGGTCATAATTGAATCAACCATCTTGTGCTCGTTGTTCTCGGTGCTCAGTTCCCCCATTTTCTTGGTGCGGGCACTGACATAAGGGATTTCAAATAAGCCTTGCGTCCATTCGGACTCGTCATTTTCTTTCTTGTCTTTACCCTTGGTAAGCTTGGTGAGCTTCTCTTTCATTTGCTCCATTTAGGCCTCATGGGCCTCCCTTTGATTGTCAAGATGGGATTGCCAAAGGTCATCCTTGTTTTGGGACTCTTTGTTAAGAGTGGAGACTTGCTCTTGGAGAAGTTGGACCATAGCAGAGACTTGCTCAATAGACATGGTGTTGCTGCTGCCGGTCATGGTTGCTGTTGGAGCTGTTGGAGTAATCACTTCATGAACTAACCGATTCGCTGAATCCCGGTAGACACGGTAAGTACCAATTGAACCTATATTATAGAAGAGGCCCTTGTCAATCTTGAGTAACACTATCGGTCCAATGAAGAGGCTTAGAACACACTTTGGGAACACGACTCAAAACCACATAAGAAAAAGACATTTTTTTTAATAAGTCGGAGGGACGGGATCCCTTTTGAGTTTCTAAGAAAATAATGGAATCGTCACACTAGTATATAGACCTTCTCACGGTCCCATATACTCATCGGATTCCACCACGCTTGTGAATCCTACACATGTCAGGATTAAACTAAATTAATGTAGTAAAGCATAAATGCGGGGACAGATTTTTTATATTCGTCCATAATAACCACTTGGGGACGGAATTTTATTTCGTCCATGATAACCACTTGGCATGTATGTTTTGAAGACATTAGTTTAGGAAAATCTCGGCACATGAAAACCGACTTGGTCACGGAGTGTTAGACCCTAACTAGAATTGTGTTGGCTTATGCTCGGCTAATGAGAGGCTTAAGGTCACCCCCGGCATGTAGTCATGAACTATGCCACGAGCTGAGGTTTACCGCTTCGAAAGAGTCAAGGTCGGGTGGAGCTTGAAACTCTCTAGGACGGGCCTCGACCGGTTTGGGGTTATGAACTTGTGCGACTCGATAGTGAGCAATTTATATGAAATTGTGCACGTGGTGTGAGTTCAAACATGTGACAAAACATTTTTTACTTATTTTTTTATGAAAGAAAATCAAATAAGCACATAAATTACAACTCTTGAATCACCCGTGTGACCGATAAAACAAAACACCAAATGAACAGTTAAGAGGTCAAAGTCACTCCATGATGCAGGCAACTGTGCCCACACCCCATCACTCTGCTCTATTCTGAAACTGTCCCTGTTCTGGAAAACCACCCATAAGCGTGCGCCCCTGGCCTGTGTTGCGGGAAGCGCGCGCATGGCTCAGTGTCTATGGGAGGCGCCCACTTCTGGGAAAACCTGTCAGATTATCAGACCTTGGACTCAGGGGATTGCCCTGGTCCTGAATATACATTGTAACCCTTACAGAAATGATTAGTGTAGAAAAAATAAGAAGAATAGGAAGATCATATGGGTGGCGGGCGATTCTGGTCCTTGATGTGGGACGCGCGCGCCTTAGGCCAAGAAGGCCAGAGGCGCACGCTTCCCCCATCAGAGACCATAATACCCAAAAAAATGTAGACTTTGAACAGAGATGCAAGTTTAACCCTCAAACGTCCCCAGCAGAGTCGCCACTGTAGATACCCCGGGAGGGCCCACTCGCTTGGCTAAGGTGGTGGATTTGTCTTAGGATGTCTATTTGTATTTTAGAGTCGCCACCTATGTTTTAGAGGAACATAAGAAAAACCTAATGTATATAGCCTAAGTTTGATTACAAAAACAAAGATTCTTGTTATGAGGTTCGGGGGTTAGGTTATGAGATGGTAAGTACTTAAACACCCATCTCGCCCAACTAATGTTGGTCTTACTTGTTAAAAGTCTACATAACTAATGTTTTAAAAGGGTTTTTTGGAATGTAGGGAGATGACTCCTTGACTAGCTTCAATGAAGTGAAGTAATCTTTGGTGTCATGTCCCAAAATGTTTGGGTGATTGCACGTTTGATCAAAGTAGAAGAAAAAGAGAAGAGATGAAGTAGAGAATAGAGAAAGAGAAGTCTTGTTTACCTATTCTTCAAAATGACTTCAAGTATTTCTTGGGTAATTGCCTTTGGAAATGCCTTGAGTGTATTTGTGTATATTTTTCTTGCTTAAAAAAGGAGGTCTTTTCCAATGGTAGAGAAGAGGTGTTTAAATAGTTGTAAAACATATGTTTTTGGTGCCAAAACTCAGTCACCAAGAAATCTTTCCCTGGCAAAATCATGTAAAATGAGCAAGGGAGAGATTCTTGGATAGAAATCTGTAACTGACGCCCAGAGGCGCGCGCTTCCTACCTCGGGGGTGGAAGGCGCGCGCTTCTGGCTCCTACGATCGGAGGCGCGCGACTCAGAGATGGCTTTTTTGACAGAATGGACTAGAAAGTCATCCCTGTTATTCAGTTTAGTCCCTGGACTTAACGAAGTCAGTCAGGAACTTAACGAAAGTAACAGAAACTAACAAGAAACACTTAAAATAGGGAGAAACACAAGATCAACCATGCAATCGGAGTGAGCGGTCCAAGGTGGGGTGTCTATAGGTAGGTAAGGCTATCTCGGCTGGAGCCATAGCTTCAGATTCATAAGTTAGTGCAAAGGGGGTCTCCCCAGTCGGCCCCCGAGTGGTTGTACGAACTGCCCATAGAGCAAGGGGGAGATCGTCCAGCCACTTTCCTTGTCTTCCTTCCAAACTCTTGGTTAGGGCTCTCAGTATTAACTTGTTTGCTGCCTCGACTTGACCATCGCCTTGAGGGTGACTGACTGATGACTTTCTGTGTTTTACCCCTAGTATGTTTAATTCTTCAGTGAAGGCGTCTGAGAACTGAAGCCCATTGTCGGTCACAATAGAGTGAGGGACGCCAAACCAACACCATATGTAGTCGTGGATGAAGTTGATGGCATTCTCCTTTGTAATTTTTGCTAAGGGTTTAGCCTCCACCCACTTGGTGAAGTAGCTGACTGCCACAATTACGAACTTGTTGCTTCCCTTGGCCAAGGGAAAAGGCCTAATAATGTCGACTCCCTACATATCGAATGGCCACGTCAGTATAATAAGACTTTTTTCCACCGGTGGCACTCTAGGTAGGTCAGAGAAGCGTTGGAACTTGTCACACTTTTTTACGTAGGCATGGGCATCTTCTCTTAGGTTTGGCCAGTAGTAACCGAGTGTGATTACTTTAACAGCAAGAGTTCTGGCCCCTGGGTGCCCTCCGCAAACTCCCTCGTGCACCTTGGCTAGCAGTTTTTCCGTGTCCTTGGGTGACACGCATCTTAGGAGGGGCTTGGAGAACGACATTCGGTATAAAATATTGTACCACACTATGTATCTGGCCGTCTTCTTCTTTATCATTTTGGCCGCCAATTCGTCTTCTGGTAGCTTTCCCTTCTCGATGTAGTCCTTGTAGTCTTCAATCCATGTTCTCTTCTCGTCGTCAAGAATTAGGATCTCCAGCCTCTCGTAAGCTGGTTGGTCGGCATAGACGATCAGGGGATTTGTCTTTTTTGATGTGGCCAATTTGGATAGCAAGTCGGCCTCCTGGTTATGTTCTCGTCCTACTTGCCTGATATCCCAGAATTCCAAGATTTTAGTCATATTAGGGGCGAGGTCTCTGTACTTTGTCAGCATCTGATTCTCAATGTTGTACTCCCCTTTCACTTGGTTCACCACGAGTTGGAAGTCATTGTAGGCCACTAGTTTGTTTGCACCAAAGAACTTTGCCCTCTCTATCCCCAAGACCAAGGCCTCATATTCCGCCTGGTTGTTTGAAGCTGGGAATTTGAACCTGATGAAGTCACGGGCCACGTGTTCGCCGCCTGGACTTGTTAAGTACACTCCGGCTCCACTCCTTCCTTGCGTCTTTGACCCATCTGTGTACAAAATCCAACAATCACTTGGCAATTCTTCTAGGGTCTCTCTATCCATAGGGAATTTTCTCTTCCTGGTTGTCGGTGTATATTCACTCGAGAACGCGGTCTTGACTAGGAAATCTGCCATGGGATGCGCCAACAGTGTCTTTTTTTGGCTTGTAGGTGATATCAAACTCGGTCAATTCAATGGACCAGTTGAGCAGGCGACCTGAGCTATCCATCTTGTGGAGTATTTTTCTGAGCGGTGCGTTGGTATAGACCGTGATGGGATGAGCGGAGAAGTATGCTCGTAGCTTTCTAGCGGCTATCACCAAGGCGTATGCTATTTTCTCAGCATTAAAGTACCTTGACTCAGTTTCTGATAATGCCTTGCTCACATAGTAAACTGGCTTCTGGACTCCATTGTCTTCTTGCACTAGTACGGCCACCACGGCTCTGTCTGTTGCTGCAAGGAATACATAGAGTGTCTCTTCCATAATTGGACTGCTGAGTAGTGGAGGAGAGCCCAAGTATTCTTTCAATTGCTGGAACGATGTCGAGCACTCTGGGGTCCAGTCGAAGTCTTTAGTTCCTTTCAAGGCTTTAAAGAATGGTAGCGACTTTTCTGCTGACTTGGCGATAAACCTTCCCAGGGCGGCCACCCTTCCATTCAACCTTTAAACCTCTTTAACACATGTCGGTTCTATCATGTCGACTAGGGCCTGGATCTTTTCTGGATTTGCTTCGATGCCTCGCTGTGACACCATAAAGCCGAGGAACTTGCCTACCGTGACCCCGAAAACACATTTACTTGGGTTGAGCTTCATGTCATTAGCTTTTAGGTTGTTTATAGTCTCCGTCAAATCTGGGACGTGACTTCCTGACTTGGTCTTTATTACCATGTCGTGAATATAGGCCTCCATGTTCCTGCCGATTTGGGATTTGAACACCTTGTTCACCATCCTCTGATAAGTTGCTTCGGCATTCTTGAGGCCGAAGGGCATCATCATGTAACAGTAGATACCACTTGCTGCCTGAAAGGCAGTTTTTTTAATATCATCCTCGGCCATCTTGACTTGGTGATAACGAGAATAAGCATCCAGGAAACTCAGAGTTTGGTGTCCAGCAATGGAGTCAACCAACTTGTAGATCCTGGGAAGGGGATAGCTATCTTTTGGGTAGGCCTTGTTGAGATCCGTGAAGTCAACACACATCCTCCACTTGACATTCAGGGTAGGTTGCTTCTCGGATGATTCCGGCCTTCAGCAACTTATCTACCTCGTCCTTGATTGCCTTTTCTTTATCTGTGGAGAAAGCCCTTCTTCCCTGTTTGACCGGTTTGAAGAACTTGTCGACCTCCAGTTTGTGGAGAGCTTTGGCTCCTTGACCCCTTTTACCCTCCATGCAAATACATCCAAGTTGTTTATGAGCAGGATGATGATCTCATCTCTTTCTTCTTGAGGGAGTTGCTTCCAAATTCTTATCTTCTGCTCCGGGTAGTCAGGGTTGATCATGACCTCATCTAGCTGGTCAACAGGTTTTAGCTCGGGACCGTCTCTGAACTCCAAGGTTTCCACAATGATCTGTTTGACTCTCTACTTGTCCTTACTTTCTAGACTCAAATTCTCCATGTCCAGGATCCTGTCTATCTCGGTATCCATGCGGGTGGGTATCGTGGCCCCCGAGCTTGGGACGAGGGCAAGGGTCAAGTCACTCGGCTCGTCCGAAGCTGTGTTCAAGGAAATAGAGCCAAATCCATCCAACCCATAGATTACCTCGGTCTCGGTCATGGCATTTTTGTTATCTAGTACTACCCATTCCTCATGCATGTCTACTATTATCACGCTGATGTTGAGGGCTGTTATTGTGACCGTGGTCGACCTCGATATAGTAATGTTCCTCTCTGGAGTGTCAATCTCCATTTTGGCTTTTGCTTTCCTGGATTTCATCTCGTGCTCCAAAAAGTGCTTGGGATTGCCGAGGACACAACCTATGCCTTCTGGGGTCGGGAACTTCACCCTTTTGTGAGGGAGAGAAGCAACTATTCCTAATTTTCCTTGACTAGGGGAGCCGAGGATGGCATGGTGTGCTAAGTCCATAACGATGAACGTGATCGTTGCCGAGGTCTTATAGGGGTACTCACCGACTTCCAACACTAGCTCCACGGTTCCTTTTGCCTCAGCCTTGTGATTTGTGAACCCTTCAAGTCTTCCGTTGTATGGGGTCAGCATGCTATCCGGCATTTCCATCTCCTTGAAAGTTCTGTAGTAGAGCACATCCTTGGCGGCTTCGAAATCAATTAGGAGCCATTCTGATTCACAGTTATCAATTCTGCCCGTGATGACCAACGGCTGTTCCCTCATTGCCCTGTTTCCGGCTAACTCATTTGGAGAGAAACTGATCACTTCTTCCCCTTTATGAATCCAAGGGGGGATGTGATAGACCTTCATTAGCTCATAGATCTTCTCCTTTAGCCTTGTGTTTGAAGGGATTTCCTCTCCTATGACTCCGATCAACTTTGCCCGTGGTGGTCTATCTTCTCTGTCATCCTCCTTCTTGTCTTCCCTCGGGAGCTTGTTATCCTTCCTTACTATGAATTCATTAAGCTTCCTCTGATCATCCCATCTCTACAATATTTTCTTCAGGGCGTAGCAGTTATCTGTCTCGTGCCCGTTATCCTTATGGTAGGTACAATATTTGCTCGTGTCCCTAGGGAATTTTGGGTTGTCTTTGAGGGGTTTTGGATTAGGAAGATTCACCACGTTCATTATCTCGGAGATCGGCTTTGTGAGGGGGGGTGAAGACCTCTGTCCCTCTTGTTCTATTCTTTCCTCAGTTTCCACTTCCGCTGGTAGCTTGGGCCGAGTCAGCAGTAGGTGTCTTGATTTCTCGTCCTCATTACCGATCTCGGTCTCCAGACATCATCAACTCTTCTGCAGTGGCTGTTGCATAAGCCACATGGTATAGTTCAGATTTTGTGAGAGGTTCTCTCACCGATAGCTCATAGGTGATATCGTCTGATTTCTGCCCATTAGTGAAGAACATTATAATCTCCCAGTCGGTGAGTCGCTCTTTAATCGAGTCGGCCAAGTTCCTGAATCTGTTATAGAAGCTCATAGTCGACTCATTTTTCCCTTGAACTATGTTTGCTAGGTCAGACAATCTTTTCTTCCTTGCCCCTGCAGTGGCGAAGTATTCCAAGTATTTCGACTTCAATTTAGAGAAGGAATCAATGCTTCTTTTCTCTAGGTCCATGAACCAAGACCTGGCTGCCCCAGTCAATGTACTAGCAAAGGCCTTGCAGAGTACATCATCCTGGTTGGACACTAGTGGCATCATACCTTCAAAAGATTGGAGGTGATCTAAAGCGTCAGAGTTGCCAGAGTATTTATCTAGGTGAGGGAGCTTCAATTGGGGAGTAGGTGGAGAATCCTTGATCCATTACGAAAATGGATGCATTGCGTCGTAATCAGTCATGGGCTTTCTCTGCCCCTGGTTCATCTCTATATTTTCCAGCCTCTCCTGTAAATCCATTATGAGTCTTTCGCTTATCGCCGAGCTGCGATGGCAACTCCTGGGTCTCTCTTTCTCTTTATCTCGGCCTCCCCCAGCAACTCGGCTTATCTTTGGATCAGCTAGAGGTCGTCTCGGTGGAGTGCGCCGAGGTGGTGCCTGCCTCGGTGGAGCTTGGCGCTGGTCTTCCCATCGTCGTCTTTCTCCCAGAATTCTCACATCTGGAGACTCCGCCTCTTCTTCCCTTCTTTAGTTTATCTGATCTCTCAGATCTCTCGGCCCATCGTTAATTGGGCCAAGCCGACCATCAAGTCGGCTTGGTTGAGCAGCTCGGTTTCCTGGGGGTGCATCACGTGGTTCCTGATGACGTCTGTCTTCAATACGCGGATTTCCCCTACGATTGCTCCTCTCTCCGTCTTGCAGAGCTCCTCTAGTACCAGAGGGCTAGATGAAGGGTGCCAAGGAGTGGTCAGGGTCATATTCCAGTAGGGCCCTTTGAGCATCAGCTAGCTGTTGGAGGGTCGAGAGATTTTGTTGCAATAACACCCTCCGATCAATTGGCGCCAGCCTAGAGGGGCATGCTTCTGTATTCTGAGGGCATGACGTGGTTCTTCTCCTCCGTCCATAATGCTGGGTAACCTCCGGCGGAGGTCCTCTAGAACGAGTGTGCATACCGGTTCCGTGAGGTTGAGGTGGAGGAGGGAGCCCTTGATTCAAAGCATTCGTATTTGCCACATTAGGTGGTGGCGGATTGGGGATGGCATCGGGCGTAACACTTGCCTGAGCACCATCAGCCAGAATTTCGGCCATGAGGAAATTGTGATTATCCGGTCAAAAAAGGTTCTCCGATCGACGTTTCCCGGCAATGGAACCAAACTGATGCTGCCAAAAACGTGTCGGATCAGCCCTTCGTCTAGCGGTTCGGATAAATCCAGCAATGAGAACTTCCTCGTTCAGATCTGCGCACAATAAACAAACGTAAACTACGTCGGGGCTTCACCGGCGAAGGCCCTTCGGCGTGAGAGTAAGAATACGTATTGTATGTGTATAGAGAAATCAATTGACTAGAGTTTAGAGCCAAAAGAGTTCATTACCCGTTTCCTATGTAGAGGACCTGTTTATATAGGCATGAATGAATGAGTCTTGACTTGTCAAGTAAGCCAGAACGCCCGTGTTTATCTAGGACTCGTATTCTGATAAGATAGAGCCTTGATAAGGATGATGAGTATCCTGTTTATATTGTAATAGGGTTCTCCTTGTTTAGATAAGGATCCCATGTGTTTGTATATTGGTTGAACTCTTAGAGTAATCTCCCGTTAGGTCAAGGGAAACTGACCTCTGTTTGAGGGAAGTCGGCCCGCCCCCCACTCGGCTCGTCATAGAGGCCGAGCTGTGAGTAAGGCCTTCTTATATCTCGGCCTTGGTAACACCGGCGTTCCCGGCCCATAGATTACTGAGGTATGTCGGTCTATAAGATCTTGAGCCCTTCGGTATGGGCCTTTTGGTGTGTGAGCCCATAGTCTATGGGTCCCATTTAACCAAGTCGGTTTATGTCGTTCAATAGATTTTTGTTCTAATTCAAATTTGATAACCATATAAGTTGAGGAAGGTTAAGATGGTTTGGAAAAGAAAAAAAATATGCGTATTGTTCATGATTTAGTTATAGTTTATGTTTTAGTACATTACTTTTAGTCATTGAAATTGGGACAAAGAGAGTATGCTACCACGTTAGCATTTTGTTAAATTTTGTGAAAAAAGTGACTTCAGTGAACATTTGCATGTGATCACTTGGTACAAGAGCATATTTATGATGTTTTCTAATTAATTTAAATATAAATTTTAATTATATTCTATAATTAAAATATAATGTGATCACTTGACTACTAAATAAAGAGCTCGTGCTCTGCACGCTAGAACTTTACTGATATTATTCTATAGAAGGTGATTACTTTTTTATATAGTAATCATTATTTTAAATATAATGTTAGCTAGTAATAGTAATCTTATTTATATAGAAAATTAAATATTTACCAATATAATAACAATTATGAGTAACTAATATTTTATTATTACTTAAAATATTTTAATGTATTAGTAAAATAATGTTTTTAATTATAATTTATTATAATAGTATCTATTTTTAGATTGTAAATGTAATAGTCTAGTCTCAAAATCCTTGGTCTTTCATGATAAGGTTTCCATCTTTATCATTTATCATTCAAGGAGTCTCCTCATTAAAGTATTTGGGCTCTTATTAATAAAAGTGGCTTGACACCAGCTCTCCAAGGATTGCAAGAGATTGACTTGAGGGTTGAACTCATTAAGTCATCTCTTATCTTAGAATGGTCAAGGCCCACTGATGAATCCTCCCACTTGGCTAATCTTCTCCAATGGTTAGCTAAATTCCATCTACTTTGAGCATCCACAATGGTAGAGCTCCTTCAAATTGCTTTTTTATGATTTTCACATGCCAAGTAGATAATAAAATTCTCAAAGCCTTTTCTACAATGGTAGAGCTCTTAACATTTAATGGTTACCATAGGGAATTAATGAAAAGTTAATGAAAGAGCTCATAGAAAGAGCTCTTTGTGGAAATAGTGCTCTTTAGGTAAAGAGCTCTTTAAAAAACTCTACAATGGTAAAAAGCTCTAAAGAGCTCTTTCAATGAAAATAAAAATATCCTAAAAAACTTCCATTGTGGATGCTCTTAGTATAACCATTCCCTTTAAAGATGATTGGCCAATAAGTCTCGCATTATAAACCTCCTATGATAGTTTTCTAGCCATTTGCAAAGTTTACACTTTTGTGATGCCTCGATTACTTACGGATGGATGTAAACTCATCCATAATCAAATCTCTTTATCCAAAGTCTCATGACTTTATTACAACAAAAGGCACCTAATGAATGCCAACATTATTTCTTTTATAAATATATTTCTCCTCTTTATTTAAGCACATTTACACATGCGCGCACACACACAAATCATATTTTAAGTACCTAGTCGAAAGCCAGGTTTTAACCGGTCAAGGGAGGTGATCACTTATTGATCTTCTTTCCTTAAAATTTGACCCCGAACAAATTCTCTCATATTATTATCTATCGCATGTTTAGGCCAATTTTCGACAATTGGACAAATAAAAAAGAAATAGGGTATAAATGGACTATAGATTTCAGATCAAGATGTAAGTCAGAGTTCAAGATGTTAACGCATGATGTAACGAGGAAAGCCTTTGAGCAACTACTCTCCGGCATAAAACCTCGGGAGGTTTTGGAAACTTACCTCTGTACCAAACAATTTTATTAATATAGGAGTGTGAGTACAAGAGAGAGTATTGAGAGAGAGAAAGTTACAGCAGGGAGTGAGTGAAAAAGTGTGTGTGAAAATACAAGTGTTGCTCTCTTTAAATACTAGAGAAAGATAAGTAACAAACTAGTTATTCTATCCCTACAATCTCAGAAGTTTGTTGCAGGGATATCGTTGATTCCTTGGGAGAAGTGGGAGACTTTCTTTGACGTATGTTGATAAGTCCCATGTGCGTTTTGACTTAGTCTTTGAGTGCTCCACGTTTTAGTAGTGGTTCCTGAAAAATAGGATCGATAACAGACCTGTAATTTATTCAAGTTGCACGATTTGACTTGGTCCAAGTTGAAGCTTCAAGTTGTTTTCAGCACCCTGAAGGCTTCAAGTTGTTTTCAGCATCCTGAAGGCTTCAAGTTGTTTTCAGCATGTTGAAGTTTCAAGTTGCAAGATGTAGATGATTAAAATGAAGAGAGAAGGGAGAGAAGAAAACTTACCCAATAACCAAGGGGAGAGAGAGAGTATGCTGGGAATGGCAGATGGAGTGTGAGGGTGAAAGAGAGGGAGTAGGGAGATGATGAATTATTTTCAAAAACTTACAGTTAGACCCCCTCCTCCACTAACTACACAAACTCTAATACTTCCTACTAACTACTAAGACCAAATAATTCTACACTAGCACAAATGACCCAAATAAAATGCTATACATAATTTATTATGAAACATAAAATGCACACATAATTATCCAAATAAATAAATAATTCAAATAATTAATTAAGTCATAACTAAATAATTAAATATTTATTATTAGAAAATAGAGACGGGTTTTCGGGTCGTGACATTCACTCCCCCTTAAAGAAAATTCGACCCGAATTTTAACGAGACTTACCCGAATTAAAAAACCACGGATATTTACGCTCCATCTCCTCTCGAAGCTCCCAAGTCGATTCCTCAACATTATGATTCCTCCAAAGAACTCTAACCAACGGAATGCTTTTGCTTCTCAACTCTTGGACTTTAGAATCAAGGATTCGAACCGGTCATTCTTCGTAAGTCATGTCGGGCTCTATATCCTCCGGTACCCTCGGTAAAACGTGAGAAGGATCATGAACATACTTCCGAAGCATAGAAACGTGAAAAACATTATGTAACCGGTCCAAAGAAGATGGTAACGCAAGCCGATATGCTAGAAGTCCCACTTTCCCCAAAATCTCAAACGGTCCAACAAACCTCGGAGCTAATTTACCCTTCTTCCCAAACCTTCGAATGCCCACCTTCGGAGATACCTTTAAGAACACGAAGTCTCCGGTCTGAAAACTAAGATCTCGTCTCTGATGGTCGGCATAGCTCTTCTGTCGACTCTGGGCCGTCTTCAATCGATCCCGAATAATTTTAACCTTTTTCACCGAGTCCTGAACCATGTCAACACCCCAAAGTTTTGCTTCCCCAACCTCGTCCCAACAAATAGGTGACCGACATTTCCTCCCATACAAAGCCTCATACGGTGCCATCTGTATACTCGACTGATAACTATTATTGTAGGCGAACTCTGCAAGCGGTAGATGTGTATCCCACGAATCTGGAAAGTCAACTGTGCATGCCCGTAACATATCCTCGAGAATCTGAATGGTTCTTTTAGACTGACCGTCAGTCTGAGGATGAAATGCGGTGCTAAACCTCAAATCGGTACCCAAAGCCTTCTATAACGCTTGCCAAAATCAGGATGTAAACCTGGGATCTCTGTCTGACACAATACTAACTGGAACACCATGTAATCTGACAATCTCATGAATATACAAATTCGCAAGTTTCTCCATCGAATAGGAAATTTCAATGGGTAAGAAATGAGAAGATTTAGTTAACCTGTCCACAATCACCCAAACTGCATTGAACCTCCTTCGAGTCCTGGGTAGTCCGGTTACAAAATCCATCGTAATGTGTTCCCACTTCCACTCGGGTATCTCAAGAGGCTGAAGTAGACATGCGGGTCTCTGATGCTCTGCTTTAACTTGTTGACAGGTCAAACACTTCGATACATAATCTGCAATCTCCCTCTTCATGTTAATCCACCAAAATTGCTGTTTTAAATCTTGATACATCTTCGTACTCCCGGGATGAATGGTATACCGGGATTTGTGACCCTCATCAAGAACTCGCTGTTTAATCCCACCGATATTCGGCACACAGAATCTGCTACGGTAAGTCAACACTCCCTCGGGGTCAAGCTGGAGGTCCACATACTGTCTATCCCGAGCATTATCCATAATCTTCTTCAACTCTGGGTCATCCTTCTGAGTATCCTTGATTTGTTGAATTAATGTGGGAAATACATTAAGGTTCGCAAAAATATCTCCACGTTTCGACTCTTGGGGACGCCAATCTCGAGCATCCTCTAGCAATTTCCATTCACGAATCATCATCGATGCCACATAAGACTTTCGACTGATCGCATCAGCTACCACATTTGCTTTGCCCGGGTGGTACGAAATGGTGCAATCATAATCTTTTAAAAGCTCCATCCACCTACGCTGCCGGTTGTTCAATTCCTTTTGAGAGAAGAGGTATTTCAAACTCTTGTGATCGGTAAAAATCTCAAACTTCGCTCCGTAAAGGTAATGCTTCCACTTATGCAACGCAAAGACTATCGCAGCCAACTCCATATCATGAGTAGGGTAATTCTGTTCACTAGGGGTCAACTTCCTCGAAGCATAAGCAATTACTTTCGCATTCTGCATCAAAACACAACCCAAACCCTCTTTCGAAGCATCACTGTAAATCACTAAGTCGTCATTTCCATTTGGTAACGCTAGAATAGGAGCCGTAGTTAATCTCTTCTTTAATTCATCAAAGCTACTTTGACATTTTTCACCCCACACAAACGGTACATCCTTCCGGGTCAACAGAGTCATCGGAGTAGCAATCCTCGAAAACCCTTCTATAAACCTTCTGTAATACCCGGCTAACCCCAGAAAGCTACGAATCTCTGTTACCGTCTCGGGTCTCTTCCAATCCACAATAGCTTCAATCTTCGAAGGATCCACAGAAATCCCATCTTTAGAAATCACATGACCCAGAAATGATACTTTCTCGAGCCAGAATTCGCACTTGCTAAACTTCGCAAACAACTGCTCCCTCACGAGAACGGATAAAACTGTCCTCAAGTGTTGCTCGTGCTCCTCTCTAGATTTAGAGTAGACAAGAATGTCGTCGATGAAGACCACCACAAATGAGTCAAGATAAGGATGGAAAACCCGGTTCATCAAATCCATAAATACGGCAGGCGCGTTAGTCAACCCAAACGGCATAACTAGGAACTCGTAGTGACCATAACGAGTGCGAAAGGCAGTCTTCGGAATATCCTCCGATCGAAACTTCAACTGATGGTACCCACTCCTCAAATCAAGTTTAGAAAACACTACGGACCCTTGAAGCTGATCAAATAAATCATCAATGTGAGGTAGAGGATACTTGTTCTTCACTGTAACCTGATTCAACTTTCGGTAATCAATACACAATCTCAAAGAACCGTCTTTCTTCCGCACAAACAAAACCGGTGCTCCCCACGGGGAAACACTAGGGCGGATAAACCCTCGATCAAGCAACTCTTGCAACTGAACCATTAGTTCCTTCAACTCTGCGGGAGCCAACCTATACGGTGCCTTTGAAATCGGAGCCGTACCCGGCAAAAGGTCTATACAAAACTCTATCTCACGATCGGGAGGCATGTCATATTCAGAAGAGAAAACATCGGGAAATTGTCTAACTACCCGAACACTCTCCAAACTAGGGGATTCTTTCCTAGTACCAAGCATACTAGCCAAGTACCCCTCACAACCACGATGCAACAATCTCCTAGCTTTCACATAAGAAATGATACGAATATTCCTACCCAAAGGCATAGCCTCAAAAACAAATTTAGGCATATCAGGGATAGAAAAATTAACAGCCTTCCTACGACAATCAACTGAAGCATGATATTTGCTCAGCCAATCCATACCCAAAATAACGTCAAAATCTTGTATCGAAAGAACTACCAAGTCCGCACACAAGACATGACCACAAATAAGAACATCACAAGCACGAAAGACTTTATCAGTCGCTAAACACTCTCCCATAGGAGTTGACACCTCTAACACATAGGGCAAAGACTCAGATGCAGCATTTAGCAAAGAAGCAAATTGCACAGAAATGTAAGAATGTGATGATCCTGGATCTACTAACGTACGTGCGCTTACACTAGATATAGAAACAATACCTCCAATCAATGAGGGATCATCTGCCTGATGCTGATTCATTGCAAGCACTTTTCCTTGGACCTTGGGCTTCCCCGTAGCGTCCCTTTTTTGACCTTAAGGAGCACCAGCCCCTACCCCAGATGGTTGACCCCTGCCTTTAGTACAATCCCTTGCAAAATGCCCCATTTGACCACAATTGGTACACTTGCCCTGTTTCTTCCAACACCGATCCTCTGAATGACCTTCTCTTTGGCAATAGGAACAAAGTCTCCTATGTTGGTTCCCGGCAGTAGTGCCCGGGTTCCTTGGGATTGGTTGCCCTCGGGACTGAGATTGTCCCCCAAAATTACCTCGGTTATCTGAATGGGTTTGTGGCTTGCTCTGCCGTCCCTGCTTGCTAGTGTTAGTCACCTCGACCTTCTTCTTGTGCTCCCCTATATCTTGCTCGATCAAGTAGGCTCGGTCCACCGCATCCTGATAGGTTTGAATCCGCTGGGCTATAAGCTGAGTCCGGATAGAAGTCTTCAAACCCCGGATGAATCTCATAGCTTTCTGTTCTTCGGTCCTCACAAGATAGTCATAATACCGGGCTAATTCTATGAACTTAGCCGAGTACTGCGCTACCATCGACAAGCCTTGCTCCAAGCTTAGAAACTCGATCTCCTTACGGTTCTGGTCAACTAGAGGGATGAAATGCTCCTTGAACTTCCGTACGAACAATTCCCAAGAATAAGGGACAAGAGTGGCATCCCAACTAGCTTTGAGTGTCTTCCACCAGTGTTCCGCGGCCCCAACCAATTTATAAGCCGCAAACCGGACCCTATCCTCGTCCGTGCACCCAAACACATCATAAATTTTCTCCATAGACTCAATCCATAGTTCGGCCTTCTTCACATCGGGCTCGCCATCGAACTCCCTTGGTTTTAATTTCAGAAATTGTTCCAACTCGTATCGCGGAGGTGCCACATGCTCCTCTCTTGGCCCTTGGTCGTGAATAGCCTTCATGGCCGCCTCAAACATGCCCTGAAACATGGCACGATTCTCTTCCCTTAGGTCATTCTGATTCTGAGTCCCTGTTAGGCCCAATTGGTAGGAAAATAGGCTAGAGGGGGGGGGTGAATAGCCTTTTTAAAACTTTTACAAAGAAAGACTTTTAAATGCAAAGTCACTTAACAGTTTGCAAACTATTATCAGTAAGCGCAGCGGGTAAAATATGACTTAGTTTTAACTCACACAAAATCAGTGTATAAAAGATTTTCAGAGCTTAGTTTAAACACAAAGTTGTTTCTAAAAGTTCAATGCAGTTTCAAGAGATTGGTCAATGGAAATTACAATGAATCAGTACGAACATATGCAATCTGCCGGTGATAGAATTCCAACCGGCAATGATAAGGTAAGCAACAGAGACACAGGGATTTGGAGAGGTTCACAGTGTAAATACTGCTACGTCCTCTACCAAGTTTGGTCAGAACTTGGATTTGGGTTAAGAGTACTATTAGATTTTTCTAGTCTATTACAAGCACGGCTTTGCCGGTATACAAAGACTAAGTTCTAGAAATTTCTAATGGATCGTAAAACAATTCTGACCAAGTGTATTTGAGCGGCAAGTTCAAGAGAACTTATCTCACTCAGGTGGGTGTGTGAATAACTTAAACAACGTATTCCTTATATAATCTAGTTCGGGAATACTAACAATGTTGTTTGAGTTGGTGCACAAGTGTATGTCCTATTAAATGATCTAATGATTATATGGACACAGAATGTTTGAGTCTTTAATGAATACTCAAAAACATTCAACTCTCTTCAATGCTCTATTTTCACCAACCTTCTTCAATGCTCCAAGTCCACTATTTATAAGAGGAGTAAATGTCTTGAGTCTTGTAGAAGAAGGCTTGCAATTTGAATATCCAGCTGGGTAGTTGAGGAGCATTAAATGCGGTATCTTTAGCATTAATGACGAAGATATGTGGTACACGCATGCTCGCAAAAGTCTGATGGGTAAAGACCCCTTTGTCTCAACCGGTTACCTGCAAAAAGCAAGTAGAGACAGAGTATAGCTAAAAGTAGCTATGTGTCAGACGGCGCAGCAATCATTACAGAGTAGGTAAACTACTTTTAGATAAAACAGTAAGAAGGGACAGGGACAATCAGCAAGGTTGACTTTAAGATGAAACGATGTAACCTGACTGACAGTACAGACTGTCTTTCTATATCGGCAAGTTGAGAATGGAGTTGATCGGCAACTTGTTTAGCAAGTTGATCGGCAACTAGTTTACTGGTCTGCTGATTTACTTCCTCTTGCTGGTTTGCCTTGTTTGAAGAGTTGGAATACACCTGTGCTGGTCACCAAGAATCCTAAGAGTACCTTACAAAGGTTTTAATAAAATTGGGGGATCCTAAGTGATAACTATGATTGGGATTAAGCAATTCTATGTCCTAAACATATATTTGATCAACAATCTCCTCCTAATTGCTTAAGTCCAATCACCCTATCCAAGAACATCTATCTTAGCTTAGTAAAAGAATGTATAAGGAATGTCTATTTATTATCATTCCCTAAGCCAAGTCATACACTAGATGTCTTAAAGAGGTAAAAATACAAAATGATAAAAGTAAGAGTAAAAGACAAGAAAGATGAGTTGCTGATGGCTTATGATCAGCAGGGAGAATAATAATCTGCAAAACAAAGTTAGCATGAATAGCAGCAGATATTATAAGAGAATATAACATATAAAAATAAGCACACATAAAACAGTAATGGTTAGCAAAGAAGTCTTGGATAAATCGTTGAAGTTCTTCTGGATATCTATATCATTGGCTATATTGACTAGGAAACAGGAGGATCCTCTTGCTGGTCAATGGCCTTTGATGTAGAATCGGTAAGCTTGGCTTTCTTCTTTGCTCTCTTCTCTTTCTTTTCAGCTTCTCTCTTCTTCCTTCTTTGAGTGCTCTCCAGCCTTTCAGTCAGCATTGCATTGTTGGCTTCCAGAGCAGCTATCTTCACTTGAGCATCAGCAAGAGTAGACTTGGCAGCAGATAAATCTTTTTCAGTCCTTTCTAGATCTCTGATCTGCAGCCTTTGGTCATCTACTAGTTGCTGTTGAATAGAGTGCATACTCCCCAAACTTTCTGAAAGGGAAATCAGCCTAGATTCTCTGTCCTCCAGCAGATCTTTCAAGTCTTGGATTCTTTTGCATTCCTCCTCCTGATTGGACTTAAGGATTTTGTCAAAAAGATCCTCATGAATACGGTTCAACTTGTCATGGAGGAAGAGGCCAGTATCGCCCAGATCGGCACGAGTAACAGGCACTTGCATATTTTCAGTATCCCCTTCAAGGTAACTGAAGTATTCATACATACTATTCAGTACCACGGGTTTTGACAGTCCAAGAGAAGAATGCATTAGGAAGGAAGGAATGAAGTCTTCATTGACAATATCAGCATCCTCTACAAGACCTTCAGGAGCAGGCACAGTCAACTCGTCATCAGAAGATAGAACAATTAGTAACGGAGAAGCTGGCACAGGAGAGTGAGCAGCTGGCAGAGGCAAAGCTTGTTGAAGGAAAGAAGCATCAGCAGCATATCTGTCAGCAAGAAGGAACTCAGCAGGAATAGACGTGGAAGCAATAGGATCGGCAGAAGTTACATCGGCACGGACGATCGGCGAAGGAAATGAAGGATGAATAATAACTGCACGTTCAACCGGCGGATGGAACACACCATTGTCCTCCAGAGAAAGAAAGATAGCCAGGATAAAATTCAAATAAGCACGACCTTCAAGAATCATGGTCATACCCGGCATTCATCAGCCTTGAGGTATAGACCATATGATCGGCACGCTGTCTTGGATGGAACATCGGCAGAGTTAATGCAAGAGCAGCAGATTTTACCAAGTGCAAAAGACCTCGAGAATCAGTAGCTCGGTATTCAAGAATGTCATGGAGTTCATCATTTATCATCATGCATCTCATCATCAGTCCATTCATGGCGATGCTGACTTCCTTGGGTGATGGACCAGGTAGATGAATTTTGCCGCCAATTTTGAGCTTTCCTGGCAAGCAATGGAGAGGTTCAAACGCTGGTGGTCCTTTCACCTTGAGCTTGGAGACCCTTGGAGCTTTCCCTTTCCTTCTTTTGAATTCAGGTTTAATCCAGGGAAAGAAAGTAAGCTGTTCACTGGTTGAACCTGGAAGAAATGAGTGATTGGGGCCAAAAGGATTAGGAATTGATCGGAGAGAATTTGACGACAGCTCTATATAATCATCAGGATCTATTTCATCCGAGCTGTCATTCCCACTGGCAGCTGCGGCAATAAGAACATGTTGTGCTTCATCAGCAACAACTGGAGCAATGAGGGCCTCGGGAGCAGGAAGCAAAGGGAAGGAAATAGGAGCAAATAAAGCATCCTGAAATTCCTCAAATTGTAACTCAGCAGCAATCAGAGCATCAAAGTCAGCATTATGATCTTGATTGGCAATCTCTGCATCAGCACCTCCTCCCAACTCAACAATCTCTCTAACACCAGTAGGAGCTACCAGAATCACATCAGAAGAAGAGATAGGGGCCTTAATAATCTGAGTGTCGGTAGTTGGCTCAGATGGATGAGTGTCGGTAGTTGGCTCATCAGCATACACATCAGCAATAACCTCTTCAATTGATGCAAGTTGGTCTTCTTTAACAATCAGAGGTTGAGTGTCCATAGTTTCCTCAACTTGATTCACAAAGGATTCATCAGCAGTGCTGGTTTCATCAGCAGGTTGAGTTTCTGAAGTTTTCTCAACAGTTTGTTCAACAGACTTATCAGTAGAGCCACGCTCAGAACCATCACTGGCTAGAACTGAGTCAACAAATGCTTCAGCAGAAGATATAGAAGTGGGGGCAGCAGCTGCATGAGCTTGATCAGTAGAGGGCTTTTTGAAGACAATGCTTATCGGCATCTTATCATACTCACCGATAGAATCAGAAGAAGTGATTGTTTCACCAGCAGCTTTGTGAGAGCAAACAAAATCAGCAGTATCAACAGAACTGACTGGAGTTAGAATGGGTGAGAGTGCTGGTGAAGGAACTTGTTCAGGGATAGATGTAGATGCTGGTGTAGAAGCAGCTCTAGCCTTAATAAAGGCCTCTGAATCGTTCAGCAGATTCAGTGTAATCCTCTGCACATTCTTCACAAATTGAGTAGCTTGAGCACTCTTCTCCAGCCCTTCATTATTGTTGAAGTTCAGCAAATCATCCTCATCTTCTGGTCTTCCCAACTGATAAGGATCTTGTTCATCAAAGTTCATCAGCTGGTTGAAGACTGAGGCATAGGCAACCCAAACGTCTTGCACCATCAGATCCTGTCTGATCCTATCTTGAAATAGATAGACTTGATTCCAAGGAAGGGGTAGCAAATCAAAATATCTTCCAAAATTTAATCTCAACTCACCTTCAGACAACCTTTGGAATTTCTGAACAGGCACAAATTTCTCTTTAAACATATCGGTGACCCTGTTCAGACTTGTTAAATCAACATAATCAGCACGATTGCCAGGGGGAACTGTCTCCTTCCTTTCCTCATGAAATTGAAGCAACCGGCAAACAAACGGATGGAGATGATCAATGGGGAACACCCAATTCTTTGATAAGACCTTATTGGTGAATGACCAATGGTTTCTGAAAAAGATGTCAAATGTTGGGTTTCTGATAGGCTTCCATTTTCTGACAGAGGGTCCAGAGGCTACATCAGCAGTAGCATGGAGCTCAGGCAAGTATGGAAGATATAGAATTCCCTTTTGAAGAGGGACTCTTACCCTTAAGTCAGAACCAATCAGTCTTCTTCTCTCAGCCATTTCATCGGCAGCATCGGTTTCAGACTTGATAATCACAGAGGGAGCAGTAAGTGTTGCACCGGCAAGAAGAGATGGTGCAAACCTGATCTGCTTAGCTCTTGGATCAGTTAGAAGGAATTTGAGAGGAAGGAACTTGAGCAACTGAAGGCTTTGGCTTTGGAGCAGCAGGAAGATCATCAGTAGATACAACATTTGACTTCTTGACTTGAGGTTTATCAGCAGCTTTGACTAGCCTTCTCTTCTTTGGAGCTGCTGGAGTGGAATCGGCAAGAATCCTGTCGGCAACTGGAGCAGGAGTGGAAACGTCGGCAGGAACTACATCAGCAACCTTGACAACTTTCTTTGCCTTCTTCTTTTTAGGGGTACCAGCAGCAGGAACAACAATTGTGCTGGTAGGAGCCTTCTTGGAAATCCTATTCCAATCGGTAAGCTTAAAGGATTTGAGCTTATCAAAGTCAAGACTAGGGGGTGCCGGTGAAGCCCTAACAATTGCTGAGTTGCGCCTCAAGATAGTGCTAATCAGCATGTAATGGCATCCTTTACCGGGGTGAGCTTTGTTCTTCTTTCTATCCTCCTTATATTTAACGACAGCAATGGCAATGACCCTAAACAGGTATGCACACCAGTTGAACTCTTCTTGCAACACGATGGCTGCCATTGCTTCAAACTGGACATCAGTAACATGGCTGTGAGAGCCAGATCTGCAAACCAAACATCTATCCACAATCTCTGCAAGGGCAAAGAATCTTCTTCTGTAGTGAGCTTTGAGATGGTTATCTCCACTGAGTCTGGGTCCGGTTCCCCTCATAAGGGTCCATGCCTTGTCCAATGTCTGTTCACCAGTAATGGAATCAGCACCTTCATTCCCAAGCAGAGGGAATACTTCATGAATAGAAGAGGGAGTAACGGAGATAGGCACGCCGGCGACGGTTGAGGCGATGGAGACGAATACAGAGGAGTCATTGCGATCAGTGATGACGGAGGCATTTGAGAAGAACTCTTGAACTTGACCCAAAAATATAAACTCAATACCCGATGGAGAGATGAAGGAGTCTAGAAGAGAACCAATCAGAAGATTCCTCAAGAATTCACCGTCAAGGGTGTCGTCGAAGAAGGTGGAGTCAACATAGCCTCCATAGATATCCTTTTCGTTGCTAGACATTTTCTGCAAAATCACTCAAAAGATCTCACAAGTTAGAATAAATTAGTTCAAAATAGATTGAAATGCAAATGTAAAAACATCAAGTAGTTACCAGAAAATAGTGTTAACTCTGGTTGAAGAACGTAAGACAGAATGAAAGAAGATGAACAACACAAGCAGTAGAGATATCAAGAGAGAGTGAAGAGCGAAAAGACCAATTGGATTTTAAGTGAGGCTTATATATGTTATGGAAGAGAGAGAGAGAGAATAGAAAGGGTTTGCATGGGAGAAAGAGAAATAATGATGAGTTTAACTATAGCAAATACCTCGGAGAACGTGCGCACACAATGCATTAAATGCACGAACCGGACGGTTTAATTTAGACGGTTAAACTTAGGAGAGAGAAAGGGTAGAAACGGCAACAATAAAGTTTAAGGTTACCTTTCTGATTTATCACAGAGAGTTGGGATAAATCTTTGACACGATTTGGTTAAGGCGGAGCACACACGTGTCAGAGAGGAGGTGTGACCGATTGTACCTTTGATTTGACTAAGCTTACGTCATGTGTCAGAGAATCCTTATCCGTTTGAATTGAGATCTACCGATGAATTTTGAATTTTGAAGTTTGACAAATCGGCAAGACATGGTTCGGCAAGTTGTTGATCAGCAAGATATTTACCGGCATGATGTTGTCAGCAATATTTTGTCGGCAATATAATTTGGTCGGCACGATTTTCACACTTGCTGATGAGATCGGCAAGACTAGCACAAATAGCAAAGTCAGCACAATTTTAACCATAATAATCAATCATACCTAGTTCACCTCTGAGGAATTCAAATCTTTTCTGATCTAAGGGTTTGTCAGTATGTCTGCTCTTTGATAGTCGGTATGAACTTTGAGCAGCACCACGTTTCCCTTTTCAACATGTTCCTTCAGGAAGTGATACTTGATGTCTATGTGCTTGATATGGAACTTCATAGTCAGCTGCCGGCAGCTATGTACTCAGCTTCAGTAGTCAACAAGCTGCTGCTTCATCCAAAGGATCTGTGAACAGCAACTGCCGGCAGCTATGTACTCAGCTTCAGTAGTAGAAGTGGAAATTGATGCTTGCTTCTTACAGGACCAAGACACCAATCTATCACCAAGAAATTGGCAAGTTCCACTAGTACTTTTTCTGGTCACCCTACAAGCTGCAAAGTCTGCATCTGAATAACCTATTAGATTAAAAGATGAATCTCTAGCATACCATAATCTAAGGTTAGCAGTGCCACATAGATATTTAATGATACGTTTAACAGCTTGCAGATGGGATTCCCTAGGGTCAGCTTGAAACCTGGCACAAACACAAACAGCAAACATAATATCTGGTCTACTAGCAGTAAGATAGAGGAGTGAGCCGATCATACCTCGGTAGAGTGTCATATCTACTTTCTTACCAGACTCATCCTTATCTAAGTGAATGTTAGTGCCCATAGGTGTGCTTTGAGAGTGAGCATTGTCAAAGCCAAACTTCTTGATTAATTCTTTTGCGTACTTGGCTTGACTGATGAAAATTCCCTCATTGGATTGCTTGACTTGAAGTCCAAGGAAATATGTTAGTTCACCCATCATGCTCATCTCGAACTTTCTCTGCATTAGCTTCTCAAATCTCTTGCAAAGTGATTCATTAGTAGAACCAAAAATAATATCATCGACATATATTTGAAAAAACAATGAATGACCCTTGTGCTTGGCAACAAATAAAGTAGTATCGATTTTACCTCGAGTGAAACCTAAGCCATCACTAAGTAAGAACTTAGAAATGGTTTCATACCATGCCCTTGGAGCTTGCTTTAGGCCGTAGAGAGCTTTCTTCAATCAGTAGACATGATTAGGCTTCTTGGAGTCTTCAAAACCTGGTGGTTGTTCAACATACACAAGTTCTTGGAGTTCTCCATTTAGGAAGGCACTTTTCACGTCCATTTGATATAACTTGAATTCTTTGAAGGCATCATAGGCTAGGAAAAGTCTTATAGCTTCCAATCTTGCAACAGGAGTGAATGTCTCATCGTAGTCAATTCCTTCTTCTTGTCGGTAGCCTTTAGCAACTAACCTTGCTTTGTTTCTAATAATATTCCCAGCTTCATCCAATTTATTCCTGTAGACCCATTTTGTACCGATCACTTGTTGAGATGATGGTCTTGGCACTAGTTCCCACACATTGCATCTTTCAAACTGATTTAGCTTCTCCTGCATAGCTTCCACCCAGCCAGGATCAGCAAGAGCTTCTTCAGTCTTCTTTGGTTCTATATTGGAAACCATAGCAGATGAGAAGAGACTCTCGGCGAATGCTCTACTAAGGTTTCTTGTCAATCTTGGTCCAAAGACATCACCAATCACATTTTCTAATGGATGATCACGAACTGTTCTAACTTCTCTCAGCACATCTTGTCTGACTGTATCTTGTTGGAGTGATTCTAGAGGAGGATCAAGATCAGCAGATGGAGAAGGAGAATTAGAGTTCTGGGTGTGAGGTAGATTAGATTGAGAGCTTGTTGGGAAGGGTCTTATAACAGAAATTGGTTGAGGGCTAGATCTGTCTTCAGGATGATCAGCAGAATTTGCATCGGCAAATGGATTATGAAAGTTATCGGTAAGATCATGTTCTGCCGATGATGGGAAATAGTGAGTATCTGCTGGTTCTTCTACTGAAATGACTGGATCAGCAGCTGGTACTTGACCTGCAGGGTTAGAATTACTGGATTCACCTGTCTCATGAGCACTAGAAGCATTAGTACTATTTGGAGCCTTGTCAGACTCTAATAAATCAAATTCATCAAAGGTTGCATGAACAGATTCAACAATTTTCAAAAGTTTCTTATTAAAAACTCGAAAGGCCTTACTGTGTTTAGCGTATCCAACAAAGATCCCTTCATCAGCTTTCTCATCAAATTTACCTCTGTGCTCTTTACCGTTGTAAAGCACGTAACATTTGCAGCCGAATATTTTGAAGAATCCAATGTTGGGAGTTCTGCCTCTCCAGAGTTCATAAGGAGTCTTGTTATGGAATTTGTTGATGAGAGATCTGTTCTGAGTGAAGCAGGCGGTATTGATGGCTTCAGCCCAAAAATATTTCGGCAGCCTGGCTTCAGCAATCATGGTCTTACCAGCTTCAATGAGAGTTCTGTTCTTTCTCTCAACGATACCATTTTGTTGTGGTGTACCCGCAGCTGAGAAGTTGTGGTCTATGCCATGATCATCACAGTACTGAGCAATACCATTGTTCTTGAATTCAGTGCCGTTGTCTGATCTCATGCTGATGATATCTCTTTCTTTCTGTGTTTGTAGTAGTCTGAATAACTTGGTAGCAACGGCATAAGTGTCATCTTTGTGACTGAAAGTTTCCACCCAAGTATATCTAGAGAAATCATCTACTACAACCAAGGTATATCTACTTCCCCCAATACTTGATGTAGTTGTGGGGCCAAATAGATCCATATGTAGCATTTGGAGGCACTTAGATGTTGACATGCAGGGCTTGCTTCGGAAGGATGATTTATGTTGTTTTCCAAGCTGGCAGGCCTTGCATATCTTTGCTTGATCAGCAGACACTTGTGGCAGACCGATAACCAGATTTGAGCCGGCAAGCTTGGATAGATATTTGAAGTTCAAGTGACTGAGTCTCTTGTGCCATAGCCATGAGTTCTCACTTATGTTCTTAGCTACAAAACAAACATAAGCAACACCAGTAATAGCACTTAAGTCTACTGCATAAATGTTACCTTTTCTTTTGGCAGTGAGAAGAGTTTCATTGGAAGCAATGTCTTTCACATAACAACTAGAAGTAGTAAATACACATTGCATTCCTTTATCACAGAATTGTGATATAGATAGAAGGTTGTGTTTCAGACCATCCACAAGAGAGACCTTCTGTACAGTAACTGCACCTTTCTTGATGGTACCTATACCGATGATTTTTCCTTTGGCATTATCACCGAAAACCACTGGGGGACCTGATGCTTCTGAAATATCGGCAAGTAGATCTGCAAATCCTGTCATGTGTCTTGAGCAGCCACTATCTAGAATCCACAAATCCTTGCTTGCACCAGTTGAGGCCATGAAGCATTCCTGAAATAAAACGGTATGCTTATGGTCCCCCTTATTCTTGGGTCCGAGGGTTAGTTCCTCTTTGGCAACCACATCTGGCCACCACTAGAGGATGTAACCTCTGTGGGTCCAGATAGGTGCTTCAAGAGGCATTCATGAGCCTTGTGACCATAATCAGAACAATTTGAACATCTCACTTGATTGATAGGCTGTGGAGTCGGTAGAACGTCATTCTGTTTAGTCAGTGCATCGGCAGAACTAGGGAATTGAGCAGGCACAAACTTAGTAGGTTTAAAGGTGCTAGTGTTGCCTTTCTTTCCATTCTGTTTACCTTTGGCAGTTACCTTTTTAGGTACTTGTCCATCGGCAACAGATGTGGTTAGACCGGCAGTACTAGCTCTGCTGATGTATTCACCAAGAATACCGTTATCGGCAGACTCAGTATCGGCAACCTTAACATATCTTTGTTTGTGCTTATCATTCCTTTTGTTCTGGTTCTTAGGATACTTCATTGCCACAGCACTGTATATTGGCTTAGCATCCTTATGCACTGAGTTAACAGGACTACATTCAACTTTCTTATCCTTTTTCTCGATCGCACAAGTTTTAGTAGAGCTACTGCTGCTGGAATCAAATCCTAACCCAGATTGGTCCTTATATAACATTTGGGTCTGTAGGATTGTTTCAACAGCAACTCTAGATTTTGTGTAAGAATCAACAATCCTTGAGAGATGATTGTTTCTTTTCACAAGATCTTCGATCTGAGCTATCAATACTGCTACTTGGCTTTTGAGATCCAGGTTTTCTTTCTTTAGAAGAACAAACTCAAGCTCATGTCCTTTGAGAACCTTAAGTTCAGACACAAACAAGTCATTCTCTACAGAAATTCTATTGAAATCAGCAGCCATCACTTTATGAACGCTACTCAGCTTCTCATGATCAATAAAAAGTTCATCCATTGTCTCTACCATTTCAGCTTTGGATATTTCAGGAAAGGGATCAGCTAAAATTTTGGGGGCAGAGGGAATAGGTTTAGGAGAGAAGTCAGCTAGAGAAGAGATGGGTTTAGATAAGCTTTTGGCAATGCTGGGATGCTCGGTGAATGAGAATTTTCTGGTCATTGGTAAGGGTTTAGGTTTGATAGCAGTGAATTGAATAGAGTTGCACTGACCATAGAGAGAGGTTCCCACTTGGTGAACTCTGTATCCATTTGGGTTCTCTGCTTTGACACTAATCTCTTTGAAGTGTGGTTGAGGTCTTCCAGTAGCTTCTTCTCTGACTGGAGATCTTGGAGGAGATGGATCTCGGTAGACTGGAGTCGGCAATGTGGATGTATCGGCATCTTCCAAGTCTAGGGCGACAAAGCTTACATCGGCATCTTCATCTTCATCTGAGTCAGTTTCACACCAAACCGGCAAGGCCTTTTCTGTGCTTTCATCGGCAACAAAGCTTCGAGACTTGGGATGTCTCTTGTTGAATGACTTCCTCACATACTCATATTTTGGTTGAGGACATTTAGAAGCAAAGTGACCAGGTTTTCTGCAGTTGAAGCAAACAAGATCACCTTTGTTGTTCTTTCCGTCGGTAGCACTTGTTGATGGTTTGTTGTAACTTGCTGGTTGAAGGCGGCAAATTCGTCTTCTTCCATAGGCTGTTCTGAGGTAGTTGCAGGGGTTTTGGAGCTGCAGGGTATAGGATGGGGATCTATAGGAGGGAATTTGTTTGAAGGGAAGGATATCTGTGACTGAGCTGATAGAGACAAGTTTTTGAAATTTTTATCGAGAACGTTAAGTTTTTGCAGTTCTCTCTCATACAGAAATAGACTAGATACAATATTCTGAATAGAAGTCTTGTTCAAGTCTCTCACTTCTCTAACAGCGGTGACCTTGGTATGATACTCATTTCCCAAAGAACTTAGAAAACGAATATTCAGGTCTTTCATAGTATAAATCTTTCCTAATGAAGCACATAAATTACTTACCTCGCAGAATCTGTCGTAGGCACTCCTTAGTGATTCACCATCTTGTTTCTTGAAGGATTCAAACTCAGCAATACAATCGTAGAGTCTGTTGTCCTTTACCTGCTCGTCACCTTCAAAGTATGCAAGGAGCTTGTTCCAGCATTCTTGAGCCGTGGAGCACAAGTCAATGAGTTTATATTGCTTGTCGTCCAAACCACAAGAAATAATGTGGCATGCTTTTCCATCTAGGGCAGCTGAAAGTTTGTCGTCCTCAGTCCATTCCTCTCTTGGTTTCTCGACCAAGGTTTCTTCAATCTGAACATGGGTTTCTTGTTCAGTGTCACAATCAGCATGTTGTGTCAGCGGAGTGGAGGGAATAGGTCTATAGGAAAATCAGTGTATAAAAGATTTTCAGAGCTTAGTTTAAACACAAAGTTGTTTCTAAAAGTTCAATGCAGTTTCAAGAGATTGGTCAATGAAAATTACAATGAATCAGTACGAACATATGCAATCTGCCGGTGATAGAATTCCAACCGGCAATGATAAGGTAAGCAACAGAGACACAGGGATTTGGAGAGGTTCACAGTGTAAATACTGCTACGTCCTCTACCAAGTTTGGTCAGAACTTGGATTTGGGTTAAGAGTACTATTAGATTTTTCTAGTCTATTACAAGCACGGCTTTGCCGGTATACAAAGACTAAGTTCTAGAAATTTCTAATGGATCGTAAAACAATTCTGACCAAGTGTATTTGAGCGGCAAGTTCAAGAGAACTTATCTCACTCAGGTGGGTGTGTGAATAACTTAAACAACGTATTCCTTATATAATCTAGTTCGGGAATACAAACAATGTTGTTTGAGTTGGTGCACAAGTGTATGTCCTATTAAATGATCTAATGATTATATGGACACAGAATGTTTGAGTCTTTAATGAATACTCAAAAACATTCAACTCTCTTCAATGCTCTATTTTCACCAACCTTCTTCAATGCTCCAAGTCCACTATTTATAAGAGGAGTAAATGTCTTGAGTCTTCTAGAAGAAGGCTTGCAATTTGAATATCCAGCTGGGTAGTTGAGGAGCATTAAATGCGGTATCTTTAGCATTAATGACGAAGATATGTGGTACACGCATGCTCGCAAAAGTATGATGGGTAAAGACCCCTTTGTCTCAACCGGTTACCTGCAAAAAGCAAGTAGAGACAGAGTATAGCTAAAAGTAGCTATGTGTCAGACGGCGCAGCAATCATTACAGAGCAGGTAAACTACTTTTAGATAAAACAGTAAGAAGGGACAGGGACAATCAGCAAGGTTGACTTTAAGATGAAACGATGTAACCTGACTGACAGTACAGACTGTCTTTCTATATCGGCAAGTTGAGAATGGAGTTGATAGGCAACTTGTTTAGCAAGTTGATCGGCAACTAGTTTACTGGTCTGCTGATTTGCTTCCTCTTGCTGGTTTGCCTTGTTTGAAGAGTTGGAATACACCTGTGCTGGTCACCAAGAATCCTAAGAGTACCTTACAAAGGTTCTAATAAAATTGGGGGATCCTAAGTGATAACTATGATTGGGATTAAGCAATTCTATGTCCTAAACATATATTTGATCAACAGTCCCACTAGAACTTTCGCCTGCCCTTCTTCTAACCATTGTGAACAATTACCTGCATAAAACATCAACCGTTACTCACTCCGAACACAACTACCCTCCTAGGTCATACTAGTCCACCTAGACTTATACTTAGAGCTAAACCATAGCTCTGATACCAACTGTCGCGACCCCGACCCCGCGGGCCAAGAGCACGCGAACTGGATGTCGACTTAACACACGATTACCAAAATACTGAAGATAAAAATTCCATTTTATACCAAAAGATGGTAGTACAAGTTTCAAAATCCAAGCTTGACCACAACAAAATACAACTAGTATAAACTCCACAAACTTATACTCCAAAATACAAAATACACAACTCTTAATAACGTCAAAGTTTGGTGACACTTTCCCAAAGGTTATACATTTAAATAATGTAAACCGAAACAACCTTCCCAAAAGTCGCAACCCTCTCGACGTCCTCCTCGTGATCAGCGAGTACTAATCCTTTCCTCCTGGGGGGGGTTAAGGAAAAACAAGGATAAAAGAAACGGGGGTGAGATAAATCTCAATAAGTTACTAATGCAACTACATGACATGCTATGATGCAATAAACAATAAACAATAATAAATATCACTTAGCAAATATCATTTATCAATTAACAGATAGAAGCGGAAATAAACAAGTAACAAAGGATATTAGCCAAGGTTTCCCAACTGATAGAACCAAATAAAGGTCGCTGCGCAGCTTCAATAATCAACAATCAACATCTTCATAGTAGCATGAAAGCTGAAGAGAAAACCCCCGGTACAGGAACCAATAATAATAAGGGGACAGTGACATACAGTCAAAGCCCAAAACCAATAGGTTAAATGCTCACAGAGGGGCTAGCTCATCTCACATCCAAGGCCAATCTGGAGGAGGGGAATAATGGGGCAAAACAATGGTCAACATCATAATGGACTTGGCTTGTGCCATCATAATGCTTCGCATCGCCCAACACGACACAAATACCAGCTGGACTTTCAAGTAAAGGCTAAGTAATAAAATACTAGCACGATAAACAACTAATGATTCCAAAGTAGGGAACCATTCCAAATAAATCACCACAAAGGTAAACCAATCCAAAAAACACATCAAAGATGGCCCACATTCCCAAAACGATACTTAATCAAATTCCATAACATATTTATTCACAAAAGAACCAATTCCAATTAATAAAGTGTTCCACGCTGTTAACTTAGGTTAATTAGAATAATAAAACCTAAACTAGGAAGCCACCTAGTCTTAAACAAGCAAAAGGCAGATTTTCCAGAACAGGGGGTCGGGCGGGCGCGCGGTAGGGGTCGGGCGGGCGCTTATTTGACCAGAAGGTTTGGCCGTAGGAAAAAGCCAGGTAGGCGGGCGCCTGGATCAACCCGGGTGGGCGCCTGGTCTGGTTCTTGGTCGGGAATCAGCAGCTGGGTTCTACAATTTTCTTACCGATTTCACAAATTTCTCAAATCAACCACAACCAAACTTTCCACCAAGCATAATCATGAACCAAAACAACCTAAAACTTGTAAGGGCCTAATATAACAACATCTAGGACTTTAAACCAAGATTGATCCTAACATTCTCAAAATCACAAAAGATGAACAAAAATACAATTAAATTCCAAACTCAACCAAAATGACATATACATGAACTAAAGCATTACATACACTAAAGATGAACATTTTAGCATAAAAATGGGGGGAAAGCAACTTACCCAGATTTCTCAAAGGTGACGGAACTCGAAATTTCTTAGCTTCCTACGATTCTATCGAGGATCTAAACATGTTTCAAGTTATGAGAAATGAGAGATAATGAGGGGAAGATAGCTGGATTGAAGAGAGAAGGGAGAGAAGAAAACTTACCCAATAACCAAGGAGAGAGAGAGAGTATGCTGGGAATGGGAGATGGAGTGTGAGGGTGAAAGAGAGGGAGTAGGGAGATGATGAATTATTTTCAAAAACTTACACTTAGACCCCCTCCTCCACTAACTACACAAACTCTAATACTTCCTACTAACTACTAAGACCAAATAATACTACACTAGCACAAATGACCCAAATAAAATGCTATACATAATTTATTATGAAACATAAAATGCACACATAATTATCCAAATAAATAAATAATTCAAATAATTAATTAAGTCATAACTAAATAATTAAATATTTATTATTAGAAAATAGAGACGGGTTTTCGGGTCGTGACAAAAACAGCCATCTCTATGACCATGTGGAGTCACGCGGTCGCATGGTTCTGACTATGTGGAGTCATGCGCCCGCATGCTCCCAATCTCAGTTTTTTCCCAACAATTCAAGCACACGTTTTCCAACAAATCTCCACCTTGACTTAAATCCTCCATATAAATAACCAAACGTTGAAATTAACGCATCTCCATCTTGCATCCTTCATACTAGAACAAGTTTCTCAACATCCTCTTAAGATTTGTCTTTTGTTAAAGATACCAAACTTGTCCTCTGAACAACCAGATTTGTGTACACTAGAATTTCTCAAGCAAGTAAATAAACTTGTCCTATGGACAATCAGACTTACCCCACTAAACACCCAAATGTGCACCTATACACACTAAAAATTGCCACAACGAGCAACTAACAGATTTTCAGATGTGACAAATTCAATGGACATCTTGCCAACCAAAACAGATGAAGTGACAATATCAGTAGAGCCCTCAGTAGCGCTCAACGACCTCTCTTCAATCCCATCTTCATTTCTCAAATTCTTGTGTGTCGACCTTCTAACTGTGGCTTTCCCGGTTAAATCCAACCTAGAGTAACTCGCACCTCCACCTCTTCGCCAACACTCCCAACATTAGAAGCCATGCAACATGCTTCTTCCAGACATGTCTGTAGATACCCTGCCTTAGACCTCTCACCCCTGATTGCATACATAGTATTTTATTTAACTTGTTTTGGTTGATTTATGTTATTTTGGTTAAGTTCCTAACTGTCTCCTTTAGTTTTGGACTAAACTGAATAATATTGTTAACTTTTAGTGTCATTCTGTCATTTTGTCTTTCTCAAAGGCGGGCGCCCCCCGTAACGACTTTGTGTCGTGCGCGCGTTTGGTCCTACAGACCAGACCCGCGCGCTTCCTACTTAGCTGTTATGAGTTCTCACCAAATTTCCCTCATTTTTCTTGTTACGGGTTCCCACTAAATTTCCCTCCTTTTTCTTATTTACAACATCTCTTCTTGATTCAAAATCCTTTTCTTGATCACAACATTAAAGCCTTTATTTGTAACTCCCAATCCTATTGTTCTAGCCTTTTCCTTTTTTTTTTTTTTATTATTTTATTTTCTCTATTTCCCTATTGGCCAAAACCATTTTCACAAGCCTTGATCCATTTGATTGGGTGAGATCAATATCTTTTCCTCCCCATTTTCCTATAAAAACGACCCCTTAGGTTCATTTTCAAGGACAAGAATTCTCTCTATAAAAACGCTACACAAATTCTCCCAAACACTAATTTTCCTACCAAAACTCTACGCAAATTCTTACACACCATTTTCTCTCTACAAACACACCATTTTCTTCACCAACTTTGAAGTGTTCTATCTCCTTACCAAAGTAAGTTACAACTCTTTCTTGCTTATTCGTGGGACCTGAGAGGCGGTGGTTTACCCTGCGGCGGATATTTTTCTTATTTATGTCTTTTTGTTAATGTATGCAATCCCTATCAAATGGAATATAACCAAATGATCATTTTACTACATTAACGTTGGTTATAGGTTATCTCCCTATATTTTAATTCCCATTTATAATTCCGCTTTTCTTCCCAATGTAATTGTTACCTTTTTAATGTAATTGTTAGCATAATTAAATAAATAAAGAAGGACTTTTCATACTAGAACACCTAAAGTAGCAAGACCAGCCTTAGCCGGGTCGAGTGGGTGTTTAAGTACTTTCCACTATGTAACCTAACTTCTCAAATCTCGGGTTTTCGTAAAAAAAAAAAAAAAATGCTATTTTAAGTTTTCTTATGTTTCTTTAAAAACATAGGTAGCGACTCTAACAAACACTAAGATCAAGTTAGACATCCTAGGAGAATCCATCTCTCTAGTCATGTAGTGGTTTTACCGGGATATCTACAGTGGCAACTCAGCTGGGGATAGCATAGAGAGTTAAACTTGCATTTGCTTTTGGTGTCCTTTATTTATTTCAGGTGGTCTGGTCTTAAGCCTCTAGCCTTCTTGGCCTAACGCGCGCGCATTTGACATGAAGAGCCAGACCCGCCCACACTACATCTTGTCCTTCAATTCAATGTTATTGTGCTAACAATTTCTGTAGGGGAGAAATACTTTCATTTATGGTCAGGGCAATCCTCTAAACCCGCTGTTCAACAGGTACAACCCAGAAGCGGACGCCTTCACCTTCTTCTTCCAGACTCACTCGCCTCCCACCTCAACAGACCGAGGCGCGTGCTTATGGGCATTTTTCTAGGAACAGAACAACAAACAGAATGGACAGAATGATGATGTGTGGGCACGATGGCCTGCATGTAACTGCTTTTATTTTCTGTTTATTTTATCGGTCACACGAGTGATTCAAAAGTTGTAATTTTCATTTTCTTACATTCTTATTTGTTTCTCTTTCTTAAAAAATTAAATATTTTGTCATTTGGCTTGACCTCACACTACGTGCACAAATTCCTATTAACTGCTCACTATCGAGTCGCACAAGTCCATAACCCCAAACCTGTTGAGGCCCGTACTAGAGAGTTTCAAGCTCCACCCGACCTTGACTCTCTCGAAGCGGTAAACCTCAGCCCGTAGCGTAGTTCACGACTACATGCCGGGGGTAACCTTTAAGCCTCTCTTTAGCCGAGCACAAGCCAACACATTTTTAGTTAGGATCTAACACTCCGTGACCAAGTCAGTTTTCATGTGTCGAGATTTCCCAAAACTAATGTCATCAAAACATACATGTCGTTTTCAAGAGAAACAAGTGGTTATTATGGACAAAATAAAAATATATCCCCACATATATGATTTATGACATTAATTTAGTTTAATCCCGACACATTTAGGCCTCACAAGCATGGTGGATTCCGATGAGTATATGGGACGGCGATATGGTCTATATATACTAGTGTGACGATTCCACTATCTTCTTTAAGAACCCCAAAAAGGACTACGTCCTTCCGACTTTTGTAAATATAGGAAAAAAGAAGTCTTTTTTCCTATATGGCTGAGTTCTTTTGTTTGTGGTTGAGTCATTTTACTGAAAAGGTGTTTGTGGCCATCCTAAGATCAACCGTGTTCTTCAAATAGGTCCAATGGCTTCTGACAGCAACAGCAATGGTGACAATCTTTCCCTGTCCAACGAAGAAATAGCCAACATGATAAAAGCAATGAAAGGACAGATGGATACACTCGCCGAGGATGCCCAGCACAAGGATGATTTGTGGTGAGCCCGTTTCAAGCATGTGAAAATGGTCCACGAAAAAGAAGTTTCTAAGTTTAAGAACCAATTGAAGGGGCTCACAAATGAAAGAAAAGAGGTCAAAAGCATCGATACCGGTTTAGTCAACACTCTCATGACATACATTGACCAACGTCTCAGTGGGCTCAATTTGAACGAGGGCTCAAACTTTAATCTGCATCAAGCTTCTCTTCTCATAAACACTATGACGGATCTTCCTGAAAAGTTGAAGATGCCCGATATTGGAAAGTTCAAATGAAACTCTTGCCCCAATGCTCATGTTGACTCCTACATTTGGGTCATGCTACCGAAGAAAGTGTCTCCTCAATTAATGACATAATGCTTCCCACTTATTCTCGACGGGGCCGCAAAATATTGGTATATGGGTCTCCCGATTTGCACCAGCCTCAATTGGGATGGCGCTATGCTTACCTTCAAGACACAATATCAAGGCAATTACATGCACCGTCCCACGAAGAAAGAATTGGAGATCACCATGCAAGAGGGTAATGAATTATTTGGGGACTTTTCTCTCTGTTGGAATGAAAAGTTAGCCGAGATTGTTTATAGGCCCTCAATAAAGGAACAAATGGATATCTTCTCAAAATGTTTGAACATGGACCATCACGCTCATCTTAGTGGGGTCTTTTATCCGGATTTTCCAAGTATGTATGATGCGGGAGTTAGGGTTGAAAACTTGCTATGTGAAGTAACCAAGGAATCCTATGAGACAAGCACCGACAACGAAGAAATCCCGAGCATTTCGAGAAACGACATGGGAGACTGCAGTGACATGGAAGACTACAATGACATTAAGGCTACGATGACATTCAAGGCTAGAGGAACTTCCCTTTCTCTCTCTCTACAAAAAAAAAGTAAAAAAAAAAAAAAAAAAAAACAAAACAAAAAAGTGTCCTATTGTCTTCTAATGTGTGGATTATGTTTTCCTTTTCCAAGTTATGTGAAAATTCGAGTCGGTAATATTATCAAATAAAAGTCGTTCTTGTCCCCATACACTACTCCAAGTTGTTCAATCTAATAATTCTTGGCAAAATGATGAAAAGATGCCTAAGAAAGTTTAGAACGAAGGTTTTCAGTTGAACGCTTAGGGGCCAAAGATCACAATAAATAAGACAAAGTCAAGACATCAACACGAAGCAACAGCCAAGAAGACAAAGTCAAGATGTTGAAATCCAAGACATCAATTTCCAAAACAAGGTGGAGCTACAAACATAAAGAAATTTCAAGCATTGCTTTCAAGGGGGGATAAAAAAAAAGCTATCTAGGTTTAAACTCTTCAAAACAATCTAGGCAAAAGTTAGAGCACAAAAAAAAAAATCCCTCAATCACAGAAGTTCACAACAACATCAACATCATTCCACCCACCAATGAAGAAGGACGAAGCGACAACAACATCCATCACATCATCCACCAACGAAGAAACAAACAACAACCATCACGACGAAAGGAGCATCAACAAGAACTACGGCGACCTGAGCCTCTACAATGGAGGAATGTAGGCAACCTTCGGGTCCGGTCTTATGCAAGAAAGAAGACGTGTTTAGCCTAGTCTATTGTGGTAATCGGCCTGTTAGTGTTGGTGCCCTAGGCACGTTTGTTAAACATTGTATATGTTATCGTTTTATTCATATTAGTATAGAGATGTTTGATTATTATTATTGTTCATGTTTGCTTATAATAATCTCCGTCCCTAGTACTTGTTAAGCACTAGTATAAAGGCTAAATGATCATGGGATGATCATGTTAGATTTATGGGTACTTGTTTGGAACAAGGTACTGGACATGACCCGCTGTATGAGATTTATGTCATGGTCAATGTCATATGCAAATCTCATATTAGTTATATCATTTGAATCCTTAGACATGAAGTTATTATAGTCTTCCACTTGATGAACATTATGTTTGACATATTCAAACGCTACCTTTTAACCAGGAAGCTATAAAGGGTATGATTGGCATAATCGGATTCACGTAGGGAAGAATAATAAGCTGAGTTGGATTTGTCCCTCTTCGGAGAGATGTCAAGCTTAGGCCCCTCGTAGAATGATGTTGATGAAAGGTTCAGCCGAACTCAAGTGAATTGATTGGATCAATGTCATTTGGATTATCAACATGTTCGGGATCGAGAAAGTATTGAACAAATACAAGTTGACTTGTTGACCATGGCTTGTGTTCAATGACATCGTGGACAAAGGGATTGTGACATGTTCTATGAAGGAATACAAACTTATATATAGTTACACTATTTGGGTAGGTATGACGGTTTGCTAGAACCTAATCATATCTTAGTGAGCCCATTGCCAACTTAGTATAATCCTATATGGTTACACACAAATAGAACGAATCCTAAAGGACTGAATTGGAATTATGGAAAAAAGGGCATTTTTTTGGTCTGGCACGACCGTGCTAGGCACGGCCGTGCCGAATATAAAGCACGACCGTGCAAATATTCATCAGCTGAAGGGCAGGCGCGTACCAATTGGCACGACCGTGCCAATTATAGGGCACGACCGTGCCAGAGCTGCTTGGACAGAAAGTTTGCAGCATTAATTGGGTGATGGGATTTAGGTTTCCTAGGTCCTTAGGGGTTAAGGACTAGGACCTATATAAACATCTTTTCACCAGCCATTATGCATATGAAACCTAGTGGTTTTGAGAAACAATATTCTTGATAAAAGATTTGGAATCCAAGATTAAGAATTCATAATTCCATATAGTTCTTGTAATTGTGAAAGCGTGTTTCACAATTCGGTCTAGCAACCAAGATCAAGTGTTCTTGATATTCGTTCGAAGGTGTGGATACTGATAGAGGGTGATACTTATCACCTCAAGAGTTCATGTTCAAGTTTTTGTTCGTGATCAAAGTTTCAAGTCTCCACCAAGAAGAGGTTGTTAATCAAAAGCATCAAGGGTTAGTATTCTAGTATTCATTATGCATGTATTTGACTTAATCATATGAATGGATCTATGGGCTTTGGGTTTCATGAAATTTTAAATGCTTTATTCCACTGTGCATGTTGAGGAAACCCAACACGGCCTTCTCCTCAAAATTTCCAAGACATCATTGTACGAGTTATTTTGCCAGCGAATAAATCACAACATTCTTAGACTTGGTGTCTTTTTACGTTTCTTGTCGAGTCTAGAGGTTCCTTTTCTTTCATCTACATTCCCGATTTCTTGGAATCAAAATGGGGTTTCCTTTCTCTTCTCTCTAAATGACCCATCAGTTGCCTTAGTGGGTTATACAAAAAAATATATAAAGAGTCAAACACGAGGGAACTACTTCCCTAGTCGAGTCAATGTCATCATTAGAATTATAGGGCCTCCATCACCCATAAAATCAAAGTAAATTCTCGATCCTCAGCTAGAGTCAATGCACACTTCCTCCTCAATCGAGTAAAAAAAAATGAAAGACGCAAAAGAGATGCCCGCTAGATTGAAAACCCAAAACGGCGGTCTAAGCAAAAATTAGGGTGTGTCATAAAAAATGAGAGAGTGAGAGAGAGAAGGGAAAGAAAAAGGGAGAACTCCGGCCTCCAACAAAAAGGGCAACCTAACAGTTCTACATTGGGCTCCCCACAGAGTGAATTTCATTTAGCTCCCCGCAAAGTCAACTTTAGTATTGCAAGGGGCTCGACAAGACCGAGCACAATCAAGAGTAGTTCGAGGTTTGGGCATAAAAGGGTTTGTTCCAGCAAAGTGTAGTTTTGGGGTCATATGAAAGAAGGTTCATGGTAACCAAGAGAAGTATAGAGGCCGACCCTTTTGATAATGAGGCTATCATTGACATGCCACCGCCCGAGGTTGAGAAAGAACTAAGAGGTTTTAGGAGTCACCTTCAATGTATCAATTGGTTTGGGTAACAAAAGGCGATAATGTGTGATCCGATTTTTGGTTTTCAAGCTTATCAAAATGAACGTGCCCCTAAAATATGAGGAATGAATGCTGAAAGTCTTGTCATGTCCGCCCGTGGATCCACCCCATAAAGAGAGACCTCCCTTGCATCACTCGACAGTAGTGACGCCCTATGGGCTATTCTAAGGACAAAAAGATTCTATTAAATGGAATGTCATTCACTTTATTTCCCCAGCAGCAAATGGAACTACTCAACCCTAGAGAAGTCATGTGCAATATTGGTTTTCCCAATCAAATTGGCACTGAACGTCTTTCAAAGGGGTTTCACAATCAACAATCTCTTAGGCAATAGTGTTATAGTGATGCAATCCGATTAGATAGTCCGAATTGAGCCCGATCTTGGGGCTTCACAGAACCAAACATATTCAAGGGTCTCTTAGGGATTTACATCGAAGCTCTTCATATTTTGATGTAGACACCCCACCTTGGACCTCTCATGTCCCAATTGCATACACATTCTCTATCTTCCTCTTTTCTGTTAAGTTTTGTTAGTTTTTGTTAACTTTTGTTACTTTCCATTAATTTCTTGACTTACTCCGTTAGTCTTGGACTCGAATAAGTGACAAAGTCAACCTTGAGTCTTTGCTTACTTTGTTTTTGTTGACTTTTATGGTGTTCGTTAAGTTTCTGACTGATTTCGTTAGTTTTGTGGCTTAACTGCATAACGGGGTTAACTTTTGGGCTAAAATATGGATTTTCTGAAGGCGAGACGTGCGCGCCTTTTCCCTCCTTTGTGAGAGGCGTGCACCTCCCATAGGGGGGGGTGGGATGTGCGCGCTTCCCATCTCCAGAATCCCAGCTTTTGCCAAATTTCCCTCCTTTTCTGATTTGTAACCCCCAAAACCATTATGCCTTGGCTTGATCCGGGGAAGGGCCATATTTGTGACCACAAACACTTCCCTAACACCTATAAATACCTCTTCATTCCACCATAGAAAGGGCGGAAGGATTCTTGACTCAAAGACTCTCTAAAACTCAAAAGTCCATTTTCAAAGAGTGGTTACTATAGACAAATTGGTTCTTCCCCATTCAAACACAAGGTACAACTCCCACTTTCTCCTTCTAAACTCTTTTACTTCTCTTTATCAAAACTCTTTATTTGTTTTCTTCATCTTTCATCTCTTCTAATGTGTATGCAATCTCCATAAAAAGGAATACAACCAAAAGGCCATTTCACTATTGAAGTTTGGTCAAGGTTACATTCCAACATTCTAAACTACACTTTAATTTCCCCATTTCATATTAATGTAATTGTTACATGTAATCTTTAGCATAAAATCAATAAAATAATTTTCTTTTTATTTCTCTTTTGTAATTCCCCTTTTCTTTACATTATAATTGTTAGCACTATTAATAAATTGAAGGACTTTTTAGCATTAGAACACCTTTAGTAGCAAGACCCGCGTAAGCGGGGCAGGGTGGGTGTTTAAGTACTTCTCACTCCGTCACCTAACCCCCGAACCCTTCTCTTCCCGAATCTCTAGTTACGTAATATTAAAATAGGCTATTTCTTTAGGTTTTTCTTATGTTTCCTCAATAACATAGGTGTCGACTCTACAATTAAAACAAGTTAGACATCCTAGGATCCTTCCACCGCTCTAGCCAAGTAGTGGGCTCTCCTGGGGTATCTACAGTGGCGACTCCGCTGGGGATAATTTAGAGGGTTAAACTTGCGTTTCTGCTTTTGGTGTTCTTTTATTCTGTTTTCTGGGCATTCTGGTAAAAAGGGTTGGAAGCGCGCGCCTCTGGCCTTCTTGGCCTAAAGCGCGCACGTCCGACCCCAATTACCAGAATCGCCCGCCGCTCATCTCATCCTTCAATTCCATGTTTCTGTGCTAACAATTACTGCAGGGGAAAGTTTTATTATTTAGGGTCAAGGCAGTCCCTTGAACCCACTGATTTGCAGGTTTTCACCCAGAAGCGGGCGCCCTAGGCCTTCTTCCTCTCACGCGCGCGCCTCCTAAGTAGGTAGCCCAATACGCGCGCTTCTGGGCGCATTTCCAGAACAAAACAGTGCACAAAAACAGAACAGTTTTGACAGTGTGTGGGCACGCCTGCACATCAATGATTTTACTTTCTGTTTATTTAATCGGTCACATGGGTGATTCGAAAGTTGTAAATATGTGTTTATTTTTTTTTATTTATTTGAAAAAAATAATAATATTTGTCACTTGGCTTGACCTCACACTACATGCACATATTCCTATGAATTGCTCACTATTGAGTCGCACAAGTCCATAACCCCAAACCCGTTGAGGCCCGTCCTAGAGAGTTTCAAGCTCCACCCGACCTTGACTCTCTCAAGGCGGTAAACCTCAGCCCGTGGCGTAGTTCATGACTACATGCCGGGGGTGACCTTAAGCCTCTCTTTAGCTGAGCACAAGCCAACACAATTCTAGTTAGGGTCTAACACTCCGTGACCAAGTCAGTTTTAATGTGTCGAGATTTCCCTAAACCAATGTCATCAAGTGATTATTATGGACGAAATAAAACTCCATCCCCAAGTGGTTATTATGGACGAAAATAAAAAATCTGTCTCCGCATGTATGCTTTATGACATTAATTTAGTTTAATCCCGTCACATGTAGGTATCACATGCGTGGTGGAATCTGATGAGTATATGGGACCGCGAGAAGGTCTATATACTAGTGTGACGATTCCACTATTTTTCTAGAAACTCCAAAAAGGACTCTGTCCTTCCGACTTTTGTAAATAAATAATAAAAAAAAAAGTGTTTTTCTTTATGTGGTTGAGTCTTTTCTCTTGTTTGTGGGTGAAATTATTTTACTCAAAAGGTGTTTGTGAGGCCAACCTAAGATCAACTCTGTTCTTCCAATTGGTCCAATGGTCTCAAACGGCAACAACAACAAGGGTGAGAACATTTTCGTGTCCAACGAAAGGCTTTTCAACATAATGAGTGTTGGGTGCAGGGTTTTGATGCATCATGCGCAACGGATTAAACATATAAATCAAACACCCAAGAACCCGGATCCGTGCATGTTGATTAAATTAAATACAAGATAAAAGAAACTAACCCTTGAAGATCACATCCATGAACACGGACTTTAAGGTGCCAAAGGAAACAGCCTCCATTGTTATCCACACGTCGAACGGATATCAAGAACACCTTCTTGATCTGGATTGCTAGACCCAAGGCTTGATGAAGAAACGATTTCTTCGTAGGAATTATTTTGCTCTTCGATTATTGTATATTGATGATTATGAATCATCAAATAAATAATCATACCTCTCTATAATTTATTATTTCTAAAACAAAGGTTTTTGATTTCTAAAATCACCATTAGAGGCTGTCAAACCCGGCTGTATATCATATATAAGGGTTTGACCTAATTCCATTTGGGACTGGGATTCCTTTTCTGTTCAGAAAACTGAGTAAACTGGACTGGTACAGGGATGGCGGTCGTACGGCTCCACCAGAGCCGTACACCACCAACATAGCCGTACGGTTGCCTCAGTTTAATTTCAGCCTTTTAACGATCCTCTCTATTGTGTGTGACCCAATAGGATTATACTAAGTTGGCAACGAGTCTGAACCAGTCAGAGCCCGTAAGTCATAAGCGGACTCTAGCAAGCCATTATGACTACCCAATTAGTATAACTTTGAAAGTCCAAAGTAACCTTATAGAACATATCACAATTTCTTTGTCACGCGATATCATATTGGACATAAGTCATGGTCCACGTCAACTTATGTTGTCCAATGCTTTCTCGATCTTGAGTAGATTGATATGAGCAAATAACATTGAACTCTTCAATTCATTTGGGTACGGCCGTACACTATTATCAATCTCACTATCAAGTGGCCAAGCAGATATCTCTTTTGAGAGAGGAACAAATCCCATCTTGACTTATCATTCTTCCCCATAAGAATCCGATTATGCCAATATTAGCCTTTATAACTTCCCGGTTAGGGGTACGTCAAACATAATGTTCATCATGTGGAAGACTACGATAATCTTAGGTCTAAGGATATAAATGATATAACTATTATGAGATCTAATTATGATATTTGACCATGACATAAATCTCATAACGGGTCTATCCAGTACTTGTTCTCCAATATGTACCCACAAGTTTAATCCGCATCCTATGCGCTATAATCATCATATGATTATCCATTAAACTCATGCTAGCCCTTCATAAGTGCTAGGGACAATGATCATTATATTAAACATGCAAAGGATATAATAATCGGGTTTGTTATCTCTATAACAATGAAGCTATGATATAACGCATAGGCCTTTCTCAAGGGCCTAGGGCATAATATCCAACAATCTCCCACTTGCACTAGGCCCAATCAAAGTGTATCCAATACCCATTGAGCTTAGTTATGATCTCCATCATAATTGCAAACGAGTTTATGTCGGATAATTATCCTTGTTATTATCATAAGGTATTTTGCATATTTTGACATCTCCCATCTTTGACGATTTCTCGAGTAAGATAGAAACATTTGAGTATATGTTTAGATAAGATATTAGCCCCTTGATGAATTCAAACTCTTTCAATACTACATGAAATTTCACTCCAAGTAGTTTGCTTCAATCCATCTCATGAATTTCTGCAACTTGCATATTTTATTAGAATTTTATGGATCAATCAAAACTTTTAGGTTGTATCAAACACACCCTAATGTAAGTTCCTGTTAAGGAATATAGTTTTGACATCCATCTGTCATATTACATATTCGAAATATGAAGTCATGACAATTAGAATTCTAATAACATTGAGCATGACTACGGGTGATAAAGTTTCATCACAATCAACATTATGAATTGACTTTACTCAATTAGTCGTGCTTTATCAATATGCACCTTGCGATCCATGTCCGTTTTCTCCAAGAAAACTCATTTTCTATCCTATGGTTTTTAAGCCTTAGGGTAGAACAATAAAGTTCAAAACTTGATTATGATACATGGATTGCACTTTTAGAATTCATAACTCCAAGTCATTGATCTAAATCCGGAGCGGACTTTGCATCTTGATAGGTAATAGGTCAATCATTCGCAATGATATCTTCCCAATTACTTTCTATTACGAGAAATCAATATTTCTTGTTATAGATAGTATCCTATCAGTTATACAAATTTCTTGTGCATTCTTGAATGAATTTCCACAACTCCTTGTGAAACTTTATTCAACTTTCATCTTAGGTTCCATGTCATTTTCTGGGCCTCGAACTCTTCGAGATACATTTTACTCCCACAAGTTCTTTAGAGATAAACGATTTATCTAGAAAGTGCTATTTAGAGTAACAAACGATTTGTACTCTTTAAAGGGTGTAAAATCAATATCATTAAGATATCCCATGAAATTACATTTATAAGATTTAGGTGTGATTTTGTCCCAGACAATACTTTTTCTCAAAAGCATCACATCACAAATCTTTATAAAAGACAAACCAAGTTTTCTTTCATTCCATATCTCATATGGCATCAGTCGAACATTTTAGATGAAACTCAGTTTAGTGTAAGCGTAGCAGTTTCCAGCACTAAATCCAGAGGGTTAATTAAAGATCATCATTGACTTATCATGAGGCGAAAAACAACAGTTTGCAGACAATCTGCAGGTTTCTGTAAACAGGAGCCGTACAGCTCAGTACTAAGCGTGCGCCTAAATTGTAGCCGTACGGTGGGTGTTCGCAGATTCCGTTTTTCTCATTCTGCAGACTTTCTGCGGAATTCTCGTAAAGTCCAGAGCTCAAATATTCATTACTTTGATCAGATCAGAGTACACTAATATTTTGCCATGAGATACTGAAATCCTTTTTCAAGCGTTGTTACTTTAATGAACTACATACATCAATATGTATTAGTCCAAAAGAGTACTTCCTTTTACTACTATTAGTAAGAGGTGTCTTAATCAATTTACAAGATTCATATAAATCACATGATTCGAAATCATGCGAATTTAAAACTCCGTCCCATGGAATTTTAGATATGTGTTTCTTGTCATTTGATGTAGACTTCAATGCTTTTAAGAATGTAACGCTTACATCGTTAGATCCGGATTTCCATTATTTACGTTATACTCATTATTTTGTTCTTCCAAGATAAGGATATAAAGTCCCATTTATATGATTAGCAATACAATAAGGTAAATCATATTTAATGGAACACTTTCTTATTCGAAATAAGAAATATCCATAATCTTCTAATGAAGAAACCAAAAAAATATTTATACTTAAAGTGGGAACATCATAACATTTGTTCAAAACAAATATGAACCCAATAGGTGAAGACACTTCGCAAGTTCCTATGAATAATGTCGCAACCTTTGCATCATTATCAACACCTAGGTTAATCTTTATCCTTTTAAGTAGTCTTTCTATTTCTCAAGTCTTACACATTTATACAAATGTGGGATCCATATCTGGTATCCAATACCCAAGAACATAGATTTAGAAAGATAAACATAAATACTTGAAGTAGTAGTCCTACTGCACTTCCTTTTGATCTTCTAATTTAAATTGTAATTATTCCAATGGTTAATCATATTGCTATGGTAGCAATTACATCATTTGGATTTTAGGTTTTAGCCACATATATTTCCTTAGGCTTGACAACTCTTGTCTTGCCTTTATCTTAAATCCTTTTCCGTATTAACCTTTATAGTTTGAGAAGGTTCCCATTTGATTTTAAGACATAGCATTTTAAACATCAAATGTCGCTCATGAATTAATATCAAATCCGTTGTTAGTTCCAAACTAACATGATTACCAAGCCAACTAAGGTATTTAATATGTCTCTCCATGTTCAAAACATGAGAACTTATTAATATACCTTTCATTCATCATATGAATGTTCGGCTCTTATCAATCTAAAAATTTTCTTTTGTTTCTTGCTTGTAGGAACGCTTCCTACATGATTGCTTATCACATAAGCATTCATATGTTTCAGATACTTCTAAAGTTCTAAACATATGGTAGCAAGTCGTAGAACAATTGACATCCATAGATTCATCCACATGATTCTAATTAATGTCTTTGTCCGTCTTTAGGTTTCTTAGGAATAAGATTTATTAAGAATTCATAACTTCCGTTCTTGCTTTAGAACAATTCTTAAGCTCACGACTAGGTCAAGAAAGTTAATCTTATTCTCTTTAAGTGGGGTCAATTGCAGTAATTAATCATGATTATAGTTTAAGACATTCTACAAAATATGCAAATAAATATACACATATATTTCATACCATTATCATTCAGAGACATATAATGTATTTCATAAATACTCCCACTAAATTATACACCTTCAAATACAACAATTGTATAATATAATTTAAGTGGGCTAAGATCCATATTTCACTTGATCTTACGTCCACGAGGGCAAGATGCATAAGACCAAGCTATTTAGGTAGATAACTCCTTATCAATCACATCATATGTGACTCTTAGATCTTTTATGAGATTGATAGACATCTTATGTCAAACATGTTTTAATCTCATCTGTACCTTAGGCCCACAACTCTTATGATAGCCTAATTAAGTCAAACCACGTTAAACGTATAGGAACCACTCTTTTACTCATCATGATCATACACTGATAGAATTAATGCCCCTCGCGATGGTTAGAGCCCGTATAAAAATACCCGGTGTACTCACATGTGTTTTAATAATGTATTGGCATATGACTTAAGTTTTTAAGAATGTTTATTTGCTTAGAGACATGCATCATATATTTAATTATGTCAAACATAATATAATACAGTCTTTGCAAAATGTATGTTAACTAATCAAATTAATTAACTGAAGCAAAATCTTGTGATTTAATTATGAAGCAACTTTATGGGGACGGAATCTAAATTATCTGTAAACAATTTACAGATTTGATATTTCATTCGCATTCCCAGAAACAAGGCGTAAGCCTGCCATTGGTCCATGCAATGAATTAATCCATATTTAGTTTCCTTCTCTTGCAAACAATTTGTACTTTACTCATAGGGTTAAATTCTGAAACTTTGTTTCTGCAGAACATCTATAGATTGAGAGCACAAAACGTACGGTCGAAACTAAGCCAAAAGGCATCCACAATCCCGTACTTAGATCAAGAAACTGGGTAACCTTTGTATACGGCCGATACTAAGCCAAAAGGCATCCACAATTCCGTATAGAAAAATAACTTGTTTCAGGATCATTCATTGTCTCAACAATTCATAGACTACAGCAATTCTGAACTCTTTAGAACTCTGATTTCTGCAATTTTCTGGATTAAATCATATTTCAGGAAACACGGTTTCGAAAACCAGCCGTCTGAAACCAGATTCATTTCCTGATTCGAATTCTGTAAACGATTTACAGAACAATCAGAAAATCCAGAAAACAAAACAAAACTATCCAGAAAAACAAAAGCAGCCGTACGGCTCTTGGGGAGGCGTACGCCGCCAAAGCCGCCGTACGGTGGCCCATTCAAGTTTCCCCAGATTTCCAGATTTTCAAAATTCGATCAATCCCGATATCGTGTTCATAAATAATCAGATTACAGAAAACACGAAAATACAGATTACGAATTTAACTAGATCTAATCAATATCATGAATAAACAATTTATAACATATATAAATTAGATCTAAATCATCAATACACATAATCCAATTATTTATTGATGATCTAAACATGCGATTATACATATGAATCCAATTAATATTACAATCACATAATCCCCATATAAATATGCTTATAGATTTTATATCTCATATATAAAACTCAAATCACGCATTCATCTTATTATCATGTAGATATCATATAATCGAATTAAACAATTTCAACATGATATACTAAAATAATCAACAACGAACGGGGCTCTGATACCACTGTAGGGTTTTGATGCATCATGCACAGCGGAATAAACATATAAATCAAACACCGAAGAACCCAGATCCGTGTATGTTGATTAAATTAAATACAAGATGAAAGAAACTAACCCTTGAATATCGCATCCATGAACACGGACTTTAAGGTGCTAAAGGGGCATAATATCCAACAATGAGAGCCATGGGGGAACATATGGATAGACTTGCCGAGGATGCCCGCCGAAAAGACGATTTGTGGCAAGCCCGTTTTGATCTCGAGAGGAGAATTCACAAGGAAGAGATTTCCGAACTCAAGGCCCGTCTGCAAGAGTTCACCGACAACAAGGAAAATGCCAATGGTAAAACATGCCTAAGTGGCCCGCCCTTCAAAAGTCGAAAAGGTGCCGCCAACAACCGAGTTTTCACTCCTCTCCTAGGAGTAACCCAAGCCAAAGCATTTGAAATTTTGGTGGCAAGAGGAAAGATCAAGCCTTTACAAGGGTACCAACCCAAGACGATCTACGCCAACCATGCCCATCACAAATATTGTGGCTACCACCAACATAGTGGCCATCTTACCGAGGAATGCTTTGTCCTCCGTAGCATCATCCAAGATTTGATCGACAATGGTGAATTTACTGTGGGTGAAGAGCAACCGTTAGAGAGTGACAACATGCAAGAACTCATCAAAGAAGACACTTGGTTTTGAAATGGGGCTTCAACAAGAGATCATGCCACAAGGAGAACTACAACGACAAAGATGACGACAACAATCTCCGTTTCTCTTTCTCTACCTAGTAATAGGAATAAAAAAAAGGGAGTCAAAAGTCCTCTTAAGTGTGCATTAAGTTTTCTCTTGTTTTGCTTATGTTTAAGTTCGAGTCGGTCTTATCAAATAAAAGTCGTTCTTGTCCTCATACACTCTTCCAAGTTGTTCAATCTAATTTTTGGCAAAATGATGAAAAGATGTCTAAACAAGTTTTAGAATAAAGGCCACACTTGAACGCCTAGGGGCTAAACATCATGACGAAGGCGACAACATCAACGACAAATCCAAGACATCAAACTCCAAAGAAAGATGGAGCAACAACCATAGAAAAATCAAGCAATGTTTCAAAGGGGGATTAAAAAAAAAAAAAAAAAAAAAGCTCGCTAGGTTGACTCTTCAAAACAACCTAGGCAAAAGTTAGAGCATAAAAATAAAAAAATAAAAAATCCCCCTCAATCAAAGAAGTACACAAGATCAATATCATTTTCCAAGGACGAAGCAACATCAACAAAAATCCTCGCAATGAAGGAGCATCCACAAGAACTACGGTGACCTGAGACTCCACACTGGAGGAACGTAGGCAACCTGTGGGTCCGGTCTCATGCAAGAAAGAAGATATGTTTAGCCCTAGTGCATTATGGTGATTGGCCTTCATCTCGAACTTGTCAAGACATCTTTGTACGAGTCATTTGCCAATGAATTAATCACCTCAAGATTGAACAACTTTCCTAGATTTGAAATCATTTCACGTTCCTTGTTGAGTCTAGGGGCTTCTTATCTTTCAGCGACGCTCCCAGTTTCTTGCAATCAAATTGGGGCTTTCCTTTTCTTCTCTCTTAATGACTTACTTGCCTTCGTGAGTCGTTAAAAAATACATAAATACATGAAGTCAATACTAGGGACCACTTCCCTAGTCAAGTCAATGTCACTCATCATTAGTGACAAAAGGTCTCCACCGCAAAATCACATGTCTCTCATCCTCAGCCAGAGTCAATGCACACTTCCTCATTAATCGAGTCAAAATGAAGATGCAAAAGAGATGCCCGCTAGATTGAAAACCCGAAAGGGCGGTCTAGGCAAAAAACAGGGTGCGTCATAAAAAAAAGAGAGAGTGAGAGAGAGAAGGGAAAGAGAAATGGAGATCCCCGGCCTCTAAAGAAGACAACTACAGAAGTTCTACATTGAATCTCCTCAGCAAGTCAATTCCCCACCGAGTTAACTTCGGAATTGTAAAAAGCTCGACAAGATACGGCACAATCAAAGGTTGTCTTGGGTTATTGACATTAGAGAGATTGTTCTTGCAATGTGCATTTTTGGGCTCATGTGAAAGAAGGCCCGTCCGAGAATGAGCTCATGATTGATATGGGGTACGATGTTTCAAAAATAGTCCCCAGTGTGTCAATTGGTTTGGGAAGCGAGTAGAAACAACATGTAATTCAGTTTTCAAGCTTACCCAAGCATGTGCCCCTACGGTTGTAGACACCCCGCCTTGGACCGCTCACCCCGATTGCACATTTGATCTTGTGTTTCTCCCCATTTTAAGTGTTTCTCGTTAGTTTCTGTCACTTCCGTTAAGTTCCTGACTGACTTCGTTAAGTCCAGGGACTAAACAGAATAACAGGGCTGACTTTCTAGTCCATTCTGTCAAAATCTCCTTCTCTGAGTCGCGCGCCTCCGACAGGAGGATCCAGACGCGCGCGCCTCCTGCCCCCAAAGCAGGAAGCGCGCGCCTCTGGGCGTCGGTTACAGATTTCTGGCCAGGATTCTCTCTCTTGCTCAATTTACAGGATTTTGCCCGGGAAAGATTTCTTGGTGACTGAGTTTTGGCACCAAAAACATCTCTCTTTCACCTATAAAAACCTCCCTTTACCTCCATTTTCGAAGGAGACAAAAACTTGGACCGAAAAACCTTGACCTTGGACTTTTGGCTCTCAATCTCATATTACAATAAACCAAATTTCCTACTTTCAAAGCATTTTCCAAAGGATTTCTCCAAGTAAATCAACAAGAAGTGTTTGAAGTCTCTTGAAGTCTAGGTAAAGCTATTTCTTTCCCATTCTCAACTTCATCTCTTTTCTCTTTCTTTTTGTATTATCAAAGTGCAATCACCCAAATCATTTTGGGACATGACTCTAATGATCACCTCATTTCATTGAGGTCGGTTAAAGAGTTATCTCCTACATTCCAAACTCTATTTTAAACCCCGTTTTATGATTTAAAGAAGAAGAAGAAGAACGTTTATCATTCATGTAGATTTTGATCAAGCAAAACCAACTTTAGTTGGGCGAGATGGGTGTTTCGGTACTTCCCATCTCGTAATCTAACCCCCGAACCTCAAAACAAGGAATCTCTGTTTTCGTAATCAAACTTAGGCTATTATCAATAGGTTTTTCTTATGTTCCTCAAAACATAGGTGGCGACTCTAAACAATCTAAAACAAGTTAGACATCCTAGGATAATTCACCGCTCTAGCCAAGTTGTGGTTTCCCGGGGTATCTAGAACGGTATGTCCAATGGTTTCATGAGAAATGGAGTAGCTCTTGCCATGTCCTCTTATGCTTGTTCCCCCACACGAGGATGAGTCTCATTCTCTACAAATGATGATGCCCTAGGGGCTATGTGACTCAAGAACGAGAGCTTCTTTTGGGCTTCGTTTGATAATTAATGAGCCCTAGGGACTATGCTCAAGAAATATGTGTGAGACTATCCTCAAAGTCTCTCAAAAGGAATGATGAAAAGCCTTCTCGTTCTACTTGCAATCAATGGTGTCACTCTAGGGGCTACAATCAAGCTTGAAGGGCTCCCTCAGCAAGAAGCAATTCACTTCACCTCCCCTAACGGTGTCCTTAGCAAAGTCATGTGCAACATTTGAAGCTTCCTCAATTAGTTTGGCACCGAATGCCTCAGGGGTTTCGCAATCTACAATCTTTGGGGTACAGCATTACAGTAATCCAAGCAAAGGGCAATATTGGGGCTTCATAATTGACAATCTTTTGGGCAACGATACTCGATACAATTTAATGTGGGGAATAGTCTTCATGAAACCAAGCAAGCTTCAAAGGGTCTCTCAGCAATTCACGTCAAAGGTCTTTTGGTTTGAACGAATGTTATGAATGAATTTGATGATCCTTGTTAGGACTTACAGCGAGATTACGAAGGAAGTCTTAGAGAAAAGGAAAAAGATTCAATATGCTAAACTCTATCAAAACAGGGTTATAGCGGGAAATGCCTCGGCCAGTCCCAATGTTTCTGCAATTCAGCACCCCCTTCTCCAAGATCAAAAGCAAAAGGTGTGGCTCTTACGCCTCAAGCACTAGTTGCATCCGAAGATCCGTTATTAGTTCAACTCAAGAAGACGCAAGCAAGGATACTCATTTAGGACCTTATTACACCAAGACCTTACCATCCGCGATCTCGACGGCACCACAAGGCATTACTGCATATTTTGACATAAGCCCTCCGCCATTTGGGTACCGACCAAAAGGAGGCCATTCATCTCCCCAGTAAGAGTAAGAAGGAGATCTCTATCATCTGCTCTCAATATAAGGCCGAGCCAATTCCAAGATAATTTGGGGGTTTTACATCGAAGGGTCTTCACATTCCACTATCTTGAAGCTCGCAAACAACAAGTACATGCCATTTGGGGCTTGGCAATCTCTCGAAGCTTGGTATCAATAATCTTCTCTTGGGGCTTGCTCACGTCAATAACAAAAGGAGATTCATTTGAATGGTCAAGAGCTGATTTATCTTGGGGCTTCACAAGTCACTCAAAGTTTGGCATCAAAGGCGTTCTAAGGGCTTCACAATCAGCAACCCCTTATCTCAGCATCGAAAGTCTATTGGAGCCCCACAATCGACAAATCTCTTGGGGCTAGACATCAATCTTCGTTGGGCACAACGGCGATAACGACAGAATTCAACAAGGCAATCCGGACTTCGATCGAACATGACTTGATCTTGGGTTGGCTTTACAAACACACAATGGTTAAAATGGTTCACCCACGAACTAAAAAAAAGTTTTTTTTTTTCTTTTTCTTTTCCTTACTTGAGTAAAAGCATGTGTTTCATTTTGCTTTGCTCCTAGCTTCTTCCCCAGTGTTCTCCATCACCTTGAACTACGCTGGTCTGATTCTCTTCAAGAGATACGTAGGCAGCCTTTTGGCACGACCAAACCATCATCAAAAGTGATCATGCCTCCATCTAAAGTGAAAGCAACTCATCAACATCCAAAGCATGGACATTCTTCATCAAGGCCACAACATCAAAAATCCATCCCAAATCAAGCGGCCATGGTAAGTGAAGGTATGAACATCATTCATCAAAGCTCCTTTCAAATCACATCGCACACAAAAGCAATTTCTCCATCTTTGCAAAATCTCTCTCATGCAAATCTCTGCTTTTCAAATCACATCACACCACAAGCACAATTTCACACTTCACACATTTTCTCGCACAAGCACATATATCTGCAAAGCATACACATAACATGTACAACCATTTGGACTCACAAACGGGTTCATCCAATGGATTCACAAACAGATTCAGCAAAGGGTTCACGAACGGACTCAACCATCAGATTCACGAACGGATTCGACCGATGGATTCACAAACGGATTCAGCAAAGGGTTCACGAACGGACTCAGCCATCGGATTCACAAACGGATTCGACCAATAGATTCACAAACGGATTCAGCCACAGGTTCACAAACGGACTTAGCCAACGGATTCACTAACGGATTCGACCAATGGATTCACAAACGGATTCAGCCATCGAATTCACTAACGGATTCGTCAAAAGGGTTCACTAACGGACTCATTCAACGGATTCATCAAGCGGATTCACTAACGGATTCGTCGACAGGGGTTCACTAACGGACTCATTTAAGGGATTCACTAACGGATTCATCAAGCGGATTAACTAACGGATTCGTCAACAAGGGTTCACTAATGGACTCATTTAAGGGATTCACTAACAGATTCATCAAGCGGATTCACTAACAGATTCATCAAGCGGATTCACTAATGGATTCGTCAACAAGGGTTCACTAACAGACTCATTCAAGGGATTCACTAACGGATTCATCAAGCGGATTCACTAATGGATTCGTCAACAAGGGTTCACTAACGGACTCATTCAAGGGATTCACTAATGGATTCATCAAGCGGTTCACTAACGGATTCGTCAACAAGGGTTCACTAACGGACTCATTCAAGGGATTCACTAACGGATTCATCAAGCGGATTCACTAACAGATTCGTCAACAAGGTTCACTAACGGACTCATTCAAGGGATTCACTAACGGATTCATCAAGCGGATTCTTCAACAAGGGTTCACTAACGGACTCATTCAATGGATTCACTAACTGATTCATCAAACGGATTCACTAACGGATTCAGCCGGCAGATTTACAAACGGATCATGCCACCTCCTCTATCAACAAAATCCGCTCACATAGGGATTGCACCCCTATCTCTCACAATTTCAAATTCCTGCTTTCATTGAGCCTTTGCTTTCTTTTTTTTCTTTTTCTTTGTCGATGTCCTCGGCGGTTGTCTATCTTTCGTCCACGCATTTTGCTTTGCAATCCACGTCACCGAGGAGCTCTGTAGACACCCCACCTTGGACCTCTCATGTCCCGATTGCATACACATTCTCTATCTTCCTCTTTTCTGTTAAGTTTTGTTACTTTTCGTTAACTTTTATTACTTTCCATTAAGTTCTTGACTTACTCTGTTAGTCTTGTACTCGACAAAGTGACAAAGTCAACCTTGAGTCATTGTTTAATTTTTTTTTGTTGACTTTCGTGGTGTTCGTTAAGTTTCTGACTGATTTCGTTAGTTTTGTGGCTAAACTGCATAACGGGGTTAACTTTTGGGCTAAAATATGGATTTTCTAAAGGAGGGACGTGCGCCTTTGCCCTCCTTTATGAGAGGCATGCGCCTCCCATAGGGGGGTTGGAATGTGCACGCTTCCTACCTCCAGAATCCCAGATTTTGCCAAATTTCCCTTCTTTTCTGATTTGTAACCCCCAAAACCATTATGCCTTGGCTTGATCCGGGGAAGGGCCATCTTTGTGACCACAAACACTTCCCTAACACCTATAAATACCTCTTCATTCCACCATGGAAAGGGAGGAAGGATTCTTGACTCAAAGACTCTCTAAAACACAAAAGTCCATTTTCAAAGAGTGGTTACTATAGACAAATTGGTTCTTCCCCATTCAAATACAAGGTACAACTCCCACTATCTCCTTCTAAACTCTTTTACTTCTCTTTATCAAAACTCTTTATTTGTTTTCTTCATCTTTCATCTCTTCTAATGTGTATGCAATCTCCATAAAAAGTAATACAACCAAAAGGCCACTTCACTATTGAAGTTTGGCTAAGGTTACATTCCAACATTCTAAACTCCACATTAATTTCCCCATTTCATATTAATGTAATTGTTACATGTAATCTTTAGCATAAAATCAATAAAATAATTTTCTTTTTATTTCTCTTTTGTAATTCCCCTTTTCTTTACATTATAATTGTTAGCACTATTAATAAATTGAAGGACTTTTTAGCATTAGAACACCTTTAGTAGCAAGACCCGCGTAAGCGGGGCGGAGTCGGTGTTTAAGTACTTCCCACTCTGTCACCTAACCCCCGAACCCTTACCTTCCCGAATCTCTAGTTTCATAATATTAAAATATGCTATTTCTTTAGGTTTTTATTATGTTTCCTCTATAACATAGGTGGCGACTCTACAATTAAAACAAGTTAGACATCCTAGGATCCTTCCACCGCTCTAGCCAAGTAGTGGGCTCTCCCGGGGTATCTACATATGCCACCTCTTGGGTCTCTTTATTACGACTCGTGGCTACCTCAACAACAATAAAACTCACCTGTTTAGTTTGGGCCTTGATCAATATGGAGGCTTCGTAATCAGCAAGCCCTTGGGGCTTAACACTAGCGATCTTTCAGTGTAAGGGGCTCGAGCATTCGGACCACGGCGTTATGTTTTTTTTTCCTATCACAATATAAGTGCAATTCACTCGAACAGTTTGGGGCTTTGATTTTCCAAGAAGATTCACGATCAACAATTTCTTGGGTCCTTGCTTAGCATCAGTGATCCTTCCGGAGCCTCACAAGATATGTATTGAATTTCTCAAAAAGTCCACTACAACATGAAGGGTGATTGGCAAAAGCCATAATAAAATGTGTTTTGGGGCTCAAAATTAAAGGTCTTTCAGGGGCTTCGCAGTCAATAATCTCATGGGGTCGACATTTTGTCTCGCGGGCACTAAATGGCAAATACAAGTACTCCAGAGTCACGATATCAAAAGTCTTTCACTTCACTGTCACCAAGCACCACAAACATCAAATTCAAGTCCCTTGGGGCCTGGCATAAATGATCTTCAAGAGACCATACAATTGAAAACCCCTTGGGTCTTCAGAATCAACGACCTCTCGAGATAATGGCATCAAAAGGGTTTTAGTAACTTGACAATTGACTTGGCATTCACACTTCGTTGGGCACCCCGACAACATCAGAATTCAGTGAGGCAAGTTGGACTATGATCAATCATGAATTGATATTGGGTTGACTTTGCAAACACACGATGGTTAAAATAGTTCATCCTCAAACTTGAAAAAAGAAAAATAATATAAATATATATCTTTTTTTTCTCGCAAGTGTATATATTCTTTTCCTTATGATTAAAAAAATGACAAAAAGAATTTTGTTTTCTAGTAAATAAAAATTATTTGCTTGCGTGGAAACGTTTGTGCTCTACTTTGCTTCCAGCTTCCTCATCATCTCCTTCACCCTTGAACTACGCTGGTCTGATTCTCTCCAAAGGATACGCAGGCAGCCTTTGGCATGACCAACCCATCATCAAGAATGACTGTCCTCCATCAAAGGCAAGAGAAACTCATTATCACCAAAGAATGACATCCTCCATCAAAGCAACAACACCAAAATCCCCAGCCCAAAACAAGCGGCCATGGTAAGTGACGGTATGAACATCATCCATCAAAGCTTTCTACAAATAACACCACACATAAAAGCAATTTCTCTATTTTTTGCGAAATCTATCTTATGCAAAACTACTTTCCAAATCATAACACACCACGAGCACAGTTTCTCTCATAATTTCCATTTCACGTCTCATGCATTTTCTCGCACAAGCACACAACAAGCACAAATTCTCGCAAAATACACACATGCACAACATGTAAAGGAATGAGTCCCTTGGCATTCAATACCACCGTAACAAAATCAAGTGGTACACTCCAGTCATCCACCTTCATTCTATAGCATTCTGCTATCTGCAATATTCAGTTTCACAGCAGTATACTCCGGTCATCTGTAATCTTCAACAAACACAGCACAAACAAATGTAGCGAAAGTCCACCGAGCAGCTACAACTCTCTCTACAAGCAACACAGCCACGGTAAACTTTGGTTATCCGCACACACACACACACACACAAACAATGCGGCAGTGGTACACCCACAGTCATCCACAATGATAGGTACATCATAAGTCCTCCAAGAAGCAATAACTAGAACCTCAGATTGTTCGCAAACCTCTGTAGTACACTAATGGTCATCCGCAACGGTATACTTCGGTCATCCGTGGTTAAACAGTTGTACACTCGCAGTTATCCATTATGGATAGGTGCAACATGAGTCCTTCGGGCAGCGGCAATGATAAACTATGGTTACTCGCAAACCTAAATGGTACACAAAAATTATTTATGGTGGTACATTGTGGTCATTTGCACGTACTCTAAAGATGTCACATCGGAATTCAACCACGACAGACAGGTGCATCATAAGTCCTCCAGGCAGCAACAACGATTAGTCGCAAGCCTAAGTGGTATAACTACGGTTAGCCATCACCCCCAGCAAAAATCAGCAACTAAGTGCCACAGTGAACACCGATCACTTGCAACTGATTTCGGAATGAACTTTGATCACCTGCAATCGAGGCCATAATGAACTTTGATCACCTACAACCGCACTCTTTACTATGACGGCCTTCCCTATAGCAGACAACCGCGACTGCATTTATCGTGGTTTAAATACCACCTCCTTCTAAGATGGGCTTACCCATAGTGGATAACTGCAATTGCAATTTCATGGTGCAAACACCACCCCAGCTAAGACATGCTCACCCATAGTGGAAAACCACACCAGCACAGCAAATTGGAGTAAGTACTCTGGGCATCCACCCTCAGTCAAGCAAAATCACCTACATAGAAGGCGGCTATTTCTGTCAACTTTATCAAGTCTTTTATTTTCTCTTGTCGATGTACTTGGCAGATATCTTTCTTTCGTCTATGCGTTTCGCTTCGCAATCCACATCACTGAGGGGATCTGTAGACACCCTTCCTTGGACCTCCTACCCCAGATTGCATACATAGTATTTTATTTAACGTGTTTTTGTTGATTTCTGTTACTTCGATTAAGTGCCTAATTGATTCCGTTAGTTTTGGAATAAACTGAATAATAGTGTTAACTTTTAGTGTCATTCTGTATTTCTCAAAGGCGGTCACTGTTGGAGATTATGCCCTAGGACCTTGATAAAGGCCATACGCTACATCATGTGCTCATTTGTTATAGAGATACCAACTTGGATTGTTATATGTTTTGCATGTTTTTTATAATAATCTCCGTCCCTAGTACTTATAAAGAGCGAGTATATGTTTAATTGAAGATCATACGATGATAATGTGTATGTGATACAAATTAAACTTATGGGTACTTGTTGGTGAACAAGTACTGGACTTGACCCACTATGAGATTTATGTCATGGTTAAATGTCATAATTAAATCTCATTTAGTTATATCATTGGAATCCTTAGACCTGAGATTATCATCGTTTTCTACATGATGAACGTTGTGTTTGACGTACTCAAACGCAACCCTTAACCATGTAGTTATAAAGGCTACGATTGGCACAATCGGATTCTTGTAGGAAAGAATGATAAGTCAAGATGGGATGTTGTCCCTCTGTATCTCAAAGAGAGATATCTTCTTGGGCACTCGAGAGTGAGATTGATGATAGTGTATGGCCATACCCAAATGAATTGAAGTGCTCAATGTCATTTGCTCATATCAATCTACTCGGGATCGAGAAAGGATTGGACACTTAAGTTGACTTAGACCGTGGCTTATGTTCAATATGATATCGCATAACAAAAGGATCATGATATGTTCTATAAGGATAAACGAACTTCGTTAAGTTATATTAATTGGGTAGTCATGATGGCTTGCTAGAGTTCGCTCATGATTTATGGGTTTGACCTTGGTCGGACTCATTGCCAACTTAATATAATCCTATAGAGTCACACACAAAAGAACAAATCAAGAAAAAGGCTAAAATTAAGTTTTTGGTGGTGCTCGGCTGAGCACATCACATGACTCAGCCAAGCACGGATTACAGAATGGGATGGAACAGAGGTGCTCGTCCGAGCACCCCAAAGGATTCGGCCGAGCAGGCCCTGTTCAGACCCTATTTTCTGATTTCGCATTTTGACGGGTTTTGACCTATTTCTCCTAAAAGATTTAGGTTTAATAAGTATAACTACCCCTCTCTTAACCCTAATCAGTAAGAATTGATATTGCATCATTATTGGTAGCCTCCATGTGTTTGATAAAACATATTCTTGAGTTTAGATTGTGAATCAAAAGCTCAAGAACACCAATAAATTCATATAGCCTTTGAAGATTAGAAAAACGTGTTTTCTAATGATTAGATCTAGCATTCCGGATCTAGAATTGTTTTAGATATTCATTCGCGTGTGGATACACATAGAGGATGCTTGCTTAAGAATCTCAAGTTCGTGTTCCTGTGATCGTGATTCAAAGAACACAAAGTACGAGGAGATTAAATCATAAAGCTTGAAGACTTGAAGATTTGAAGATCCGAAAATTTTAAATGCCCAACATCAGTTAGTATTCTAAATTCGTCTTCTTATTAATTTAATCATCATAAATGGATCCATGGGCTCTAGGGTTTTTGTTGATTTTTCTGTTGCCGTTTCCGCTGCCCATGGTCCCTCAAAACCCAACAGTGGTATCAGAGCTCCGTTCATGTATGATTATTTTAATATTATCATGTTTAATATATTGTGAATACCCCTTTCCGAATGCGGGCGACGCACGGGAAGTCTTTCTTATTATTTATCTTATTTTATCTTATTTATGGGATTAGGATATTCAAATTGGCATTTAACTTATTAAAAGTCGCCACGTTGTTTTTATCGAGCTAAAACATTGAGAAAAGCTAACAGAAAGGGTTTGGGGGTCACGTTACAACAAGAGAAGAATATCAAGTTATCACTCCTATCGCCCTATAGATCGGACTTTCTATCATGATGAATGTGTTAGTAGTGTGTAAGTGATTGAAACCGGATCCGAAGATTGCCTACATTCCTCTCGTATGAGAAGCTCAGGTCGATGTAGTTCGCACATAATCAGAATAGAGAGAAGAATAGGGATCATGCCTAATGAAGGGGGAGGAGAAAGAATAATGCAAGATGATCACATCCTAGAATAATGATTATACCATTGATAAAATCAATGTGTAGTCATCACCTTCATCATAGGAGAGTTATTGATCATGGGAATAATTACCTAAAGTTAAGGGTTTTGAAGTAGTTCCTAGATCTCGTGGATCATCATCGGCTATGCATATGAATAGGGATTAAAACATTAGATCTAGCATGTTACGCGTGGTAAGCCGTAAATCTAGCATAATAATAAGAACATCATGAACATGTATGAGATAACACATAAACATGAACATCGCTACCCTAGTCGTAGAGCAAAATATGAATTCTAGTAAGAACATGAAGAACACGTTATGAATCATATGAATATAGGTGTATAAACATCATGAAACTAGCATAAATCAGATCTAAACTAAGAAAACATATAGAATCCTTACCAATCTTGACAAGAACGAAGCCGAATCTATTCCGCAGATTCGCCGGACCTTTGTGATTGCTAGAAAGGCTTGGAGAGAGAGTTCTGCCATCAATATTGGCTGTGGAACTCGGGGAGAGAGTTGTTCTCTTTTAATTATGAACTGAAGTCACCTACTTATAGGATTTCTGACCCGGAAGGACTGGCCGCCCGGCCCATCCCAGACTGGCCGCCCGGCCAAACCAAGATATTGACACGGTTTCCAAGGCTCTGATCAATATGGACTCTGGAGAATGCTTAGATAATGTCTATCTTCGATCCCTCATCCGATCAGTCGAGAATATCTTCTTATCTGGGATTTTTGGGAAATTCTGGATAAGTCCTGTGCAGCTTGTAAATACCTGGGAGGGCCCTGTGAGTTCTAGAATGCCTGATAACTAATTTTCAGGTTGTGTACTAACAGTAGCCCCTCGGCGACGCTTCTTGCAAGGCATGGAGGGTCGTCGATTAAGAAAGGAACCGATCTGAAACATGAGTTCCAAATAGAGGGAGAGAAGGGAGAAAAGGGTGACCAGGTTGGTCGGGCGGCTGAACCTATGTCAGGCTACCTACGTATCCAAAGGGAATCAAGCCAATCGTAGTTCGAGAACTGGGGGAGAAAGAAACGAGACATTGTCTTTCGCTGGGGATAGACAAACATTCGTCAGACAATAATGTCGCTTGTACTACAATCCTACGGGCACTATCCTGTATAAATACCAAACATTCGTTAGAAGAAACGAGACATCAACCTACTGCTGGGGATAACGATCCTACGGACACTATCATGTATGAAAACCGAACATTCGTAAGCAATAAAGTCGTTGCAAATGGACTCTATTGGGGAAAAGAGGTGAGGCCATACGCATGGTAAGACAAGAAGTTTTAAGAATCGAGAACAGAAATAGGGATGGATTCTAACTTCCTATAGAGCGCGCGTAATAGAATAATTTCTTGACAAACTACGGTACTTTGAGAGGTATAGTCCTCAATATCGTAGAATTCGGTAACCGGTAACGCCGATTGTCTAGAGCTCGCACGGGTTACGCCAAATAACTTTATCAAATAGGAAGGGTTTAAGGACGTTCCCAGCCTTCCACTATAATCTTTAGGGTTTATGGACGTTTCCGACCTCCAATTATAGGTTGATTTAGTTATTAAAGGATTTTACGACGGTTTCCTTAATCCGCCTCCGGGTTTATGGACGTTCCCAACCTCCAATCATAATCACATGGATTATGGACGTTCCCGACCTCCAATTATAGATTGTTTTGGTAATTTATGAGGCCTTCCGGGCCGGATTAGATGGAGCTCTCGCGGGGAAATGTGTCGCGCCCCGTACCCGTGGTCCTACTTGGCCCCACGCTTGGGACACGATCGGAAGATGTCATAAAACATTTTAGGAAAATTTTTCAAAATGTACTTTCATAAAAGTTTCATATAACCAAACACATTTACTTAAAACTTGACTTCATTCCACACAAAAAAACTTTCACAATCAAAAGTACTTAGCCATAAGGCTTACACACTTTACTTACAAATTTACAACTCACCAACATGTTCCAAAAATAGGTGATACAAAGATGAAGTCACAGTACACTACCCAAAAGTTTATACATTTATATAATGTAGCCTTTACATACCAAACTTACTTTCCCAAAATGTCTTACCCAAAAGCACACCTCGACGTCCTCCCTTGATGTGACCTATCCCCTGGGTTCTCCTTTATCTATAACAGTAAACAAATAAGGGTGAGAATGAATCTCAGTAAGCTACTAAAATGCAACTACGTTACATGCTGAAATGATACTCGGAATTGAACAATGTCAATAAACATCCACATAGCACATAACATGAGAGGCTCCCTATCGCCAACCGTCCCATACCAGTTGCAAATAACGACCAACTCATCATACCACACATAAGGTGGAAATAAACACTCATACATGGATACTGAGCCAAGGTTCTAGAAACAACCATATAACCACCTGAGAGGTATCAACTGAGCAGCACCAAAGGGCTGAAACCGGTTCATGAACCAAACAACAACAACAACAACAACAAGAGGGGAAAATGACACATAGTCATAACCCAAAGTGCCCAACCTTTGGCCTAAGGAAGGGGGTTAAAAATGGGAAACCAATGATAGAAGCCTTACAATGATGTAATCCCTACCACTGTCCCGACACCACAACAAGAAGTACCAGATGGACTTTACACAAGAGCACAATAATGAATACTTGCTTGAACAACAACCAGGGGCAATGATTCCAAAGTAGGGAATCAAGCCAAACACATCACAAAGATGAACCAATCCAACACACATCAAAAGATGTTCAACAATACCCCATGTAACACTTATTCACATTCCATAACACATTTGTTCACAAAGGAACCAATTCCAAACACTAGGGTGTTCCACAACAACCCTCTAGGTACTCTAGGATATCACCTAAGACCTAGACCAAACTTGAACTTTAAATCACTTTAAATGGAACAACTCCATTTTTCAGCAACCCTGGGCGGTCGCCCACACCAGCCTGTGCGGCCGCCCAAAACGCTCTGTCCCACGACCAAAATCTTCCAGATAAATGTGCGGCCGCACGCCCTATTTGGGCGGCCGCCCAACACACCCGCCAAGCACAAAACTTGCTAATTTTACTCCTTTCGTTTTACCGTCCCAAAAGTACGAACCAACATCTATCTTACCAAACATAATTCAACCCAACTAAGTTATACAACACAAATATAGCTTCTTTAAACAACCAACATCAACTTTCCAAACAGTCCCTTTGTCCCAAAATTATAAGTATCACAAATATTATTCAATTCACAAAATTAACAAGTACAAGTATCAAGTATAGCATATATGACCATTTTAATATTTAAAGGGGAATTAGTAACTTACCTATTTCCGGAAAAAGTATCGCTGAAATAAGTTTTGTTCGGATAGAAATGACCTACTCGACGCCCTGATCATTTTTATATAATTAGTTTTTAAAACGGGTAAGTAAATAAAAAGAATTAAATCGAAATGAGTTGAACTTACCTTTTCTTTTAACCCTAGGAAGAACGTAGAGGAAAGTTGCAGAAGAAATAAAACACAGAGAAAGAAAGAGAAAGGAATTTGCTTATAAAGGGTTTTTTACCCAATTTTACATTTTGGTCACCCAGGTTTCACTTTGAACAATTAGACCCCTGAACTTATATTTTCAACAAGGACCCTAAAGTTTCAACTTAATCATTTAACTCCCTTAACCTTTATTACTACTAACTAAGTAAATAACACAAATAATCAAGTAATATGTGCAAGTCATAAAATATGATGCAACACATAAAATGCACATATAATGTCAAATAAAAATCCCAAAAATATAAAATAAATAGGGACGGGTTTTGGGGTCGTTACAATCACTCCCCCTTAAAGAAAATTTGTCCCGAATTTTAGGGTTACTTACCGAGTCCCTCAAACAACCAAGGGTACTTTCTCTCGATCTCCTCCCGAAGTTCCCAAGTTGATTATTCCACATTATGGTTCCTCCACACAACTCGAAAAAGAGGAATACTTTTAGTTCTCAATTCTTGGACTTTAGAATCAATCACTTGGACTGGATACTCTTCATAGGACATACTGGGTTCAATATCCTCAGGTATCTCAGATAACACATGAGAAGGATCATACACATACTTACGAAGCATCGAAACATGAAACACATTATGAATCTTATCAAGAGAAGGAGGTAACGCAAGACGATAAGCTCGATCTCCAACTCTTCCCAAAATCTCAAAAGGACCGACAAATCTAGGAGCAAGCTTGCCTTTCTTCCCATATCTTTTAATTCCCACCTTTGGAGAAACTTTCAGAAACACAAAGTCACCCTTTTCAAACTCAAGGTCTCGCCTCCAGTGATCAGCATAACTCTTTTGACGAATCTGAGCAATAGTCAATCGATCCCGAATAAGCTTAACCTTCTCAACTGAATCATTAACCATATCAATACCCCAAATCTTTGCTTCCCCAACTTCATCCCAATAAATAGGTGAACGACACTTTCTTCCATATAATGCTTCATAAGGAGCCATCCCAATACTCGACTGAAAACTGTTGTTATAAGCAAATTCTACGAGAGGCAAATGAATATTCCAAGAATCTACAAAATCAACTGAACAAGCTCTCAACATATCCTCAAGAATCTGAATTGTCCTTTCTGATTGGCCATCTGTTTGAGGATGAAAAGCAGTACTAAATCTCAATTCTGAACCCAAAGCCTTCTGAAATGCTTGCCAAAACCGAGAAGTGAATCTAGGATCACGATCAGAAACAATGTAAACTGGAACTCCGTGCAACTTCACTATCTCATTAATATACAAAGTAGCAAGCCTTTCCATAGAATATCAAATCTCAATAGGTAGGAAATGAGAAGACTTTGTCAATCTGTCTACAATCACCCAAACTGCATCATGCCTTCTTCTAGTACGAGGTAACCCTGACACAAAATCCATAGTAACATGTTCCCATTTCCATTCCGGAATCTCTAATGGTTGAAGCAATCCCGCGGGCCTTTGATGTTCAGCTTTCACTTGTTGACAAGTCAAACACTTCGACACATAATCTGCTATTTCCCGCTTCATGTTGTTCCACCAAAACTGTTGCTTCAAATCTTGATACATTTTGGTACTCCCGGGATGAATAGTATACCTCGACTTATGGCCTTCCTCGAGAACTTGAAGTTTAATTCCATCAACATTAGGAACACACAATCTACCTCTGAAAGTCAATACTCCTTCAGAACTGAGAGAAAAGTCTTCAAATATTCCATCTTTGATCTTTCCCACAACCTTCACTAACTCGGGGTCATCTTTCTGAGCATCCTTGATTTGTTGAATTAAGGTTGGCAATACTCTGATATTCGCAAATATAGCCCCATGCCTCGACTCATAAGGACACCAATCTCGAGCATCCTCTAACATTTTCCATTCTCGCACCATCAATGAAGCTACATAAGACTTCCTACTAATAGCATCAGCTACCACATTCGCCTTGCCCGGGTGATAGGAAATGGTGCAATCATAATCCTTCAACAGCTCCATCCATCTTCTTTGTCTATTGTTCAACTCTTTCTGGGAGAAAAGATACTTCAAACTCTGATGATCTGTGAAAATCTCAAACTTTGCTCCATATAGATAATGCTTCCATTTGTGTAACGCAAAAACAATCGTAGCTAGTTCCATGTCATGGGTTGGATAATTCTGCTCACTAGGTGTTAACTTCCTTGAAGCATCCGCAATTACCTTCCCACTTTGCATTAGAACACACCCCAAGCCTTCTTTTGAAGCATCACTATAAATTACCAATTCATCATTCCCATTAGGCAGTGCAAGAATAGGAGCGGTGGTCAACATTTTCTTTAAGTCTTCAAAACTAACTTGACATTTATCATCCCACACATATGGCACATTGTAGATACCCTGATCTCGCACCCCTAAAAACCCACCTTGAATCGGTCTAAACTCGAAAATTGACCTAAAACCCTCGATTTGGCTGTGCGGGACTGACGTGAGCCTTATCGGTGCATCGAATGGATAAACGGACTTCAAATTCATGATCAGAGCGAAAAAACGAGCAAACAGGCAAAAATTTTGTTTTTCGAGGTGCGGGACAGAAAACGGGGCCCGCAACCCCCCGAACTGCTCGCTGTTATCCATTCTGTGCATTAAAAATATATTATTACCTTTCCTTGATAATTGACATATTTCAGATATACCGGCGTGACCACAAAATTATTCCAAGCAACTTTCATGTTGGGCCCGCGGACAACCGGGACACCGGAGCGCGCACGACGGAGCGGAAAGCCGGAGCCGGAAAGATGGTTATCCAAATTGGAAAATATCTCAAAATATCTTATCAACTGGTCAAGAAGAGCAAAAAATTTATTATTGTCGTTCCTTGCTCATAAAAATATTTCAGATATACCGGCCTGACCAGAAAAATATTCCGAGCAACTTTCATGTTGGACTCGCGGACAACCGGGACACCGGAGGCGCGCACAACGGAGCAGTTACGGAGCAAAAAGCCGGAGCCGGAAAGATGGTTATCCAAATTGGAAAATATCTCTTATCAATTGGTCAAGAAGAGGAAAAAATATATTATTGTCGTTCCTTGCTCATAAAAATATTTCAGATATACCGGCCTGACCAGAAAAATATTCCGAGCAACTTTCATGTTGGACTCGCGGACAACCGGGACACCGGAGACGCGCACAACGGAGCAGTTGCGGAGCGGAAAGCCGGAACAGAGATAAGGAAGATGACTTTAAGCCTTAGTCAAGAAGGATAGATGATGAATACACCAATTTACAACCTCCCCCCTCCAAGTTACAACCAATTTACCACCTCCCTCCTCCTATATACACCACTCTCATCCATTTCAAAAAGGGAGACACAAAAAACAAAAAGAAAAAAAAACCCTATCATCCTCCACTCTCATTCTCTCACAACAAGAACACCACCACCACACCATCGCCACACCACCACTCATACACCACCCCTACACCACCCATAAATCACCAAACAAACCACAAAAAACACATCAAAGCCAAAACTTTGATCAAACACAAAGCAAAAAGAAAAGAAAAAGTCTTCCCTTGGTTGACAAAGGGAGCACCCATAATCTCAAAAGCTAGGTAAAACTCTATGTAAACCTTGGCTCTTTAGATATGTAAGCAATATTGGGAGTGGTTTGGAACCAAGTCAAATAATGACTAGGTTTCCTTCATCTTCCATGTTTTTTTTAGCTTTGTAAAGCTTTGTTTATGTATATAAATGATGATCATATGATGCTAATACTCAGTTTATTATGTTTATATATGTTCATAATAGTCATAATATTCATATGCTTTAATTTGTGTATGAAAATCTTCATGTTTCTCTCAAAGGGCGTAAATCTGCCCTCTTTGGCTTTCCTTCATGATCATGCATGTGAAAATCATTATTTGTTGAGAAATAGATCTTGGATAATGTTGTTAACATGTTAAATATCAAAGTCTTTGAGTTTCATGCCTTGGTTTGAAGATATAGTAGTGTTTTGAGGTCTATAATCATGCCTCATATAATCAGTTTTTACTTTTTGTATAGAGTCTTGATTTTGATGAGCTTGTAAATCCATCTTATATTGGTTTTCTGGTTTAGGTCAAAGAACAAAAGTTGTTCGTAACATGTTGAAATATATTATCCTAAAGTTTTATGTTCAGATTCCATGCCTAGATCATATTTTCATGCATAAATTTGGGTCTCAGTGTTTCTGAGTTGTTTATTCACTGTGGTACCTTGCTGTGTTCTTGGGCTTCAAACTTGATCAAAAATAATTTTCTGGACAAAGATCAAAACATGTATTTTGTTCTACACAAACTCAGGATGATTATCATATTTTTTATACATTTTTTGGATCACTTAAAGTTCTCCTTTTAAACATATGTTTCAAAATCAAAAATTCAGATTCTGCACTTCCAGTTTCTGACATTGAAATGTCATAAACCTTTTGAACCACTAAAAATCATCCTATGAACTCCAAATTTTGGGATCTTCATTTTTTATTAGTGGTATTCAACTTTTGTTCTTTGGGTTTTGTCATATTCCCAAGATAAGATGGTGAAAATTGGTGATAAACATGCTAAGGTTTCTGTTTGCCTTTTCTGGGCTGAATTTTGTGATCAACTTTATTGCATGTGTTTGGGGCCTAAACTTGGTCCAAAAAGTCTACAAAAACTCCCTTCCCTAGTATTCAGGGATTAACCCCCAATTTTTAGTTTTGGAATCGGATTGATTTTAGGACAGGTACGACGGCTCGGGGACGGAAAGTGTCACCGAAATCAACAAAAGCACCGTCGAGGATATTTATTATTATTTGTGGGATTTGTCTCCCCTATTTTTTGTATATGTGTAATTGTGTAAATCTCCCCTCCCGTGGATGTATTATTGCTTGATATGATCAAAACCATTCTTGAAAATCAATCGGGGAATCCACTCAAACCGAGTTCCCGGTTGTGAATAAAAATGAAACTTCCTAGAATAGGAAGACCTCCATATATATTTCATCACCATTTTTTGGTAGGGCATAAAATCCAAATTAAAAGGCATAAAATTGAATATAAGTGGCACGCATATAGATACCATCACGGGCGAGAAGAGTGCCTAACCCCTTCTCTTCTCGTAACTTAGCCCCCGAACCCATTTTCTCAAAAAAGGTTTTTTCTTCATTTTTCCTAAAATCAAAATGAGGTGGCGACTCTTGCAATCAAATCACAGCATCAAGAGGAAACCATTGTGCGAGAACCGAGCGCATTTCCAAAAGCGCATCAGCACGAGACGGGCGCGAACCGCTTTCACGGGCGGTCATTTCGCGGTGATCCGATCACCTCGGGCGCGGGCTCTTACACACATTCTTTCGAGTCAACTGAGTCAATGGTGTAACAATCTTAGAAAACCCTTCAATGAATCTTCTGTAGTACCCAGCTAACCCCAAGAAACTTCGAATTTCAGTAACTGATTCTGGCCTCTTCCAATTCACAATAGCTTCAATTTTTGATGGATCAACCAATATACCTCTATTAGAAACCACATGTCCCAGAAAAGAAACTTCATCGAGACAAAAAGCACACTTACTGAATTTTGCAAACAACTGCTTCTCCCGAAGAATAGATAGAACCATTCGCAAATGTTGCTCATGCTCCTCCCGAGACTTAGAATAAACAAGGATGTCATCAATGAACACAACAACAAAAGAATCAAGATAAGGCTTGAAAACCCGATTCATCATATCCATGAAAATAGCTGGAGCGTTTGTTAACCCAAAAGGCATAACAAGAAATTCATAATGACCATACCTACTACGGAAAGCAGTCTTAGAAATGTCTTTTGAGTGAATCTTCAACTGATGATACCCACTCCTCAAATCAAGCTTCGAAAAGACAACTGACCCTTGGAGTTGATCAAATAAATCATCAATGTGAGGCAAAGGATATTTGTTCTTTACAGTCACCTGATTCAGTTTTCTATAATCGATGCATAGTCTCAAGGACCCATCTTTCTTCTTTACAAACAACACAGGAGCTCCCCAAGGTGATACACTAGGTCGGATAAAACCCCTATCAAGCAACTCTTGCAATTGAACTTTCAACTCCTTTAATTCAGCTGGAGCCATTCTGTAAGGTGATTCAGATATCGGGGTAGTACCTGGAAGTAAGTCAATACAAAACTCGATCTCCCTATCAGGAGCATAGAATACTCAGTAGAGAACACATCAGGAAACTCTTTCACAATATGCACATCCTCTACTTCAGGCAACTTTTTAGTAGTATCAAGAACACTAGCCAAATACCCCGCACAACCACGATGCAACAACTTTCTAGCTTTCACATAAGAAATAATACGAATTCCCTTACCCAAAGGAACATCCTCAAAAGTAAATTCAGGCACATCAGGAATAGAAAATGTAACCACCTTTTTATAACAATCAACTGAATCATGGTATTTACTCAACCAATCCATTCCCAAGATAATATCAAAATCTTGTAATGGCAAAACAACTAAATCAGCAAATAAAACATGCTCCCAAATATGCACATCACAGCCATGTAATACCTTATTAGTCACCAAAAACTCCCCTATTGGAGTAGACACTTCTAACACATAAGGTAGAGATTCAGAAGAAACATGCAATTGAGAAGCAAAATGCACAGACACATAAGAATGCGAAGAGCCAGGGTCTATAAGTGCACGTGCCCTCAAACTAGACACATAAATTATACCTCCTATCACGTTAGAAGAATTTGAAGCCTGTTGTTGGTTGATAGAAAAAACACGACCTTGCACTTTAGGCTTCCCTGAGGCATCCCTCTTCTGGCCCTGAGACGATCATGCTCCACTCCCATATGGTACAATCCTTGATCTTGGACAATCCTTCTGAAAATGGCCAAGCTGACCACAATTCAAACACTTTCCTTGCTTCTTCCAACAGCGCTCTTCAGTGTGCCCTTCCTTCAGACAGTAATTACAAATCCTTCTACTTTGATTTCCCGGGACATTACCTTGATTTCTGATAATTGGTTGCCCTTGTGGTTGACTTCTAAATTGTGATGGTGTTCCCTGACCTCCTCGACTATCACCACGCTGTGGTTGAGGTCTTCCTTGTCCTTGTCTTCCTATCCCTGACAATTCAATTTTCCTCTTATGTTCTTCTATATCATGCTCCACCTGATATGCTCTATCAATAGCATCTTGAAAATCTTGCAACTTGTGGGATACTAGTTGACTTCGAATCACAGTTTTCAAACCCTTTACAAATCTAGTTGCCTTCCTTTCCTCAGTTGCCACCAAGTGAGTACAGTACCTGGATAACTCCGTGAATTTGGATGTATACTGAGCCACAGACATATTATTCTGCTCCAAGTTAAGAAACTCCATTTCCTTCTTGTCTTGATCCACCCGAGGAATGAAATGTTCCTTGAACTTCTTTAAAAAATTCTCCCAAGTATAAGGTACATGATTCTCATCCCAATTTGCTTTCAAAGCCCTCCACCAGTGCTCAGCCGCTCCACTCAGTTTATAGGTAGCAAACCTGACTTGTTCCTCATCAGTACATCTCAAAACATCAAATATTTTTTCCATCGACTCTATCCACCTCTAGACCTTTATTACCTCTGGTTCTCCTTCATAACCCATTGGTTTCATCTTCAGGAATTGTTCTAACCCATATCTCGGAGGTGCTTGTTCTCCTCCTTTCCTCTGATCATTTAAAGTTTTCATAGCTGCCTCGAACATCCCTTGAAACATAATTCGGGCTTCTTCTCTGGCATCCCCTTGCCCTGAAGAACCAGCCTGATCTCCTTCAGTTTCACCCATTTTCAACAAGTACCTGCATAAGACACTCAACGTTACTCACTCTATACACAACTACCCTCCTAGGTCACTTAGTCATTCTAGACCATCTACAACCTAGCTCTGATACCAAATGTCGCGCCCCGTACCCGTGGTCCTACTTGTCCCCACGCTCGGGACACGATCGGAAGACGTCATAAAACATTTTAGGAAAATTTTTCGAAATGTACTTTCATAAAAGTTTCATATAACTAAACACATTTACTTAAAACTTGACTTCATTCCACACAAACAAACTTTCACAATCAAAAGTACTTAGCCATAAGGCTTACACACTTTACTTACAAATTTACAACTCACCAACATGTTCCAAAAATAGGTGATACAAAGATGAAGTCACGGTACACTACCCAAAAGGTTATACATTTATATAATGTAGCCTTTACATACCAAACTTACTTTCCCAAAATGTCTTACCCAAAAGCACACCTCGACGTCCTCCCTTGATGTGACCTATCCCTGGGCTCTCCTTTATCTAAAACAGTAAACAAATAAAGGGTGAGAATGAATCTCAGTAAGCTACTAAAATGCAACTACGTTACATGCTGAAATGATACTCGGAATTGAACAATGTCAATAAACATCCACATAGCACATAACATGAGAGGCTCCCTATCGCCAACCATCCCATACCAGTTGGAAATAACGACCAACTCATCATACCACACATAAGGCAGAAATAAACACTCATACATGGATACTGAGCCAAGGTTCTAGAAACAACCATATAACCATCTGAGAGGTATCAACTGAGCAGCACCAAGGGCTGAAACCGGTTCATGAACCAAACAACAACAACAACAACAACAACAAGAGGGGAAAATGACACATAGTCATAACCCAAAGTGCCCAACCTTTGGCCTAAGGAAGGGGGTTAAAAATGGGAAACCAATGATAGAAGCCTTACAATGAACTTGGCTCGTGTGCCATTGTAATCCCTACCACTGCCCGATATCATAAACAATGGGAAACCAATGATAGAAGCCTTACAATGATGTAATCCCTACCACTGTCCCGACACCACAACAAGAAGTACCAGATGGACTTTACACGAGAGCACAATAATGAATACTTGCTTGAACAACAACCAGGGGCAATGATTCCAAAGTAGGGAATCAAGCCAAACACATCACAAAGATGAACCAATCCAACACACATCAAAAGATGTTCAACAATACCCCATGTAACACTTATTCACATTCCATAACACATTTGTTCACAAAGGAACCAATTCCAAACACTAGGGTGTTCCACATTAACCCTCTAGGTACTCTAGGATATCACCTAAGATCTAGACCAAACTTGAACTTTAAATCACTTGAAATGGAACAACTCCATTTTTCAGCAACCCTGGGCGGTCGCCCACACCAGCCTGTGCGGCCGCCCAAAACGTTCTGTCCCACGACCAAAATCTTCCAGATAAATGTGCGGCCGCATGCCCTATTTGGGCGGCCGTCCAACACACCCGCCAGGCACAAAACTTGCTAATTTTACTCCTTTCGTTTCACCGTCCCAAAAGTACGAACCAACATCTATCTTACGAAACATAATTCAACCCAACTAAGTTATACAACACAAATATAGCTTCTTTAAACAACCAACATCAACTTTCCAAATACTCCCTTTGTCCCAAAATTATAAGTATCACAAATATTATTCAATTCACAAAATTAACAAGTACAAGTATCAAGTATAGCATATATGACCATTTTAATATTTAAAGGGGAATTAGTAACTTACCTATTTCCGAAAAAAGTATCGCTGAAATAAGTTTTGTTCGGATAGAAATGACCTACTCGACGCCCTGATCATTTTTATATAATTAGTTTTTAAAACGGGTAAGTAAATAAAAAGAATTAAATCAAAATGAGTTGAACTTACCTTTTCTTTTAACCCTAGGAAGAACGTAGAGGAAAGTTGCAGAAGAAATAAAACACAGAGAAAGAAAGAGAAAGGAATTTGCTTATAAAGGGTTTTTTACCCAATTTTACATTTTGGTCACCCAGGTTTCACTTTGAACAATTAGACCCCTGAACTTATATTTTCAACAAGGACCCTAAAGTTTCAACTTAATCATTTAACTCCCTTAACCTTTATTACTACAAACTAAGTAAATAACACAAATAATCAAGTAATATGTGCAAGTCATAAAATATGATGCAACACATAAAATGCACATATAATGTCAAATAAAAATCCCAAAATATAAAATAAATAGGGACGGGTTTTGGGGTCGTTACAAAATGAATCGATTTTAGTAATTTATGAGGCCTTCCGGGCCGGATTCATTAAATTTGGTAATTTATGAGGCCTTCCAGGCCGGATTATATGGAGCTCTCGCGGGGAAATGAATCGAGTTTAGTAATTTATGAGGTCTTCCGGGTCAGATTCATTAAATTTGGTAATTTATGAGGTCTTTCGGGCCGGATTAGATGGAGCTCTCACGGGGAAATGAATCGATTTTAGTAATTTATGAGGCCTTCCGGGCCGGATTCATTAAATTTGGTAATTTATGAGGCCTTCCAGGACGGATCTGGTTAAGGGTGCTAATTTTGGATAAAAAGCAAGATGGAGGGGCTAAATTGTAAATTTTTGCGCTGGGGAATAAGTGGCCGCATGGCCAGTCCTTCTGATTGGCTGGAACTCGTCGACGAGGATCGCTGGTGGGCACGCGAGATGGAGGGCTGAGATCGTGCCACGTCACTCGGACACACTAGCCGCGCAGCTAGTCCCTTCGTTGGACAGACCCTACAAACAGCCACCGGCTGTTGCTTTCTTCACTTTTCTTCTTCTTCTTTGTCGAGTTCTTAGAGAAAAATAGAGATTTTTGAGATATTATTGCTATTGTCGCGATGGATTTTCAATATTTTTTTGGCGCGGAGCAATCTTTTGAGCAAGGTGAAGGTGCGGGGCAACAATTCGAACAAGGTGGGGGGTGCGGAACCACCTCAACAAGAAGAGCAGCATCAACAGAGGGCAAAGATGGCTTCTAGAAATTTCCATCCCGATGAGTGGCATTTTACGATGGGACAGCACTTTGATTTGTACGTAGGCCCCGACAAACATTGATCTGGCGGGAGGCTGATGGAGACGAAGGAGGTAACGATCTCACTTTGGGGTATTTTATGTCTTTTATTTCTACTTGTCGTATTACTTTAAGACTGCGTTAAATTAATTAATCGTTTGTGATTTTTTAATTTCTGAGATTGTGGATTATTTTTGGGGACGGCCAATATACGCACAAGTAGGCAAAATAAAGCATGCATTTATACTTCAATTATAGCATGTAATTTATATTGCCAGTTGGGTAGCGTACCTTTGCTGTGTTTACCTGTAGAGGATGAAATCTCGTGGGTCCACGAAGGCAGTGACAGAGATATGGCAGAGATTGCCGCCGGCTGGTGCGGTGAAGGAGAGGATCCGGGCTCTGGGCTTTGGTTCGTTTTTTGATGCAGTGCATGCCGTGGAGGGAACCCAAAAGGTGATGGGTTTGGTTGAGACGATGAGGGAGTATTGGTGGGACACTACCCATACATTCCATTTCAGTTGGGGAGAGGTGACCATTACTCCTACTGACTTTGCTGCTATTACTGGGCTCATGTTCACGGATGTGGAGCTACCTTTTGATGAGTCTCTGTCTACGGACCCACACCGTCAGGTTGAGTTGATTGGGATGCCGCATGGCAAGGGTGTGAAGGGGAATGGTTTCGAGGCCGGTCGCCTGAGGACGTTAGTGGATGAGGCTATCTTAGATTTTGTTGAGGGCATCAGCGACACAGATTGTCTAGTGCGAGCCATCTTATGGTATAGCTTATCATAGACCTTGTTCCCGAGTGCAGGGACATTTTGCCGATTTTCTCTGTTGGGTGCTCTGGCTGATCTAGAGCAGGCGAGTCGAGTTTCCTGGGGCGGAGCTAGGCTAGCAGAGATGTACCAGGCCCTAGATGTCTGCTCGAGGTCCAGTACCTCGTCTTTTGACTGCTTTCAGTTTGCTTTTGAGGTATGCCTCTGACTCTCTTGTCATTCCATGTTCGTCTTTTGTTAGAACTGTTTGGACTGAAATATTGCTTTTCCATAGGTGTAGGTCTATGAGCTGTTCCACATTGCTCCCTTTAGCGTGCAAGGGGTTAAGGAGGTACCGGTCATGAGGTTCTAGGCAAAGAGGAACCGATTGGAGGGCTGTGGCAAGGCCAGGAAGACTCTCGATTTGGGGATTTTTACTTTGAGGTTGAGTGGTCCGCTGCATGAGGACTTTCAGTTCTTTCTTTGGTCGGATCTGGTGTTGTCAGGGGTTGGTCTTGCCTAGGAGTTTACTGCTTCCCGCTGCTTTCTGGTGGGGTTGACTGGGGATTCCATGTATCTTGGTGAGAGAGTCTGCAGGCAGCAGAGTAGACATCCTGAGGTGTGTAGAGCATGTGACTACCGAGTGAGGACTCCGGCTCATTTGTACCAGAGTAGGGCTGACTATGAGTGGTTTGTAGAGCATGTGCTGGTGAGCCCGCATGTATCGGCGAGGAGGAATGCTGGTGCCTATCCGGCTAGCTCGAGTAGAGGGGCTAGGTATGGTATGGATATGCCGCGGTTCCCTGGTAGCAGCCGGATGCAGCGGGGCGGTACTGAGGTGGACTTTGATCTGACTCCTACTGAGGCTGGCGAGGTTACTGGGTCCCCACTTCCTCCGCTTGGAGCCACGGTATGATATCTTTTGGCTTTGATTTCTGTCTTGCACACACACACTTTAGCCTTTGTATCTTGACTGTGCTTATCTGTCCCAGGTGACTCGGGAAGCTTATATCTGATCTGTACGTAGGGGCAATATATTTGAGAGGTATTCAGGAGCTTGGCCGCCGCTTGTACCTACCGTCAGGAGGATGTGGTGCCACCGCCGCATAGGGAGAGATCGCCTACGGAGGCTGCTTCTTCATCTCAAGCTCGTAGGAGATCGATCGGTGAGAGGCAGAGGTTTAGGAGCTGGTAGATCCCGTTATGTGCAGCAAAGGGGCCGCGGTGATGATGATGATGGTGATGATGACGAGGAGGAGGAGGTTGATATTGAGGATTTTGACTCAGCTAGATGTAGTCCTTATTCATGCACTTGTTAGTGAGAGAGAGAGAGAGAGGAGAAACAAATAGATATATTTATGTACAATATTTTTATTTGCTTTTGTATGTATTTAATTAGTATTTTATTTACATGTCTTTACATTTAGTACAATGCATAAGCCCTAGGGGTAAGACAGGGATTATATACGCTATCAGGAAGTTCTACCCTCTTTATCAGACCTCTTTCGTGACTTGTGACCTTCAAAATGTCTGAGGTGGGTCCATTCTGGCGTTTGATGGGGACGGGCTTGCAAATCTATCCGGACTGGCTTATGTGGCCACGTGGCCAACCATGGGGAAGGACTGGCCATGCGGCTAATCCCTGGTCTGACACGATTTTCGTCAGATTTCTCCTTGTACGATCAGGACTTGAACTCTTTATCCTATTTAACAGCAGTCTGCGCAAACAAACGAGGCAGACAGCAGTTTTTCTTTCTTTTGCTTTAGATTTTGATTCTTTCTATCCTTTCTGATGGATAGACACCCCATGATTTCTGCAGAGAAGCAGCGCTACTTTGTGAAGAGCTTGAAAATCTGGGTTAGGAATCTTTCTAAGGCGACTCGCGCGTCCTTTGATAGGAGATTCGGGATCAAGTGCCTCTGGTCCCTGTTTAGAGTTAGGTCTGATGAGAATTTGATTCGTGCTGCTGCCAAGTTCTGGGACACTGAGAATCATGTCTTCAACTTCTCCTATAATGAAATCACCCCAATGTATGAAGACTTTACGGCTCTTTGTGGTGTGAGAGTGACGGATAGGGTAGCCATGCCACAGTACCAAGTGCCTTCAGAATTTTGGGTCTCCCAATTGCTAAGAATTCCTGTTGAAGAGACTAGGGACTTGTTCTTGGACGATGATGTTGATATCTGTGGGCTTCCCATTAGATTCATCAATAGCACGGTGGAATTTGACACGGCTCTGGACTGTCAAGCACTTTGTCTGTTTGCCTTGATATTATTTCCACCTTATGTAGGAGTGGCTACGATGGGTTGTCTTGACATGGTGGACCAGGATCGAGCCAATTGCAGTATTATCCCTTGTCTGCTTGGGGAGACTTTGCATGGTATTGGGGAGTTGGCCTCGGGAGCTCACAAGATGACCAGAGGGAGTACTCGACTACTAACCCTATGGCTGCAAGAGAGGTTGCGAGTTTTGGAGGAACCTGTTGGACTAGTATCACCTTGGGTTTGTCAGAGTAGGCGAGTAAGGCAGCCATTTGCAGGGATGACTCGGCCTGCATGGGTGACATATCTGGCACAGATGGGTACGGCTCAGATCAAGTGGATAGTATCTCATTGGGGGATTATCAGAGCACGGTGGACTCAGAGCGATCTTTGCATGATTCGGGTTCCTGCCTTTGATGAGACCATTTATTACTATGCAGTGCGGGTGTGCCATCAGTACGGGATGCCTCAGATCATACCTTCTTCATAGGATGAGACTTGCAGCAGGGTTAATGCCAGGATCCTTACTATGAACACCGGGGTTACAGTGCTTTTGGAGCGGTGTTGGTCTTATGCTCTCATGCCCAGCACTCTCTGTATACAGCAACCTCGCGACATACTTCTGTCTCGGGAATACTTGGACTGGTACCAGACGACTTTGTGGGATATAAGACAGACTATGAGATGACTGAGACGCAGGGTGGTGATCCCTTATATCTCGAGTAAACGCTTGAGGGAGGAGGAGACTCTACAACGTGAGGTGGAGATCGAGTTGGTTCAGCTAGCACCTACCGAGAGGAAAAGAAGGAGAGAAGGCCCAAGGGGGGTGACTCAGTTGAGGAAGGCTTTTTTTTTTAGGATCCTACTAGACAGGCTAGACGCGGACGAAGAGACAAGAAGCCGAAGAAGGAAGAGGAGGAGGAGGAGTGACTCCGAGTATCCAACCACAGCCGTTGCAGACACATTGTTTAGATTTTAGTTTGTTTTAGTTTATTTAAATTTCACAGCAGGTTATTTATTCGTAGGTTCTTTCGAGCTTAGACTCATCAAATAAATGTTAAGGTGTAGTGACTTGTGGAAATAGAGATTTTGCTTTAGTTATAAACAGATTGTTTGCTTTATTGAATTTGGTCAAACCAGATTTGGATTTTTATTGATTTTTGAGACCGCACCTTTGAAGGCTGCCTACGTTCCTCTTTTACAAGTAGGGCTAAGGGGCTCAGGTCACCGTAGTTCATTTCTGATTGTAGAAAGGGAAGATAGAAGGGGGGAAGTAAAGAGAGTAATAATATATATATATATATATATATATATATATATTTACAAGGGGACGGCCGTTGTAGAAGACCTTTGATGGAGAGTACCACTGATGGAGAGTACCGCTTGGTGGAGAAGGACCGTAGTGGTTAGTTGTAGTAGCGGCGGAGATTGTAAACCTTGACTGGGAGGAGGCCATCGTTGTTCGTGTATACCCAATCTTCATTTTGCTTGGTTAAGCGACCCATCTCGATGAGTAGTTGGACCTCTTCTTTCAACTCTTGACAGTCGTCCGTAATATTCCCTTCATTCTGGTGGTAAGAACACATTCTGTTTGGTTCAGAAATCTGTAGTGTCGGAGTAAGACCAAATTCTTGCGTCAGCTGTAGTTTACCGATTCTCTTCAGTGCTTTGAACATGAGGCCCAACGGTCGATCCGAGCTTGTGCAATGTCGGAAAATGATGGGGGCTCCATTCTGTGACTTGAACCTCCCGTGCGTCGGTTGTAAGGATGGGGTATTCACTAAGTGGCTCTTTAGTTGAGTTAGAGCCAATTCACATTTCTGATTCCAAACTTCGTCTGAGCAATTCTGTAATTCTTTAAGGGCCGGGTGACCTGCCATCGTGAGGCGACTGATGTAATGTAGTAGACCCATGAGATTGATCTTTTCATTCTCTTGGCAAGGGGATCACATTGTTATTAACTCTCTGAGTTTCTTGGGGTCGGCCTCGAATTTCTGTCCCAATTTGTATCCTTGAGCTTTTGTCTGAATGGTACCAAATCTGCATTTTGGCGGGTCAAGGGGAATTTTCTGACTTCTTAGAATGTTGAAGATTTTACGCAGATCTTCGATGTGTCAGCCGTAGGTTCTTTTGGAGTGCAACACTAGGTCGTCTATGTAGACGTCTGTATTTGTTGGCAATCTTGTTGGCATGTGGTAAGAGATACCAATACCTTTCTGTGAGTACGCCCTATCGAAAATTTGAGAGAGTCGCCACGTTGTTTTATTTGTTGTTAAAACATTGAGAAAACCATTTATGAGAATAATAGGGTTCGGGGGTCAAATTACAATAAGAGAAAAAAATTCATGTTATCACTCCAATTGCCCAACGAATCGGACTTTCTATCATGATCAATGTGTGTGTGTGTGTGTGTGTGTGTTAGTGATTGAGACCGGATCCGAAGATTGCATACATTCTTCTCATCATGAGAAGATCAGGTCGGTGTAGTTCATTGATAATTAGAATGGGGAACGATGAAGCGGGATCATGCATATAGAGGAGGAAGATTAGGGTTAGAAGTAGTTCCTATATCATATTAGGGTTTGATGAAACCCTAGGATCATCATTGGCTATGGCATATGTACATAAATAGGGATTACAATCCTAGATCTAGCATATGATAAGTCGTAAATCTAGCATTATAATAAGAACATCATGAATACATATGAATGAACACATAAACATGAAGATCGCTACCATAGTTATAGCATTATGTAAGTAATATGTGACCTAGATCTAGTGCGGGTTTCGTGGAAACCCTAGATCATCATCGGTCAAGAACACGAACGATGAACAAAACCCTAGATCTAACAATATATGAATGAATATAATAGATCTAAACAGTTAAGTAGTAAGAACGCATTACCAAACCGATTAAAGAGGCTTCGAAGGTTGAATCTTCACTCCTTTGGTTGAATGGCGGTATTGGATCTCTTTGATGATCAAAGCAAGATCAAAGAGAGGATTTGAGAGGGAGAGAGAGAGAGGCTGGGAAGATCATCTGTGTGGGTTTTCCCATAGGTGAGAGGTGTGATCAAATGGTTGAGAGGAGAGGCCTATTTATAAGAAAGAACTGAGAAAAGGACATACTGGCCGCACGGCTTCTAAGTGGCCGCACGGCTTGATCCTCCGGATTTGGTGATTAGAACGATCTCAATGAATCCTTATCAGTTTGTTCTCCGGATTTATCCATTATCCGGATGGATTTTGACCTACAGCTGATTTCGTCTATCAGGGACTCTGGGAATTTGTCGGATAGGTCCCTGTCAGGTTTTTATTAAGAAAGGAACTGATCTGCAACATGAGTTCCAAATCGAGGGAGAGAAGTGAGCAGTGGCCAGGTTGGTGGAACGGTTGAACCTAAGTCAGGCCACCTACGTATCCAAATGGAATCAAGCCGGTCGTAGTTCGAGCATATGGGGGAGAAAGAAACGAGACATTATCTTTTGCTGGGGATAGACAACCGTTCGTAAAGCAATAAAGTCATTGCAAATGGACTTTACTGGGGAAAAAAGGAAAAGAAACGAAACATCGTAGAGCAATAGAGTCGTTGCAGATGGACTCTAAAGAAATGAAACATCGTAGAACAATAAAGTCGTTGCAGATGGACTTTATTGGGGAAAGGAGGAAAAGAAACGAAACATCGTAGAGCAATAGAGACGTTGCAGATGGACTCTAAAGAAACGAAACATCATAGAACAATAAAGTCATTGCAGATGGACTTTACTGGGGAAAAAAGGAAAAGAAACGAAACATCGTAGAGCAATAGAGTCGTTGCAGATGGACTCTAAAGAAATGAAACATCGTAGAACAATAAAGTCGTTGCAGATGGACTTTATTGGGGAAAGGAGGAAAAGAAACGAAACATCGTAGAGCAATAGAGACGTTGCAGATGGACTCTAAAGAAACGAAACATCATAGAACAATAAAGTCATTGCAGATGGACTTTATTGGGGAAAGGATGAAAAGAAACGAAATATCGTAGAGCAATAGAGTCGTTACAGATGGACTCTAAATAAACGAAACATCGTAGAACAATAAAGTCGTTGCAAATGGACTTTATTGGGGAAAGGATGAAAAGAAACGAAATATCGTAGAGCAATAGAGTCGTTGCAGATGGACTCTAAAGAAACGAAACATCGTAGAACAATAAAGTCGTTGCAAATGGACTTTATTGGGGAAAGGAGGTGAGGCCATACGCACGGTTCGACAAGAAGTTTAAAGAATCGAGAACAGAATTAGGGATGAATTCTAACTTCCTATAGAGCACGCGTAATCAAATAATTTCTCGATAAACTACGGTACTTTGAGAGGTATAGTCCTCAATATCGCAGAATCCGGTAACTGGGAACACAGGCGGTACATCGAGACACAGGTGCCTCGAGCTCGCACGGGTTACGCCAAAACATGAGACACACGGGTTGAAGAAGCCATCTTACATCGCGTGTGAATCACATCATTTTCTCGATAAACTATGGTACTTAGGTATAGTCCTCAGGATCGCAAAATTCGGTAACTGGGAACACAGGTGCCTCGAGCTCGCACGGGTTACGCCAAATAACTTTCATCAACATGAAGGGCTTACGGATGCATCCGACTTCAATTATAATCTTTAGGGATTATGGATGTTTTCGACCTTTAATTATAAATTGATTTAGTTATTTAAGGATTTTACGATGGTTTCCTTAATCCGCCTTCGCGTTTACGGACGCTTCCGACCTCCAATCATAACTTAGGGGTTTAAGTACGTTTCGACCTTCCATTATGGATTGTTTTGGTATTTTACGTTGTCTTCTGGACCAGATTTGGTTATTTACGTGGTCTTCCGGACAATTTTCATTAAGCTTCGTAATTTACGCGGTTCTCCGGACCAGTTCATTAAGTTTGGTGATTTATGCGGTCTACCGGACCAAAAGGCACGGACTAAGGACAAGTCCTAGAGATTGCGATATTTTTGCAATATGCTTTAGTATGAGTGTATGACTGTAACCCTTTTAGAGTTTTAGTATGAGCATTTATGAGTAATTTGCGAGTTTTGAGGGATCATCGGAGAGTGTGTGTGTAATGTTTGGAGATTTGTAGGTGTAGAGATACCTTTTGTTTGGGTTTTAAGCATTGAGAAGTTTGAGTGAAATTACCTATAGTCTAGGGTTTGAGCTTTGATTGTTTGAGTTTAGAGATGTTTTGGATGTGACTTTCCCAATGTTTGGGGTTAAGTGAATTTTGTAGAAATTTAGTTGTATTTCACCCACAGTTTGGGGTTGAGGTGATTTTTCCTTTGATCGTAAATGTTTGGATTATAAATGACCCACGTTTGGGGTTTAAGTGAATCTTATGTTGATTGTGAAGAGTTTGATTTGCAAATTATCCAAGTTCGGGTTTTATTTGCATTTTACTTTGAATGTAAAGATTTTGATTGTGGATTACCCAAGATATGGGGTTTAAGTTAATTCTTGTTGATTTGTAAGAGTTGTAATTGTGAATTACCCAAGTTCGGGGTTTAAGCATGTTGACGTTAGAGGATTTTGAATGTAAATTACTTCGAATGAGAAGGTTTGATTGTAAGTTATTTTAAGCGAGAGACTTGATTGTAAGTCACCTTAAGGTATTGCGTTAATCGTAAATTACCCAAGGTAGGAGGATTTGATTGTGTTAACGTTAAACGCGAGGGATTTGTTTGCAGAATTATTTTGAGTGAGGGATTTGACTGTAATTTACCTTGAATGAAGGGTTTGATTGTTAATTACTTCGAACGAGAAGGTTTGATTGTTAATTACTTCGAACGAGAAGGTTTGATTGTTAATTACTTCGAACGAGAAGGTTTGATTGTTGATTACTTTGAATTGAGAAGGTTTGATTGTTAATTACTTCAAACGAGAAGGTTTGATTGCAATTTACCCAAAGTTACGGGGTTTGGTTGTTAATTACCCAAGGTATTGGATTTGGATGGTGTTAAGTTGAGGTGCTTTATTTGCAAACCATAAGTAAGAGGTCACCGTAGTTCGGGTTTAGTAAAACAAGTGAGAGAGTGACTGTAAGAGGTCAGTGATTTTGAAAACCATTAGTATTAGAAGATGACCGTAGAGGTCTAAGAGTAAGGGGAGATGACTCGTTCCTTGGTTAGGTATAGGTGGAGGGACCCTAGGTAAGGGTGGCTTTTTGACTTGAAATCGAGTAAGGTTTGACAAGGGTAGGCCAAGAGGTAGGTCGTCTAAGGTCGGCTAGCTTGACTAAAGGAGGGGTCAAGATGAAGGATTGGCCTAGATGGGTCGTTAAAATGGCGGGTTGACCTAGATGGGTCGAGACGGAGGTTTGACCTAAACGGGTCAAGGTGACGGGTTGACCTAGATGGGTCAAAATAACGGGTTGACCTAGATGGGTCGAGACAGAGGTTTGACCTAAATGGGTCAAGGTGACGGGTTGACCTAGATGGGTCGAGGATGATGGTTGACCTAAATGGGTCGAGACGACGGGTTGACCTAAACGGGTCGAGATGATGGGTTGACCTTGACGGGTCGAGATGACGGGTTGACCTAGATGGTTTAGAGGTAGGTCATCTAAGGTAGACTAGGTTGACCTAGATGGGTTGACCTAGACGGGTCGAAGGTTGACTAGAATTGATCTAGGGTAGACTAGGTTGACCTAGACGGGTTGACCTGGATGGGTCGGAGGTTGACTAGAATTGATCTAGGGTAGAGTAGGTTGACCTAGACGGGTTGACCTGGACAGGTCAGAGGTTGACTTGAATTGATCTAGGGTAGACTAGGTTGACCTAGACGGGTCGGAGGTTGACTAGAATTGATCTAGGGTAGACTCATGCAGCATGATGAATGATTTTAGTTAAGATTAACATTACTTGTTTTTGATAAGTATTCTTAACTCGATCAAAGTGCATGGTTTTTGAAACGAACAAGGATTAACCTCAACCGCTCACAAGTGAATATGGTGAGTTAGATAGCCTGGGTGCCACGAAGATAGAGGCGACAGGATCACCAAAATCTGTGCACTCAGCGGAGTATCCAGTAGGGTGTGCAGTGTGACACGGACTAGTGGTAGTGTGCCATTTGATTACGTATTTTTAGGAATGATATGCAATGCACGAGAGAAGTCTACTAGCACAACAATTCATAGATATAGTATCTAAGCATGAATCAAACACAATTTGAGCAGATCTTAGAACATTTACAGCATGCTATAAACATATAAACATGCAGGAAATCGTTAGAACCAGATTTGCTGATAAAGGGAGCCGTACGGCTTGACAGCCGACGTACGGGGGGAAAGGGAGGCGTACGGTGCTTAATTACAGAAACGCCAGAAATTGCAAAAGTGTAGTTTTTTAAAGAAAAAGAGTGCGCGGGGCAGTTAGAACACACACAAAATCACGAAGTTACATAAGTTAGACCCTCTTAAGTTTTGAAAAAGGTTTTCAAAAACAAGTCCCCAGCAGAGTCGCCACAGTGAGTACGAGAGAGTCGCCACATTATTTTATTTGTTGTTAAAACATTGAGGAAACCATTTATGAGAATAATAGGGTTCGGGGGTCAAATTACAATAAGAGAAGAATATTCATGTTATCACTCCTATTGCCCGATGAATCGGTCTTTCTATCATGATCAATGTGTGTGTGTGTGTGTTAGTGATTGAGACCGGATCCGAAGATTGCCTACATTCTTCTTATCATGAGAAGCTCAGGTCGGTGTAGTTCATTGATAATTAGAATGGGGAGAGATGAAGCGGGATCATACATATAGAGGGGGAAGATTAGGGTTAAAAGTAGTTCCTAGATCATATTAAGGTTTGATGAAACCCTAGGATCATCATTGGCTATGGCATGTGCACATAAATAGGGATTACAATCCTAGATCTAGCATATGATAAGTCGTAAATCTAGCATTATAACAAGAACATCATGAATATATATGAATGAACACATAAACATGAAGATCGCTACCCTAGTTATAGCATTATGTAAGTAATATGTGACCTAGATCTAGTGCGGGTTTCGTGGAAACCCTAGATCATCATCGGTCAAGAACACGAACGATGAACAAAACCCAAGATCTAACAATATATGAATGAATATAATAGATCTAAACAGTTAAGTAGTAAGAACGCGTTATCAAACCCATTAAATAGGCTTCGAAGGTTGAATCTTCACTCCTTTGGTTGAATTGTGGTATTGGATCTCTTTGATGATCAAAGCAAGATGAAAGAGAGGGTTTGAGAGGGTTTTGAGAGGGAGAGAGAGAGGCTGGGAAGATCTTCTGTGTGGGTTTTCCCGTAGGTGAGAGGTGTGATCAAATGGCTGAGAGGAGAGGCCTATTTATAGGAAAAAACTAAGAAAAGGACATACTGGCCGCACGGCTGAGAAGTGGCTGCACGGCTCCTAAGTGGCCGCACGACTTGATCCTCCGGATTTGGTGATTAGAACGATCTCAACGAATCCTTATCAGTTTGTTCTCGGGATTTGTCCATTATCCGGATGGATTTTGACCTACAACTGATTTCGTCTATCAGGGAGTTTAGGAATCTATCAGATAGGTCCCTGTCAGATTTTTATTACCTAAAAGGTCCTCGGAGATATCTAAAGGTCCAGAAAGTCCTAAATCTTCAGATCGGGTACTAGCACTTTCCATTCTAGGATAGGTTGGCGTGAAAATAATTACCCCATGGATTGTGAAAGAGTAACTTCTCGTATGTCTGTACTGCGGCGGGTATTCGATTTTTACCGGGGAAACCTTCGAGGAACGATCGAACATCTCTGTCTTCGGCGACTTCTAACAGTGAGTTTAAGTAAAACGGCGGGAATCTATGTTTGGGGCTCAACTCGTTGAGACTCATGATATTTATGTGAACCGTCACCTTCCTTTTGTACTTCTTTGCGGAGATGATGTTGAGTAACCACTTTGGCCAATATGCAGACTTGATGAAGTCTCTCTGTAGCAGTTTTTCTATTTCCATCGCCATGTGAGGAGACCATTCGGGCTTAGCTGGCGGCAGTGCTTTCTTCAATGACCCAATGTCTGATGTTGTCGTTCTTTCCCATTCTCTATCTGGAGAGTTATAAGGCCATGAAAAGATGTCTTCATATTCCTTGAGTAGTTTGATCAGCGCTTCTCGCTCTTCGCCTTGAAAGAAGCTCCCAATCTGAGTCCACTTTGGCTTGTCTTATCTTCCCAGATTCACACATGTTAACACATCATCGGAAGCTTGGGGCCGATTTTCCCTTTGATTAATAACCTACTCTGAGATTTCTCGGATGTATTTGTCATTTAGTTCGTTTGTGTCTGCATCTTTTAATGAAGCGTTATTAACTATTTGTATATCATTAGATTGATTAGTTAATTTATCATTTATAAGAGCGGTTATAGCGGGATACTCGGAAAGATCAAGATTTTCATTTAATGCACAAGGAAAGATAGTGTTTGCGATTACATCGTAGTCTTTTGACTTGAGGTCACTATACTTAGACAGAGACATGATCTCATAAGTGAGAGAGGGGGGGGACCTAACTGACCTAGGGGGAATTGACTCTCTAGGGGGTGAGCTGACCAGCCCCAGATTCTCGATAGCAATAGTCACTGGTCCGCATTCAATAACAGCCACGATGCCATCTTCTAAGTTCAAGTGTTGGAACAAATCTTGGCCGTCCCATGGTTCCGCTTCCTTGGTTTCACCAACTAAAGGTTCATCGAGAGACATGAGCTCTGTGTCATAAGTCAAGTCTTTGTTCACCTTGATGCAGTACTCATTCTGGATGGTAGTAATTCTGCCAGTAGTCTTTCAAGGTTCCATGTACCTTAGCTCTAGATTGGCCCGGTCAAACTCGACATCTCTGAAAATTTCAAAGCCCTTTTGTAGTTTTCCATTGTGGTCGAACCATGGCTCTGCGAACTCGAAGTTTGAATACTCTTCACCTTCTTTGACATAGTAACTGTTGAGGGAAAGGTGGTAGGGTTTTATGTCTGACTTCTTGTAAGGGAGTTGCTTCTTCTTGAATACCTCTATCTGCTTCTGTTCTGACTTGTCCATGGGAGTAAGTACGTACCCTAGCCCGAACAGGCCTCTGTGGTCTACTTCTTCAGTTAAGTGCGTGGGACCTTGTAAGTTCTTACCTTTCCCCAGTCCCGGTATGAAGCCCATGTTTCGAAGTTTCTTATAGATGGGTAGCACTTTATCAGAAATTCTGGTGAGATCGTCATCACATATCTGAGCTTGTGCCACTATTTCGAACCCAGTGAAGAGTCGGCGATCTTCCTCATGCTGAATTTGTAGCACCGGTACTCCCTTTGTGTCAGTGCCTTGAGCTGTTACTAAGTCGCTGTAGATAATTGTCACCTCATTCCCTGATTGGAACTTAACACACTGATGTAAGGAGGATGGAACAGCATTGGACTTGTGGAGCCAAGGGCGGTGAAAGAGGATGGTATGTTAATCACTTGGAAATCCGTGGACAGAGTTTGAGTTCCCACGAAGATGGGCAGAGTAACAATTCCCAACACTAATCTGCATGTGGAGTCGTAAGCTTTGATTGTCTGTTTGGAGGGCCTTAGAGTAGTTGCATCTACACCCACTACGTCTATCATCCGTGATGGCAGTACATTGATGGCGGATCCGTTATCCACAAAGGCTTGAGGGATTTTATTCTCACTGATTTCGACTGTAATGTGCAGAGGTTCATTATGATCAATGCCAAACGGAGGTTCATTGAGCTCTGAAAAGGTGATGATATTCCTGAAGTGAATGTTGCCGATCATTTGTGTGACATTCTCGGGAGTTGTATCTGATGGGACCATAGTAGCAGCCAAGTTCTTCTCAAGCATTTGACGGTGGGCTAGAGATGAGGTGAGTAAAGACCAGAGAGAGATGTGAGCTTGGGTTTGTTTAAGCTGTGTGAGGATGGGCTCCTCTTTCTCAGGGTCTGATGGTTCTGACTCCTTATTGAAGACCTTCTTTGTACCCTTGGGGTCTGATTGGTAGATCTGTCCGGACCTTGTGAGTAGGTTGATTTTTTCTCACATGTTGTATGGAGACTGTGGTATTTTTGCGGATTCTGCGAAGATTTCAGCTATAGATAGTGGTGGAGATTTAAATGGACCGGAGTCGCAATCTCTAAGAGAGAAGCTTCTAAAAATAGTTCATCTAATGACAACATACAACAAGAAGAATTACTATCATTAATGAATTTTGAAGTACAACCTATCTCATCATCACTACAAAACTCGGAGTCCGCCGCAATAGGTTCGGCCAAATCACCGATGTTTGTTGCTATACTATCTTCGTCTAAAGAAAATCTAGGATATTCGAGTGAGCCCTCATGGATGAGCTTTATTATGTCCTTCTTCAAAGCGAAGCATTCCCTTATTCTATGACCGGTGGCTTGGTGATAATGGAAATACTTCCATACATTACTACCCATGTGTGTGGAGTATCCCTTGAGTTGTCTGAGAAGTCCTTTGTTTACAAGGTCGCAGAGAAACTTCTTCATGGAGATTTTTAGTCGCTCAATGCAATCCTCAAGCTCTAGCATGGTGATTTGATCGGTCTCTACCACGTTAACATCTATGGCGATGATCTTCCTTGGGTCAGCAATGACATTGTCCTTGATGAGCTTTTGTACGACTTGCTTGATGGTGAAGCACTCATTGTTGGTGTGTCCGGACACTCTATGGTAATAGCAAAACTTGGATATGTCACAACCATGCTTGGGCCATTTGAATCCGCGCTCCAAGGGAGTTATCACCCCAATCTTGACTAGTCCTCCGAATAGAGCATTCATGTCTAGCCCCAGTTCGGCGAAGGCATCTACCATCTCGAGGATACCAATGTCGCCCCCGATGAGTTCGACCATGTTAACGCCACCATTGTTTGGGAGCGGGTTGGCTATGGTGTTCGGACCTTTAGGCTTCTCAATCTTTCCATCGGCTATGAGCTTTTGGATGACACACTTGAGCTACATGCAGTCGTCGGTGGTGTGACCGATGTATTTGTGATACTTGCAGAACTTGGTTGCATCAAGATTAACCTTTTTGTTCAATGGTTCAAAGTTCTCGAGTGGCTTGATCAAACCCTTCTTCATCAAAACTTCGAACACTCGGCTAGTAGACATACCGAAGTCATCAAAGAGTTCTTTCTCGCGGGGAAAGTTGTTTGTAACTGCTTGGGCATCAAAGGTGGAGTTGTCTTGGACCATGCTCACTTGACCGGCGACCTCTTTAGACTTAGGAGCGGTACTTGTCGGAGCTTTGTAGCGGAAGGAGGTGTTTCCTGTTTTGGCAGTTTCTTTAACAACACCAGTAATGCCGTCTTCGTGTCTGACCCCAGCATCAACCATTTCCCGCAGATCGGGAAAGTAACCATTGCCAATCGCCACCCAAAGCTTAGGCAATAAGCACTTGTAGAAGATTTGTTTTTGTTCCTTTGCCTTAGGGGGTTATTGAACCTCTGCTTGCTTGTGGTTCCACCTCTTGTAAAAGTCATAGATAGGCTCGCTGGGCCTCTGCATGGTGTTTTCTAGATCAGTACGGTTGACATGCCAGTCGAGGTTTAACTGGTACTTCTCGCAGAAAGTTGTGGTGATTTGATCCCACGTCTCTCGTTCGGAGGGATCTAAACTCAAGAACCAACAGAGAGCAATTCTGTCCAAAGTGGTGTGGAAGACTCGAGCCATCTGATCGTTGGTGCAGTCACGGGCTCTCATGGCTAGCACATAACTATCAAGATGAGTCTTGGGACATGTAATACCATGGAATGTAGAGACCTTCGGCATCTTGAAGTCTCTAGGTAGAGCACCCACATTTCTTGGGTTGATGGTTTTGACTATCGGAGTGGATTGCTTGGAGACCGTGTTGGAGAGCTTGCGAACCTGTTCTTGCATAACAACCACTAGAGGGTGATTGGAGAAATCAGAGCTACCGTAGACTTGAGTAGCGGGAGGAGCAGTGGAGACTGTGGGTACGGCGGCACCGATACTCAATGGTAGTGAAGGCGGGGGCAACTTGGTAGAGGACAAGTAGCTACCCATCACTTCTGGTGACGGCTCATACGGACCCTTACTGGAGGTTGCTTTAGTACCGAAATCAGGAGGGACCCTTTGGTAGTTGGGCAACTTGAGAGGGATAGCATCATCATTGGCAGGGTACGTCATAGGCACTGTTTCGTCTTCGACCAAAATAGCCTCTCAATTGTGGAAACTAGCTTCCATACCTTTCTTCTTCATTTCAGTATGAAGATGATCTTGAGCTCTTGGTTGACCCTTTCTAGAGACTTGCTTCGATCCTCAAGCTTGGATATCTGCAGCATGAGGTTGGTGAAGAAAGCATGGAGAGGTGGCGGAATGTCCGAGGGCTTGATGCTGGCTGCGATATCTGGATCAGCAGAGGTGGAGACTGGCGCAGTAGACACATTAGGAGTAGTAGGCTCTGATGATGACGGAGACATTGTTGATGCAGAGACTGAAGACTGATTTTGTGTGCGGCTCAAATGTTGAAGACGACCACCGGAACAGGCCCAAACTTGCTTCTCTATAGAGGTAGCGGACGAGAGGTTTAGGACAGGACAAGGCTCATGCAATGTATTTTGTTATTTACAAAACAGTATATTATTAGTCCTAATGGTTGGAAGGGGTACCCGTTTTTGGGTTACTATCTACAAAACCTAGATCAGTGGAGGTCATTACTACGTCTATAGACCCCTCGTTTTTCACCTGCATTGCACATCCCAAACGGAAAATTTGGGCGAGGGTCCTATAGGGCAAGCGACTTCCACCGACCTAACGGATCCTAGCGCTAACCCTTGTTTAAAGGCATTTAACATAACGTTTATGTTACTTCCGTTAAGTTTTTAACAAGTTGAGATCCTTACACAAAGTATCACTTGGCTTACCATATGCACACCCTTGTAGGGAAATTCATTTTTTGTGCTTTTTTCTCTCGAAGGATCTCGACTCATTAAAGACTTAACGGATGACGGCATGAACGACACGTTAATTGTCCTAGACTCTGTGAGTGCATAGTTTAGAAATGAACAAGGATTAACCTCAACCACTTCACAAGTGAAAACGATGAGTTAGATAGCCCGAGTGCCACGAAGATAGAGGCGACAGGATCACCAAAATATGTGCACTCAGCGGAGTATCCAGTAGGGTGTTCAGTGTGACACGGACCTAGTGGTAGTGTGCGGACAACTAGTTATTTTTTAGGGAGAAAACAGAGAGTTTTTTGTATTTACATGTATGCAATGCAAGACAGTTAGGAAAGTACAATAGAAGACAGTTAAGATATTAACGCACTAAAGTACAAGGGAAACAGAATATGCACAAGAGGTAAAGTACAAATGAGAAAAGAACAAGTAAGTACGATCATGATATTAACGAAAGTTTGACCCTCTATGTTTGAAGATGTTCAAAGCTAGTCCCCAGCAGAGTCGCCACTGTGAATACCCCTTTCCGAATGCGGGCGACGCACGGGATGTCACGACCCGAAAACTCGTCTCTATTTCCTTAGTAATAAATGACTTTTTATTTATTTAATTGCTTAATTATTTATTTAATTATTTATTTTTTAAATATTTATGTGTGCATTTTATGTTTCATAATATTTCCGTGCCTAGCATTTAATTGGTTAATTGTGCTAGTGTAGAGAGTTGGGTCTTAATTGTTAGTGGGGAGTTATTTGTATTGGGTAGAGTAGAGGAGGGGGTCTAAGTGTAAGTTTTTGAAATTAATTATCTCCCTATTCCTTCTTTTCTCCCTCACCCTCTCCCTCATTTCCCAGCATACTCTCTCTCTCTCTCTCTCTCTCCTTGGTTGGGTAAGTTTCTTCTCTCCCTTCTCTCTTCATTTTCACCTTCTTCCTCTCATCTTTTCTTATTGCTCATTTTATGAAACATGTTTAGATCGTCGGTAGGATCGTAGGAAGCTAAGAAATTTCGAGTTCCGTCACCTTTGAGAAATCCGGGTAAGTTGCTTTTCCCCATTGTATGCTAAAATTGTTCATCCTCATTTTGTATGATGATATATGAAGCTTTGAAGTGGTTATTTGATGATTTGTGAAGGTTTAGAATTTATTTGGAATTTATTGTTGTTTTTGGTGATTTTTGTGATAAATCAAATGTGGGGATTGAAATCTTGTTTGGGGTTAATAGATGGTGTTGTTTAGTTCCCTTACAAGCTTGTATGGCGTTTTGGTTCATTACTACACTCATTGGAAGTGTTGATTTCGTTAATGCTTGAAATGGTATGGAAAAATGGAAGAACCCAGCTGAAATCCCTCCCAGCCCGGCGACCAGGCGCCCGCCCGCGCTGAGCCAGGCGCCCGCCCGCATGGCCTTTTCTACGGCCAGACCTTCTGGGCAAATGAGCGCACGCCCGCCCCCTACCGCCCACCCGCCCGCCCCCCCTGTTCTGGAAACTTACCTTTTTGCTTGTTTACGACTAAATGGCTTACCTAGTTTAGGTTTTATTCTACTAATTAACCTAAGTTAACATCGTGGAACACTTTATTAATTGGAATTGGTTCTTTTGTGAATAATATGTTATGGAATTTGATTAAGCATCGTTTTGGGAATGTGGGCCATCTTTGATGTGTTGTTTGGATTGGTTTACCTTTGTGGTGATTTATTTGGAATGGTTCCCTACTTTGGAATCATTAGTTGTTTATCGTGCTAGTATTTTATTACTTAGCCTTTACTTGAAAGTCCAGCTGGTATTTGTGTGTGTTTCGGGCGATGCGAAACATTATGATGGCACAGGCCAAGTCATTATGATGTTGACCATTGTTTTGCCCCATTATTTCCCTCCTTCAGATTGGCCTTGGATGTGAGATGAGCTAGCCCCTTTGTGAGCATTTTAGCTATTGGTTTTGGGCTTTGACTGTGTGTCACTGTCCCCTTATTATTATTGGTTCCAGTACCGGGGGTTTTCTCTTCAAGCTTTCATGCTACTATGAAAATGTTGATTGTTGATTATTGAAGCTGCGCAGCGACCTTTATTTGGTTCTACCAGTTGGGAAACCTTGGCTAATATCCTTTGTTAATTGTTTATTTCCGCTGCTATCTGTTAATTGATAAATGCTACGTGCTAAGTGATATTTATTATTGTTTATTGCTTATTGCATCATAGCATGTCATGTAGTTGCATTAGTGACTTATTGAGATTTATCTCACCCCTTTTCTTTTATCTTTGTTTTTCCTTAACCCCCCCCTCAGGAGGAAAGGATTAGACTCGCTGATCACGAGGAGGACGTCGCGAGGGTTGAGCTTTTGGGCAAGTTGTTATTGGTGGGTTTACATTACATAAATGTGTAACCTTTTTGGGAATAGTTGTACCAAACTTGACGTCATTAGAATTTGTATATTTATTATTTTGGGGTGTAAGCTTATGGAGCTCACACTAGTTTTTATTTTGTTGTCCAAGTTGGATTTCAAAACTTTGTGTTATCATCTTTTGGTATAAAAGGAAAATTTTTATCTTCATTATTTTAGAGTTTATTGTTTAAGTCGACATCCAGCTCGCGTACTCCGGGCCCGCGGGGTCGGGGTCGCGACAGTTGGTATCAGAACTATGGTTTAGCTCTAAGTGTAAGTCTAGGTGGACTAGTATGACCTAGGAGGGTAGTTGTGTTCGGAGTGAGTAACGGTTGATGTTTTATGCAGGTAATTGTTCTCAATGGCTAGAAGAAGAACGGGTGAAAGTTCTAGTGGGGCTCATAATCAGAATGATCTTCGGGAAGAGAACCATGCTATGTTCCAAGGCATGTTTGAGGCGGCCATGAAGGCAATTCACGACCAAGGGCCAAGAGAGGAGCATGTGGCACCTCCGCGTTACGGGTTGGAACAATTTCTGAAATTAAAACCAAGGGAGTTCGATGGTGAGCCCGATGTAAAGAAGGCCGAACTATGGGTTGAGTCTATGGAGAAAATTTATGATGTGTTTGGGTGCACGGACGAGGATAGAGTCCGATTTGCGGCTTATAAATTGGTTGGGGCCACCGAGCATTGGTGGAAAGGAGTTAAGGCGAGTTGGGATGATATCCATACAGTGTATGCATGGGAATTGTTTGTGCGGAAGTTCAAAGAGCATTTTATTCCGGTAGTGGATCAAAACCGAAAAGAGATCGAGCTTCTCAACTTGGAGCAAGGTTTGTTGTCTATAGCTCAGTACTCGGCTAAGTTCACAGAATTAGCCCGGTATTGTGACTATCTTGTGAGGACCGAAGAACAGAAAGCTATGAGATTCATCCGGGGTTTGAAGACTTCTATTCGGACTCAGCTTATAGCACAAAGGATTCAAACTTATCAGGATGCGGTGGATCGAGCCTACTTGATCGAGCAAGATATAGGGGAGCATAAGAAGAAGGTCGAGGTGACTAACACTAGCAAGCAGGGAGGGCAGAGAAAGCCACAAACCCGTTCAGATAACCGAAGTAATTTTGGGGGACAATCTCAGTTCCGAGGGCAACCAATCCCAAGGAACCCGGGCACTACTTCCGGGAACCAAGGGGACCAACATAGGAGACTTTGTTCCTATTGCCAAAAGGAAGGTCATTCAGAGGACCGGTGTTGGAAGAAACAGGGCAAGTGTACCAATTGTGGTCAAATGGGGCATTTTGCAAGGGATTGTACTAGAGGCAGGGGTCAACTATCTGGGGTAGGAGCTGGTGCTCCACAGGGTCAGAAAAGAGATGCTGCGGGAAAGCCCAAGGTCCAAGGAAGGGTATTTTCCATGAATCAACAACAAGCTACCGATGATCCTTCTGTTATTGGAGGTATTGTTTCTGTGTCTAATGTGAGCGCTCGTGCGTTAGTAGATCCAGGATCATCTCATTCTTACATTTCTGTGCAATTTGCTTCTTTGCTAAATGCTGCATCTGAGTCTTTGCCTTATGTGTTAGAGGTGTCAACTCCTATGGGAGAGTGTTTGGTGACCGATAGAGTATTTCGTGCTTGTGATGTGCTTATATGTGGTCGTGTCTTGTGTGCGGACTTGGTAGTCCTTCCGATTCAAGATTTTGACGTTATTTTGGGTATGGATTGGCTGAGCAAATATCATGCTTCAGTCGATTGTCGTAGGAAGGTCGTTAATTTTTCTATCCCTGATATGCCTAAATTTGTTTTTGAGGCTATGCCTTTGGGTAGGAATATTAGTATCATTTCTTATGTGAAAGCAAGGATATTGTTGCATCGTGGTTGCGAGGGGTACTTGGCTAGTGTGCTTGATACTAGGAAAGAATCCCCTAGTTTGGAAAATGTTCGGGTAGTTAGGGAATTTCCCAATGTTTTCTCTTCTGAATATGATATGCCTCCCGATCGTGAGATAGAGTTTTGTATAGACCTTTTGCCGGGTACAGCTCCGATTTCAAAGGCATCGTATAGGTTGGCTCCCGCAGAGTTGAAGGAACTAAAGGTTCAGTTGCAAGAGTTGCTTGATTGAGGGTTTATCCGCCCTAGTGTTTCCCCATGGGGAGCACCGGTTTTGTTTGTGCGGAAGAAAGACGGTTCTTTGAGATTGTGTATTGATTACCGAAAGTTGAATCAGGTTACAGTGAAGAACAAGTATCCTCTACCTCACATTGATGATTTATTTGATCATCTTCAAGGGTCCGTGGTTTTTTCTAAACTTTATTTGAGGAGTGGGTACCATCAGTTGAAGATTCGATCGGAGGATATTCCGAAGACTGCCTTTCGCACTCGTTATGGTCATTACGAGTTCTTGGTTATGCCGTTTGGGTTGACTAACGCGCCTGCCGTATTTATGGATTTGATGAACTGGGTTTTCCATCCTTATCTTGACTCCTTTGTGGTGGTCTTCATCGACGACATTCTTGTCTACTCTAAATCTCGAGAGGAGCACGAACAACACTTGAGGACAGTTTTATCCATTCTTGCGAGGGAGCAGTTGTTTGCGAAGTTTAGTAAATGCGAATTCTGGCTCGAGAAAGTGTCATTTCTAGGTCATGTGATTTCTAAAGATGGGATTTCTGTGGATCCTTCGAAGATCAAAGCTATTGTGGATTGGAAGAGACCCGAGACGGTAACAGAGATTCGTAGCTTTCTGGGTTTAGCCGGGTATTACCGGAGGTTTATAGAAGGGTTTTCGCGGATTGCTACACCGATGACTCAGTTGACCCGAAAGAACAAAATTATCCTACTCACGACATGGAGTTAGCGGCTATTGTATTTGCTCTTCATAAGTGGAAGCACTATCTTTACGGGGCAAAGTTCGAGATTTTCACGGATCACAAGAGTTTAAAGTATCTTTTCTCGCAGAAGGAACTTAATAACCGACAGCGTCGATGGATGGAACTTTTAAAGGACTATGATTGTACGATTTCTTATCATCCGGGGAAGGCGAATGTGGTAGCCGATGCGATTAGTAGAAAGTCTTATGTGGCCTCGATGATGGTTCGAGAGTGAAAAATGCTTGAGGATGTTCGAGATTGGTGTCCTCGTGAATCGAGACATGTGGCTATTTTTGCGAATATCAGGGTATCTCCGACCCTAATTCAGAGGATAAAAGAAGCTCAAAAAGAAGATCCAGAGTTAGTGAAAGTAATGGGTAAAATGAAGGAAAAGAACTTCGAGGATTTTTCTATGAGTTCGAATGGGGTGTTGACTTTCCGTGGTCGCTTGTGCGTACCCGATGTTGGTGGAATAAAGAGGCAAGTTTTAGATGATGGTCACAAATCGAGATATACTATTCATCCGGGTAGTACGAAGATGTATCAAAATTTGAAACAACACTTTTGGTGGAACAACATGAAGAGGGAAATAGCCGAGTATGTTTCGAAATGTTTAACTTGTCAGCAGGTCAAAGCCGAGCATCAGAGACCCGCAGGACTACTTCAGCCGTTAGAGATTCCGGAGTGGAAATGGGAGCATGTGACTATGGATTTCGTTACGGGACTACCTCGTACCCGTGGGAAGTTTGACAGTGTTTGGGTGATCGTGGATAGACTGACCAAGTCTGCCCATTTCTTACCGATTGATATCAGATACTCGATGGAGAAACTTGCGACCCTTTACATGAATGAGATTGTGAGATTGCATGGGGTTCCGGTTAGCATTGTGTCAGATCGAGACCCGAGGTTTACTTCTAGATTCTGGAAGGCATTTCAGGAAGCTTTGGGTACAGATTTGCGGTTCAGCACAGCTTTTCACCCTCAGACTGACTGTCAATCCGAGAGGACCATTCAGATTTTGGACGATATGTTGCGAGCTTGTTCAATAGACTTTTCCGATTCTTGGGATAGACATTTACCGTTAGTGGAATTCTCTTACAACAACAGTTATCAGGCTAGTATCGAGATGGCACCTTATGAGGCCTTATATGGGAGAAAATGTAGATCGCCTATCTGTTGGGATGAGGTCGGTGAAGCGAATATCGTGGGTATTGATTTGCTTCAGGATTCAGTTGAGAAAGTTAGAGTTATCCGGGATCGATTGAAAACAGCCCAGATCGACAGAAGTGCTATGCAGATAACCGAAGGCGAGATCTCAGACCGGTGATTTTATGTTCTTGAAAGTATCTCCGAAGGTGGGTATTCGAAGGTTCGGGAAGAAAGGTAAATTGGCTCCGAGGTTTATAGGTCCGTTTGAGATTCTGGGAAAGGTGGGACTTCTTGCATATCGACTTGCGTTACCACCATCTTTAGACCGGTTACATAATGTTTTCCATGTTTCTATGCTTCGGAAGTATGTTCATGATCCATCTCACGTGTTACCGAGGGTACCGGAGGATATAGAGCCCGACATGACTTACGTGGAACGACCGGTTCGGATTTTAGATACCAAAGTCCAAGAGTTGAGGAACAAAAGCATTCCGTTGGTTAGAGTTCTTTGGAGGAATCACAATGTTGAGGAATCGACGTGGGAGCTTTGAGAGGAGATGGAGCGTAAATATCCGTGTCTTTTTAATTCGGGTAAGTCTCGTTAAAATTCGGGTCGAATTTTCTTTAAGGGGGAGTGAATGTCACGACCCGAAAACCCGTCTCTATTTCCTTAGTAATAAATGACTTTTTATTTATTTAATTGCTTAATTATTTATTTAATTATTTATTTATTTAAATATTTATGTGTGCATTTTATATTTCATAATATTTCTGTGACTAGCATTTAATTGGTTAATTGTGCTAGTGTAGAGAGTTGGGTCTTAATTGTTAGTGGGGAGTTATTTGTATTGGGTAGAGTAGAGGAGGGGTTCTAAGTGTAAGTTTTTGAAATTAATCATCTCCCTACTCCTTCTCTTCTCCCTCACCCTCTCCCTCATTTCCCAGCATACTCTCTCTCTCTCTCTCTCTCTCTCCTTCGTTGGGTAAGTTTCTTCTCTCCCTTCTCTCTTCATTTTCACCTTCTTCCTCTCATCTTTTCTTATTGCTCATTTTATGAAACATGTTTAGATCGTCGGTAGGATCGTAGGAAGCTAAGAAATTTCGAGTTCCGTCACCTTTGAGAAATCCGGGTAAGTTGCTTTTCCCCATTGTATGCTAAAATTGTTCATCCTCATTTTGTATGATGATATATGAAGCTTTGAAGTGGTTATTTGATGATTTGTGAAGGTTTAGAATTTATTTGGAATTTATTGTTGTTTTTGGTGATTTTTGTGATAAATCAAATGTGGGGATTGAAATCTTGTTTGGGCTTAATAGATGGTGTTGTTTAGTTCCCTTACAAGCTTGTATGGCGTTTTGGTTCATTACTACACTCATTGGAAGTGTTGATTTCGTTAATGCTTGAAATGGTATGGAAAAATGGAAGAACCCAGCTGAAATCCCTCCCAGCCCGGCGACCAGGCGCCCGCCCGCGCTGAGCCAGGCGCCCGCCCGCATGGCCTTTTCCTACGGCCAGACCTTCTGGGCAAATGAGCGCACGCCTGCCCCCTACCGCCCACCCGCCCGCCCCCCTGTTCTGGAAACTTACCTTTTTGCTTGTTTACGACTAAATGGCTTACCTAGTTTAGGTTTTATTCTACTAATTAACCTAAGTTAACATCGTGGAACACTTTATTAATTGGAATTGGTTCTTTTGTGAATAATATGTTATGGAATTTGATTAAGCATCGTTTTGGGAATGTGGGCCATCTTTGATGTGTTGTTTGGATTGGTTTACCTTTGTGGTGATTTATTTGGAATGGTTCCCTACTTTGGAATCATTAGTTGTTTATCGTGCTAGTATTTTATTACTTAGCCTTTACTTGAAAGTCCAGCTGGTATTTGTGTGTGTTTCGGGCGATGCGAAACATTATGATGGCACAGGCCAAGTCATTATGATGTTGACCATTGTTTTGCCCCATTATTTCCTTCCTCCAGATTGGCCTTGGATGTGAGATGAGCTAGCCCCTTTGTGAGCATTTTAGCTATTGGTTTTGGGCTTTGACTGTGTGTCACTGTCCCCTTATTATTATTGGTTCCGGTACCGGGGGTTTTCTCTTCAAGCTTTCATGCTACTATGAAGATGTTGATTGTTGATTATTGAAGCTGCGCAGCGACCTTTATTTGGTTCTACCAGTTGGGAAACCTTGGCTAATATCCTTTGTTAATTGTTTATTTCCGCTGCTATCTGTTAATTGATAAATGCTACGTGCTAAGTGATATTTATTATTGTTTATTGCTTATTGCATCATAGCATGTCATGTAGTTGCATTAGTGACTTATTGAGATTTATCTCACCCCCTTTCTTTTATCTTTGTTTTTCCTTAACCCCCCCCCAGGAGGAAAGGATTAGACTCGCTGATCACGAGGAGGACGTCGCGAGGGTTGAGCTTTTGGGCAAGTTGTTATTGGTGGGTTTACATTACATAAATGTGTAACCCTTTTGGGAATAGTTGTACCAAACTTGACGTCATTAGAATTTGTATATTTTATTATTTTGGGGTGTAAGCTTATGGAGCTCACACTAGTTTTTATTTTGTTGTCCAAGTTGGATTTCAAAACTTTGTGTTATCATCTTTTGGTATAAAAGGAAAATTTTTATCTTCATTATTTTAGAATTTATTGTTTAAGTCGACGTCCAGCTCGCGTACTCCGGGCCCGTGGGGTCGGGGTCGCGACACGGGAAGACTTTCTTATTATTTATCTTATTTTATCTTATTTATGGGGATTAGGATATTCAAATTGGCATTTAACTAATTAAGAGTCGCCACGTTGTTTTTATCGAGCTAAAACATTGAGAAAAGCTAATAGAGAGGGTTCAGGGGTCAAGTTACGACAAGAGAAGAATATTAAGTTATCACTCCTATCTCCCGATAGATCTGACTTTCTATCATGATGAATGTGTTAGTAGTGTGTTAGTGATTGAGACCGGGATCCGAAGATTGCCTACGTTCCTCTCGTATGAGAAGCTCAGGTCGACGTAGTTCGCATATAATCGGAATAGAGAGAAGAATAGGGATCATGCCTAATGAAGGGGGAGGAGAAAGAATCATGCAAGATGATCACATCCTAAAATAATGATTATACCATTGATAAGATCAATGTGTAGTCATCACCTTCATCATAGGAGAATTATTGATCATGGGAATAATTACCTAAAGTTAAGGGTTTAGAAGTAGTTCCTAGATCTCGTGGATCATCATCGGCTATGCATATGAATAGGGATTAAAACATTAGATCTAGCATGTTACGCGTGGTAAGCCGTAAATCTAGCATAATAATAAGAACATCATGAACATGTATGAGATAACACATAAACATGAAGATCGCTACCCTAGTCATAGAGCAAAATATGAAGTCTAGTAAGAACATGAAGAACACGTTATGAATCATATGAATATAGGTAAAAACATCATGAAACTAGCATAAAGCAGATCTAAACTAAGAAAACATATAGAATCCTTACCAATCTTGACAAGAACGAAGCCGAATCTTTTCCGTAGATTCACCGGATCTTCGTGATTGCTAGAAAGGCTTGGAGAGAGAGTTATGCCGTCAGTATTGGCTGTGGAACTCGGGGAGAGAGTTGTTCTTTTTTTAATTATGAACTGAGGTCACGTATTTATAGGATTTCTAACCCAGAAGGACTGGCCGCCTGGCCAAACCAAGAGATTGACATGGTTTCCAAGGCTCTGATCAATCTGGACTCTGGAGAATGCTTAGATAACGTCTATCTTCGATCCCTCATCCGATCAGTCGAGAATATCTTCTTATCTGGTCTTTTCGGGAAATTCCGGATAAGTCCTGCGCAGCTTGTAAACACCTGGGAGGTCCCTGTGAGTTCTAGAATGCCTAATAACTCATTTTCAGGTTGGGTACTAACATATATGATTTGGTTATATGATCTAGCATGATGTGAATTTAAAATAAGGGATTTATGTGAGTTGTTTGGAGAAACAATTATATATGATATAGTATAATTATGAACAAGGATTTCGAGTTGCATGATTAATATGATTAATCTATTTATCGTATCATCAATCTCTTTAATATGATTATTGAATTGATGATTCTTGATCTTGAAGAACAAATTGTTTGTTCTTAGGGTTTGATGTTTATGATAATTTGATTATCATAAATAGTTGAATCTTTAAAGGATCAAGATTTGATAAATTGCGTTTGTGCAGTCCGCGTGCAGTACACGTTTTCGTGCAGAATTTTCGTCCTGAATTTTAGTGCAGATTACGTGCATCGCACTTGCAGTCCAGAATTTTATGCAGAATTTTCATGCAGTTCGCGTGCAATGCACGAATTAGTGCAGATTTTTCGTGCAGTTCGCGTGCAGTGAAAATTTATGAATTCGTGTTTTCAGACTTGGAGATGCATTGTAGAATACGTATTGTTCATGGAATTAGATTCTATGAAGTAATGTATTCTTAATAGTGTTAGACTCTATGAAAGAATTCATTATTCAATATGTACTATACCTAGAGTAGGACTCTATCAAAATCTCAAATTCATAATGATAGACAAAATTATAATACCTCGCAAGTGCACGACCTATCGCCATAGCAATATGCAAACACAAGGGTCGAACCACAGAGACTTGGATTAATTCTAAGTTATTTAACTATTTTAAAAACAATAAAATAAAAGATAAATGATCAACAGGAACTAGCATATTATGATAGGATGGCGGAATATAGATTCACAATCATCTCCCCTATGCTATGATAATAATAATCAAGTTATCAATCTCAATTCATGGATTCGTTCACTTATGTAAGAATTGGGACGGTCCGGTCGCCGGATTGCAATCCTATTATTTCCTTTATGTTAATACTTTCCGCTAGGTCTATACAACATACAAGAAATTCATGAAGCACTCAAGAACACATGAACCTAAATCCTTTTAACTTCCGCTAGGTCCTCAATTGAATTTAATCGTCAAAACAATGGTCAACGTATAATCACCCACGCTAGTGCAGTAATAAATACCCAATAATTCTAAAGACAATTTATATCTTAACATATAATTGAAACTAAAGAATTTAGCAAGAAGAATATTTTGATGAACAAGAATGAGAAAGAATACAAGATTTATATTAAAGCATAAAATTGATAAAAAGTTACCTCCAATTCGTAGTTGGTGAAATTGTTCTTCATAGACAAAGAACAAATTTCTCCAACCTTGCAAACCTTACAAAATATTAACTAGCTACATAATTGATAAAAAATACTATGAAACTAACCTAGTATTTATAGGGTAAAACTAACCTAAATCAAAAAGGAAAAAGAATAATAAAAGAAATAGGAAACTAATAAGAAAATCCTAAACAAAATAGAAAACAAATCCTAAACTAATATGCTTGTTTGTGCGGCTTCGGCTGACTTTTTGGGATGAAAATCAGAATTTGCAGTTTAGTCCCTGAAGTTTTATGATTTTGCAGTTTAGTCCCCAAACTTTCAGTTTATTGCAGTTTGGTCCTAAAGTTCCAGAACTGGCATATTGGTCCCTGGATTTCAACAGTCTTTCACAGCAGTCCTTGGCTTTCCCAACTTCGATCAATTAAGCTCATTTTCTCCCCCTTTCTTCTAGATTGAGCACATAACCACCCTACACAACAAAAACACAAAAAGAACCTAATAAAAAAACAAAAGCTTGAGAACAAAGCATTAATTAAGCTTAAAAGTATCGAATAGAATGAGTAGAAACTCATTCATCAAATACCCCCAAACTTAATCATTTACTTGTCCTCAAGTAAAAATAAAGAATAAAAATAAAACTACACTACTAAACAATAAACATAAATAAATACTATTATGACTAAAACACAAAAATAAAGAAAACTACTACAATATTTTTGGGTCTCTCTCGTAGTTAACATGAAAAACATACTACCACACGTCTTAACACGGGTTAGGAACAAAACCATGCAAATGACTATATACTTGGAATAAATTAAATATTTTTCTTAGGCAAAATAATCAAGCTATAAATCTCTTGTGCATATAGAATATAAAAACCATTCCTTAGCCTATCAAGATATGAATAACTTTATAAAGCATAGTACCCAAACATTCTCTTGTTGAATCCGTATTAAACCAAGGCATAAGAAAAATTCAACACATGATTCTCCTTTGATGAGCTCCCATACAATTTATCGCTTGATTCCCCTTTATATTTATTTATTTATATATATCCATATTATTTCTGGCCATTTAGGTCTTCGTAGGTACAAGAATTTTTATTTATTCTTGGAATGGGGATTGGCACCAAGGATTTGGGAATTATCGTATTACCACATATCCCTTTTATTTTTGGCCTTTATCGCATTTTTGCGAGCATTCGATTCAATGCTTTCATTCCTTGCCATTTCTCCCACTCTTCTTAACTAAGACCTTTTCTTCGGGAATTTTTATACTTAATTGGGACTCACTTCAAGGAGAGTCAAAGTCCAATTTAACTTATGCCTACCCTTTAATCACACAATCTCACATAAGATAATGCAAGGGTACTATAACTCGATAAAGATAAGCAAAATTTTAACACCCAAAGATATGGTATATATTGAATAGTGCACTAGGGAGTCATAACTTAATCATGGAACCTAAGTTAAATATTTCATAAATTCCACATGTGTAGAAAAGAAAAAAAACTACGAGAGAGATTTTTTTTTTTTTTACACAAGCAAGAAAATTAATTTGACCGCACCGAAGTTGCCTACGTTCCCCCTAGGACAATAAGGGGCTCAGGTCACCGTAATTCGAACCCGACAAATACAAAAAAAATCGAAAAACAATTTATAACTAAAAAAAAAACAAATAAATTAAAAATGCATTCTTACCCCCAAACTTAAAAGGAGCAATGTCCTCATTGCGACACATAGAGGCGAGAACACACAATACGGGTGATTACGGCACCCCATTAAAACAATACTACCTAATCTCCCCCTTTTTGGAATTTTGTCAAACACTTATATGGCACCCATTTTATAAAGATAAGATCTTAACAATTTCGACTTTCATGGCAGGTTGCAACATTGCACAAGATCATAATCAATCAAGATCATCACTACTCCACACAAACATCCAGATTATACTAGAGCAAGCTCACCACACTACTCAATCATATAAATTAAGTAATTTAGTGGAAATTGAGAGAAATTGGAACATGTTACCTGGGCTATAATTTATTTTTATGTGCTTCTGTGGTGGTGATAAGTGACGGCGTGAAGATTTGGACAGAAGAGTTCAACAATTGTAGGGGCTGCGGAGAGAAGGGCCGTCGGTGCACCGAAGCGGGAAGTCGCCGTTGTGGGTGTGAGTACGGCATACAGAGAGACCGGGGAGGAGAGGGTACAGCCGGAATCTGAATCTGAAAAGGAGCAGCACCTTAGTGATTTCCCGATCGGAGCAGGGGTCGGATTTGGAAGATGACCGAAGATGGTTAATGGTCGATTGGACAGAGCTTGGAGACTGAGGGCTTGTTCGGCGATTTGGGGAATCGAAACAGCAATTTACGATCCCCTTCCCTTTCTCTTTTTCGTTTCTTTCTTTTTTTTTTTTTTTTTTTTTTTTCAACACAGCCCCACTTTCTGTACTTTAAGTGCACACATTATGCGCACACGTAGCCTCTTTTTCTGAATTTCTTAATCCTTGCAATCCGTCAAGTCATCTCCTCCTTAACTTTTGGTTATGTGTATTCAGCCTACAATATCAACAAAAAGTACCAACAAGCATAATATCTATCGAGAGAAAAAAAAACAGATCTAAAAACTAAAAACTAACAAAAATAAATTAATAAAAAAAATAAATTGCAAGGTTTACAATTGGAGGCACTTTAAAATTAAAATAAAATATTTTTGGAGGGTGACACTATTTACACTCCTCTATAAACCCACAAACTCAAGGAGACTCTTTCGAGTGACACGAAATAAAAAGTAAATGATATATTTTTTTTATTTAAGAAAAATAAATAATAGTCAAATAACTAGAATTAAAGCGCAAGTCCCCGGCAGCGGCGCCAAAAACTTGATAGACAAAATTATAATACCTCGCAAGTGCACGAGCTATCGTCATAGAAATATGCAAACACAAGGGTCGAACTACAGAGACTTGGATTAATTCTAAGTTATTTAACTATTTTAAAAACAATAAAATAAAAGATAAATGATCAACATGAACTAGCATATTATGATAGGATGGCGGAATATAGATTCACAATCATCTCCCCTATGCTATGATAATAATAATCAAGTTATCAATCTCAATTCATGGATTCGTTCACTTATGTAAGAATTGGGACGGTCCGGTCGCCGGATTGCAATCCTATTATTTCCTTTCTGTTAATACTTTCCGCTAGGTCTATACAACATGCAAGAAATTCATGAAGCACTCAAGAACACATGAACCTAAATCCTTTTAACTTCCGCTAGGTCCTCAATTGAATTTAATCATCAAAACAATGGTCAACGTATAATCACCCACGCTAGTGCAGTAATAAATACTCAATAATTCTAAAGCCAATTTATATCTTAATATATAATTGAAACTAAAGAATTTAACAAGAAGAATATTTTGATGAACAAGAATGAGAAAGAATACAAGATTTATATTAAAGCATAAAATTGATAAAAAGTTACCTCCAATTCGTAGTTGGTGAAATTGTTCTTCATAGACAAAGAACAAATTTCTCCAACCTTGCAAACCTTACAAAATATTAACTAGCTACATAATTGATAAAAAATACTATGAAACTAACCTAGTATTTATAGGGTAAAACTAACCTAAATCAAAAAGGAAAAAGAATAATAAAAGAAATAGGAAACTAATAAGAAAATCCTAAACAAAATAGAAAACAAATCCTAAACTAATATGCTTGTTTGTGCGGCTTCGGCTGACTTTTTGGGATGAAAATCAGAATTTGCAGTTTAGTCCCTGAAGTTTCATGATTTTGCAGTTTAGTCCCCAAACTTTCAGTTTATTGCAGTTTGGTCCTAAAGTTCCAGAACTGGCATATTGGTCACTGGATTTCAGCAGTCTTTCACAGCAGTCCTTGGCTTTCCCAACTTCGATCAATTAAGCTCATTTTCTCCCCCTTTCTTCTAGATTGAGCACATAACCACCCTACACAATAAAAACACAAAAAGAACCTAAGCAAATAACAAAAGCTTGAGAACAAAGCAATAATTAAGCTTAAAAGTATCGAATAGAATGAGTAGAAACTCATTCATCACATAATTATATTCACATAGTATGTTCATTAATTAATTAGATTAATTATACCTTTGTTATGTGCGTTGCTATATGAAAGAACCTTCTTGAAAATTTAAGTCATGTGTCAACCCATGATTAAAACACTTGTGAGTACAATGGGTAGTTTTATGTAGGCTATGCCCTAGCGAGGTGCATTAATTCTATCAGTGTATGAGCAAGATGAGAAAACAGTGATTCCTATACGTTTAAAATGGTTTGACTTAATTATGCTATCAAAACAGTTTTGGGCCTAAGGCACAAGATGAGATTAAAACATGTTTGACATATGATGTCTAAATAATCTCATAAAAGATCTAAGAGTCATATATGATATAATTGATAAGGGTTATCTACCTAAATAACTTGGTTTTGAGTAGTCGTGCCCTAGCCGACTCAAAATTGGATGAAATATGGATCTTAGCCTACATAAATTATATTATACAATTGTTGTATATGAAGGTTATATAATTTAGTAGAAGTATTTGTGAAATACACTATTTATATCTAAAATGATTAGTATGAAATATAGGTGTATATTTATTTGCATATTTATGTAGAATGTTAAATTAAACTTTAAATTATGTTTGTTACTGCGATCTGTTCTTTAAAAGGACAAAGTTAAAAAGAGAATGAAATTAATTTATTTGATTTGATCATGAGCTTAAGAATTGTTCTAAAGCAAGAATATATATTATATATTCTTAATAATTCTAAGTAACCTAAATTGTGATATTAATTTGATTAATATGTTCCGTAGGATCATCGAAATTTAATTTGATTAACTTGTTGATGATCTTAGATTCATGAATAAATTGTTTATTCTTGGCTTTGATGATCATGATGATTTGATTACCGTGAACACCAAATCCTAATTGAATCAAAGAAAGCAATTTTAAGGTAAAATTTGGAAATTTAAAATATACTTTTCGTTGTGCACAGTCGAGCGGGTCCTAAGACTCGGCCGAGCAGGTGTTGTTCAGAATTTGAATCTGAAGTTGAATCTAGTTTCAGATGGCTGGTTTTTGAAACCGTGTTTCCTGAAAAGTGCTGTCAATTCAGAATTCAGATAAACTGAAATCAGAATCTTGAATTGTTCTTGATTGCTGAAATCAGTTAAATTGATGAGACAAAGTATTTAGAAACGGACTACAGATTCATACGGAAATGTGGATGCATTTTGGCTTAGTTTCGGCCGTATGGACTGTTCTCTAAGTTTCTGAATTTTTTACGGAAATGTGGATGCCTTTTGGCTTAGTTTTGGCCATACAGTTTGTGCTCTCGATTTCTGAATATTAGTACGAAAGATGATGATCTAAGTCGAAAATTTGATTTTTGACTACATGAATTTCTAAAAGGAAAAAGGATTAAAAGATAAAGGCAAGACAAGTGTTGTCAAGCCTAAAGGAAATAATTATGGCAAAAATTATAACTCTAAATAATGTAATTTGGTAACATGACAATTAGATTGACCATTTAAAATTGTAATCAAAATTCTGGATGATCAAATAAAGTGAATGGTAGTGAGACTACCACTTCAGATATTTTACGCTATAAAATTAATCTTTCTACTTCTAATTATTGGGTATTGGATACCGGATATGGATCCCACATTTGCATAAATGTGCAACAATTAGTAAATAGAAAGACTACTTATGAATGGTAAAGTTAATCTACGAATGGTAATGATGCAAGAGTTGAAACATTGTTCGTAGAACACTTATGAAGTGACTTTACTCATTAAGTAGAAAATATTACTTTCCTTTTAAGATAATGAATGATATTTATTTCTTATTAAGAAAGTGTTTTATTTATTATGATTTACTTTATCGTACTGTTAAATCATATAAATAAATCTTATATCCTAAATCTTGAATAACAAAATAATGAGTAAATTTATAACATTAATAATTAAATTCTTAAGGCATTATAGTTTTGATAAAATAAATGAGAAACGCATATCTAAAATTCCATGGGACTGAGTTTTAAAGTTATATGATTTTGAATCATGTGATATATGCCAATCTTATTTACTTAGACCAAGACATCTTTTACTAGGAGTAGGCTAATATCTTATTAGACCTAATACATGTCGATGTATATGGTTCATTAAGTATCAATTCTTAACAAGGATTTTGGTACTACTTGGTAAAACTATTCAAAAGATTCCGATTTGATAGAGATGATGAATACTTGAACCAAGAATTTGACAATCATCTTTAGCATTGTGAAGTTGTTTCGCAATTAACACCATGAAGAACACCATTTTGGAATGATGTGTCTACATGGAGGAATAGAACTTATTGGATATCGTTCATTAGATGATAAAGTCAAATTGATCTTGCATTATTTATTTTGGGGTTATACATTAGAAACAACTATAATTACACTAATTTTAGTTCCATCAAAATAGGTTCAAAGGTACCATACGAGATATGGAATGAAAGAAACCTAGTTTGTCTTTAATGAAGATTTAAGAAAGTGAGACTTTCGCGAAAAGACTTATTTGGAACAAGACCACACTTGAATCTAATAAATGTATTTTATGGGATATCCTAAGGAAACTTGAGGATATTATTTTACTTATAAGAAACAAATTGTTTGTTGCTTATATGGTACTTTTCTAGATAAATTGTTTTTCTCTAAAAGAATCAGTGAGAGTACAATATATTTCGAATGGTTCGAGACCTAGAAAATAACATTGAACCTAAGATGGAAGTTGAACAAAATTTCGCAAGAAGTTGTGAAAAATTCGTTCAAGTTACATAAGTTACTTGCATATATGATAGAATACAATCTATATCAAGAAATATTGGATTTCTTGTAATAGAAAGTATTGAGGTAAAATTAATTGAGAATGACATATTTACCTCCTATCAAAATGCAATGTCCGCTCCATATTTAGATTAATAACTTGGAGTCATAGAATCTAAATTGCAATCCATGTATAATAATCAAGTTTGGAACTTGATCATTCTAACCTAAGGTGTAAAAACCAAAGGATGGAATTGAGTTTTCTTGGAGAAAACTAACATGGGTAGCAAGGAACATACTTATTAAGCAAAACTAAATGTGAAAGGTTGACTCATATTTTGACTATGATAAAACTTTCTCACTCGTAGTGATGCTTTAAGATATTATAATTCTCATTGTCATATCTTCATATTTGGAATATGAAATATAGCAAATGGATATCAAAACAACGTTCCTTAATGGGAACTAACTTAAGGATGTATTGGATACAATCTAAAGGTTTTGTTAATCCAGAAAATTCTAATAAAGTATGTAAGTTGCGGAAATCCATGGGATGGATTGAAGCAAGCTTCTTGAAGTTGAAACAGTCGTCTTGATGAAGTATTTAAATCGTTTGAAATTCATCAAAGATGACACTTGTGTTTGCTAGAAAATTAGTGGGACCATAGTCTTATTCCTAGTCTTATATATGTGGTTGACATATAGTTTCATTTGAAAGAGTTTCTTAATGAAAGACTTAAGAAGAAGCCGCTTACATCCTTGGAATTAATCTCTATTGATATAGATCTAGGAAGTTGATTGGTTTGTGTCAAAGTATTTATAAAGACAAAGTACTGAAATGTTCAGTATGCAAGACTCTTGGAGAAGAACTTTCAAAGTTGTCAAATGACAATGTTCTTGGCAAGACTTAGTCTTATTGGAAGACTAATCAGCAAGAATGCATGATTAGGATTCCATATGCTTCGGAAATTGGATCTATCATGTATGTCATATTATGTATATAGACGGGATAACTCGTATACTTGGAGTATGATGAGTACATACTAATCATATCCTAGTGAAAGCCACTAGATATTGGTCAAGAATATCCTTATGTACTTGAGAAGAACTAAGGATGCATTCTTGATGCTTGTTGGAATTGAAGATGATCTAGTAAATGGTTACATAGATGCATGCTTCCACAACGACAAGGATAATTAAAGATCGCAATATGGATATATGTTTAAAGTAAGTGCTATTAGTTGGAATAGTTCCAAACAAATACACTGTTAATAATTCTACGAATAAAATTGGGTATTTAGTTGCATGAGTTGTAACTAAGGAGTTGCTTGGATAAAGATGATATTAGTAAAACTAGAAATAGTTTCTAGTACCACTAATCGTATGGACCTTTATTATGAAATAATAGTTATTGCACAAGCTAAGGTGCCAAGGACTCATCTATGATCCAAACACATAATTAGACATTTCCATCTCTCCGAGAAATCGTTGATATGGGAGATGTCAAAATATGAAAAATACCTTATGATGATAAAAAGGATAATCTTCTTACATAAAATTCTCCACATGCTGTTATGATGGTCATAAGCTAAGCTCAATGATATTACATACGTGTTGATTGGGCCAAGTGCAAGTGGGAGATTGTTGGAGATTATGCCATAGGCCCTTGATAAAGGCCTTACGTTACATCATGTTCTCATTTGTTATAGAGATACCAACTTGGATTATTATATGTTTTGCATGTTTCTTATAATAATCCCCGTCCCTAGTACTTATGAAGAACTAGTATAAGTTTAATTAATGATCATGTGTATGTGATACAAATTAAACTTATGGGTACTTATTGGTGAACAAGTACTGGACTTGACCCACTATGAGATTTATGTCATGGTCAAATGTCATAATTAAATCTCATTTAGTTATATCATTGGAATCCTAAGACCTGAGATTATCATCGTCTTCCACATGATGAACGTTGTGTTTGGCGTACTCAAACACTACCCTTAACCAGGTAGTTATAAATGATACGATTGGCAGAATCGGATTCTTGTAGGGAAGAATGATAAGTCAAGATGGGATGTTGTCCCTCCTTATCTCAAAGAGAGATATCTGCTTGGTCTCTCGAGAGTGAGATTTATGATAGTGTATGGCCATACCTAAATGAATTGAAGTGTTCAATGTCATTTGCTCATATCAATCTACTCAGGATCGAGAAAGCATTGGACACTTAAGTTGACTTAGACCGTGGCTTATGTTCAATATGATATCGCGTGACAAAAGGATCATGATATGTTCTATGAGGTTAAACGAACTTCGTTAAGTTATATTAATTGGGTAGTCATGATGGCTTGCTAGAATCCTCTCATGATTTATGGGTTTGACCTTGGTCAGACTCATTGCTAACTTAATATAATCCTATGGGGTCACACACAAAAGAACAAATCAAGAAAAAGGCTAAAATTAAGTTTCTGGTGGTGCTCGACCGAGCACATCACATGACTCAGCCGAGCACCGATTACAGAATGGGATGGAACAGAGGTGCTCGGCCGAGCACCCAAAGGACTCGGCCGAGCAGGCCCTGTTCAGACCCTATTTTCTGATTTCGCGTTTTGACGGGTTTTGACCTATTTCTCCTACAAGGTTTAGGTTTAATAAGTATGAATACCCCTCTCTTAACCCTAATCAGTAATAATTGATATTGTATCATTATTTGTAGCCTCCATATGTTTGAGAAACACATTCTTGAGTTTAGATTGTGTAATATCCAAGAAATTTGATAAATAATATGTAATAACCTGATAATAATAAATAATGGTATAATAATAATTAATTATCATAAATTGTATTTATTAAATTACTTTGGATAATTACATGCATGAGTAAGGATAAGGGATTAATTTAATAGTGTCATGAACATCCTTTCATATGCCTAATGGAGAGTGTAAGTATCTACTTTGTAAGTAACGATTTTTCTAGTATAAATAGATTAGTGGAGTATGAGTTCTGTCACGCCCCGGAAATCTCAAAAATCCATAAATATAAAATTTACAAAATATATATCTCCAAAATGCTAAATACTAAACCGGGCGCGTGAATTCTACTATAAACCAATACCAACAAACAATACCTCAACGAGATTATAACTCGGAGACAAGAAACAAACGCGGAAGCAAGAACAACTGTTAATAATATAAATTCCCTAAAGGACAACAGTATATACATAACCTTGGACGACCACGACCTTTCAACCATATACAAAGAGGCTCTGAAGAGCAATTACCCCAAAGGCGATCAACCTGCTCAGAAGACTCCCAAATACAACGGACCTCAAGCGATACCACTTGCTTTCCTGGGGGGGGTTAAGGAAAAACAATTTGAAACAAGAAACGGGGTGAGATAAAATCTCAGTAAGTTACTAAATGCATCTACATGGCATAATATCATGCAAATCAATTATATAACTGAGCAAGTAAATCATATAACAACAAATGAGAAAGCTCCCTATCGCCAACCGTCCCATACCAGTTGGAAATAACGACTAACTCATCATGCAGCACATAAGACTGAAATAAACACGTTACAAAGGATACTGAGCCAAGGTTTAAACCAAAGGATATAACAATTGCTGCGCAGCTTGAACCAATTCCAATCAACCAATCTTCGTGTTAGCATAAACAGCTGAAGACATTCAATCAACGTAGCAGCATAAGAGCTGAAGGAAACCAATCAACCCATCTTCATAGTAGCATAATAGCTGAAGAGAAAACCCCGGTACCGGAACCAATAACAACAAAGGGACGATGACACACAGTCAAAGCCCAAAACCAATAGCTATAATGCTCACAAAGGGGCTAGCTCATCTCACATCCAAGGCCAATCTGGAGGAGGGTAATAATTGGGCAAAACAATGGTCAAGAATTATAATGGACTCAGCTCATTGGCATTATAATCTTTCGCATCGCCCGAAACAAACACAAATGCCAGCTGGGCTTTCAAATAAATGTCAAGTAATAAATACTAGCTTAGATAAACAACTAGTGATTCCAAAGTAGGGAACCATACCAAATAATCACCATAAAGATGCAACGGTTACTCATGAAGAGTTTAACAACAACGATAACAAGAGTTTCTCATGAAGAGCACCACAACGATAAACGGAATTGCTCATAAGGAGCCCAACAACAATGATTATTAAAACACGATGATTCCATGATAAGGGACCATACCAAATACATCCTAAAGGTGATACCCACCACGAGTTACTCATAAAGAGCACAACCCAACGGTCACTCACAAATGGTACAAAGACTATTACCAAAATGACCCTAAACGTTTACTCATAAAGATATACTAGGACTATGAACTCAACCATCTCATCGCACCTGGAATTCCTAGGTAGGAAATCAGAATGAGTACACCTTAAGGTTAATCAAATCGTAGGTACCCAATTTCCAATTCACACTTTACCTCCGTTCATAACGAACCAATTCTAAACACCCCAGACGAATCCAAAAGGTTACACTTATAATGAATATGATCACGACCGGACTAAACCCTACACTTTGGTGTTCAATAACAACCCTCTAGGTACTATAGGATATCGTCTAAAAGCTAGACCAAGTCTTATCCAAAATCAATTTGATTGGAACAATCACGAACACATCATAAGATGCCCAAACATTCTCAAACAATAATTGATCAAATTCCATAACACCATTGTTCACAAAGGAACCAATTTCAATTACTAAAGTGTTCTACGGTGCCCAACTAAGTCAACTAGAATAGTACTACGGAACCTAGACCGAGACTACACCTTGATCTTAAACCTCAACAAAAAGACAACCATTCTTATCTGGAACCATACAGACAATAGAACCATTTTATAGTACTCGGAAATAGCTTTCCAACAATAGTTTACATGTCCAAAACGGAGTCCGGACGAAGAAGTTATGGCCTCCGGAAGATTGAGCGAAAAACGAACAAACTGGAAAAAGAGGGGTGCGCACACCTCCCTAAAAAGGGGTGCGCGCGCCTCCCTTGATCAGAAGGTTGCGTTTTTGAAGCATAAGAGGGTGCACGCGCCTCCCAAAACATGGTGCGCGCGCCTCCTTGCCCGGAGGGACGAAATCCGGCCAAAATTCTGGGTTTCTTCCAAAAATCGACCCAAACTAAAACCAAACCAAAATCTAACACATCCAACAAGTATAACAAGGTACTAGAACAACTTATAAGTATAAAATGACTCATATAACATCAATTAGACAACCTAAACCAAGAGATGATTCAAACACCCAATTCTCACAAAAATGGGTAAATTACAAATAAATTCTAAATCAACCAAAGAAGACATATATATCAACTAGAGCATCAATGGAGTTAAAGATGAACATTTTAGCATAAATGGGGGAAAAGCAACTTACCCGGATTTTATCAAAGTTGACGGAATTCGAAATTTCTTAGCTCTTTACGATCCTAGCGACGATCTAAGCATTTTTCATAAAATGAGCAATAAGAAATAATGAGAGGAAGATGATCAAAATGAAGGAAATGAGAGGGAGATTTTCTTACCTTTCTTGCAACAATGGAGGAGAGAGAGAGAGAGAAGAGTGTGTGTGTGTGTGTGTGCAGGAGAAAGTGAGGAGGGAGGTGGAGGGAGGAGATGATTATTATTTTCAAAATCTTACACATAGGCCCCCTCTAGCCCTACTAACACACAAACCCATAACTCTACACTAGCACAAATGATCAATTAAAATGCTAGGCATAAAATATTATGAAACACAAAATGCACACTTAATTATTTAAATAAATAAATAATTTAACTAAATAAATAAGCAATAAATAAATAATTAAATATTTATTTCTAAGAAAATAGAGGCGGGTTTTCGGGTCGTTACAATCTACCCTCCTTAAAAAGAATTCGCCCGCGAATTCACTCATCAAAATCACAACGTGCGGTCATAATGAGGCGACAAAATATCAATTCACATAAAGCACTCATAACCTCTATCAAGTACCAATTAAATATTTCATACATCGTCCCCACGACTCAAATAAACCAACACATTTGAACACATACGCATCTCAAGTATACTCGTATCAACATCCTAAAGTTAACTTCCTCTTTCATCCCGAATTTCAAATTCTCAAGACTATCACTTGCTCACCAATTCTAAGACATAGCTGATTCGATCTTGATTAGCATTACGCTCTCCATCAACCCTTAAATCATCAACATCCATAAGTTTTACTTTTCCGGTTCATCCGCACGCATTGACGATCTATACATCAACCCACGTAATCATACTACTACCCGAATAAATAAGAGAAGGAATAGGGCTAACGATTACTGTCACCCAATAATTCAATGATATAATCAAAAATCTACTGTTATCAACTATCCGGTCAAATGCGATTTCACTACCACACTCACTTTCCTTATAAGATAAAACATAATACAGTCATAACCTTTGAATTTCTCAACTACTAGCATTACCTCATACTTAGTTTTCTAAGGAAATATATCCATCAACTTTTGATAGTCCGTTATCATAACGTTTCAACTTGGTCCCAAAATAAAATATAATATAACCCGCTAAGGTAAAATCACTAAAATCACAACCAATTCCAAGTCACAGATAGTTCCACTTATCAAGCGTTAATCCTCAAAATATATGCAAATACTTTATCACCCAAAATCGCAGAATCTAGATTACTCCTAAACACAATTCTCGAGATACTACAAACTCGTCTTACCCATGACCTTAATTGCACTGCAAGGATACTCCAATAGATCGGATATTTAGGACTACTCCTCAGAAATTCAAAATATTTAAACCATCTCGAGCTTAATCAACTTCTTACTATACAAGGCTAAAGAAATTTTCCATCTCCATAATTTTCACCGTAGTGGCTATATCTTCAAGGATTACCACTATAGTGCTTTCACTCTAGTTAACACCTTAAACTAAAGGTACAATATAAGCCCAAAATTCTTAACACAAAATGTCCACTTAAATCCACGTTAAACTACCATCAATACATTACTCCCATTCTTGAAAGCCTAATACAATTCCACATACTCAGTAGTCCGCAAACAACACAAATTTTATCTTCAAAAGATTTCCTCTAACTCCTATTTAAATTAATAATCCGTGCTTACCATAAAAAAAAATGATTATAACTTCCACAATATACTCATAACTCATTTTGCTTTAACTCAACTCCAATCATGTACTAAAATGATCCCAAACAAGTTAAGTATTTCCTCATACTAAACAATTCTGATGCACTCACCAAGATGTACCAAAAGTAAGGAAAATCTCTTATCAAGAAATTCTCAAATTGAATCTTTAACTCTATTAACCCAATCGATACTATATGTTCACTGATTCACCTATCAGTATTGTAGCTTATCTTAACTCATCAAATAACCCAAGTTCCCTATCGGTCAAGCGACATTTTGCTCCCAATATAAATTATACCCAAGATTTCAAAATTAATATTGCCAACAGAATAAGCTAAATTCCCAGCACAACCTTATAATAAAGGTTTTCTGATTTTCAATATAGAACCTGAACATTACATATACACCTAGTATGCTCCTAAACAAGGTCAAACATACTAATATAGAAATACTCACGACCTAACGGTAGCACACAAGAAATTTGTAAAACATAGAAGGCTAAACCATACCACTTAACTCGTCAATATCCCGCATAGGTGACATAACTAAATTACATTATATATACCAGCAGCAATCACGTAGTTCCGTATTCGAGAATATACCTCAACATAAATCCTTGAATGATAACCAACATGCGAATATAGCACGAAACATTGTCCACTTTATGCAATAAATATACTCGAGCCCTCAAAACTCGTACTCTCTGTCACGACCCGAAGTATAGGCTCTATTTTATTAGTAATTAAATGATTTTTATTTAATTATTTGTTTATTTATTTATTTAAATTATTATTTATTTAAATATTATGTGTGCATTTTATGTTTCATAATAATTATGCCTAGCATTTTATTTGGGTCTTTTGGGTTAGTGTAGTATTATTGGGTCTTAATTGTTAGTAAGGAGTGTAGTATTTGTGTGTAGTGTGAGAGAGGGGGCCTAAGTGTAACATTTTGAATTGGTGATTATTGAAGCTGCGCAGCGATCCTTTATTTGGATGTTCCGGTTTGGAAAACCTTGGCTATATCCTTTGTTATGTGTTTAATTCCGCTGCTATCTGTTATATGATAATTGCTATGTGCTATGTGATAATTATTATTGTTTATTGCTTATTGCATCATAGCATGTCATGTAGTTACATTAGTAACTTATTGAGATTTATCTCACCCCCTTTTCTTTTATCTTTGTTTTTTCCTTAACCCCCCCCCCAGGTGCTAAGGATTAGTCTCGCTGATCACGAGAAAGAGGACGTCGAGTGTGGATATATTCTTTTGGGGAAGGTTGATATAGGTTGGTTTACATTATGTAAATGTGTAACCATTTTGGGATAGTTGTACCAAACAATGACGTCACTAAGAATTGTATATTCGTATTTTGTTGGGCATAAACTTGTGGAAGTTTATGTTAGTTGTAATTGATTTTTATCAAACTTGGTTTTGTAAAACTTTGGATCACCACCTTTTGGTATCAAATGAAATTTTTAACTTCAGTATTTCTCAGTTTTGGTTGTAGAGTCGACGTCCAGATCGCGGTCTCGGGCCCGCGGGGTCCGGGGTCGCGACACTCTCGACTCCCAAGCCAGCTAACCCCAATGGAACCAACACTATTAACACCAATCCTATACTCATTATACTACAAGAGAAGAAACACTCGACGTTAATATCACGACTCATCTCTCAACCAACTTCTACCTTAACCTCATCTTTCAAGAAAACTTAGTTTCCTAAACCGCTCAAAGTTATAACACACAAGTATTGAAACCTATTCAATATCAGAGTTCTTATTCTCCTTCAAGATCTAAAACCATTGCTCTGATACCAACTGTCACGCCCCGGAAATCTCAAAAATCCATAAATATAAAATTTACAAAATATACATCTCCAAAATGCTAAATACTAAACCGGGCGCGTGAATTCTACTATAAACCAATACCAACAAACAATACCTCAACGAGATTATAACTCGGAGACTAGAAACAAACGCGGAAGCAAGAACAACTGTTAATAATATAAATTCCCCAAAGGACAACAGTATATACATAACCCTGGACGACCACGACCTTTCAACCATATACAAAGAGGCTCTGAAGAGCAACTACCCCAAAGGCGATCAACCTGCTCAGAAGACTCCCAATACAACGGACCTCAAGCGATACCACTAGCTTTCCTGGGGGGGGGGTTAAGGAAAAACAATTTGAAACAAGAAACGGGGTGAGATAAAATCTCAGTAAGTTACTAAATGCATCTACATGGCATAATATCATGCAAATCAATTATATAACTGAGCAAGTAAATCATATAACAACAAATGAGAAAGCTCCCTATCGCCAACCGTCCCATACCAGTTGGAAATAACGACTAACTTATCATGCAGCACATAAGACTGAAATAAACACGTTACAAAGGATACTGAGCCAATGTTTAAACCAAAGGATATAACAATTGCTGCGCAGCTTGAACCAATTCCAATCAACCAATCTTCGTGTTAGCATAAACAGCTGAAGACATTCAATCAACGTAGCAGCATAAGAGCTGAAGGAAACCAATCAACCCATCTTCATAGTAGCATAATAGCTGAAGAGAAAACCCCGGTACCGGAACCAATAACAACAAGGGGACGATGACACACAGTCAAAGCCCAAAACCAATAGCTATAATGCTCACAAAGGGGCTAGCTCATCTCACATCCAAGGCCAATCTGGAGGAGGGTAATAATTGGGCAAAACAATGGTCAAGAATTATAATGGACTCAGCTCATTGCCATTATAATCTTTCGCATCGCCCGAAACAAACACAAATGCCAGCTGGGCTTTCAAATAAATGCCAAGTAATAAATACTAGCTTAGATAAACAACTAGTGATTCCAAAGTAGGGAACCATACCAAATAATCACCATAAAGATGCAACGGTTACTCATGAAGAGTTTAACAACAACGATAACAAGAGTTTCTCATGAAGAGCACCACAACGATAAACGGAATTGCTCATAAGGAGCCCAACAACAATGATTATTAAAACACGATGATTCCATGATAAGGGACCATACCAAATACATCCTAAAGGTGATACCCACCACGAGTTACTCATAAAGAGCACAACCCAACGGTCACTCACAAATGGTACAAAGACTATTACCAAAATGACCCTAAACGTTTACTCATAAAGATATACTAGGACTATGAACTCAACCATCTCATCGCACCTGGAATTCCTAAGTAGGAAATCAGAATGAGTACACCTTAAGGTTAATCAAACCGTAGGTACCCAATTGCCAATTCACGCTTTACCTCCGTTCATAACGAACCAATTCTAAACACCCCAGACGAATCCAAAAGGTTACACTTATTAGAATATGATCACGACCGGACTACACCCTACACTTTGGTGTTCAATAACAACCCTCTAGGTACTATAGGATATCGTCTAAAAGCTAGACCAAGTCTTATCCAAAATCAATTTGATTGGAACAATCACGAACACATCATAAGATGCCCAAACATTCCCAAACAATAATTGATCAAATTACATAACACCATTTTTCACAAAGGAACCAATTTCAATTACTAAAGTGTTCTACGGTGCCCAACTAAGTCAACTAGAATAGTACTACGGAACCTAGACCGAGACTACACCTTGATCTTAAACCTCAATGAAAAGACAACCATTCTTATCTGGAAACATATGTACAATCGAAACATTTTATAGTACTCGGAAGGAGCTTTCCAACGATAGTTTACATGTCCAAAACGGAGTCCGGACGAAGAAGTTATGGCCTCCGGAAGATTGAACGAAAAACGGACAAACTGGAAAAAGAGGGGTGCGCACGCCTCCCTAAAAAGGGGTGCGCGCGCCTCCCTTGATCAGAAGGTTGCGTTTTTGAAGCATAAGAGGGTGCGCGCGCGCCTTCTTGCCCGGAGGGACGAAATCCGGCCAAAATTCTGGGTTTCTTCCAAAAATCAACCCAAACTAAAACCAAACCAAAATCTAACACATCCAACAAGTATAACAAGGTACTAGAACAACTTATAAGTATAAAATGACTCATATAACATCTATTAGACAACCTAAACCAAGAGATGATTCAAACACCCAATTCTCACAAAAATGGGTAAATTACAAATAAATTCTAAATCAACCAAAGAAGACATATATATCAACTAGAGCATCAATGGAGTTAAAGATGAACATTTTAGCATAAATGGGGGAAAAGCAACTTACCCGGATTTTATCAAAGTTGACAGAATTCGAAATTTCTTAGCTCTTTACGATCCTAGCGACGATCTAAGCATTTTTCATAAAATGAGCAATAAGAAATAATGAGAGGAAGATGATCAAAATGAAGGAAATGAGAGGGAGATTTTCTTACCTTTCTTGCAACAATGGAGGAGAGAGAGAGAAGAGTGTGTGTGTGTGTGTGTGCAGGAGAAAGTGAGGAGGGAGGTGGAGGGAGGAGTTGATTATTATTTTCAAAATCTTACACATAGGCCCCCTCTAGCCCTACTAACACACAAACCCATAACTCTACACTAGCACAAATGATCAATTAAAATGCTAGGTATAAAATATTATGAAACACAAAATGCACACATAATTATTTAAATAAATAAATAATTTAACTAAATAAATAAGCAATAAATAAATAATTAAATATTTATTTCTAAGAAAATAGAGGCGGGTTTTCGGGTCGTTACAATCTACCCTCCTTAAAAAGAATTCGCCCGCGAATTCACATATCAAAATCACAACTCGCGGTCATAATGAGGCGACAAAATATCAATTCGCATAAAGCACTCATAACCTCTATCAAGTACCAATTAAATATTTCATACATCGTCCCCACGACTCAAATAAACCAACACATTTGAACCCATACGCATCTCAAGTATACTCGTATCAAACATCCTAAAGTTAACTTCCTCTTTCATCCCGAATTTCAAATTCTCAAGACTATCACTTGCTCACCAATTCTAAGACATAGCTGATTCGATCCTGATTAGCATTACGCTCTCCATCAACCCTTAAATCATCAACATCCATAAGTTTTACTTTTCCGGTTCATCCGCACGCATTGACGATCTATACATCAACCCACGTAATCATACTACTACCCGAATAAATAAGAGAAGGAATAGGGCTAACGATTACTGTCACCCAATAATTCAATGATATAATCAAAAATCTACTGTTATCAACTATCCGGTCAAATGCGATTCCACTACCACACTCACTTTCCTTATAAGATAAAACATAATACTGTCATAACCTTTGAATTCCTCAACTACTAGCATTACCTCATACTTAGTTTTCTAAGGAAATATATCCATCAACTTTTGATAGTCCGTTATCATAACGTTTCAACTTGGTCCCAAAATAAAGTATAATATAACCCGCTAAGGTAAAATCACTAAAATCACCACCAATTCCAAGTCACAGATAGTTCCACTTATCAAGCGTTAATATTCAAAATATATGCAAATACTTTATCACCCAAAATCGCAGAATCCATATTACTTCTAAACACAATTCTCGAGATACTACAAACTCGTCTTACCGATGACCTTAATTGCACTGCAAGGATACTCCATTAGATCGGATATTTAGGACTACTCCTCAAAAATTCAAAATATTTAAACCATCTCGAGCTTAATCAACTTCTTACTATACAAGACTAAAGAAATTTTCCATCCCCATAATTTTCACTGTAGTGGCTATATCTTCAAGGATTACCACTATAGTGCTTTCACTCTAGTTAACACCTTAAACTAAAGGTACAATATAAGACCAAAATTCTTAACACAAAATGTCCACTTAAATCCACGTTAAACTACCATCAATACATTACTCCCATTCTTGAAATCCTAATACAATTCCACATACTCAGTAGTCCGCAAACAACACAAATTTTATCTTCAAAAGATTTCCTCTAACTCCCATTTAAATTAATAATCCGTGCTTACCATAAAAAAAAATGATTATAACTTCCACAATATACTCATAACTCATTTTACTTTAACTCAACTCCAATCATGTACTAAAATGATCCCAAACAAGTTAAGTATTTCCTCATACTAAACAATTCTGATGCACTCACCAAGATGTACCAAAAGTAAGGAAAATCTCTTATCAAGAAATTCTCAAATTGAATCTTTAACTCTATTAACCCAATCGATACTATATGTTCACTGATTCACCTATCAGTATTGTAGCTTATCTTAACTCATCAAATAACCCAAGTTCCCTATCGGTCAAGCGACATTTTGCTCCCAATATAAATTATACCCAAGATTTCAAAATTAATATTGCCAACAGAATAAGCTAAATTCCCAGCACAACCTTATAATAAAGGTTTTCTGATTTTCAATATAGAACCTGAACATTACATATACACCTAGTATGCTCCTAAACAAGGTCAAACATACTAATATAGAAATACTCACGACCTAACGGTAGCACACAAGAAATTTGTAAAACATAGAAGGCTAAATCATACCACTTAAGTCGTCAATATCCCGCATAGGTGACATAACTAAATTACATTATATATACCAGCAGCAATCACGTAGTTCCGTATTCGAGAATATACCTCAACATAAATCCTTGAATGATAACCAACATGCGAATATAGCACGAAACATTGTCCACTTTATGCAATAAATATACTCGAGCCCTCAAGCTAGGTTGAATGAATATTGTGGGAGTGAGAATGATTGACCGTTTGACTTTTTCTCTCTTCTCTCTCTTCTAGTCATCTCTTTGTTCCAGCCGCAACCCTAATTAGGGTTTTGGTTTCTTCTTGATTTCTGATCTTTATTTGCTTCTATGACTTCTCCATCCCTTGTTCATTCAGTTCCTGTTCTGAATTGTCCTTTTGCGTATGGAATTCCTGGCTCTATTGGCAACCCTAGTGTGGTTGCGACTCCTAATATGGATGGAAAAGGCAATCCCAGCGCCCCCCATATGCAGATTCCTATTTCGGCGCCGCCACCTAATGCCTCCCCTAGTTCGGATGCGTGTTCCTTGAAGCAGCAAGAGACCCTAGCACCGTCTTCTCCTACTCAACGTAAGTCCTTTGCCGAGCTGTTAAAGGTGTCCCATGCAATACCTATTCCTTCTCCGCAGATCAACATGATTCCATTGTCAAACTATAAAGGTGAACCTGCCCTAAAGTTTTCGAAAGATATAATTACTGCTCTTGCCCAGCCATTTAAATACACGCTCATTGGGAAGTTTTCACATGGGAGACCTAATATGGAGAATACTAGGGAATATTTTGTGAAGTTTGGTTTGAAAGCTGAGTTTCAATTGGGTCATGTGGACTCAAAACATATTCTGATCAGATTAGCACATGAAGGGGACTTCAACAGACTTTGGTCTCGTGAAACTTGGCAGCTTGGACGTTTTCCTATGAGGGTTTTTCGTTGGACTCCTTCATGGCATCCGGAGAAGGAATCATCCTTGTATCCGGTCTGGGTTAGTTTACCAGGTTTGCCTATTCATATGTTTAATAAGGTTTGTCTTTTCTCTATTGCTAAAATATTTGGGGAGCCACTTGCCATTGATCAACCGACAGCTAATCTTTCTCGACCTAGTGAAGCTAGGGTTTTGGTTCAAGTTGATTTACTCAAGAAACTGCCTTCTAGGGTTTTTCTTGACTGTGGTGATGAGTTTTCTAGCTTCTATCAGGTTTTGAAATTCATTAATTTGCCCCAATATTGCAAGCATTGTTATAAGCTTGGCCATGATGTGTCGACTTGCTTCTTTCTTCATCCTCGACAGGATAACTCAAAAAAGGCAGAGTCTTCAAAAGGTGATGGGGAGAACAATCAGAATGCTTCTAATAAAATCCTTAATGATGCAAGGAAAGAGAATAATGGTAAGGAGCAAAGATTGGGGCTGCAACACAAACAAGGTCAGATTTATGTGGCGAAAACTAAATCCAATGGTGTGCATAATGATGGTGCAAATAATGGCTCTGATGGTGAACAAAATATATCTGCTATGGCTTCTAAGCCCAACCCTAATGGCACGTCTTTTGAGCATATTAAGTCTAAAACTGTTGTTGGTAATTCTATGGCTTCCAAGCCCTCTTCTCCAAGTGGTACAAAATCAGTCTTCTCCAACCTTGTTACCAGTGGCTTTAGCTTTCTCCCCATGAGGGGTACTCATTTTGTGTCTCCTGCTTCTTTAAAAGCTACTAGTGCCTTAGAACAAGTTGCTGCAAAGGTGAGTTCTAATGGGGCCATTGATCTAGAGGAAGAACAAGTTTATTCTGAAAATGATGTTCAAGAGAATGTTTGTTTGAAATCTCCTAATATTGTTGCTGCTGAGAATTTTCATTTGGAAGATGGGAAATGCGAGTCTGATTCTGAATTGGAAATGTTAGAGCCAACACTTCTCAAGAAGAATTGTGATACTGTGATCGATAACTTACATCTTTCACCTCGTGGTCCTCGTGTAACAACAGATTTTGATATTCAAGAAGTATCTAGTCAAGGTAAAGATGCTTTATTTGATGGTAATGGCCCGGGTGATGGGATTACCATTGCCTCTTCGGCTTAGAAGCCCTCTTGTTTCCTCTCTCTTCAAAAATTTGTTATCAATGGTAGGTGTTCTTAGTTGGAATATTCGTGGGATTGGTAATTCAGCCTCGGTTCGTCGAGTTAAAAGATTATTACGGATGCATGATATTTCTATTTGTGCTATTTATGAGCCTAAGGTGGATTCTTCTATGCTTCATTCTTATGTTCAGAAAATTCGTTGTCTTGGAGGTGTTTCTAATGACAAGGGTAATATATGGCTGTTTTGGAGACATGGTATTACTTGTGATGTCCTCTTTCAAGATGATCAAGTAATGACCATTCGAGCTACTCATTCTCTTTGGCCATTTCCTGTTTTATTGTCTTTTGTACATGCTAGCTGTAGCAGGTATATTAGAAGGGTTTTATGGGACTATTTCATTGCTTTGAGTGACACGGATGAAGCATGGATGATTGTGGGGGACTTTAATTCCATTATTGACCAGTCCGAGAAAGTTGGGGGTAAGCCTGTGGTAGATTCTAAGGTGTCTGAATTTGTTGATATGATCCAAATTTCAAACTTAATTGATGGGGGCTATCGAGGACATATTTTCACATGGTGGAATAAGAGAACTAAGCGAGCAACTATTCTTCAAAGGCTGGACCGAGCTCTTTACAATGAAAAGTGGCTGCAATGTTTTGCTCAAACAAATATTGATCATCTAAATCGAACATGTTCTGATCATGCTCCTTTAGTGGTTAATATTCGTTTGGTTGATGAGGTTCGTAAGGGTGTTTTCAGGTTTCTTAATGTTTGGACTCGGCATGAGACCTTCTTGTCTTTGGTAACCTCTTCTTGGAATAGCAGACTTCATGGTCGGCCCTTAGTTAAGTTTGGTAAAAAGCTTACTCGCCTCAAACATGATTTGCAAGTCTGGAATCGTACAACGTTTGGAAGGGTTGATCAACTTGTGAAAAATGCCGAGGATGAGGTTTGTGGTAAAGAAGTTGTGTTTGAGCAAGATCCAAGTGAAGAGAATAGGGCAGCTCTTCACCTTGCACAAGCTAACCTTTCTTATCGGTTAAAAATTGAAGAAGAATTTTGGATGCAAAAGGCCAATTTGGCATGGGTTAAGGATGGGGATCAAAATACTAGATTCTTTCATGCTTATGTAAAGAAACGAAGGCAAAAATTATATATCCATAGAATTCAAGATAGTGATGGGAATTGGATTATGGGACAAAATCAGATTCATGATGAAGCTATTCGATTCTACTCGGATCAACTTAATGGATCTAATGAAAATCCCCCGGATGATTTGCTGGAATTAGTTCCTCGTTTAATCACTAATGAGGATAACATTATGCTTACTGCCCCTCCCTCTTTGGAAGAACTTCGCTCTATTGTCCTTAGTATGAGTGGGTCTAGTGCAGCTGGACCGGATGGTTTCACGGGTGAGTTTTATCATAAATGTTGGGATATTATCTGCATAGACCTCCATAAAGCAGTGGTTGAATTCTTCTCTGGTTTTCACCTCCCTCGTAGTTGGACAAGTACGCTTATTGTTACAATCCCTAAGGTGGCAGCCCCTACGTCTTTCTCGCAGCTTAGACCTATTAGCTTGTGTAATTTCTCAAATAAGATAATTACCAAGCTTTTATGTACTAGGCTTCAGCATGTTCTTCCTCGTATTATTTCCCCGCAGCAAAGTGGATTTGTTAAAGGGAGGTTGATTCATGAAAATGTGTTGCTTGCTCAAGAATTGCTTCAGTCGCTTAAAAGGAAGGTTTTTGGATCAAATGTTGCTTTGAAACTTGATATGGCAAAGGCCTATGATAGACTTTCTTGGTTTGCCTTGATTAAGGTTATGAGAAGGTTTGGTTTTGCAGAAGAATGGCTAGACATGATTTTTCGGTGCATCAACTCTTGCTGGTTTTCAGTGCTTCTTAATGGGTCTGCTAGTGGTTATTTTGCTTCTTCTCGTGGTCTCCGCCAAGGCGATCCAATCTCGCCTAGCCTATTTATTATTGCTGCTGAAGTTTTAAGTCGTGGGCTTAATAACTTGCATACTCTTCATCCTCATGTGGCTTATCATACGGGTAATGTTAATGTCCCCATTATTTCTCACTTGTCCTATGCTGATGATATTCTTATCTTTTGTAATGGAAGTATCCCCTCTCTTGAGCTGCATATGGAATTCTTGGCTTCTTATCAACTTTTTTCGGGACAGCTTATTAGTATTTCTAAATCCTGTTTCTTGACTGGACGAGATGTTGCGGAGAGAGATAACTCCATTTCTTTAGCTACGGGTTTCCAAAAGAAGCATTTGCCTATTGTGTATTTGGGGTGTCCTCTTTATACTGGTAGGAAGGTGCATTCTCTTTTTGATCCGGTCATGCAAAAGCTTCGAGATAGGCTTGATTCATGGCAAGGTAAGCTGCTTTCAACTGGAGCTAAACTTGTTCTGATTAAGTCTTGTTTACAAGCCATCCCAATTTATTATATTTCTCTTCTTGAGCCTCCGAAGAGTGTTGTCCAAGCTTTGAATCGTCTCATTGCTAATTTCTTTTGGAGCAGCCCTGATGGGAAAAAAAAATGTCATTGGGTTTCTCGTGATGAGTTTTTCTGGCCTATTGATGAAGGAGGGCTAGGGCTGCGAAAATTTGAGGAGATGGCTTTGGCTTTTTCCATGAAGCTTTGGTGGCGATTCCGTACTTCTGATTCTCTTTGGGCCCAATTCCTTGCAGCCAAATATTGCCGTGATACTCACCCTATGGATGCCTCGTTTAGGGCTGGATGTTCTCATATTTGGAAGCGGATGTTAGCAGCTAAGGATTTGGTTGAGGACCGCCTTAAATGGGGTGTGGGTAATGGAGAAATTTCCATTCAAGAAAGCTGGCTTCCCAAGGCTATATCCCTTATGGACACACGGCATGATCAAGTTTTCTCTCTTTTTATGAATGGTGTTTTAAGGGTAGATTATGTCAGAGATACTTTTGGGCAGCAATGTTTATTGGCATTTCAAGATCAGGATATTCGGCCTATTGGTGTTAAAGATCAACCTTTTTGGTCTCCTTCTTCTTCGGGTAAATTCTCCATTACTTCAGCTTGGAGGGAATGTAGAGTGTCCCGTGTTCGGAGTAATGTGTTTGCTTGGTGTTGGCATAAGTATCTTCCTTTAAAAGTTTCGATCTTCCTTTGGAAAGCTCTTAAGGCTGCTCTCCCTACGGATGACAATGTTGCTCGAAAAGGTATCCTTCTTGTTTCTCGTTGTAATTGCTGTCAAAACCCTTCCTTAGAAACTATTCATCACATTCTGCTACAAGGAGATATTGCTTTAAAAGTTTGGCTGTTTTTTGGAAATATGCTTGGCTTTCTTGTTTCGGGTATCACCCTCTCGCAAAGGCTGGTTTCATGGCAAGCTTGCAAGCATCCTAAGCTTAGTCGAGTGGTTTTATGGTTAAGTAACATTATCCCTGGTTTTATTTGTTGGGAGCTTTGGAAGCATAGGAACAAATGTCGATTTGATGGTATTGCTCCTAATCTGGATAAAGTGCTTAATGGCATTCAACTCCAAATTAGTGATATTGTTCGGGCTCACAAGCTTTCTTTCAAAATTCTGCCCTCTGACTCTTATATTGCTCAATATTTCAATATGCCTACGGATGTCCCTCCTATAGTTCATGCTAAAATTGTCACTTGGAACCCTCCTATTATGGATCAAGTTAAGCTCAATTCGGATGGAGCTTCTAGAGGTAATCCAGGTATTGCATCGGGTGGTGGAGTGTTGCGTAGGCATGATGGCTCATTTATCTTTGCTTACTCTCGGTTCTATGGTAATGCCTCTAATATGGTTGCTGAAGCTAGGGCCGCCCTTGATGGAATCTCTCATAGCCATTTGTTGGGTTTTCATTCTGTTTGGCTTGAAGTGGATTCCGAAGTGTTGTATCATATTTTGAACCGGAAATACAAGATCCCATGGGAGATTTGGTACTTTGTCCAAGCTATTTTCAGATTTATGGAGGAGATCACCATCAAAGTGTCTCATGTTTATAGGGAAGGTAATAAAGTGGCTGATTTTCTTGCAAATCATTCGGCTAATGAGCAAACAGATTTTGAGTTTTATTCTTTGGAATCTTGTCCCCGGATGTGCCAAAGCATGCTTCATCTTGATAGGATTTCTTATCCTAATATTAGATCTTAGAATTTTCCGGTTTTTTTAATTGTTCTGTTCCCATTTCTTTTGGATAGGGCCCCTCCTTTTTTGTAGAGGATCTTATGGTTTGTATAAGACCTCCCCCTAGCTTTCTCTTTCGGTGGTAAGGCCGTCATGTCCCCCACCTTGTTTTTGTTATTTTTTCCTTTTATTTATAAAATCTAGGGAGTACCGTCTCCTTTCGCAAAAAAAAAAAAAAAAAAATACTCGAGCCCTCAAAACTCGTACTCTCGACTCCCAAGCCAGCCCCAATGGAACCAACACTATTAACACCAATCCTATACTCATTATACTACAAGAGAAGAAACACTCGACGTTTGTATCACGACTCATCTCTCAACCAACTTCTACCTTAACCTCATCTTTCAAGAAAACTTAGTTTCTTAAACCGCTCAAAGTTATAACACCCAAGTATTGAAACCTATTCAATATCAGAGTTCTTATTCTCCTTCAAGATCTAAAACCATTGCTCTGATACCAACTGTCACGCCCCGGAAATCTCAAAAATCCATAAATATAAAATTTACAAAATATACATCTCCAAAATGCTAAATACTAAACCGGGCGCGTGAATTCTACTATAAACCAATACCAACAAACAATACCTCAACGAGATTATAACTCGGAGACTAGAAACAAACGCGGAAGCAAGAACAACTGTTAATAATATAAATTCCCCAAAGGACAACAGTATATACATAACCCTGGACGACCACGACCTTTCAACCATATACAAAGAGGCTCTGAAGAGCAACTACCCCAAAGGCGATCAACCTGCTCAGAAGACTCCCAATACAACGGACCTCAAGCGATACCACTTGCTTTCCTGGGGGGGGGGGTTAAGGAAAAACAATTTGAAACAAGAAACGGGGTGAGATAAAATCTCAGTAAGTTACTAAATGCATCTACATGGCATAATATCATGCAAATCAATTATATAACTGAGCAAGTAAATCATATAACAACAAATGAGAAAGCTCCCTATCGCCAACCGTCCCATACCAGTTGGAAATAACGACTAACTCATCATGCAGCACATAAGACTGAAATAAACACGTTACAAAGGATACTGAGCCAAGGTTTAAACCAAAGGATATAACAATTGCTGCGCAGCTTGAACCAATTCCAATCAACCAATCTTCGTGTTAGCATAAACAGCTGAAGACATTCAATCAACGTAGCAGCATAGGAGCTGAAGGAAACCAATCAACCCATCTTCATAGTAGCATAATAGCTGAAGAGAAAACCCCGGTACCGGAACCAATAACAACAAGGGGACGATGACACACAGTCAAAGCCCAAAACCAATAGCTATAATGCTCACAAAGGGGCTAGCTCATCTCACATCCAAGGCCAATCTGGAGGAGGGTAATAATTGGGCAAAACAATGGTCAATAATTATAATGGACTCAGCTCATTGCCATTATAATCTTTCGCATCGCCCGAAACAAACACAAATGCCAGCTGGGCTTTCAAATAAATTCCAAGTAATAAATACTAGCTTAGATAAACAACTAGTGATTCCAAAGTAGGGAACCATACAAAATAATCACCATAAAGATGCAACGGTTATTCATGAAGAGTTTAACAACAACGATAACAAGAGTTTCTCATGAAGAGCACCACAACGATAAACGGAATTGCTCATAAGGAGCCCAACAACAATGATTATTAAAACACGATGATTCCATGATAAGGGACCATACCAAATACATCCTAAAGGTGATACCCACGAGTTACTCATAAAGAGCACAACCCAACGGTCACTCACAAATGGTACAAAGACTATTACCAAAATGACCCTAAACGTTTACTCATAAATATATACTAGGACTATGAACTCAACCATCTCATCGCACCTGGAATTCCTAAGTAGGAAATCAGAATGAGTACACCTTAAGGTTAATCAAATCGTAGGTACCCAATTGCCAATTCACGCTTTACCTCCGTTCATAACGAACCAATTCTAAACACCCCAGACGAATCCAAAAGGTTACACTTATTAGAATATGATCACGACCGGACTAAACCCTACACTTTGGTGTTCAATAACTACCCTCTAGGTACTATAGGATATCGTCTAAAATCTAGACCAAGTCTTATCCAAAATCAATTTGATTGGAACAATCACGAACACATCATAAGATGCCCAAACATTCCCAAACAATAATTGATCAAAATCCATAACACCATTGTTCACAAAGGAAACAATTTCAATTACTAAACCCTACACTTTGGTGTTCAATAACTACCCTCTAGGTACTATAGGATATCGTCTAAAATCTAGACCAAGTCTTATCCAAAATCAATTTGATTGGAACAATCACGAACACATCATAAGATGCCCAAACATTCCCAAACAATAATTGATCAAAATCCATAACACCATTGTTCACAAAGGAAACAATTTCAATTACTAAAGTGTTCTACGGTGCCCAACTAAGTCAACTAGAATAGTACTACGGAACCTAGACCGAGACTACACCTTGATCTTAAACCTCAACGAAAAGACAACCATTCTTATCTGGAACCATACGTACAATAGAACCATTTTATAGTACTCAGAAATATCTTTCCAACGATAGTTTACATGTCCAAAACGGAGTCCGGACGAAGAAGTTATGGCCTCCGGAAGATTGAGCGAAAAACGGACAAACTGGAAAAAGAGGGGTGCGCACACCTCCCTAAAAAGGGGTGCGCGCGCCTCCCTTGATCAGAAGGTTGCGTTTTTGAAGCATAAGAGGGTGCACGCGCCTCCCAAAACATGGTGCGCGCGCCTCCTTAACCGGAGGGACGAAATCCGGCCAAAATTCTGGGTTTCTTCCAAAAATCAACCCAAACTAAAACCAAACCAAAATCTAACACATCCAACAAGTATAACAAGGTACTAGAACAACTTATAAGTATAAAATGACTCATATAACATCTATTAGACAACCTAAACCAAGAGATGATTCAAACACCCAATTCTCACTAAAATGGGTAAATTACAAATAAATTCTAAATCAACCAAAGAAGACATATATATCAACTAGAGCATCAATGGAGTTAAAGATGAACATTTTAGCATAAATGGGGGAAAAGCAACTTACCCGGATTTTATCAAAGTTGACGGAATTCGAAATTTCTTAGCTCTTTACGATCCTAGCGACGATCTAAGAATTTTTCATAAATTGAGCAATAAGAAATAATGAGAGGAAGATGATCAAAATGAAGGAAATGAGAGGGAGATTTTCTTACCTTTCTTGCAACAATGGAGGAGAGAGAGAGAGAAGAGTGTGTGTGTGTGTGTGTGCAGGAGAAAGTGAGGAGGGAGGTGGAGGGAGGAGTTGATTATTATTTTCAAAATCTTACACATAGGCCCCCTCTAGCCCTACTAACACATAAACCCATAACTCTACACTAGCACAAATGATCAATTAAAATGCTAGGCATAAAATATTATGAAACACAAAATGCACACATAATTATTTAAATAAATAAATAATTTAACTAAATAAATAAGCAATAAATAAATAATTAAATATTTATTTCTAAGAAAATAGAGGCGGGTTTTCGGGTCGTTACAATCTACCCTCCTTAAAAAGAATTCGCCCGCGAATTCACTCATCAAAATCACAACGCGCGGTCATAATGAGGCGACAAAATATCAATTCGCATAAAGCACTCATAACCTCTATCAAGTACCAATTAAATATTTCATACATCGTCCCCACGACTCAAATAAACCAACACATTTGAACACATACGCATCTCAAGTATACTCGTATCAAACATCCTAAAGTTAACTTCCTCTTTCATCCCGAATTTCAAATTCTCAAGACTATCACTTGCCCACCAATTCTAAGACATAGCTGATGTGATTTCTACAAGGAATAGGATCAGAATTACCTTGTAGCCGAGGATCGTTCTAAGGAAAGTCGTTCATGATGTTCATGATGTTCCTCCAAACTTTTGGAGTAAATCAAAATATCGTCAAAATACACAACCACAAATTTTCCAATGAAATTTCTCAAAATGTGATTCATTAGTCGCATGAAAGTGCTAGGTGCGTAGTAAGGCCGAAAGGCATAACTAACCATTCATACAACCCATGCTTTGTTTTGAATGCGGTTTTCCACTCATCACCTTCTTTCATGCGAATCTGATGGTATCCACTTTTTAAATCAATTTTTGAGAAAATTGTGGAACCATGCAATTCATCTAACATATCATCAAGCCTAGGAATAGGATGACGATATTTGATGGTTATGTTGTTTATTGCACGACAATCAACACATAACCTCCATGTTCCATCTTTCTTAGGTACTAAAAGAACGGGTACCGCACAAGGACTAAGACTTTCTCTTACCAATCCCTTACCCAACAATTCTTCAACTTGATGTTGAATCTCCTTAGTCTCCTCGGGACTAGTTCTGTATGCCGGTTTGTTAGGAATTGATGCTCCAGGAACAAAGTCTATTTGATGCTCGATTCCTCGAATTGGTGGTAATCCCTTTGGAACATCTTCAGAGAAAAGATCTTCGAATTCCTGCAAAAGTGAATGTATACTGCTCGGTATTTCACCGGCTATCTTATTAGTCTCCAATTTTCCTTCTTTAAAAACAAGAAGTACTAATGGTAAACCACAATCGATAGCTTCTTTGATGTCACTTTTTGTTGCTAACATACACATCTTTTCTTTCGATTCAGGGGATTGACATTTTTTCTTCCCTTCTTTTTCTTTTTTTCTCTCACTCTCATTTTTCTTTTCTCCCCCTCTCTCTTTTTCTTTTTCTCTCTGGTTTTCTTTTTCTCTCTCTTTTTCTTTTCTCTCTTTTTCATATTTTTGGATCCTCACTTGATCAGAATACACTTGTGTTGGTGTCATGGGCACAAGGGTAACATTTAGATCATTGTGAACAAATGAATACTTGTTTGTGGATCCATCATGCTTAACTCGCTTATCAAACTGCCACGGCCTTCCCAAAAGCATATGACATGCTTTCATAGGCACAACATCACATAGTACCTCATCTTCATACTTGCCAATCTGAAATGGTACCATTACTTGTTTTGTAACTCGAACTTCGCCATAGTCGCTAAGCCATTGCAGTTTGTATGGCTTGGGATGCTTTAGAACAGGCAAGCCTAACTTTTCCACCATAGAAGTACTAGCAACATTAGTACAACTACCTCCATCAACAATAACATTACATACCTTTCCATTCACAAAACATCGAGTGTGGAACAAGTTCTCTCTTTGAGCATCATCCTTGTCCTTCATTTGTAAATTCAAAACTCGCCTTGTAACCAAAAGCTCTCCTTGGGCAGGTAATTCTTCCTCGTCTGATTTAATGGAATCATGGTCTTCAACATCTGTCTCATACTCCCCATCATCACGAATTATCATGGCAAGCTTGTTTGGACATTGGCTTGCTATGTGACCCCTGCCTTGACATTTAAAACATTTTATGTCACGATTTCGAGAAGTAGAGGATTCATTATTACCTTTAGCAGCCCCATTACTTTTTGTTGCTGGTTTAGAGAAAGAGGATGAAGAAGCGGAAGTTTTATCCTCCTTCTTTTGAGAGCTTGCTTTCCAAGTGTTGGTGCGAGTACTTCCCCCCTTCTTGAGCTGTTTCTCCACCTTTATGGCTTGATGCACCAGCTCTTCCATCTCCACATAATGATACATTTCCCCCCTATCTTGAATTTCTCGATTCAATCCATTTAGAAAGCGAGCCATCGTAACTTCACGATCTTCCTCCACATTTGCCCTTATCATGAGAATCTCCATCTCTTTATAAAAGTCTTCCACACTTTTTGTTCCTTGCCTACAACTTTGCAGCTTGTTAAGAAGCTCGCGATAGTAATAGCTTGGAACAAATCTCCTTCTCATGATTGTCTTCATTTCCCTCCATGATTGAATAGGTGGTTCCATGTTTCTTCTCCTATTCAAAACCAATTGATCCCACCAAGTTAGTGCATAATCTGAAAATTCAGTGACGGCCAATTTTACCTTCTTGATTTCGGAATATTGGTGGCAATAAAAAATGAACTCCATCTTTTTCTCCCATTCCAAGTATGCTTCCGGATCAGATCTACCATGAAAGGCAGGAATTTTCATCTTAATTGAGCTCAAGTTGTTGTCTTCACGTTGCCTTCTTCCATTTGGCCTCCTTTCTCGTTCAACCTCTCTATCTAAATGAATACTCCCGATCTCATCATCTTTACCTCTTCGAGTTGGAGGTCTTTGTGACTCCTCCTCCAATCTGTCCAACCTTTCGTGCAAAGGTTCTATCTCCTCACGTAATAACCTCCTCATTTCGCACATCAAAGCTTGCATTTGGAGGGTGTTCAGATTTTGTTGCTGAACCTCACCATCGTTTTGAGTCATTATGTACCTGTTGTGACAAGAAAGAAAAAGAAACCTCACAAGAGAATTTCACTCCCTCACGTGTTTCTCTCAATTTTTTGGTGATCACTCAACACTCAAATTCCCTCAAATATAGTCTCACTTTTATTCTCTCTAAGGGTTCTTATCAAACTAAAACTAATAATCAAGTGTATAGTGTCTTCTTCCTATCTTGATCAATCAACTAGGAAATGTAAGGATCGATGAAAACAAGAAGAATTTAGATGACTAGAGATGAGAATTGAACAATACAAGTGACTTGAAGAAAGAAGATAAGAACTTGAGTTATGAACGATATCAAATGAAACTTGAAATATAAGCAACTAAAAGTAATGGCTATAATAACAAAAGAATTTTTTTATTTTTTTTTTGCTGCTCTCCTTTTATTTAAGCTCTTCTAATTTTTTTTTTGGAGCTTTTTTTTTTTTTTTTTTTTTTGCAGATAATTATCAAAAGAAGAAAATAAAATTAAAGAAATAACTTTGATTCCTTAACCCCCCAAGATTCAATGATAAAATTCCTTGCCAACTTGTGACAAAGCCCAATATCAATTATGAATAATGGAATACCAAGAAAATCAAAAGATGCAAAGACAAGAGAAGATAATAGTAGAGAAGGATAGTATACGACTTCTTAGAAACCGGGCTCTAGATACCAAATGATGTGATTTCTACAAGGAATAGGATCAGAATTACCTTGTAGCCGAGGATCGTTCTAAGGAAAGTCGTTCGTAGGTGTAAAACCGCACCCCCTACCTAAGAAGATAGGATACTTGGTTTAGAAGTGCCACAACCAATACACCCAAATTGGTTGATAAGCTAGGAAGACGCCACAAGTATAGAAAATTACACTTGATAAGTCTAAGTTTTTCAAAGAACCAAAGAGTAGAATAAAACTCTCAAATTGATTATAATCTGAATTGTGTGTCCCAATGGACTACAAAAAAGGCCTATTTATAGGATGGAATGGTGATGATTCCTAGGTAAATGAGGTCATCAATGATGTAAGCTACAAGCTTTAATTACATGATAAAGACTACAATTATTATAATGAGTTATCCAAAGACTTTCCAGCTTTCCAAGAGCATGTGGTGAATGTATCAACCTTATCTTCATTCTAGAATCTTCATGCAACTTGAGAAATTCGGATCTCTCTTTGGGATGACTTGAAAACACTTATTTTGGACTCAATTTGGGCTCCAAAATGTGTTTATTTATTGGGCCAACATATTCCTTCATGAAACTTCATGTTGCACTCCCTTGGGCTCCATGCTCTATGCTTTTGGGCTGGAACAAACATCACTTTCAGCTTGGATTAAATTCACTTGAATAGGTGAATTCCTTTGAGTTGGATCTTGAGCTTGGATCCAAAATGTTTGAACTAATCCATTGATGGCCTTCATGAATTCTTTAGACTTTGACCTAGTAATAGGTCCAACGTTCCATTGCAATGGGTCTTGTTTAGCTTGACTTGAGCTCTCCAATGTATTTACATAATTCCCCCCTTCTTGAGAGTGATTTGTCCTCAAATCGCTACCTGCATCAAAGTGAGACAAATCAGCAACATTGAAAACATCATGCACATTATACTCACTAGGCAAGTCAAGTCGATAAGCATTATTGTTGATTCGCTCAAGCACTTGAAATGGTCCATCTCCTCTTGGTTGTAACTTTGATTTCCGTTGGTCTGGAAATCGCTCCTTTCTGAAATGCAACCAAACCCAATCACCAGGTTCAAAGATAACCTCATGTCTTCCTTTGTTCGCCTTCTCTTCATACTTTCTGGTCCTTTGTTCAATATTCAGCCTTGACTTTTCATGGATTTGCTTCACGAATTCAGCCTTTCTTTTCCCATCAAGATTCACTCACAGGTAAAGGAGTTAAATCCATAGGAGTTAAGGATTAAAACCATAAACTATCTCAAATGGAGAAAACTTTGTAGCAGAATGCCTTGCACGATTATAAGCAAACTCAACATGGGGTAGGCAATCTCCCCACGTCTTGGTATTTCTGCCAATGAGTGTTCTAAGCAAAGCAGAAAGAGTCCTATTAACAACTTCAGTTTGACCATCCGTTTGTGGGTGACAAGTTGTAGAAAACAATAATTTTGTTCCCAACTTCCCCCACAATGTTTTCCAAAAGTAACTTAAAAATTTTGTGTCACGATCTGACACGATTGTCCTTGGCATCCCATGCAACCTGACAATTTCTTTGAAAAACAAGTTAGCAATATGAGAAGCATCATTGGTCTTGTTGCATGCTATAAAATGTGCCATTTTGTAAAACCTATCAACAACAACAAAGATTGAGTCTTTGTTGTTTTTGGTTCTCGGCAAACCCAAAACAAAGTCCATTGAAAGATCAACCCATGGTTCATTAGGAATGGGAAGAGGTGTGTACAAACCATGTGGTTGAACCTTAGATTTAGCCTTCTTGCACACAATGCATTTCTCACAAATCTTTACCACATCACTTTTCATTTTTGGCCAAAAGAAATGCTCTTGCAAAATGGCTAAAGTTTTATCAATTCCAAAATGTCCCATAAGTCCCCCACCATGTGCTTCACGCACCAAAAGTTCCCTAATTGAAGAATTGGGAATGCAAAGCTTTGTTTCTTTGAAAAGAAATCCATCATGTTTGAAAAATTTCTCAAAACAACCCTTTTCACAAGCTTGAAAAATCTTACCAAAATCTTGATCTTTTTCATAAAAATCTTTGATGTGTTCAAAACCAAGCAATTTAGCATCAAGAGTAGAGAGTAAGGCATACCTCCTTGATAAAGCATCAGCAACAATATTCTCCTTACCTTTCTTGTATTTGATGACGTACGGAAATGACTCAATGAATTCCAACCATTTTGCATGTCTTTTGTTGAGCTTTTGCTGTCCTTTTAAGAACTTTAAAGACTCATGGTCGGTGTGAATCACAAATTCTTTGGCCCATAGATAATGTTGCCAAGTTTCTAATCCTCTTACCAAAGCGTACAACTCTTTGTCATAGGTAGGGTAGTTGAGACTCGCCCCACCTAGTTTCTCGCTGAAATATGCTACAGGCCTTCCTTCTTGCATCAAGACGGCACCAATACCTATACCAAAAGCATCACATTCAATTTCAAATGTTTTATCAAAATTAGGTAAAGTTAAAAGAGGAGCATTGGTCAATTCAAACTTTAAATTTTGAAATGCTTTCTCTTGTTCCTTTCCCCACTTGAATCCAACATTCTTTTTAATCACTTCGGTAAAAAGTGCTGCCAGAGTGCTAAAGTTCTTCACAAACCTGCGATAGAAACTTGCTAACCCATGGAAACTTCTTACCTCACTCACATTTCTTGGACTACGCCAATCTTGAATTGCTTTTACCTTTTCCATGTCAACTGAAATGCCCTCACTGCTTACAATATAGCCAAGAAAACTTACTTCCTTTGTGCAAAATTCACACTTCTTCAAATTGACATAGAGCTTTTCTTCCCTAAGAACACTCAAAACAAGAGTTAAATGTTCATGATGTTCCTCCAAACTTTTGGAGTAAATCAAAATATCGTCAAAATACACAACCACAAATTTTCCAATGAAATTTCTCAAAATGTGATTCATTAGTCGCATGAAAGTGCTAGGTGCGTTAGTAAGGCCGAAAGGCATAACTAACCATTCATACAACCCATGCTTTGTTTTGAATGCGGTTTTCCACTCATCACCTTCTTTCATGCGAATCTGATGGTATCCACTTTTTAAATCAATTTTTGAGAAAATTGTGGAACCATGCAATTCATCTAACATATCATCAAGCCTAGGAATAGGATGACGATATTTGATGGTTATGTTGTTTATTGCACGACAATCAACACATAACCTCCATGTTCCATCTTTCTTAGGTACTAAAAGAACGGGTACCGCACAAGGACTAAGACTTTCTCTTACCAATCCCTTACCCAACAATTCTTCAACTTGATGTTGAATCTCCTTAGTCTCCTCGGGACTAGTTCTGTATGCCGGTTTGTTAGGAATTGATGCTCCAGGAACAAAGTCTATTTGATGCTCGATTCCTCGAATTGGTGGTAATCCCTTTGGAACATCTTCAGAGAAAAGATCTTCGAATTCCTGCAAAAGTGAATGTATACTGCTCGGTATTTCACCGGCTATCTTATTAGTCTCCAATTTTCCTTCTTTAAAAACAAGAAGTACTAATGGTAAACCACAATCGATAGCTTCTTTGATGTCACTTTTTGTTGCTAACATACACATCTTTTCTTTCGATTCAGGGGATTGACATTTTTTCTTCCCTTCTTTTTCTTTTTTTCTCTCACTCTCATTTTTCTTTTCTCCCCCTCTCTCTTTTTCTTTTTCTCTCTGGTTTTCTTTTTCTCTCTCTTTTTCTTTTTCTCTCTCTTTTTCATATTTTTGGATCCTCACTTGATCAGAATACACTTGTGTTGGTGTCATGGGCACAAGGGTAACATTTAGATCATTGTGAACAAATGAATACTTGTTTGTGGATCCATCATGCTTAACTCGCTTATCAAACTGCCACGGCCTTCCCAAAAGCATATGACATGCTTTCATAGGCACAACATCACATAGTACCTCATCTTCATACTTGCCAATCTGAAATGGTACCATTACTTGTTTTGTAACTCGAACTTCGCCATAGTCGCTAAGCCATTGCAGTTTGTATGGCTTGGGATGCTTTAGAACAGGCAAGCCTAACTTTTCCACCATAGAAGTACTAGCAACATTAGTACAACTACCTCCATCAACAATAACATTACATACCTTTCCATTCACAAAACATCGAGTGTGGAACAAGTTCTCTCTTTGAGCATCATCCTTGTCCTTCATTTGTAAATTCAAAACTCGCCTTGTAACCAAAAGCTCTCCTTGGGCAGGTAATTCTTCCTCGTCTGATTTAATGGAATCATGGTCTTCAACATCTGTCTCATACTCCCCATCATCACGAATTATCATGGCAAGCTTGTTTGGACATTGGCTTGCTATGTGACCCCTGCCTTGACATTTAAAACATTTTATGTCACGATTTCGAGAAGTAGAGGATTCATTATTACCTTTAGCAGCCCCATTACTTTTTGTTGCTGGTTTAGAGAAAGAGGATGAAGAAGCGGAAGTTTTATCCTCCTTCTTTTGAGAGCTTGCTTTCCAAGTGTTGGTGCGAGTACTTCCCCCCTTCTTGAGCTGTTTCTCCACCTTTATGGCTTGATGCACCAGCTCTTCCATCTCCACATAATGATACATTTCCCCCCTATCTTGAATTTCTCGATTCAATCCATTTAGAAAGCGAGCCATCGTAACTTCACGATCTTCCTCCACATTTGCCCTTATCATGAGAATCTCCATCTCTTTATAAAAGTCTTCCACACTTTTTGTTCCTTGCCTACAACTTTGCAGCTTGTTAAGAAGCTCGCGATAGTAATAGCTTGGAACAAATCTCCTTCTCATGATTGTCTTCATTTCCCTCCATGATTGAATAGGTGGTTCCATGTTTCTTCTCCTATTCAAAACCAATTGATCCCACCAAGTTAGTGCATAATCTGAAAATTCAGTGACGGCCAATTTTACCTTCTTGATTTCGGAATATTGGTGGCAATAAAAAATGAACTCCATCTTTTTCTCCCATTCCAAGTATGCTTCCGGATCAGATCTACCATGAAAGGCAGGAATTTTCATCTTAATTGAGCTCAAGTTGTTGTCTTCACGTTGCCTTCTTCCATTTGGCCTCCTTTCTCGTTCAACCTCTCTATCTAAGTGAATACTCCCGATCTCATCATCTTTACCTCTTCGAGTTGGAGGTCTTTGTGACTCCTCCTCCAATCTGTCCAACCTTTCGTGCAAAGGTTCTATCTCCTCACGTAATAACCTCCTCATTTCGCACATCAAAGCTTGCATTTGGAGGGTGTTCAGATTTTGTTGCTGAACCTCACCATCGTTTTGAGTCATTATGTACCTGTTGTGACAAGAAAGAAAAAGAAACCTCACAAGAGAATTTCACTCCCTCACGTGTTTCTCTCAATTTTTTGTTGATCACTCAACACTCAAATTCCCTCAAATATAGTCTCACTTTTATTCTCTCTAAGGGTTCTTATCAAACTAAAACTAATAATCAAGTGTATAGTGTCTTCTTCCTATCTTGATCAATCAACTAGGAAATGTAAGGATCGATGAAAACAAGAAGAATTTAGATGACTAGAGATGAGAATTGAACAATACAAGTGACTTGAAGAAAGAAGATAAGAACTTGAGTTATGAACGATATCAAATGAAACTTGAAATATAAGCAACTAAAAGTAATGGCTATAATAACAAAAGAATTTTTTATTTTTTTTTTTGCTGCTCTCCTTTTATTTAAGCTCTTCTAATTTTTTTTTTGGAGCTTTTTTTTTTTTTTTTTTTTTGCAGATAATTATCAAAAGAAGAAAATAAAATTAAAGAAATAACTTTGATTCCTTAACCCCCCAAGATTCAATGATAAAATTCCTTGCCAACTTGTGACAAAGCCCAATATCAATTATGAATAATGGAATACCAAGAAAATCAAAAGATGCAAAGACAAGAGAAGATACTCACGACCTAACGGTAGCACACAAGAAATTTGTAAAACATAGAAGGCTAAACCATACCACTTAAGTCGTCAATATCCCGCATAGGTGACATAACTAAATTACATTATATATACCAGCAGCAATCACGTAGTTCCGTATTCGAGAATATACCTCAACATAAATCCTTGAATGATAACCAACATGCGAATATAGCACGAAACATTGTCCACTTTATGCAATAAATATACTCGAGCCCTCAAAACTCGTACTCTCGGAGACTAGAACCAATACCAACAAACAATACCTCAACGAGATTATAACTCGGAGACTAGAAACAAACGCGGAAGCAAGAACAACTGTTAATAATATAAATTCCCCAAAGGACAACAGTATATACATAACCCTGGACGACCACGACCTTTCAACCATATACAAAGAGGCTCTGAAGAGCAACTACCCCAAAGGCGATCAACCTGCTCAGAAGACTCCCAATACAACGGACCTCAAGCGATACCACTTGCTTTCCTTGGGGGGGGGTTAAGGAAAAACAATTTGAAACAAGAAACGGGGTGAGATAAAATCTCAGTAAGTTACTAAATGCATCTACATGGCATAATATCATGCAAATCAATTATATAACTGAGCAAGTAAATCATATAACAACAAATGAGAAAGCTCCCTATCGCCAACCGTCCCATACCAGTTGGAAATAACGACTAACTCATCATGCAGCACATAAGACTGAAATAAACACGTTACAAAGGATACTGAGCCAAGGTTTAAACCAAAGGATTACAATTGCTGCGCAGCTTGAACCAATTCCAATCAATCAATCTTCGTGTTAGCATAAACAGCTGAAGACATTCAATCAACGTAGCAGCATAAGAGCTGAAGGAAACCAATCAACCCATCTTCATAGTAGCATAATAGCTGAAGAGAAAACCCCGGTACCGGAACAAATAACAACAAGGGGACGATGACACACAGTCAAAGCCCAAAACCAATAGCTATAATGCTCACAAAGGGGCTAGCTCATCTCACATCCAAGGCCAATCTGGAGGAGGGTAATAATTGGGCAAAACAATGGTCAAGAATTATAATGGACTTAGCTCATTGCCATTATAATCTTTCGCATCGCCCGAAACAAACACAAATGCCAGCTGGGCTTTCAAATAAATGCCAAGTAATAAATACTAGCTTAGATAAACAACTAGTGATTCCAAAGTAGGGAACCATACCAAATAATCACCATAAAGATGCAACGGTTACTCATGAAGAGTTTAACAACAACGATAACAAGAGTTTCTCATGAAGAGCACCACAACAATAAACGGAATTGCTCATAAGGAGCCCAACAACAATGATTATTAAAACACGATGATTCCATGATAAGGGACCATACCAAATACATCCTAAAGGTGATACCCACGAGTTACTCATAAAGAGCACAACCCAACGGTCACTCACAAATGGTACAAAGACTATTACCAAAATGACCCTAAACGTTTACTCATAAAGATATACTAGGACTATGAACTCAACCATCTCATCGCACCTGGAATTCCTAAGTAGGAAATCAGAATGAGTACACCTTAAGGTTAATCAAACCGTAGGTACCCAATTGCCAATTCACGCTTTACCTCCGTTCATAACGAACCAATTCTAAACACCCCAGACGAATCCAAAAGGTTACACTTATTAGAATATGATCACGACCGGACTAAACCCTACACATTGGTGTTCAATAACAACCCTCTAGGTACTATAGGATATCATCTAAAAGCTAGACCAAGTCTTATCCAAAATCAATTTGATTGGAACAATCACGAACACATCATAAGATGCCCAAACATTCCCAAACAATAATTGATCAAATTCCATAACACCATTGTTCACAAAGGAACCAATTTCAATTACTAAAGTGTTCTACGGTGCCCAACTAAGTCAACTAGAATAGTACTACGGAACCTAGACCGAGACTACACCTTGATCTTAAACCTCAACAAAAAGACAACCATTCTTATCTGGAACAATACGGACAATAGAACCATTATATAGTACTCGGAAAGAGCTTTCCAACGATAGTTTACATGTCCAAAACGGAGTCCGGACGAAGAAGTTATGGCCTCCGGAAGATTGAGCGAAAAACGGACAAACTGGAAAAAGAGAGGTGCGCACGCCTCCCTAAAAAGGGGTGCGCGCGCCTCCCTTGATCGGAAGGTTGCGTTTTTGAAGCATAAGAGGGTGCGCGCGCCTCCCAGAACATGGTGCGCGCGCCTCCTTGCCCGAAGGGACGAAATCCGGCCAAAATTCTGGGTTTCTTCCAAAAATCAACCCAAACTAAAACCAAACCAAAATCTAACACATCCAACAAGTATAACAAGGTACTAGAACAACTTATAAGTATAAAATGACTCATATAACATCTATTAGACAACCTAAACCAAGAGATGATTCAAACACCCAATTCTCACAAAAATGGGTAAATTACAAATAAATTCTAAATCAACCAAAGAAGACATATATATCAACTAGAGCATCAATGGAGTTAAAGATGAACATTTTAGCATAAATGGGGGAAAAGCAACTTACCCGGATTTTATCAAAGTTGACGGAATTCGAAATTTCTTAGCTCTTTACGATCCTAGCGACGATCTAAGCATTTTTCATAAAATGAGCAATAAGAAATAATGAGAGGAAGATGATCAAAATGAAGGAAATGAGAGGGAGATTTTCTTACCTTTCTTGCAACAATGGAGGAGAGAGAGAGAAAAGAGTGTGTGTGTGTGCAGGAGAAAGTGAGGAGGGAGGTGGAGGGAAGAGTTGATTATTATTTTCAAAATCTTACACATAGGCCCCCTCTAGCCCTACTAACACACAAACCCATAACTCTACACTAGCACAAACGATCAATTAAAATGCTAGGCATAAAATATTATGAAACACAAAATGCACACATAATTATTTAAATAAATAAATAATTTAACTAAATAAATAAGCAATAAATAAATAATTAAATATTTATTTCTAAGAAAATAGAAGCGGGTTTTCGGGTCGTTACAATCTACCCTCCTTAAAAAGAATTCGCCCGCGAATGCACTCATCAAAATCACAACGCTCGGTCATAATGAGGCGACAAAATATCAATTCGCATAAAGCACTCATAACCTCTATCAAGTACCAATTAAATATTTCATACATCGTCCCCACGACTCAAATAAACCAACACATTTGAATACATACGCATCTCAAGTATACTCGTATCAAACATCCTAAAGTTAACTTCCTCTTTCATCCTGAATTTCAAATTCTCAAGACTATCACTTGCCCACCAATTTACGACATAGCTGATTCGATCCTGATTAGCATTACGCTCTCCATCAACCCTTAAATCATCAACATCTATAAGTTTTACTTTTCCGGTTCATCCGCACGCATTGACGATCTATACATCAACCCACGTAATCATACTACTACCCGAATAAATAAGAGAAGGAATAGGGCTAACGATTACTGTCACCCAATAATTCAATGATATAATCAAAAATCTACTGTTATCAACTATCCGGTCAAATGCGATTCCACTACCACACTCACTTTCCTTATAAGATAAAACATAATACAGTCATAACCTTTGAATTTCTCAACTACTAGCATTACCTCATACTTAGTTTTCTAAGGAAATATATCCATCAACTTTTGATAGTCCGTTATCATAACGTTTCAACTTGGTCCCAAAATAAAATATAATATAACCCGCTAGGGTAAAATCACTAAAATCACAACCAATTCCAAGTCACAGATAGTTCCACTTATCAAGCGTTAATCCTCAAAATATATGCAAATACTTTATCACCCAAAATCGCAGAATCCATATTACTCCTAAACACAATTCTCGAGATACTACAAACTCGTCTTACCCATGACCTTAATTGCACTGCAAGGATACTCCATTAGATCGGATATTTAGGACTACTCCTCAGAAATTCAAAATATTTAAACCATCTCGAGCTTAATCAACTTCTTACTATACAAGGCTAAAGAAATTTTCCATCCCCATAATTTTCACCGTAGTGGCTATATCTTCAAGGATTACCACTATAGTGCTTTCACTCTAGTTAACACCTTAAACTAAAGGTACAATATAAGCCCAAAATTCTTAACACAAAATGTCCACTTAAATGCACGTTAAACTACCATCAATACATTACTCCCATTCTTGAAAGCCTAATACAATTCCACATACTCAGTAGTCCGCAAACAACACAAATTTTATCTTCAAAAGATTTCCTCTAACTCCCATTTAAATTAATAATCCGTGCTTACCATAAAAAAAAATGATTATAACTTCCACAATATACTCATAACTCATTTTGCTTTAACTCAACTCCAATCATGTACTAAAATGATCCCAAACAAGTTAAGTATTTCCTCATACTAAACAATTCTGATGCACTCACCAAGATGTACCAAAAGTAACGAAAATCTCTTATCAAGAAATTCTCAAATTGAATCTTTAACTCTATTAACCCAATCGATACTATATGTTCACTGATTCACCTATCAGTATTGTAGCTTATCTTAACTCATCAAATAACCCAAGTTCCATATCGGTCAAGCGACATTTTGCTCCCAATATAAATTATACCCAAGATTTCAAAATTAATATTGCCAACAGAATAAGCTAAATTCCCAGCACAACCTTATAATAAAGGTTTTCTGATTTTCAATATAGAACCTGAACATTACATATACACCTAGTATGCTCCTAAACAAGGTCAAACATACTAATATAGAAATACTCACGACCTAACGGTAGCACACAAGAAATTTGTAAAACATAGAAAGCTAAACCATACCACTTAACTCGTCAATATCCCGCATAGGTGACATAACTAAATTACATTATATATACCAGCAGCAATCACGTAGTTCCGTATACTAGAATATACCTCAACATAAATCCTTGAATGATAACCAACATGCGAATATAGCACGAAACATTGTCCACTTTATGCAATAAATATACTCGAGCCCTCAAAACTCGTACTCTCGACTCCCAAGCCATCTAACCCCAATGGAACCAACACTATTAACACCAATCCTATACTCATTATACTACAAGAGAAGAAACACTCGACGTTAATATCACGACTCATCTCTCAACCAACTTCTACCTTAACCTCATCTTTCAAGAAAACTTAGTTTCCTAAACCGCTCAAAGTTATAACACCCAAGTATTGAAACCTATTCAATATCAGAGTTCTTATTCTCCTTCAAGATCTAAAACCATTGCTCTGATACCAACTGTCACGCCCCGGAAATCTCAAAAATCCATAAATATAAAATTTACAAAATATACATCTCCAAAATGCTAAATACTAAACCGGGCGCGTGAATTCTACTATAAACCAATACCAACAAACAATACCTCAACGAGATTATAACTCGGAGACTAGAAACAAACGCGGAAGCAAGAACAACTGTTAATAATATAAATTCCCCAAAGGACAACAGTATATACATAACCATGGACGACCACGACCTTTCAACCATATACAAAGAGGCTCTGAAGAGCAACTACCCCAAAGGCGATCTACCTGCTCAGAAGACTCCCAATACAACGGACCTCAAGCGATACCACTTGCTTTCCTGGGGGGGGGGCTAAGGATAAACAATTTGAAACAAGAAACGGGGTAAGATAAAATCTCAGTAAGTTACTAAATGCATCTACATGGCATAATATCATGCAAATCAATTATATAACTGAGCAAGTAAATCATATAACAACAAATGAGAAAGCTCCCTATCGCCAACCGTCCCATACCAGTTGGAAATAACGACTAACTCATCATGCAGCATATAAGATTGAAATAAACACGTTACAAAGGATACTGAGCCAAGGTTTAAACCAAAGGATATAACAATTGCTGCGCATCTTGAACCAATTCCAATCAACCAATCTTCGTGTTAGCATAAACAGCTGAAGACATTCAATCAACGTAGCAGCATAAGAGCTGAAGGAAACCAATCAACCCATCTTCATAGTAGCATAATAGCTGAAGAGAAAACCCCGGTACCGGAACCAATAACAACAAGGGGACGATGACACACAGTCAAAGCCCAAAACCAATAGCTATAATGCTCACAAAGGGGCTAGCTCATCTCACATCCAAGGCCAATCTGGAGGAGGGTAATAATTGGGCAAAACAATGGTCAAGAATTATAATGGACTCAGCTCATTGCCATTATAATCTTTTGCATCGCCCGAAACAAACACAAATGCCAGCTGGGCTTTCAAATAAATGCCAAGTAATAAATACTAGCTTAGATAAACAACTAGTGATTCCAAAGTAGGGAACCATACCAAATAATCACCATAAAGATGCAACGGTTACTCATGAAGAGTTTAACAACAACGATAACAAGAGTTTCTCATGAAGAGCACCACAACGATAAACGGAATTGCTCATAAGGAGCCCAACAACAATGATTATTAAAACACGATGATTCCATGATAAGGGACCATACCAAATACATCCTAAAGGTGATACCCACGAGTTACTCATAAAGAGCACAACCCAACGGTCACTCACAAGTGGTACAAAGACTATTACCAAAATGACCCTAAACGTTTACTCATAAAGATATACTAGGACTATGAACTCAACCATCTCATCGCACCTGGAATTCCTAAGTAGGAAATCAGAATGAGTACACCTTAAGGTTAATCAAACCGTAGGTACCCAATTGCCAATTCACGCTTTACCTCCGTTCATAACGAACCAATTCTAAACACCCCAGACGAATCCAAAAGGTTACACTTATTAGAATATGATCACGACCGGACTAAACCCTACACATTGGTGTTCAATAACAACCCTCTAGGTACTATAGGATATCGTCTAAAAGCTAGACCAAGTCTTATCCAAAATCAATTTGATTGGAACAATCACGAACACATCATAAGATGCCCAAACATTCCCAAACAATAATTGATCAAATTCCATAACACCATTGTTCACAAAGGAACCAATTTCAATTACTAAAGTGTTCTACGGTGCCCAACTAAGTCAACTAGAATAGTACTACGGAACCTAGATCGAGACTACACCTTGATCTTAAACCTCAACAAAAAGACAACCATTATTATCTGGAACCATACGGACAATAGAACCATTTTATAGTACTCGGAAAAAGCTTTCCAACGATAGTTTACACGTCCAAAACGGAGTCCGGACGAAGAAGTTATGGCCTCCGGAAGATTGAGCGAAAAACGGACAAATTGGAAAAAGAGGGGTGCGCACGCCTCCCTAAAAAGGGGTGCGCGCGCCTCCCTTGATCAGAAGGTTGCGTTTTTGAAGCATAAGAGGGTGCGCGCGCCTCCCAAAACATGGTGCGCGCGCCTCCTTGCCCGGAGGGACGAAATCCGGCCAAAATTCTGGGTTTCTTCCAAAAATCAACCCAAACTAAAACCAAACCAAAATCTAACACATCCAACAAGTATAACAAGGTACTAGAACAACTTATAAGTATAAAATGACTCATATAACATCTATTAGACAACCTAAACCAAGAGATGATTCAAACACCCAATTCTCACAAAAATGGGTAAATTACAAATAAATTTTAAATCAACCAAAGAAGACATCTAGAGCATCAATGGAGTTAAAGATGAACATTTTAGCATAAATGGGGGAAAAGCAACTTACCCGGATTTTATCAAAGTTGACGGAATTCGAAATTTCTTAGCTCTTTACGATCCTAGCGACGATCTAAGCATTTTTCATAAAATGAGCAATAAGAAATAATGAGAGGAAGATGATCAAAATGAAGGAAATGAGAGGGAGATTTTCTTACCTTTCTTGCAACAATGGAGGAGAGAGAGAGAGAAGAGTGTGTGTGTGTGTGTGTGCAGGAGAAAGTGAGGAGGGAGGTGGAGGGAGGAGTTGATTATTATTTTCAAAATCTTACACATAGGCCCCCTCTAGCCCTACGAACACACAAACCCATAACTCTACACTAGCACAAATGATCAATTAAAATGCTAGGCATAAAATATTATGAAACACAAAATGCACACATAATTATTTCAATAAATAAATAATTTAACTAAATAAATAAGCAATAAATAAATAATTAAATATTTATTTCTAAGAAAATAGAGGCGGGTTTTCGGGTCGTTACAAGTTCTCCATTCCAAATCTCAATTTGTTAGTACCCGACCTGAAAATGAGTTTATTAGGACTTTCCCAAAAATACAAGGACTTTATAGGAATTAGAAACCTTGCAAAGACTTGTCCTGGATTTCCAAAATATCTCATTTATGACAAAATCCATCAAAATAGGCAACTTAGGGTTACCATAAAGCAACAGTGAAACCCTATCTTGAAAATCAAGTCAGCCTGCAGACTTGGCCAGGCGGCCAACATTGTTACGCGTTGATCTTGGCCACGCGGCCAACATTGTCGCCGTCTTCAACCATGGCCAGGCGGCCAACCTTGCGCCGGATGATCTGGACCATCAGATCCTCCCATCAGTTTATTATATAAACCACTCCATTCCATTGGTTTTGGGATCCGATTTTGAGAGCTCTAAGTACGAATTTTGGAGTTCTTAAACACAATTTTCTCTCTAATTAACATTCAAACACTCAAGAAGATCCAAGGTTTATTTCTTGCCAACATAGGTAAGTTTTCTAACTTTTTCTTCGTGTTCTTGCATTATTTTTAATGTAGATCTTTTATATTCATGTTCGTGCATGTTTATTCATAGTTTCTTCGTATGATTTGCATATTCATTCATATGTTCATATATGATCTTCGTGTTCATAGATTAAAACCTTATTTATGCTATATTTAGGGTTGCGATCTTCATGTTTGCATGTTATTTCATAGCCGATGATGATCGAGGGTTCATCAACCCGAGGATGATCTAGGAACTACTTCTAAACCCTAATTTTTAGGTAATTTCCCCCTCATTATGCATGATCCCGATTCTTCTGCCTATTCTAAATTCTTCTCGAACTACGCTGACCTGAGCTTCTCACATTGAGAGGAACGTAGGCAATCTTCGGATCCGGTCTCAAACACTAACACACTACATACACCGCATCATGATAGAAAGACCGATCATTCGGGCAATAGGAGTGATAACGTCCAATATTCTTCTCTTGTTGTAATTTGACCGCCGAACCCACTAAAAATGCTTTTTTCAATGTTTTGGCTTTAACTAAAACGGCGTGGCGACTCTCATAATTTTAATGTCGTTATGAATATTCCTTTTGTAAATAAAAATAATCACAAGATACTTCCCATGCGTCGCTTCATCGGAAAGGGGTATTCACAGTGGCGACTCTGCTGGGGACTGCTTTGAAACTTTTTCAAACTTAGTGGGTCTAACTTTCGTTCACACCATGATGTCTGCCATGTTCTCACATGCACCTTACACTTTGCCATGTTCTCACATGCACCTTACACATTTGCCATGTTCTCACATGCACCATACACTTCTGCCATGTGCACACATGCACACACCTGCCATGTTTACACATGCACACACTTGCCATGTTTACACATCCACGCACCTGCCATGTTTACACATGCACGCACCTGCCATGTTTACACATGCACCCTACATACACTTGCCATGTTTGCACATGCACGCACCTTGCCATGTTTACACATGCACACACACTTGCCATGTTTACACATGCTCACACTTGCCATGTTTAACACATGCACACACCTGTCATGTTTACACATGCACACACCTGCCATGTTTACACATGCACCCGCGCACTCCGCCATGTCAATACTTGTACCTTGTACCTTGTACCATGTACCCTTGTTATCTTCGCTTTAGTTTTAGGGTCAAACAAAACTCTGCTATGCTCCCTTGTACATTATTCTCTCTCTCTCTCTCTCTCTCTCTCTCTCTCATGCATTGCATTGAATCATCCTAACATCAAAAGCTTCTCTCTTTTCTCCTTAAAAAGAATTAGTTTCTTGCCACACACTACCACTAGTCCGTGTCAGCACTGCACAGGTCCCCATTACCCGGAGTATTCGATGTGCAGGAATTTGTGCGCTACTGTCGCCCTCTTTTCGAGTCACTCGTCTACTCCACTCACCGTGTACGTTCCGCGAGCGGTGGGAACCTTTTACCTAACCCGTGTCAACCCACACTAGTATAGGTAACACACCTAGGTTTTGACCGGTTGGTTTGGCTAGCTTTTTCTTAATAGTCAACTAACGTGCTGTCTATGTCGAGTCATCCCCAAGTCAATGATGAATCGAGATCTTTGAGAGAAAGTGCACAAAAAAGTGATTTCCCTACAAGGGACGTGCCATGGTGAGATGAGTGTTTATTGTCAAGATCTCCGCTCATCATTAACTTGCGTAGGATGTAACATAGACATCACGTTAAATGCCTTTAAGGAAGGGTTAGTCGTAGGATCCGATGGTTGGTGGAAGCCGCTTGCCCTATAGGACCCTCGCCCAAATTGTCCGTTTGGGGGTGTGCAATACAGGTGAAAAACGAGGGGTCTATAGACGTAGTGATGGCCTCCACTGATCGTAGTCTTCTAACTAGTTGCGAAAAAGGGGTACCCCTTCCAACCAATTAGGATGTAAATAATGTATGTTTTGATAAATTAAAATATACTTTGCATGAGCCTTCCCCCTCTCCTAAAAGCTTCATTACCCTTCAACCTTTCAGCAAAGCAAGTTTGGATCCGTTCGGGTGGTCGACTACAACGTGAAGCTTCTACTCCGTCCACGTTCTCAGTCTCGTCATCAGCAATGTCAACTCCCGCTTCAGCTTCAGCCTCTGCTCCTCCTGCCAGTACCGCCGAGCTCAACACCGAGGCTACTCTCAATGGTATTCCCCCAAGCCTCCAGAACTTCCTAGCCGGTCTCGAAGTCAAGATCAGGAATCTCAAGGAAAGCAACAAGATGCTGGAAGATCAGAACCAACAGTTGAAGGGTCACATTCAACAAAAGGGGACTAAACTGGTGCCCGATGGAGAGAATTTCATTTATGTCGAGGATGAAGAGGTCAATACCAACTGTCCCCCCAACACCAATGCTACTACCTTCCCATTCCCAAGCTACCGCAATGTTCCACCTCCTTCTCTCTACACCCAACAAGGTTTCACTACCATGAGCAAGAACAAGGCTGTCTATGAACCTTCCCCTGAACTGCTTGGCGGCTACCTCTCCGCTAGCAAACTACCCGCACCCTCGTTGCCTTTGAGTATTGGGATGGCCGCTGCTACTGCTTCCACTACTCCTCCCGTCATTCTATCAGAAACTATCCCCGACATCTCCAATCACCCTGTGGTTATGGCCATGCAAGAGCAAATGCGAAAGTTGATCGAGACCGTGGATAAGCAAAGTGCACCGACTACCAAGACAATCAACCCTAGCCAAGTAGGGGCTCTCCCCAAGGATTTCAAGATGCCTAAGGTGGCAATGTTTCATGGTGACTCGTGTCCTAAGACTCATTTGGATAGCTATGTGTTGGCCATGAGGGCTCGTGACTGCACCAACGAACAAATGGCTCGCGTATTTCATAGCACTTTGGATGGTATAGCTCTGCGTTGGTTCTTGGGGCTAGAACCAAGCGAGAGGCAAACGTGGGATCAAATCAGTGCCATTTTCTGTGAAAAGTATCAAGCTAACTTGGATTGGCATGTGAATCGAACGGATCTTGAGAACACTATGCAAAAGCCCGGCGAGGCTATTTATGATTTTTACAAGAGGTGGAACCATCGGTTGTGTGAGGTCCAATACCCACCAAAGGCGAAGGAACAGAAACAGATTTTCTACAAATGCTTGCTACCGGAGATGAAAGCAGCTATAGGTAATGGTTACTTCCCTGATTTGCGGGAAATGGTTGACGCCGGAGTAAGGTACGAAGCAGGGTTCACTGGGATTGTGCCGCCAAAGGAAAGTCCAAAGACCAACAACAACAATTCCTTCCGCTACAAGGCGCCTACTGCGCCTGCGCCTCCTAGGGGTGGAAAGGAGGCCGTCGGCCAAGTGAATATGGTCCAGAAAGAAGTCCCGTTAGATGTCCAAGCCGTAACAAGGAATGGGGCTCCGCCGCAAAGGGAGAGGGAGCACTTTGATGATTTTGGTATGCCTATGGGGAAAGTCTTTGACGTGTTAGTCAAGAGGGGTCTTATCAAGCCTTTAGAGAATTACCAACCTGCCTACCCAAGAAGTGATTTGGACGCATCCAAGTTCTGCAAGTATCATAAGCACATCGGGCACACAACGGATGGTTGTATTCAATTGAAGCGCGTAGTACAAGGGTTGATCAATGACAAGAAGATTGAGAAGCCGAAGGGTCCTAATGTGGTGAATAACCCTCTTCCCAACAATGGGGGTGGGGTGAATATGGTGCAAACATGCGAGATTAGTATCCTAGAGCTCATGGATGCCTTTGACAAGATAGGGCTCCCGATGGTGGATGTCTTCATGGCATTGGTGACGTTAGAAATGCTCGAACCATTATAAGGACACCTTCCCCGCCTTGGTTGCGATTTGTCGAAGTTTTGCCACTACCACAAGTGCACCGGTCACACTACCGAAGAATGCTTTGAACTCAAGAAGGCCATGCAAGAGCTCATCCACAAGGGAGTCATCGAAGACCCTAGAGATTATGTAGCTAGCAATGTACTCATGGTAGAACTTAGTGAGATCACTGATCCGGCCGAGCCTGTTGTGGCGGACTGTGATGAGATGGGTTGTATTTCAATGACTAATAATAAAGAATCTTCTTGCTACTTGTTGTCTTTAGAAGAATTTGTGAGTGAAGTCGAATCTCTAGAGGAGGAGAGTCCCAAGCCCTCTCAACCTCTTTCTTGGGCCGAAATCTTCGAGGAGGCCGAAAAGACCGAAGTTTCGCCCCCTTGTCATGACTCGCCATTGTCTTTGGAGGAGCTACGTGCGGAAGTTTGTCTCCTTACAAGATCCGGTCAAGTGTACCAATCCAACCCGAAGGGTGCAAAGAAAGTCTTTGGGAAGGAACCCGAGCAAGCCGACCTAGACAAAGAAGACCCTATCCTCACTCAACTCAAACAAACCCAAGCCCACATTTCACTATGGTCCCTACTCACCTCCTCCCTAGCCCATCGCCTCATGCTCGAGCAAAACCTCGCCGCCACCATGGTACCATCCACTATTACCCCGGAGGACGTCACCCACATGATTGGTAATATCCACTATGGAAACATCATCACTTTCTCGGAGCTAGACAAGCTAGTGTTCGGAGTTGATCATAATGAGCCTTTGTACATCACTGTCAAAGTAAATGGCAAGAAGATTCCCCGTGTATTCATTGACAATGGTTCTGCTATTAATATCCTGCCTTCAAGGATGATGGATGTGGTTGGCGTTCATGGTGTTGATTTACGCCCATCCAAGCAAACCATCAAAGCTTATGACTCCACATGCCGCGCCGTGATAGGCGAAGTCACCTTGCCCATTACCATCGGAACAAAGATCCTGCCAACCGATTTCCACGTCATCGACATCCCCGCAACCTTCTCACTCCTCCTCGGCCGGCCATGGTTACATCAGTCGGGCGCGGTCCCATCTTCCCTGCACCAGTGTGTGAAGTTTCAATCTGGTAATGAAGTGACCATCATCTACAGTGATCTCGTAACTGCCCAAGGGACGGACACTAAGGGCATTCCTGTCTTGCAGATTCAGCATGGGGAAGAGAGCCGGCTCTTCAATGGCTTCGAAATAGTCGCTCAAGCACAGATCTGCACGATCGACCTCACCAAAACAACGGACAAAGTGGCACCTGTTGTCAAGATACTGCATAACATGGGTTTTATACCGGGGCTGGGGCTAGGTAAGAACTTGCAAGGCCCCACAGAATTGGTTGAAGAGATTAATCATCGAGGGTTGTTCGGTCTTGGATACACCCTTACTCTTGAAGACAAGATGGAGCAACAGAGGATAGAATTGCTTAAAAAGATGAAGCTTCTCTACAAAAAGCCTGAAATGCGGCCATACCGCCTGTCCCTAAATAGCTACTTTGTTAGGGAAGGCGAGGAGTTTTCGTGTTTTGAGTTCGCCGAGCCATGGATTGACCACACCGGGAAATTGCAGAAAGGGTTCGAGATTTTCAGAGATGTGGAATTCGATCGGTCCAACATGAAGCTGACTTACATGGAATATGACAAAGCCACGGGCAGAGTTAGAACCATCAAGCACGAGTACTCCACCAAGGTTGCAGATGACTTGGCAGATCAACTTGAATCCGCAACCCTTGACAAGCCAGCAATAGAAGCCGCAGAAACTCCAAGTTTGACTGAGACGTGGGACGGCCAATATCTTCTTCAACATATGGGTAATCTGGGGCTGCACGAAGACATGGTTGCCGTCATTGGAGATGAACCTGAGGATAAGGTGGACCCAAGGACATTGGTGGTACCCATGGGGGACAAGCTCAAGAATTGGTGCATCATTGGGGGACCTATAGCTACTCCGAAATTTATGATGGAAACACTGGGGCTTACTCCTTCTCCTGTCGCCACTCCCGCAGCATCTCCTGTCACTCACCCAAAATCCCCGTCCCCAGAGTCTAGTGTTTTACATTTTGAATTTGAGTCTTCCTTTAAGTCTGACGACCTTACGTCTGAAGACTATGATCTTGTTGCAAACGCTATTTTCCCTTTTGCCATGAATGAAACCCTCGACCTTTCTGAGTATCCCTCCATAGTCACTCTTTTAACTGATAAATTGGCTAATAATCAAACTAATGATATACACTTAGTTAATAATGATTCATTAGAAGAGGCAGACACAGACACATTAAATGATGAATACATTAAAGAGATCTCAGAACAGGTTATTAATCAAAAATAATCTCGAGCCCAAGCTGCCGATGAGGTGTTAACATGCGTGAATTTGGGAACCGAAGCCGAGCCTAAGGAAACGTAGATCGGAAGCTTCTTCAGTGGAGACGAAAGGGAAGCACTGGTTGAGCTACTCAGAGAATATGTGGATATGTTTGCATGGTCTTATAAGGACATGCCGGGGCTCGACAACTCGATCGTAGAGCACAGAATCCCGATAGCACCAGACGCTAAGCCAGTCAAGCAGAAGCTGCGCCGCATTAAGCCGGAATGGTCTTTGCAAGTGAAGGAAGAGATCGAGAAGCTACTCCGTGTGGGTTTTATCAGGGTGATCGAGTATCCAACGTGGTTATCAAATCTGGTGACTGTCAAGAAATCCAACGGTAAAGTCAGAGTATGTGTGGATTTTCGGGATCTCAATAAAGCTACGCCAAAGGATGACTTCCCCTTGCCAAATATCGACATGTTGGTGGATGCGACCGCCCATTATGAGGTCAAGTCATTTGTTGATGGGTTTGCCGGCTATAACCAAATCAAGATGGCCGAGGAGGACCAAGAAAAAACAGCTTTCACCACCCCATGGGGGACTTTTTGCTATACTGTCATGCCATTTGGGCTGAGGAACGCTGGGGCTACCTACCAACGGGCAGTTACGACTTTATTCCACGATATGATCCACAAGGAGATTGAGGTGTACGTGGATGACATGATTATACATTCAAAAGGGGCTGATGGTCAACACTTGATAGATCTCAGAAAATTCTTCAACAGGTTGAGAGAGCACGCCATGCGTTTGAACCCGGCAAAATGCACCTTTGGAGTTCGTAGAGGGAAAGTATTGGGTTACATGGTCACCGAGAATGGGATCGAAGCCGACCCAAGGAAGATTCAAGCCATCCTGGAGATGAAGCCACCCCGTACCGAGACAGAGATAAAAGGATTCATGGGACGCCTGCAATACATCAGCCGGTTTATCAATCAGCTGACCACCATCTGCGAACCAATTTTCAAGTTAATGAGGAAAACAGCCAGTGTGGAGTGGGATCATGACTGCCAGATAGCCTTCGAAAGGATCAAACAATATTTGGTGAATACCCCAATCCTGTGCCCGCCGCATAAGGAGAAGCCGTTGCTACTATACTTAACTGTGACAGATACCGCCGTCGGAGCCATGTTAGCACAAGAAGCCAAAGATTCCCGGATTGAGAATGCAGTGTACTTTGTCAGTCGAAAGTTACAAGGTAGCGAGCTCAATTACTCCGCGCTCGAAAAGACCTGCGTAGGCCTAGTATGGGTGGTGACGAAGCTCAAGCACTACATGGTGTCCCATCCAATCTTACTAGTCTCGAAAATGGATCCTATCAAGTACCTGTTCGATAAACCATCCCTTTCTATGAGACTCGCTAAATGGTCAGTATTCTTGGGAGAGTTCGACATTACTTATGTACCGGGGAAGGCAATCAAGGGGAGGGCAATGGCCGATCAGCTCGCAGACGCTCCGAGCAATGAGACGAGAGGACCCGACCCCGAGTTCCCGGATGATGACATTTTCGCAATTGAGGTCGCAGAAAGGTGATTTTCGCAATTGAGGTCGTAGAAAGGTGGCAATTATTCTTTGACGGAGCTGCAAACAAACGAGGGAATGGAGTCGGACTCCTACTTATTGATCCCAAAGATGAGCACACTCCCATAGCCATCAAGCTAAACTTTTCAGCAACCAACAACGCCGCCGAGTATGAGGCGTGTATAGCCGGATTGGAGGCCGGCGCAACGTAAAAGAGTTAGAAGTGTATGGAGACTCTGCTTTGATTATTAACCAAACGGCGAAGAAATGGAAAACTATTGATCCTTGCCTGCAGCGGTACCAAGGTTACATGGATGAGTTGATAGCACAGTTCAAAGAAGTTAGCTTCCATTTCCTGCCACGAGACAGAAATAGGTTCGCGGATGCTCTAGCTACATTGGCCTCCTTAGTTGAAATTCCAGAAGGAAGGTCCGTGAAACCATTCAGGGTTGGACGAAGGGAGAACCCCGCCTATTGCTGTGAGATCCAGATCGATGCAGAGGTAAATGGAGGTCAATGGTACGCCCAAATCTACAAGTTCCTTAAGCACGGAGAAACGTCCTTTGACGGAGATGTGAAGGCCAAGAGTCTGCAAGCACTCAAAAGATTGGCGGGGCAGTTTGTGCTGTTAGACGATACTTTGTACAAGATGCATTACGACGGTCTGTTGCTCTTATGTGTCGACAACAAGAAAGCTGGAGAAATAATGGAAGAAGTACACAACGGGCTGTGCGGACCCCACATGAATGCGAGGATGCTTAGACAGAAGATCACTCGGCTGGGTTATTATTGGATTACCATGGAGACAGACTGTATTCAATGGGTTCGACGGTGTCACAAGTGCCAAGTATGCTCCAACCTCAACCACATCCCCCCACACGAATTGTATAGTTCCACCACGCCTTGGCCATTCGCCACGTGGGGTATAGACATTATTGGGAAGATCTCGCCGGCCGGTAGTAATGGTCATGAATTCGTCCTCGTCGCGGTCGACTACTTCACAAAGTGGGTCGAAGCTCAGTCTTATAAGGTGCTGAATTCCAAGAAGGTAGCACAGTTTATCAAAGAGAACATCATGTGTCGGTATGGGGTTCCTAACCTCATTATATCAGATAATGGCAGTCATTTCAAAGCCGAGTGTGCTCGCTTGCTTGTAGAATTCAAGATTGAACGAAAGAAATCTTCCCCATACTACCCACAGACTAACGGCGCGGTTGAGGCGGCCAACAAGACGATAGAGCAGATAATTCGCAAGATGGCTTCGCAAGGACGGGATTGGCCCGAGAAGTTACCATTAGCACTTTGGGGATACAGAACGTCAGTCCGCACCGCTACTGGAGAGACCCCTTACGCTTTGACATACGGCATGGAGGCAGTGCTCCCTATTGAGTTGGAAGTGCCATCTTTGAGGGTCTTGCTCGAGAACCAAGTGAATGAGGTAGAATGGCTTCGTAGTCGCTATGATCAATTGGCAACACTCGACGAACGCAGATTGAAGGCCATGGAACACATCCGGGCCTATCAAAGGAGAACGACAAAAGCCTTCAATAAAAAGGTCAAGCCTGTTGACATAAAGGAAGGAGACCTGGTGCTCAAAGCACGCTTACCCAACAAATTCAACCCCCTCGGGAAATGGGCCCCCACTTGGGTAGGGCCGTTTGTGGTACAGAAGATCTTCTCCGGATGAGCGGTCAGAATGGCAGATTTGGATGGCAACCCGTTCAAGGAACCAGTCAACCTCAGCAAGCTCAGACGCTACTATGACTAAACTCCCCCTCGTAAAAAAAAATAAAAATAAAAATAAAAAATAAAAAATAAAAAATAAAAAATGTTTACTACGCAAAAAGAAGCCCGATAGACTGAAAACCCGTAAAGGGCGGTCTATGCAAAATAAGGGTGCGTACAAAGCTCGCTAGATCGAAAACCCGCGAGGGCGGTCTAGGCAAAAGTTAGAGCATCCCCCCTTCTATCTTCCCTTTCTTTAAAATCATTCTAGTCTGACTGGAGTGAACTACGGTGACCTGAGCCCCTTAGTCCTATTTGTAAAAGGGGAACGTAGGCAGCCTTTCAAAAGGTGCGGTCTAAAAAGCAAATAAACATCCAAATCTTGTTAAGCAATAAAGATAGAAGTTGTATTTTCTGAAAGCAAAAACTTTTATTCCCGTAGTCATTGCATGTTAACACTTATTTGATGAGTCTAAGCTTGACATACTTTTTGAATAAATAACCTATTCTGAAATTGAAACTCAAACAAAAGCAAACTAAATTAAAATAATGTGTCTGCACGACTATGGAGAGACGCTCAGGATTACTCCTTAGTGCCATTTGTGCCCTCGGTCTCTTTCTTCTTGCTTTGCCCACGGCGAACTTTCTTCTTGCTAGGACTCTCACAAAATCTTCTTTCAAACTTGCTAACACCTTTAGCCTTTCCATTAGGAGCCTCTTCGCCCTTCCTCTTCTTTGACACCCCCACTTCTTCTCTGCCTCCGTTAGCCACGCGCTTACTCATCCTCCTCTCATAAGCCTCAGCCTCCTTAATTCTCAATGAAGAACTTGGAGCACAGGATCCCAAGATAGTGCTTAGGGTCTCTAGAGTCTGCTCCGCATGCCCAAGTCTCCCCATATACCAATCCAAATACTCACGTGGCAGGAAGGTGTTGCTAGAGCGTGTGAGGAAGGTCCTACGACTAAAGCCGGCCTCGCCCCACATCTGAGAAAGAAGGACTGAGGCACTATCATCCAACTGAAGTACCCCAAAGGGAAAATCATCTCTCTCCTCGTCCCAACCCTCCGGGATGGTCTGCACCAAACCATACTGACGAAGCACTCTAGAGGGATAGTAAAAGGTAGTCCCAGAAAGGGTTGGAACTTTGATCATGTGAAGTCCCACTTGTTTCTCCCTCACAGAGTGAATGTGCCAATGGGGCACCACCCACTGAATGTCGTCAGTCACCATTTCCGCCAAATACTTTTCCCAACCTTTGAGAGTCATGCCCTCAAACCGCTCCACCATGCCTCTAATGCGGTGCATCCATGGGGCCACCTTCAGAGAAGCCGTCGGTTTATTCACTCGAAGCCGCTCTTGCAACCACATGGTCAAAAGCCTATCACTACCACAAGGCATCCCACCATAAGCCGCGAGATGGGGAATCACACAGAGCATCTCCCCAAGAATGGCCGGTACAATGTCATAACCCAAACGAGCCAAGTTCACCATACCCAAACATCCTTCACTGGCAAATCCCACCTCAGAAGGGAAAAGGATATAGCTGAACAAGCACAGTGCAAGATGGTCCAAGGAGCGGTTAGAGGTCACGTCTGCATGCATGAAGTGTTGTGGCATCCAAGAAAGGTCGACATAACCGCCCCTAGCATACCTATCAAAGTCATCTGCGGGTACGCCAAAGGTCACCAACTTGTCCCTCAAGCAAACGAAGTCAAAAGGCAAGGCAACTTTACCCTTCCCTTCGTAGCCACATAATGCTGCGATGTCTTCATAAGTGGGTGTTATCTCGTTGAATGAAAAGTTGAAGACATGGAGGGTATCATTCCAAAATCTCCCACAGGCTTGCAAGAGGTTGGTATTGGAGTTCATGTGCAAAAGTGACCAAAGACACTTTATCCCATACCGTTCATCAAGCTTCCTACGACTAGAACTAGGAAGTTTGGCAACCCACTTCTCCAAAGAGGTTATAAAGACTTTCTTCTCAAGACTTGTGATTCTAGCCTCTTGATCCATGGCAAAGAGCAAGAAAATTGGCTAAAAAGGAACTCAAAAAACTGCTCAAAAAGTTGCTGGTACATTTTGTGGCTGCAAAGGGTTCATTAAATAGGGCACGGACTCCCACTCTTGCCAGGAAAAGGAAAAGCAGAGCCGACTACAGACTTGGCCACGCGGCCACTTGTGACATTGGAAGATATGGCCACGCGGCCAACATTGCTCTGTGCCTTGCCATGGCCATGCGGCCAACTTTGCTCTGTGCCTTGCCATGGCCATGCGGCCAACATTGCTCTGGGCCTCACCATGGCCATGCGGCCAACATCGCTCCATGCAGAAATCTGGTTTATTTCTTCCCACTCCGTGGCGGATCCATGCAACTACGTACCTGCCCCCTTCCATGGCTCATGCATTGTATAAAATTAAGAACATTTGTAAAATAACTAGTTTGCACAAGTAGGCTCCCACAATAAAATTGCATTTTAGAACATAATATACATACGTGCATTTTGTACATCTGTTCTATACATACATATTCTTCTGCTCTCTACTAGCTGACAGTGTAGGAAATAAAAGATGGGCCCCCGCCTAATCAGAATCCTCCTCCGTGGTGTCTCCACGCCGCGCTAAAGCCCGAGAGCTACCGGCACCCGAACTCCGTCCCCGGACCGCTCGACCACCAATATGAGAAGAGCCCGCACCATTCGGAGACCGTTCCCGACGCTGGGGTGACGCAACGTCGTCCCTCTGACAAGTACATGAATGGTACGCCTCCCTCAGTAAGCGCATCAACACGTTCTCCCGCCGAGCTGAACGGATATAGGCCTCCCGAGTCACCTGAAAGTGAAACCAAGGCAATGATTACAATGCAGAAAGAAATAAGTGTGTACGAACATGACTGATATAAAGCACAAAGCCGTACCCCAGCGTCGGGCGGAGGAATGAATGTCTCCTCAACAAGATCTGCATCAGTCGACTCCAAGCTAAGCTCCACCTCCCGGCCACCCCTCATCACTCTCACGCTACTCAAGCGAAGGGGCATGTCAACCAAAGGCCGACTCCGACCAACATACCGGGCCGAGCTCGATCCCTCTCCCGATAGCATCCTAGCCCGAACCTGAGGGCTGATCAGCCGTGTCCGCACGTAACCGGCATAGTCGTCACTCCCTCTGTAATGCTCTGCCGGAGTGGGAGCCAAGAAAGTCGCCAACCTCGCGGGACGAAGCATATCCCGAGGAGGGTCATAAGGAGCCCACGGTAACGCACCAGCCCTGTGCTGACGAACCACCCTCTCCCCAAGATACATGGCCTCCCCGGTGAGACCCACAAGCAGAACCCTAGAAGCGGTCAACTCCACTACATAGGGACCCACCGAAGCCTCGTTGGCCGGACTCCATGGGTAAAATCTAACCCCGATGGGCTCAGACATCGCGAACACCCTCCTCAGATCAGCAGCATCTACTGTCTTCCTGTCCCGATTTCTGCGGGAAGGAGCCCTGTTGCCCTTGCACCAGTACGACATGATGGGAACAACCTTGTTAACACTCATCACCAACTGAAAAGGGGCGACACCGAAGACCTCGTACACCCAAGCCTGTGCATATAATGAGAGAGACATTTCAGACCAAAAGATAGAACAGAAATCTCAACAAGTGAAAATAAGGGTAGTCAAGAGCGTACCTCAAAGGCGAACTGGAACCCGTCAAAGGCCGACGAGCTAGCCCTCGAGCAATGGTCCAAAGCCCTGTAAATCTCAGCCAAACCGGCTCTGCCCCAAGAAATCCCACCGACTAGGTCCAAGTCCACAAAAGCCCCTAGCAGTGAGTACCGGCAGACAGTAGCCCCACTGGGAAACAAAATCTCTGAAAAGCTGTACCATAAGAACAGCCGGACCAAGCAATCCAAATCATATTCCCCCCTACTAAAGGCCTCAATAGTCACCTCCACCAAGCGATTCACCTTCCCGGCCTCCACTCCATAACCCTTGACACCTCCTCCCAGGTCGGTGTCGACTCCCAGCAGAGCCTGTCTATAATCCCGCCGCTCCGCCAAGCTCTCATCAAAAAGCAAAGGGGTACCAGTAAACCTCAACCCTGTGATGGCCGCAAAATCCATCGGCGTGATGGTAATCTCTCCCCAACTGAAGTGGAAGGTATGGGTGGTATCCCACCAGAACTCCCGGCACACCTCTATCACCGCTGCCACCTTCAGGGTAGCCCCGACCATGCGGACACTGTCAAAGAATGGGCCAAAGCCCATGGCCTCGATCCGAGCACGCAAACCGCCCGGTCCCTCCGGCAGGGACGCCCACAGTTTGCCCACAGTCACTGTGGACCCACGAGCCTTGATCCTCTGCAGGTAAACACAGCACAGATATGTTACCATTCTAGCAATTTACAATTCCAGCAATTTAAATTCTAGCATTCCATTATTCTAGCATTTCATATTATGTGCATAAAACATACAAATGTGCGAGAGGAATGAAAATTCGAAATTTACCTCTCGCGTCTCCGGAAGCCCCATCGACCAATGACGCTCAGAGTCGATGTAAAAATCGTAATCTTGGTCGAACGTGGACCGCAGCAGATTATCGCGATAATTCCGAGTCGCGGCTCGTGGTCTCAAACCGCCCCGTGGAATCAAGGGCGCCGCTTCAAAGCCCGCTCCTGGGTCAGCCCCTACATTTCCTCCGCCCTGAGCATTACCGTGCCCCTCTCTTTGTGGCTCTTGTTGTGGAGTCATATACCCACCTTGGCCCGGGAAATCTCTAAATAACGCCTCATTGATCCAATCTGCCATAGCTTCAAGAGATATGTGAAATGAAGGCTTCGAAATTATCAAAATCTGAGCTTTCTCTCTCTAAAAACTCAATTTTCTCACTCTAACTCGTCAATGGAGGAAGGAAGAAGAAGAAAGAAGAAAAGAAGAAGAAGAGGGAGGGTTTCTGGTGATGTGACCAAGAGTCAGCCCGCCGGCTACCTTGGCCACGCGGCCACTTTCGCCATTGCAACCCCAGCCGTCAGATCAGCAATCCACGTGAAGGAGATCTGACCACTCAACGGTCTTGGCCACGCGGCCACTATTGCAAATTCGTGTGTTTGGCCACGCGGCCAACCTTGCCCCTTCAGATAAAATTCCACTTTTGCCCCTGATCTTTTCCCTATTAATTCATTTTAAATGCCTTTAACACTACTTTGACTGATATTCGTTACCTTTGGGTACGGAAAGCCCCTTAAAATTTCCATTCTTCACCAAATATTTGCTTAGGATTCGTATGATTGTAGAGACTTCGGCGCCTCTATGACATACCATCCTAGATCAATCGTAATTGGCAGAAGCCTCGGCGTTTCTATTTGCGAAAGATCCAGCATCTATTATTAGGATTCGTATGATTGTAGAGACTTCGGCGCCTCTATGACATACCATCCTAGATCAATCGTAATTGGCAGAAGCCTCGGCGTTTCTGTTTGCGAAAGATCCAACATCTATTATTAAGATTCGTGTGGTTGTAGAGACTTCGGCGCCTCTATAACATACGTATCCTTGATCGATCGTGGTTGGCAGAAGCCTCGGCGTTTCTATTCGCGAGAGATCCAACATCGATTACTTTAGCGCAATCGGCAGGAGCCCTGGCGATCCTCATTGCGTTTACCATTCCATCGTGGGATTATTTAGACAACATAGTCTTCATTTTTCCCAAATAACTTCATTACTTACGAATAATTCGTTCTTCATGCAGGATAGTGCACGTAGGTTTATTATCCGCAGTAGAAGTCCGACATCTCGTTTTATCCCCAGTAGATCTCTGAACTACGACCGGCTTGATTCCTCGGAGGATACGTAGGAAACCTGAAAAGGTCCAGCCACCCGACCGACGCGGTCATCTATCATCCCCAGCAGGTGCATTTTCCCCAGCAGAAGACGTAGCCCCCCATCAGAGGACGGTCATTCCCAATTTCCCATCCGATTTGAACTACGTTTGGCTTGATTCCCCCGTGGATACGTAGGTCGCCTGCCAAGCTTCAGCCGTTCCCTTACCTTTCATCTGTTTCGAAACTCATGTTTCAGACGGATCCTTCTTTTATCGTCGACCCCACATTGCCTTGCAAGAAGCGTCGCCGAGGGGCTACTGTTAGTACCCGACCTGAAAATGAGTTTATTAGGACTTTCCCAAAAATACAAGGACTTTATAGGAATTAGAAACCTTGCAAAGACTTGTCCTGGATTCCCAAAATATCTCATTTATGACAAAATCCATCAAAATAGGCAACTTAGGGTTACCATAAAGCAACAGTGAAACCCTAGCTTGAAAATCAAGTCAGCCTGCAGACTTGGCCAGGCGGCCAACATTGTTACGCGTTGATCTTGGCCACGCGGCCAACATTGTCGCCGTCTTCAACCATGGCCAGGCGGCCAACCTTGCGCCGGATGATCTGGACCATCAGATCCTCCCATCAGTTTATTATATAAACCACTCCATTCCATTGGTTTTGGGATCCGATTTTGAGAGCTCTAAGTACGAATTTTGGAGTTCTTAAACACAATTTTCTCTCTAATTAACATTCAAACACTCAAGAAGATCCAAGGTTTATTTCTTGCCAACATAGGTAAGTTTTCTAACTTTTTCTTCGTGTTCTTGCATTATTTTTAATGTAGATCTTTTATATTCATGTTCGTGCATGTTTATTCATAGTTTCTTCGTATGCTTTGCATATTCATTCATATGTTCATATATGTTCTTCGTGTTCATAGATTAAAACCTTATTTATGCTATATTTAGGGTTGCGATCTTCATGTTTGCATGTTATTTCATAGCCGATGATGATCGAGGGTTCATCAACCCGAGGATGATCTAGGAACTACTTCTAAACCCTAATCTTTAGGTAATTTCCCCCTCATTATGCATGATCCCGATTCTTCTGCCTATTCTAAATTCTTCTCGAACTACGCTGACCTGACCTTCTCACATTGAGAGGAACGTAGGCAATCTTCGGATCCGGTCTCAAACACTAACACACTACATACACCGCATCATGATAGAAAGACTGATCATTCGGGCAATAGGAGTGATAACATCCAATATTCTTCTCTTGTTGTAATTTGACCCCCGAACCCACTAAAAATGCTTTTTTCAATGTTTTGGCTTTAATTAAAACGGCGTGGCGACTCTCATAATTTTAATGTCGTTATGAATATTCCATTTGTAAATAAAAATAATCACAAGATACTTCCCATGCGTCGCTTCATCGGAAAGGGGTATTCACACAATTATACCTTAATTAGACAGTGATTGAAAAAGTTAGCAAGAAGGGAAGGCAAGCAAAGCGGAAGTATTTAAGCGTTTACAAAAGGGGCGTTGGTTGAGGTAAAAGTCTTTACCCTTCTATATTTTAAAATCTAGTATTATGTAGAAAATAAATTGAAGAACTTAAAATAAATAAATAAATAATAATAATATATAAATAATGTGTGTGTGCAGATTGTGTGTGTGTTAGTGGGTGTGTGTGAGTGTGCGCAGATAGTGTGTGTGAGTGTGTGTGTGTGCAGAATGTGTTCTAGTGTGTGTATGTGTGGGCTGTGCAGAATATGTGTCAGTGTGTGTCAGTGTGTATCAATTGAATGTGTGTTAGTGTGTGTGGAAATTTTCATTTCCGTTTAGTTTTAAAAAGGAAAAACAAAGTATAACTATTTTCCTAATGAGTTACTAGACATTTGAGAGTTGACAAATGATAGTTTACCTCCGTTCCTAAGACATTAATTAATTTTAAAACTTTAGAGATTTGAGAAATTATATAGTTTTATTAATGAACATCACAGTATAGATATTTACCCTAGTAAAAGAGGTTTATAAAATGGATTGTTATATTCTATATTTGATTTTAGATTTTGGCAAACGATCTTAGGTGACTTGTACGAGTTCAAGTTATTCTCTAAGGTTGCGAGGTAAGTGATTATACGTCTTTTAGGTTTATTGCTATTTTTATTCTTTGGGTTAGGATTCCACATTTTCTTTGAAATTTACGTCTTTGAAACGTTAAAGCTAACCTTGTGTTAGCATTTGCTTTGCCTCCCTCGAAAAGTCTGTTTTTCAAATAAATCCCATATTTTTGGCCTTCGTGAAATTAAGTTGCTTTGATTAATTTCACATTATTGTTTATTTGTATTCACTTGAAAATCAATATTTCTTATTCGTTATCGCCTTTTGTTCTTAAGCTTCATTTGTCTTTGTTATCCTTTTGTTATTTGCATGATCATACTAAGTTAAACAACCCGCAATAGCGGGGAATTTTGATTTGGCCTATTAAGGCAATTACACTACTGAGGATTAGTAGTGGGGTGTTCCGGATACACTGTTTAGTTTTGTAGGCTCTTTGTGAGCTATTTGTGCTCTTCGTGGGCTTTAGTGCTCTTTGTGGGCTTTTCGTACCCTGTGTGGGTTTTATGTTTATTGAGGTCAATGGACTGCTTATGTGATCATCATCCTATGTGAACTTTTGATTATTCATCTGATATTGATTCGCATTAGTATTGTTTATACTTTCGTATTCAATATTGTTTTGTTCGGTTCGATTGTATTCTTGGAACTCATTCGTTACAGGTTCTTGTTTGCGGTCACGTCTTCTTAGTACCCGAAGAGGTCCGTATATGATCTTACTGAGTATTGTTCGCTCATTCCTTTCTTTTTCCTTCCCCTTCCAGGCTAAAACATTTGGATGAAGACTAAGATTGAGATTGTTGGACATTCTAGTTTGAGGACTGAATTTGGTTATGTTAAGGATATTTTGTAGTAAGAAGTTTATGATATTTAAGTTGTAACCCTAGACTAGTATGGATGAGTATATGTATTTTTAGAATTATATATTTAATGAACATTTGAAATTATTATCTTGATTAGTTTTGCTTTGATCACGTAACGCATCCAAAGTTTGGTTTCTGAAAATAGGATCGGATTTTGGGGGCGTTACAGATTGTGAATCAAAACCTCAAGAACACCAATAAATTCATATATCATTTGAAGATTAGAAAAGCGTGTTTTCTAATGATTGGATCTAGCAGTCCGGATCTAGAATTGTTCTAGATATTCGTTCGCGTGTGGATACACATAGAGGATGCTTGCTTAAGCATCTCAAGTTCATTTTCTGTAATCATGATTCAAAGAACGCAAAGTACGAGTGTAGACACCCCACCTTGGACCTCTCACCCCGATTGCATACATAGTATTTTTATTTAACTTGTGTTTGTTAATTTCTGTTACTTCGGTTAAGTTCCTAACTGATTCCATTAGTTTTGGACTAAACTGCATAACAAAGTTAACTTTGGAGTCATTTATATCATTCTGTCTTTTCCACCCGTGGGCGCCTCCGGCATTGCTTGCGGGCTGCGCGCGCGTCTCGCCCCTAATGCCGGACTCGCACGCCTCCCATTATGGCAGTAACGGATTGCACCTTATTTCCCTCCTTTTCCTAGATCACAAACACTCTTTTTTACCTCCAAGTTCACCCCCCCTAGTTTTGTAACCTCCAATCCCATTATTCTAGCCATTTCTTTAAAACAAAATATTTTTTTTTATTTATTATTTGATTTTCTTTTTATTCATTTATCTTTATTTATTTTCCTATTGGTTGAAAAACCATATTTCCCTCCTTTCTTCACCTATTTAAACCTCTCATTTCTACCTTAGAAAATGACCCAATTTTGAGACTTGAACCTAAACTCTACACAAATTCTCTCAAACACATTTCTCTACAAAACTCTACACAAATTGTTGCACAATAATTTCTCTACAAACAACTCCATCTCAAGTCAAAGTTCAACTCTTCTTTCTCCTTCTAAAGGTACAACTTTTCTTCTTCTTATTTTACTTGTCTGGTAGTGTATGCAATCCCCATCAATTGGGACATGACTAAATGACCACTTTACTACATTAAAGTTTGTTAAGGTTATCTCCCTACATTTCAATCTCTAGTTTAATTTACTCTTCTTCTCTTAATGTAATCTTTAGCATAAATCAATAAAACACTTCTCTTTTATTTCCCTTTGCAATTCCCCTTTTCTTTACATTATAATTATTAGCACTATTAATAAACAAGAAGGACTTTTTACATTAGAACACCAATAGTAGCAAGACCCGCGTAAGCGGGGCGGAGTGGGTGTTTAAGTACTTCCCACTCCGTCACCTAACCCCCGAACCCTTCTCTCCTGAATCTTTGGTTTCGTAATATTAAAATAGGCCATTTCTTTAGGTATTTCTTATGTTCCCTTAATAACATACGTGGCGACTCTAACAATTAAAACAAGTTAGAAATCCTAAGATAATTCACCGCTCTAGCCAAGTAGTGGTTTCTCCGGGGTATCTACAGTGGCGACTCTGCTGGGGACAATTTAGAGGGTTAAACTTGCGTTTCTGCTTTTGGTGTTCTTTTATTCTGTTTTCTAGGGATTCTGGTAAAAAGGGTTGGAAGTGCGCGCCTCTGGCCTTCTTGGCCTAAAGCGCGCGCGTCCGACCCCAATTACCAGAATCGCCCGCCTCTCATCTTGTCTTTCCATTCCGTGTTTCTGCGCTAACAAGTTTCTGCAGGGGAAAGATTTTTTATTTAGGGTCAAGGCAATCCCTTGAACCCACTGATTTGCAGGTACTGCCCAGAATCGGGCGCCTCGGCCTCTCTCGCTCCAAGGCGCGCGCCTCCCACTCTCACTGCCCAATGCGCGCGCTTCTGAGCAATTTTCCCAGAAACAAAACAGTACACAGAACAGAACAGTTTTGACAGTATGTGGGCACCGGGCCTGCACAAAACAATTTTTATTTTCTGTTTATTTTATTAGTCACACTGGTGATTCAAAAGTTGTAAATATGTGCTTATTTATTTTTCTTTCTTTGAAAAAAAAAAAAATAAAAAAATTTGTCACTTGGCTTGACCTCACACTACATGCACATATTCCTATGAATTGCTCACTATCGAGTCGCACAAGTCCATAACCTCAAAACCGTCGAGGCCCGTCCTAGAGAGTTTCAGGCTCCACCCGACCTTGACTCTTTCGAAGCGGTAAACCTCAGCCCGTGGCGTAGTACATGACTACATGCCGGGGGTGAACTTAAGCTTCTCTTTAACCGAGCACAAGCCAACACAATTCTAGTGAGGATCATACACTCCGTGACCAAGTCGGTTTTCGTGTGTCGAGATTTACCTAAACTAATATAATCAAATCATACATGTCGTTTCCAAGAGAAACAAGTGGTTATTATGGACGAAATAAAACTCCGTCCCCAAGCGGTTATTATGGACGAAATAAAACTCCGTCCCCGCATGTATGCTTTATGACATTAATTTAGTTTAATCCCGTCACTTGTAGGTATCAAAAACGTGGTGTAATCCGATGAGTATATGGGACCACGAGAAGGTCTATATACTAGTGTGACGATTCCACTATTTTTCTAGAAACCCCAAAAAGGACTATGTCCTTCCGACTTTTGTAAATAAATAAAAAATAGTCATTTTTCCTTATGTGGTTGAGTCTTTTCCTGTTTGTGGATTAATTTATTTTACTCAAAAGGTGTTTGGGGGGCCAATCTAAGATCAACCGTGTTCTTCCAATAGGTTCAATGGCTTCCAACGGCAACAACAACAAGGGTAAGAACGTTTCCGTGTCCAACGAAAGGCTCTTCAACATAATAAGAGACATGGGGGAACAAATGGATAGACATGTCGAGGATGCCCTCCGAAAAGACGATTTGTGGCAAGCCCGTTTTGATCTTGAGAGGACGATTCACAAAGAAGAGGTTTCCGAACTCAAGGCCCGTTTGCAAGAGCTCACCGACAACAAAGCAAAGTTCAATGGTAAAGCATGCTCAAATGGCCCGTCCCTCAAAAGCCACAAAAGTACCGCCAACAACCGAGTTTTCACTCCTCTCCTAGGAATGACTCGAGCCGAAGCATTTGAAACTTTGGTGGCAAGTGGAAAGATCAAGCCTTTACAAGGGTACCAACCCAAGACGATCAACGCCAATCATGCCCATCACAAATATTGTGGCTATCATCAACACAGTGGCCATCTTACCGAGGAATGCTTCGTTCTCCGAAACATCATCCAAGATTTGATCGGAAATGGGGAATTTACAATGGGTGAAGAGCAACCATGAAGCAAGGAATGACTTGGGAGAACTACAACAAGGACGACGACAACAATCTCTGTTTCTCTTTCTCTACCCAGTAATAGGAATAAAAAAAAAAAAAAGGAGTCAAAAGTCCACTTAATTGTGCATCAAATTTTCTCTCGTCTTGATTATGTTAAAGTTCGAGTCGGTCTTATCAAATAAAAGTCGTTCTTGTCCTCATATACTATTTCAAGTTGTTCAATTTAATTCTTGGCAAAATGATGAAAAGATGTCTAAGCAAGATTTAGAACGAAGGCCATCACTTGAACGCCTAGGGGCTAAACATCGCAACGAAGGCAACAACATCAACGACGAAGCCAAGAAGAAAAGCAAGGTGGAACTACAACCATGGAGAAAAATCAAGCAAAGTTTTCAAAGCGGGATTTTTTTTTTAAAAAAAAAAAAAAAGGGCTCGCTAGGTTGACTCTTCAAAACAACCTAGGCAAAAGTTAGAGCACAAAAAAAAAAAAATCCCCCTCATTCAAAGAAGTTCACAACAACATCATCATTCCATCCACCAATGAAGGACGAAGCAAAATCAACAACCATCACGATGAAAGGAGCATCGACAAGAACTACGGTGACCTGAGCCTCTACACTGGAGGAATGTAGGTAACCTTCGGGTCCGGTCTCATGCAAGAAAGAAGATATTTTTAGCCCTAGTGTGTTATGGTGATCGGCCTTCATCTCGAACTTGTCAAGACATCTTTGTACGAGTCATTTGCCAATGAATTAATCACCTCAAGATTGAACAACTTTTCTAGATTTGAAATCATCTCACGTTCTCTGTCGAGTCTAGGGGCTTCTTATCTTTCAGTGACGCTTCCAATTTCTTGCAATCAAATTGGGGCTTTCCTTCTCTTCTCTCTTAATGACTTACTTTCCTTCGTGAGTCATTCAAAAATTATAAATACATGAAGTCAATACTAGGGACCACTTCCCTAGTCGAGTCAATGTCACTCATCATTAGTGACAAAAGGTCTCCACCGCAAAATCACATGTCTCTCATCCTCAGCTAGAGTCAATGCATACTTCCTCATTAATCGAGTCAAAAATGAAGACGCAAAAGAGATGCCCGCTAGATTGAAAACCCGAAAGGGCGGTCTAGGAAAAAAACAGGGTGCGTCATAAAAAAAATGAGAGAGTGAGAGAGAGAAGGGAAAGAGAAATGGAGATCCTTGGCATCTAAAGAAGACAAGTTCTACATTGAATCTCCTCAGCAAGTCAATTCCCTACCGAGCCAACTTTGGAATTGCAAAAGGCTCGACAAGATACGGCACAATCAAAGGTTGTCTTGGGTTATTGGCATAAGAGAGATTGTTCTTGCAATGTGCATTATTGGGTTCATGAGAAAGAAGCCCCATGGTAACCGAGATCCATCTGAGAATGAGCCCATCATTGAGGGGTACGAGGTTGCACAAATAGTCCTCAGTGAATCAATTGGTTTGGGCAGCGAGTAGCAACAACATGTAATTTAGTTTTCAAGCTTCTTCAAACATGTGCCCCTAAAGTATGTCGAAAGACTTCCGAGAATGGAGTAGCAAGCTATGTCCTCTTATGTTTGTTCCCTCGCACGAGGATGAGTCTCTTTCTCTACAAATGATGACACCCTAGGGGCTATGTGACTCAAGAATGAGTGTTTCTTTTGCTTCATTTGATAGTTAATGAGCCCTAGGGGCTACGCTCAAGAAAGATATGTGAGACTATCCTCAAAGTCTCTCAAAAGGAATGACAAAAATCCACATTGTCATGTGTGCCCGTGCTTGTTCCCCCAATCATGGATAGGCCTTTCTTACTCCACTTATAATCAATGGTGGCACCCTAGGGGCTACAGTCAAGTTTGAAAGGCTCCTTCAGTGAGAAGCAATTCACGTCACCTCCCAACAATGGCCCTAGCAAAGCCACAACATTGGAGGCATCCTCAATTATTTTGGCACCAAAGTTCTCAAGGGGCTTCGCAATCTACAATATTTTGGGCTACGTCATTACAGTAATCCGAGCAAAGGGCAATATTGGGGCTTCGCAATTGGCAATCTTTTTGGGAATGATACCCGAGCAATTCAATATGGGGAATAGTCTTCATGGAACCAAACAAGTTTCAAGGGTCTCTTGGTACTTCACGTCAAAGGTCCTTTGGTTTGAAAGGAGGGCTCCGATGTTATGAATGAATTTGATGATTCTTATGTTGTGACTTACGACGAGGTTATGAAGAAAGTCTTAGAGAAAAGGAAAAAGATTCAATATGCTAAGCCGATTCCAAGATAATTTGGGACCTTATCACGCCAAGACCTTATCATCCACAATCTCTCTTAAGACATTTTCCGAAGACCTTGCTACACGTGGGCCTTCCACCACTTGGGTACCAACCACAAAAAGGGCCATTCATCTCCAAGAAAGAGAAAGGAGGAGATCACTATCAAGAGTTCTACCAAACGGTGCAATGCCAAGCCGATTCCAAGATAATTTGGGGCTTTACATCGAAAGGTCTTCACATTCCACCATCTTGAAGCTCGCAAACAACAAGTACATGATATTTGGGGCTTGGCAACCTCTCGAAGCTTGGTATCAATAATCTTCTTTGGGGCTTGCTCATGTCAACAACAAAAGACGATTCATTTGAACGGGTCAAGAGCTGATTTATCTTGGGGCTTCACGAGTCACTCAAAGTTTGGCATCAAAGGTGTTCTAGGGGCTTTACAATCAGCAACCCCTTATCTCGGCATCAAAAGTCTTTTAAAGCCCCATAATCAACAAATCTCTTGGGGCTATACATCAATATTCGTTGGGCACAGCGGCGACAACGACAGAAATCAAGCAACAAGGCAATCCGGACTTCGATCGAACATGACTTGATCTTGGGTTGGCTTTACAAACACACAATGCTTAAAATGGTTCACCCACGAACTAAAAAAAAATAAAAATCCTTTTCTCACATGTGTACATATTCTTTTCCTTATAATCTTAAAAAAAAAAAAAAAAAATCTTTTTCTTGTCTCTTTACTTGCGTAAAAGTATTTTCTCCTAGCTTCTTCCCCAGCATTCTCCATCATCCTTGAACTACACTGGTCTGATTCTCTTCAAGAGATACGTAGGCAGCCTTTTGGCACGACCAACCCATCAACAAAAGTGATCATGCCTCCATCGAAAGTGAAAGCAACTCATCAACATCCAAAGCATGGACATTCTTCATCAAAGCCACAACATCAGAAATCCATCCCAAGTCAAGCGGCCATGGTAAGTGGAGGGTTCACTAACAGGCTCATTCAATGGATTCACTAACGGATTCATTAAGCGGATTCACTAATGGATTCGTCAACAGGGTTCACTAACGGACTCATTCAATGGATTCACTAACGAATTCATCAACGGATTCACTAACGGATTCGTCAACAGGGTTCACTAACGGACTCATTCAATGGATTCACTAACGGATTCATCAACGGATTCACTAACGGATTCGTCAACAGGGTTCACTAACGGATTCGTCAATAAGGGTTCACGTTAGGACTCATTCAAGGGATTCACTAACGGATTCATCAAACGGATTCACTAACGGATTCGTCAACAAGGGTTTACTAACGGACTCATTCAAGAGATTCACTAACGGATTAGTCAACAGGGTTCACTAACGGACTCATTCAAGGGATTCACTAACGGATTCATCAAACGGATTCACTAACGGATTCATCAAACGGATTCACTAACGGATTCGTCACCAAGGGTTCACTAACAGACTCATTCAAGGGATTCACTAACGGATTCATCAAACGGATTCACTAATGGATTCATCAACAAGGGTTCACTAACGGACTCATTCAAGGGATTCACTAACGGATTCATCAAACGGATTCACTAACGGATTCGTCAACAAGGGTTCACTAACAGACTCATTCAAGGGATTCACCAACAGATTCATCAAACGGATTCATTAACGGATTCGTCAACAAGGGTTCCCTAACGGACTCATTCAAGGGATTCACCAACGGATTCATCAAATGGATTCACTAACGGATTTGTCAATAAGGGTTCACTAACAGACTCATTCAAGGGATTCACCAACGGATTCATCAAACGGATTCACTAACGGATTCGTCAACAAGTGTTCACTTAAGGACTCATTCAAGGGATTCACTAACGGATTCATCAAACGGATTCACTAACGGATTCGTCAACAAGGGTTTACTAACAGACTCATTCAAAGGATTCACTAACGGATTCCAACAAGGGTTCACTAACGGACTCATTCAATGGATTCACCAACGGATTCATCAAGAGGATTCACTAAAGAATTCGACACACCTCCTCTATCAACAAAATCCGCTCATACAGGGAGCGCACCCCTTTGTCTCGCAATTTCATATTCCTACTTTCATCGAGTCTTTGCTTTCTTTTCTTTCTTTTTCTTTGTCGATGTCCTCAGCGGTTGTCTATCTTTCATCGACGCGTTTTGCTTTGCAATCCACGTCGCCGAGGGGATCTGTAGACACCCCACCTTTGACCTCTCACCCCGATTGCATACATAGTATTTTTATTTAACTTGTGTTTGTTAATTTCTTTTACTTCGGTTAAGTTCCTAACTGATTCCGTTAGTTTTGGACTAAACTACATAAATGAATTAACTTTGGAGTCATTTCTGTCATTTTGTCTTTTCCACCCGCGAGCGCCTCCAGCATTGCTTGTGGACTGCGCGCGCCTCCCATTATGGCAGTACCGAATTGCACCTTATTTCCCTCCTTTTCCTAGATCACAAACACTCTTTTTTACCTCAAAGTTCAATCCCCCTAGTTTTGTAACCTCCAATCCCATTATTCTAGCCATTTCTTTAAAACAAAATATTTCTTTTATTTATTATTTGATTTTCTTTTTATTCATTTATCTTTCTTTATTTTCCTATTGGCTGAAAAACCATCTTTCCCTCATTTCTTCACCTATTTAAACCTCTCATTTCTACCTTAGAAAATGACCCAATTTTGAGACTTGAACCTAAACTCTACACAAATTCTCTCAAACACATTTCTCTACAAAACTCTACACAAATTGTTGCACAACAATTTCTCTACAAATAACTCCATCTCAAGTCAGAGTTCAAGCCTTCTTTCTCCTTCTAAAGGTACAACTTTTCTTCTTCTTATTTTACTTGTCTAGTAATGTATGCAATCCCCATCAATTGGGACATGACTAAATGACCACTTTACTACATTAAAGTTGGTTAAGGTTATCTCCCTACATTTCAATCTCTAGTTTAATTTACTCTTCTTCTCTTAATGTAATCTTTAGCATAAAACAATAAAACACTTCTCTTTTATTTCCCTTTGAAATTCCCCTTTTCTTTACATTATACTCCCTCCGTCCCACCGAAAATTGCAAAACTTACCAAAATGGGCGTCCCATAGAAATTGCACCTTCCATAAATGGAAAGTTTTTAAAACTTTTTAATTAGTGGGTCCCACTTCTCATACTCACATCCACTAACCCACTAACTATTCTCTACCCCACTTTCTCTCTCCCACTCAACTATCAACACTCACAACACATCACCTTTTTCACTTTTCCCTTAATTCTTGTGCCATGATTTTTTTTTGCAATTTTCGGCGGGACGGAGGGAGTAATTGTTAGCACTATTAATAAACAAGAATGACCTTTTACATTAGAACACCAATCGTAGCAAGACCCGCATAAGTGGGGCGGAGTGGGTGTTTAAGTACTTCCCACTCCGTCACCTAACCCCCGAACCCTTCTCTCCCGAATCTTTGGTTTCGTAATATTAAAATAGGCCATTTCTTTAGGTTTTTCTTATGTTCCCTTAATAACATAGGTGGTGACTCTAACAATTAAAACAAGTTAGACATCCTAGGATAATTCACCGCTCTAGCCAAGTAGTGGTTTCTCTGGGGTATCTACAACGAGGAGATCAAATCATAAAGCTTGAAGACTTAAAGATTTGAAGATCCGAAAATTTTAAACTCACAACATCGGTTAGTATTCTAAATTCATCTTCCTTTTAATTTAATCATCATGAATGGATCCATGGGCTCTAGCGTTTTATTGATTTTTCTGTTGCCGTTTCCGCTGCGCATGGTCCCTCAAAACCCAACAGGCGACCCCGTAACGAGTCACTGTGAGCGCGCCCCCCCCCCCTCGTGCTTTGCGTCGTGAGGACTTGATTGTTGCTCGATTGTTGTGAGTCGCCACCATGTTTAACGTAACACGGACCGTGAGATTCTTGAGTTTGGGGGTTAAGTTATGGATTAGGAAGGTCAACGAGAACCCGATTAAGGATCAGTCTTTCTTACGAAATCATCATCATCGTCTTTAAAATCATGCATTCATGTACAAAGGAAGCCAAATAAATAATTTCTTATTTATTTGGAATGTCAGATCATGTGCTTCGAACCATCTCCATGAATTGGAGAGGCTCTAGGCTGATCCTTTTGATAGAATCACACTACTTCAAAGCAAAGAAGAAGATGAGAAGAGAGGAAAACAAAGGAATTACCTAAGCGTTCTTCGAGAATCCTATGGATGGCCTTGACAAAAGGTCTTGACGATCCAAAGAACATGACTTGATTTTCTTAATTTCATGGGTGAGGAAGAGGGACTGATTATGAGAGCCTTCTTGATAGATTTCTAGTGTAGGGAGTCTTAGGAGACCTTCATTAGTTGATTCTAGGCCAAGAACACCTATTTTTATAGGGTTTTATGACTTAGGGACCAAGCCAAGGGGTTTAATTTGGATGGGAATCGAAGACTTGATTTCCAAGGAGGTAAATTTGGACTCTTTGATCATCCTTTCCATCTTTCCCGAATGGAGGAGTGTTTGCCAAGAAACGAGGTTGAGATCAACAAGGAAACTGCTGAAAACTCGACTGTCAAAGGGGGATATCTCGTACGAGACACCTTGTGTCTGAATCAAAAAAACGCCCTTTTCTTAAGTTTTAATGTTCATTTTGGCCCCTAACTAACGAAGTCAGTCAGAAACTTAACGAAACATGTCCAACTTAACGAGTTTCGACCTAAATCAAAGGTGAGACACATAAGTAGTGTGATCATGAATGAACGTTCAGAATGGGGTGTCTATAGAGCCCCTCGGCGACGATACTTATGAAAGAAGTAACGTCGTCGATAGAAAAGACACCATTTAGAACTATGGGTATGGTCTTGCTGAAAATCTACCTACGTATTTCTCGGAAGGAAATCAGACCAAACGTAGTTCGACTACAAAATACGCAAAAAACGGAGGCTTGAGGTATTTTGAAAATCTTTTTGAAAATAATACTACAGCAAGTAAAGTTTAGAGTTTAGAGACTACCCCATACTGAGGAATCAATGTCCTTGACCCAATTCTGAATATACTCCTTCGTTGATGACGAACCATCTCTAGTTGCAATCCATATGGAGGAATCAATGGCCTTGACCCAATTCTGAATATGCCCTATTGTTGATGACGAACCGCCTTCAGTTTTGTTGATGCCGGAATGACCATAGAATGCTTATTTTTATGCCTCAGTGACCATAGGGTGAATTTGATGCCGGAATGACCATAGAGGGCTTATTTTTATGCCTCAGTGACCATAGGGTGTCTTTGACGTGAATCCTATGTTATTAGCGTACGCCTTGATAACAATTATGGGATTCCAGATTTGGAGACGCCAATTGCTCGGACCTTTCTTCTCCTTCCAACGAGACTTCCTTTCCATTGAAAAAGTGAATCCTATGCCATTAACTTACGTCTTTATGACAATTATGGGACTCGGGGTTTGGATCCTGTGTTGTTAACTTACATCTTGACAACAGTTGTGGGATTTCGGATTTGGAGACGCAATTTGCTCGGACCTTTCTTCTCTTTCCAACGAGACTTCCTTTCCATTGAAAAAGTGAATCCTATGCCATTAACTTACATCTTGATGACAATTATGGGACTCGGGATTTGAATCATATGCTGTTAACTTGCGTCTTGACAACAGTTGTGGGGTTCGGGTTTGTTGATGTAGACTTTTGTTGCTCTCCTATGATCTTGGATGCGTGGTGAGAATAGATTCGTACTGAGAAAAAAATTCATTTGTTCTAATTCTGAAAATATTCCTTTGATTATGACTCAATATTCCATCTTGAACCGGGTTCAGATTCAACCTTTCAGTCAAAGCGGGGCTTTTTCTGACTTTTCTATTAAAAGCAGGGCTTTTCTAGAATTTCCCAAGAAAATAGGGTTTTCTAAGGGCTTTCTAGGGATACCTCGTACGAGGAAGGGATGCCTCGTACGAGCCATCTCTGTTTTTACGCAGATCAGAGCCATTTCAGGCGCTGAATGTGATTTTCAAAATCACTTTTCTCATTTCATTTCGAGAGCTTCTCAACCCTAGGCGATTTTCTTCCCAAAAATCTCCATTTTCACCAAGTTCTAGTGATTCTCAACCCTTTCAAATGGCCGGTGCCCACCGTTCTCACAAGGACCATCTCTTCCGTAGGCATATGAAGGGTAAAGTACGGGGGACAGATGAGTTGTGCCCGTTTCCCGAGGATCATGTTTCTCACGCTGTTCGGACGAGGAGGGTAAGGATCTCTTCCTTTTGTTGAGTTTCCATGTCAATTTCGTTGTTGCATGCCTCAATTCTATGCTTTCGCAGTTGATTTTGTCGACTTTTGTCAATTTTTGCCTAGAATTATCGCTGCTAGGGTTTGCCATGCATGGCTGATCTTTCGATGGGATTCCACCCTTGTTGATGTCGGAAATCATTGTAGTATAGTAGTACATGATTTTGACTATCATTCTAGGCAATTCTGCGATTTTGGGTAAAATGCTTAAATGAGGATTTTACCGTTTTTCTGACATTTGTTTCTTTTGCCTGTGTTGTTTGCAGCCATTCAGAGTTATCAACAACTGTAGGGGCAGTGTGCGAGCGGTTGCTGAGAGGTGGGAAACTCTCAACGGTGAGCTGAAGGAAGAGATCGAGAATATGGGGCTTAAGCCCTTCTTTGACGGCTTGGTGGGTGAGCGGAGAAACACCCACGTGCTCCAAGTTATTAGGGAGTACTGGTGGGATAATACCCACACGATGCACATGAGGTGGGGTGAGGTTACCATGAATCCCACTGAATTTCAAGCCATTACCAGGCTCTCTATTGTCGGCGACCTGATCGAGGTAGATACGGACTTTTCTCCGAGCAGTGATGATATGAGGCGACTGTTGGGCTTCATAGTGCTTACCTCAGGCAAGGGAGTCCCTCTCAAGGCCTTGAGGGATATGGTGGACGCTTATGTCACTGCCAATGCAGGTCAGATGGGTTCTCTCAACACCCATATTGTAGCCGTTCGTGGTTTTCTGTGGTGGGCATTCTCTGAGACGCTATTTGCCAACCATGCGTCGACTGCCTTATTCACTTTGTTGAGCTGCTTGAGGGATATGCAGCATATCACTGATGCTAGTTGGGGTCTAGCTGGCTTGGCCCACTGCTACGTGGCCATGGATGAGAGTTCGCGGGATCGGGCGAATGCTGGCTTAGGTGGCTACAGCCATACTTGGGAGGTATAATACTCATTCTCTACAGTATTCCTCTTTTTATTTCAGCCCTAGTTTACTTTCTGTCTCGGTAGCATATTCATTTTAGCCATTATATGTTAACATTTTCTATGTCTCCCATTTGTAGGCTTGGTTACGCCATGTTTGGCCTCTTCAATTTTGATCTTCGGGACAACACCGTCAGGTTCCCTGACATATTGAGGTGGCGTAGGGGTAACAGAGATACCCATGATGAGCGTATTGAGGGGGCATACTTGCCGGTGGAGCAGATGAGGCTGTACCTCGACGAGTGGACAGCCGTTCCTGAGTTCGACAATGCTCTCTTTCCTTGGAGGAGTTTAGGGATTGAGCAGGCTTATGGTTATGCGAGCCTGAGATTGCTGATGATCGGCCATGGTGGGGGATTCTTTTACTTAGGAGAGCGGGTTTCTCGCCAGCAGGATGGTGGCAGGTTGGATCTCATCGTCCCGTTGGACCCTTCGGCTCACATGCTTAATTCTTTTGCCATCGAGGATGAGGAGAGGGATAACCTCATTATTGGCTAAGTTGCCTTCGACCTCATGCATTTAGAGGCAGATTATTAGGATTTTCTAGCTCGTCTCATGCCTCGGCTGATTATAGAGGGTGACCAGGCTCAGGCTCAGGGGGTTGTCCATGTCCCTTTTCGTCCGCAGCTCGGACCAGCTTCATTTTCCTACAACATGGCTGAGGGGATAGAAAGCATCGAGGATCTTCCCGCTAAGTACGACATGCCTGAGGGACTCGTACCTCCTGCTGATGCGACCATGGTATGATTCATGACTTTCTTTCTGTCCTTTTACCATTTCATATCTCTGTTTATCTTTTGATTGAGAAGTTTGATATTTCATTTATTCCTTCTACACAGGTGCCCATTGCCGAGTATAGAGAGGTTGCAGGATGGCTTTCCCAGTTCATGGTCTATGCCAAAAGGGTGAAGAGCGACATAGTGGGGCTCTTAGGCTGGTTGGCTAGCCAGACAGCGGAGTCAGTTGCTTGCGGGAAGAGGCCTCGGACTAACGATTGATGACGCGGCGGTGGCAACGTCCCTTTCTTTTGATGCCTGAGTAGGTAGGATCCCCATTCCCTTCTTTCGTCTGTTGATGTATTTATTGCCTCGGCGTAGGTGAAGACAGTTTTTTCTTTCATTGGCTTGTACCAATGCAACAGTTAAATCCTAACCCTAGCACACATATTTTTTCAGTTTTAGCTTTTTATTTCTGACTGTGTAATGAATTGGTTCACGTCCGGTTGGTCAACTGAGGGTTCTTTAGTGAGATGGATTCGCGTTGGGTCATTTGTATGTGATGATGAACTACTTAGGTAGGTTTCTGAGGTGATTGAGACATGTTTTGACTCATTGGACAGTCTGAATTTGAGCAGAATCGTTGCTGTCTAAACTGGGGAGATGCCTCGTACAAGACATCGATATCTCGTACGAGACATCCATTGAATCTGTGACTGTTTCTCCTTTTTCCTTGAGGATTTGGTATCCAAACTTGTATATAAAGACCTCTAGTCCATCCAAGAATGCCATGCAGCCTTAAATCAGTTCTCAGAACTTTTCTTTTGAAGTAAAATTCTCAACCTCTTGCTCCCAATGGCCCCAAGCAAGTCCGTCCCTTCATCAATGGTTGTTGATGAATTTTCTCTAGACTCGGAGTTGGTAGAACGCTACAAGGATGACTTGGCAACATTCTTTTATTCGTTTGACAAGTCTCGTCAAGGGAGATTTGTAGAGATGTTCGGGTTTAAGATTCTCTTTACTTTGAAGAATCTGAAACCGGATTGGGACCTTTTGAAGGGAGTTGAACGTTTTTGGGATCCTTCGACCCATCTTTTCAATTTTTCACTTAATGAGATGGTCCCTACTGTAGAGAAAATGGCGAGTATCTTGGATATGCCATTGACCGGAGTGATTGTGGTTCCCAAGTATGACAAGGTACCGGCGGAGTCTCTTAGGAACTTATTGAGTATAGGCCTTCCCGAGGAGAAGGGTAATATCCACAACCGTCATGTTGATCTCCACACTTTGCCTAGGAGATTTAGGGGTCGCGAGACACGTACTCATGGTGTGGATTCCCAGTGCTGTCTCTTGGCATTGTGCTTATTCTGAAACGTAATTTTTATGAGCAAGTGTGGCATGGCGGATACGGAGCTTATAGATATCGTTTTACAAGCTAGAGGAAGGACCTTCAACGTCATTCCTTTTACCTTGGGGGAGACTCTTCATGGTCTTGACAAGTTGCACCGAACCGGCTCTATGACCCGGGGAAGTCCACTGTTGTTGACTATTTAGCTTAGAGAGAATTTTAAATTGTTGAGCTCCCCGACCGAGTATTCCCCTTATACTTTCCATAGGCGGAGATTGTTAGTGAAGGATCTCAGCATTGAGGAGTGGGCCCATCTTTTTGCGAAAGGGGAGGCTGATGATATTGCTTGGTGTCTACCCTTTGGGAAGGTGAAGAGGTTTGTGGCTAATACTAATACCCTTGGATACGACAGGGTCGTCCTTCCGAGTTTGAGGGACTCCTCTTTTTACTTTGCTCGGAGTGTAATGCGACAATTTGGTCAGCAGCAGGACACTTTTATTCTAGGGGGACATGCTCAGGACACTTCTTTTATGGACTCAGAGTTTGATGCGAGCCTGGCTCATGCTTGGGGGCAAGGCACCACTATGGACCGTTGGACCAATCTCCGTCATGATGGAGGAAGTATTTACTTATCGGATAAATATTTGGATTGGTTCCTCAAAGAACTCCGTCCCCAATGTCGAGGGCATCGACGAGATTCGTCGTCATCTGTTGGGGGACCAATTTGAGCCTAGCTTGAGTTTGAGGAAGAAGGAAGCTAAGGAGGATCCTCTAATGTCAGCGTGGATGCTACCCCAGATTTTTTGGATAGTGACTTCTATAAGAAAAGAGCGAGTGGGCTCCCCGATAAATTTGAAGCTCTTGACAGGCCTTATGTGTTTGCAAGATTGACTCCTTCAGTATTCAGCAGACTTGATGTTCCTCCCGGTTTCAAGATATCTTTGCATAAGAGGAAGAGGAATGACAAGACCGACCGTGGTCAAGCCCCTACTAAGTTAAGGAAGAAATAGGTCTTTAAGAGTATCGAGAGATTGCAATAGATTGATCAATGGTTAGACTTTTAGTATTTTATTTATTTTCTTTTGAGAGTTGGTAGCTCATGTTGGGAATTTTCCTATTGTTTTCTTAAAATGCATTCAATTAATAAAAGAACAAGATTTTGATTTTATTTATTGAATAGACCGGACCAAAAGACTGCCTACGTTCTCCTTTTACATCAATTAAATAAAGAGCTCAGGTCATCGTTGTTCTTGTTCAAGAAAGAGAAAATATGTCTGCTGACTGCTTGACATGCCTCGTATGAGACTGTCCCCTATTTATTTAAGGCACACCCTGAATGTTGCCTAGACCGCCCTTTCAGGTTTTCAATCTAGCGGGCTTTTTTCTCGTGCCCTTTGCTCTAATTTTTTCCTAGGCCACCCTTGCGGGTTTTCAACCTAGTGAGCTTTCTCCTTTTTTTTTTTTTTTGAAATAGGGGACGGAGCTATGAGTAGTACTTCTTCAGCTTGTCCATGTTGACGGGCTTCGGCAGCTGATCTCCATCTAGTTCTGCGAGTTGTACCGCTCCTCCGGAGAAGACCTTCTTGACTATGTAAGGACCTATCCACCTCGGTCCCCATTTTCCCATGGGGTTGAATGGTCCAAGACGATGTTTGCGTAGGACAAGGTCCCCTTCTTTGATGTTTTTGGATTTGACTTTCTTATTGAATGCTCGGGCCCTTCTCCGTTGATATGCTTGGATATACTCGGCGGCTCAAAGTCGTCTTTCGTCTAGCAGGGCTAGCTGTTCATAACGGCTGTTCAACCATGTGACTTTATTTACTTGGTTTTCTAGGAGAACCCTTAGCGACGGTACTTCTAATTCGATCGGTAATACTGCTTCCATCCCATAGGCTAGGGCATATGGAGTTTCACCGGTGGCGGTACAGATAGAGGTACGGTAGTCCCAGAGTGTAAAAGGTAGCTTCTCGGGCCAGTCCCAGCCAATCTTAGCCATTTTTCTGATGATTGTCTCTTTGGTTTTATTAGCAGCTTCGACTGCTCCATTGGTCTGTGGTCGGTACGGTGACAACTAATGTCTCTCTATCTTGTACTCTGCGAGTAGTTGGTCACATTCTTTCTCAAAGTGCGTGCCATTGTCGGATATCATCTCATGAGGTACCTCATATTGGCATATGAGGTTGGTCTTAATGAACTCAGCCACCTTCTTGGCATTTAAGACTTTGTAGGATTGGGCTTCGATCCATTTAGTGAAGTAATCTACATCGACCAATACGAACGAATGCCCGTTGTGACCTATCGGTGAGACTTTGCCAATGACGTCTATTACCCATGTAGAAAAAGGCCAGGGGGATGTCATGGGGTATAATACGGACGGTGTAGACACCCCGCCTTGGACCTCTCACCCCGATTGCATACATACTATTTTTATTTAACTTATATTTGTTAATTTCTGTTATTTCGGTTAAGTTCCTAACTGATTCCGTTAGTTTTGGACTAAACTGCATAACAGAATTAACTTTAGAGTCCTTTCTGTCATTCTATCTTTTCTACCCGCGGGCACTTCCAACACTGTTTGTGGGCTGCGCGCGCGTCTCGCCCCTAAAGCGGGACTCGCGCACCTCCCATTATGGCAGTAACGGATTGCACCTTATTTCCCTCCCTTTTCTTATTTACAACATGTCTTCTTGATCACAAAAGAGCCTCTTTTTACCTCCACATCCATCCCCCCTAGTTTTATAACCTCCAATCCTATTATTCTAGCCATTTCTTAAGAACAAAATATTTCTTTTTATTATTATTTGATTTTCTTTTATTTATTTCATTTATTATTTTTATTTATTTTATTTTCTATTGGTCAATTCCATCTCACATGGATTGATCATTTTCCCTCCAACCTTTCCCTCTCTTTTTTACCTATATAAACCCCCTTCTTCTACCTTAGAAAGGGACCTTGGACCCCAACTTTGATTCACAAACTACATTATACACAAATTCTCCCAACAAGAGTTCTTAGTAACAAGACTCTACACAAATTGTTCTACAACAATTTCTCTACAACAACACCATTTTCAAGTCCAAGATTGAAGCCCTCTTTCTTAAGGTACTTTATTCTTCTTCTCCTATTTTACATGTCTTTCTAATGTATGCAATCCCCATCAATGGGACATGACCAAATAATCACTTTACTATATTAAAGTTGGTTAAGGTTATCTCCCTACATTTACACTCTAGTTTAATTTACTGTTCTTCTCTTAATGTAACCTTTGACATTTAATCAATAAAACAATTCTCTTTTAATTCCCCTTTTATTAACTATATAATTGTTAGCACATTTTAATAACAATAGAAGGACTTTTTAGCATTAGAACACCAAAAGTAGCAAGACCCGCGTAAGCGGGGCGGAGTGGGTGTTTAAGTACTTCCCACTCCGTCACCTAACCCCCGAACCCTTCTCTTCCCAAATCTCTGATTTTCGTACAAAAAGGCTATCTTTCTTAGGTTTTCTCGCGTTCCTCTAAAACGTGGGTGGCGACTCTTAAAATCAAGTAGACATCCTAGGTAATTCACGCGCTCTAGCCAAGCCGTGGTTCCCCGGGTATCTACAGTGGCGACTCCGCTGGGGACATAGAGGGTTAAACTTGCGTTTTTCATTTTTGGTGTTCTTTTATTTTATTTTCTGGGCATTCTGGTAAAAAGGGTAGGAAACGCGCGCCTCTGGCCTTCTTGGCCTAAAGCGCGCGCGTCCGACCCTAATTACCAGAATCGCCCGCCTCCCATCTTGTCCTTCAATTCCATGTTTCTGTGCTAACGTTTACTGCAGGAAGTTCTATAATTTAGGGTCAAAGCAATCCCTTGAACCCGCTGATTTGCAGGTACTGCCCAGAAGTGGGCGCCTCCACTTCTCTCAGTCTAACGCGCGCGCCTCCCGAGTAGGCTTCTGAATGCGCGCGCTTCTGGGCATTTCCCAGAAACAGGAACAGTGCACAAAACAGAGCAGTTTTGACAGTGTGTGGGCACCGGGCCTGCACAAAACCATCTTTTAATTCTCTGTTTTATTATTTATCGGTCACACGAGTGATTCGAAAGTTGTAAATTATGTGCTTATTTTCTTTTATTTCTTTTTTCTTTTGAAAAAAAAAATATATATATTTTGTCACTTGTTAGACCTCACACTACGTGCACATATTCTTATCAACTGCTCACTATCGAGTCGCATAAGTCCAACCCTAAACCCGTCGAGGCCTGTCCTAGGAAGTTTCAAGCTCCACCAGACCTTGACTCTTTCGAAGCGGTAAACCTCATCCCGTGGCGTAGTTCATGACTACATGTCGGGGGTGACCTTTAAGCCTCTCTTTAGCCGAGCACAAGCCATACAATTCTAGTCTAGCGTCTAACACTCCGTGACTCAAGTCGGTTTCCATGTGCCGAGATTTCCCTAAACTAATGTCTTCAAATCATACATGCCACTCGTTGTTTTGGATGAAATAAAACTCCGTCCCCAAGTGGTTATTATGGACGAAAATAAAAATCCGTCCCCGCATGTATGCTTTACTACATTAATTTAGTTTAATCCCAACACATGTAGGATTCACAAGCGTGGTGGAATCCGATGAGTATATGGGACCGCGAGAAGGTCTATATACTAGTGTGACGATTCCACTATTCTTTCTAGAAACCCCAAAAAGGACCACGTCCTTCCGACTTTTGTAAATAATAATAAATAAAAGAGTCAATTTTCTCATATGGTCGAGTCTTTTTCTTTTGTTTGTGGGTTAATTATTTTACTCAAAATATGTTTGTGGGGCCAACCTAAGATCGACCGCGTTCTCTCAATAGGTCCAATGGCTTCCAACAGCAACAACAACAAGGGTGAGAACATCTCCGTGTCCAACGAAAGGCTCTTCAACATAATAAGAGCCTTGGGGGAACAAGTGGATAGACTTGTCGAGGATGCCCGCCGCAAGGATGATTTGTGGCAAGACCATCTTGATCTCGAGAGGAAAATTCACAAGGAAGAAGTGTCCGAAATTAAGGCTCGTTTGCAAGAGCTCACTGACAGCAAGGCAAAGGTCCACGGTAAAGCACGCTCAAGTGGCTCACCCCTCAAAAGTCACAAAGGTGCCACCAACGACCGTGTCAATACCCCTCTCAATGGCATGACCATCACCGAAGCCTACGAAGCTCTCAAAACCAAAGGACAAGTTTCTCCTCTCCAAGGGTACAAGCAACCACAACCGTTACGTCGCAACCATGCCCACCACAAGTGGTGTGACTATCATCAATGCAGCGGTCATCTCACCGAGGATTGCTTCTCCCTCCGCGACATCATCCAAGATTCGATTGACAATGGTGAGTTTAGCGTGGTTGAAGAACAACAGTTAGAGAGTGAGAACATGAAAGAACTCATCAAGGAAGGGGCTCAGATTTGAAATAGGGTCTCAACAAGAGATCATGCTGCAAGGAAGGCTACAACGACAATGGGGACTACAGCAACAATCTCCGTTTCTCTTTCTCTACCTAGTAATAGGAATAAAATAGAGAGAGTCGAAAGTCCTCTTAAGTGTGCATCAATGTTTTCTCTCGTCCTATGTTAAATGTTCGAGTCCATTGAGTCATCAAATAAAAGTCGTTCTTGTCCTCATACACTCTTCCAAGTTGTTCAATTAATTCTTGGCAAAATGATGAAAAAATGTCTAAACAAGTTTTGGAATGAAGGCCATCGCTTGAACGCCTAGGGGCTAAACATCAACGACGGCATCAACAACGAAGACATCAACAATGACGAAATCAAGACAAAGAAAGGTGGAGCAACGATCATGAAGCAATGTTTTTCAAAAGGGGATAAAAAAAAAAAAAAAAAAAAAAAACTCGCTAGGTTGAAATCCTCAAATCAACCTAGGCAAAAGTTAGAGTACAAAAAAAAAAAAAAAAGAAAATCCCCATTCATTCAAAGAAGTTCACAACAATAACATCATTCCACCAAACGAAGGACGAAGCAACATCGACAACAATCACGACGAAACAACAATTCATCACGGCGAATGGAGAATCCACAAGAACTACGGTGACCTGAGCCTCTACACTGGAGGAACGTAGGCAACCTTCGGGTCCGGTCTCATGCAAGAAAGAAGATATGTTTAGCCCTAGCGCGTTATGGTGATCGGCCTTCCTCTCGAACTTGTCATGACATCTTTGTACGATTCATTTTCCAATGAATTAATCACCAAAAGATTGAACAACTTTCTTAGATTTGGAATCGCTTTCCGTTCCTTGTCGAGTCTAGGGGTTTCTCTTCTTTTTGCGATACTCCCAGTTTCTTGCAATCAAACTGGGGCTTTCTTTCTCTTCTCTCTTAATGACTTACTTGCCTTCGTGAGTCATTCAAAAAATATACATACATGAAGTCAATACTAGGGACACTTCCCTAGTCGAGTCAATGTCACTCATCTTTAGTGACAAGAGGTCTTCACCGCAAAATCACATGTCTTATCTCCTCAGCCAGAGTCAATGCACACTTACTCATTAATCGAGTCAAAAAAAGAAGACGCAAAAGAGATGCCCGCTAGATAGAAACCCGAAAGGGCGGTCTAGGCAAAAAACAGGGTGCGTCACAAAAAAAATGATGAGAGAGAGAGAGAGAAGGGAAAGAGAAATGGAGATCTCCAGCCTCTAAGGAAGACAACTGCACAAGCTCTACATTGGATCTCCTCAACAAATCAATTCCCCACCGAATCAACTTTGGGATTGCAAAAGGCTCGACAAGATATGGCACCATCAAAGGTTGTCTTGGGTTATCGGCATCATTCTCCAGCAGTGTGCATTTTTTGGTTCATGAAAAGAAGGCCCGTGGTAACCAAGACCCATCTGAGAACGAGCCCATCATAAAAGGGCACGAGGTTGCACAAATTAATCTCTAGCTAGTCAGTTGGTTTGGGCAGCGAACAACAACATGTAATTCAAGCTTCTACAAGCATGTCCCTCTAAAGTATGCCGAAAGACTCCCGAGAATGGAGTAGCTCTTGCCATGTCCTCTTATGTTTGTTCCCCCACACGAGGATGATTCACTCTTGCTTTTCTCAACAAATGGTGACGCCCTAGGGACTATGTGACTCAAGAATAAGGGCTTCTTTTACTTCATTTGACAATCAATAAGCCCTAGGGGCTATGCTCGAGAAAGATGTGTGAGACTATCCTCAAAGTCTCTCAAAAGGGATGTCAAAAAAGCCCTCTTGTCATGTGTGCTCGTACTCGTTCCCCCAATCAAGGATGGACCTTTCTTGCAATCAATGATGGAACTCTAGGGGCTACGGTCAAGTCTTAAAGGCTCCCTCGGCAAGAAGCAATTCACTTCAATGTCCCCAGCAAAATTTGAAGCTTCATACCGAAAGGTCTCAAGGGGCTTCGCAATCTACAAATCTATTGGACCACGGCTCTATAGTAAGTCAAGCAAAGGGCAATATTGGGGCTTCGCAACCGACAGTATTTTTGGGACAACAATGCTCGAACAATGCAATGTGGAGTAGCCTTATGGCTCCATGAAAGCAATGCTTCAAGTCAAAGGTCTCTTGGTTTTAAATAAAGTCTCCGATGTTATGAATGAATTTGATGATTTTTATTAGAACTCACAGCGAGATTCTGAAGGAAGTCTTAGAGAAAAGGAAAAAGATTCAATATGCTAGACTCACCCGGCTGAGTTATAGCGGGCAATGCCAATATGTTAACTCTATAAGCAGGGTTACGGCCAATCCCAATGTTTCTGCAAGTATTGCACCCCCTTCTCCAAGATCAAAAGCACAGGCTGCATCCGAAGATCCGCCGTTGGTTCAACTCATGAAGACTCAAGCAAACATACCGTTCGAGACTTTATCACACCAAGACCTTATCATCTGCAACAACATCACCATCTCCCACGAGACGTCTCCCGAAGACCATACTACATTTTCAACATGGACCTTCCGCCATTTGGGTATCTACCACAAAAAGGGCCATCCATCTCCAAATAAGAGAAAGAAAGAGATCGCCTTCAAGAGTTCTTCCCAATAGCGCCATCCGCTCACAACATAATGCTAAGCCCATTCCAAAAAAAATTTGAGGCTTCACACCGAAAGGTCGTCACATCCCGCCATCTTCAAACTTGATAAGCCCATGACATTTGGGGCTTAACAATCTCTCAAAGCTAGGTATCAATGATCTTCTCTTGGGGCTTGCCCACGTCGACAACAAAAGACAGTTTATTTGAATGGGCTAAGAGTTGATTCATCTTGGGGCTTCATAAGCCACTCAAAGTTCAGCATTCGAGGGGCTTTACAATCAGCAACCCCTTGACATCTCGGCATCAATAGTCCCTTTTGAAGCCCCATAATCGACATATCTTGGGGCTAGACGTCAATTTCATTGGGCACAACGGCAACGGCGACAACATTCAAGCGAGGCAATCCGGACTTCGATCGAACATGACTTGATCTTGGGTTGGCTTTACAAACACACAATGGTTAAAATGGTTCACCCACGAACTAAAAAAAAAACTTTTTGTCACTTGTGTGCATATTCTTTCCCTTCTAATCTAAAAAAAAAATCTTTTTTCTTTTTCTCCTTCTATGTGCAAAAGTATGTGCTTTACTTTGTTTTGCTCCTAGCTTCTCCTCCAGCATTCTCCATCATCCTTGAACTACGCTGGTCTGATTCTCTTCAAGGGATACGTAGGCAGCCTTTTGGCACGACCAACCCATCACACAGAGACAAGAACAATTCATCATCACCAACATCATCATTCTTCATCAAAAGCATCAACATCCTTCAGCAATCCATCTCCAATCAAGCGGCAATGGTAAGTGAAGGTATGAATACATCCGAGGCTTTCCTCAAATCACACCGCACACAAAATCACTTTCTCTATTCTTACAAAAACTCTCTCTCATGCAAAACTGCTTTCAAATCACATTGCACCATGAGCACAATTTATATCTTCATTTCACACTTCATGCATCTTCTTGCACAAACACATATACCTGCCAAGCACACACTTAACAGGTACCACCACGAAGTCAACAGCATCCGCTACTCAAGGCACTTCATCCCCAGCAGAAAATGGTACACAATCAACCGTGCCCGCATCCCCACGATAAAGTCAACAGCAACTGCAGCTCTAGACAGAAATTTGGTCCACGGTGATCCCGCAATTAGCAAACGGATCCCGCCATCAGCAAACGGATCCCACTTCAGGAAACGGATCCCACACCAGCAAACGGATCCCGCTTCAGCAAACGGATCCCGCAAATAGCAAACGGATCCCGCATCAACAAACGGATCCCGCTTCAGCAAACGGATCCCGCTTCAGCAAACGGATCCCGCATCAGCAAACGGATCCCGCATCAGCAAATGGATCCCGCAATCAGCAAACGGATCCCGCTTCCAGCAAACGGATCCCGCAATCAGCGAACGGATCCCGCTTCCAGCAAACGGATCCCGCCATTAGCAAACGGATCCCGCTTCCAGCAAACGGATCCCGCCATCAGCAAACGGATCCCGCATTAGCAAACGGATCCTGCTTCAGCAAACGGATCCCGCTTCAGCAAAACGGATCCCGCCATATCCTTTCTATATCAATAAAGCCGCTCACACAGGGAGCGCACACCTATCCTTCGCAAATTTCAAATTCATGTTTTATCGAGTCTTTGTCTTCTCTTGTCGATGTCCTCGGCGGTTTTCTTTCTTTCGTCGACGCGTTTTGCTTTGCAATCCACGTCGCCAAGGGGCTCTATAGACACCCCGCCTTGGACCTCTCACCCCGATTGCATACATACTATTTTTATTTAACTTATTTTTGTTAATTTCTGTTATTTCGGTTAAGTTCCTAACTGATTTCGTTAGTTTTGGACTAAACTGCATAACAGAATTAACTTTAGAGTCATTTCTGTCATTCTGTCTTTTCCACCCGTGGGCGCTTCCGACACTGTTTGTGGGCTGCGCGCGCGTCTCGCCCCTAAAGCGGGACTCGCGCGCCTCCCATTATGGCAGTAACGGATTGCACCTTATTTCCCTCCCTTTTCTTATTTACAACATCTCTTCTTGATCACAAAAGAGCCTCTTTTTACCTCCAAATTCATCCCCCCTAGTTTTATAACCTCCAATCCCATTATTCTAGCCATTTCTTAAAAACAAAATATTTCTTTTTATTATTATTTGATTTTCTTTTATTTATTTCATTTATTATTTTTATTTATTTTATTTTCTATTGGTCAATTCCATCTCACATGGATTGATCATTTTCCCTCCAACCTTTCCCTTTCTTTTTTACCTATATAAACCCCCTTCTTCTACCTTAGAAAGGGACCTTGGACCCCAACTTTGATTCACAAACTACATTATACACAAATGCTCCCAACAAGAGTTCTTAGCAACAAGACTCTACACAAATTGTTCTACAACAATTTCTCTACAACAACACCATTTTCAAGTCCAAGATTGAAGTCCTCTTTCTTAAGGTACTTTATTCTTCTTCTCCTATTTTACATCTCTTTCTAATGTATGCAATCCCCATCAATGGGACATGACCAAATAATCACTTTACTATATTAAGTTGGTTAAGGTTATCTCCCTACATTTACACTCTAGTTTAATTTACTCTTCTTCTCTTAATGTAACCTTTGACATTTAATCAATAAAACAATTCTCTTTTAATTCCCCTTTTCTTTACTATATAATTGTTAGCACATTTTAATATCAATAGAAGGACTTTTTAGCATTAGAACACCAAAAGTAGCAAGACCCGCGTAAGCGGGGCGGAGTGGGTGTTTAAGTACTTCCCACTCCGTCACCTAACCCCCGAACCCTTCTCTTCCCGAATCTCTGGTTTTCGTACAAAAAGGCTATCTTTCTTAGGTTTTCTCACGTTCCTCTAAAACGTGGGTGGCGACTCTTAAAATCAAGTAGACATCCTAGGTAATTCACCGCTCTAGCCAAGTCGTGGTTCCCCGGGGTATCTACAGACGGCGGTGCGTGTTGTAAGTTGACATGTATCTGGCATTTATGGCATTTCTTAACCATGTCAATGCAGTCGGCTTCCATTGTGGCCCAACAGTATCCTAGTCTGATAACTTTCTTTGCTAGCATGTTGCCATTCATGTGGGTTCCACAGACTCCTTGATGGACTTGGTCCATGACTTCTACAGCTTCGTGCTCATCAGCACAGAGTAGACACTGCTTGTGATGTTTCTTGTAGAGGCGATCACCTATAATTACGAATTTGGTAGCGAATCGCTTAAGAGCTATCTTCACCTTAGGTGATGTTTTTGATGGGAATTTTCCGTCTAGGAGGAAATGCCATACGTCGTAATACCATGGTTTATTGTCCAAGGTATTTACGGAAATGGAGTCACACGCCTCCTTGCAGTCATGCATGTCTATGATCGAGTGATAAGCGGGAGTCGTTCGTCTCGCGACTTTGAAGGTTTTTGACTTCAGTCCATTCGGGAATCTCCACAAGTGATGCTAGCATGGCTAGTGAGTCTGCTAACCGGTTCTTATCTCTAGGAAGATAGCAGAAGGTGACTTCTTTGAACTGTTTGACCAAGTCTTGGAGATGGTCGTTGTATTTCTGCAGTGTAGGATCTTGTATCTTCCACTTTTTGAGTGACATAGCAAATGGCATTCTCTTTCTTCGAGTCGGGTTGCTCTTGTGCTAGCATAGCCCCTAGTGCAGTGTCATTGACTGTAAGGTACAGGATTAACGGTTTTTCTTTATGCGGTGGGACCAATACAGGAGGGTTAATCAAGTATTATTTGACCTTTTCGAAGGCTCCTTGACACTCTTCAGTCCATTCTAGGGATGCATTCTTCTTTAGGAGTTTGAAGATGGGTTCGCACATCATCGTGAGTTGGTTGATGAAACGACTAATGTACTGAAGGCGACCCATGAATCCCTTTACTTTTTTCTGTGTCTTAGGTGGAGGCATGTCAACAATGGATTTAATCTTAGCGGGGTCCGTTTCTATACCATGCTCAGTGACCATGTATCCAAGGACTTTCCCTTTCACTACCCCAAATGTGCACTTAGCAGGATTAAGCCTCATCTTGTGGTGTCTCAACCTTTCAAAGAACTTTCTGAGGTCGATAAAGTGCTGTCCATCAGAGCCCTTAGAGTGTATGATCATGTCATCAACGTACACCTCTATTTCTTCATGTATCATGTCGTGAAATAGCGTAGTTACAGCTCTCTGGTAGGTGGCTCCGATATTTTTGAGCCCAAATGGCATAACTGTGTAACAAAATGTCCCCCAATGTGTGGTAAACGTTGTTTTCTGCTTATCTTCCTCGGCCATGAGGATCTGGTTGTACCCAGAAAATCTGTCTACGAATGAATGGACTTTGTACTTTGTTGTATTATCGACAAGCATGTCTATGTTTGGAAGAGGAAAGTCATCTTTCGGAGATGCTCAGTTAAGGTCATGAAAGTCTACGCAGACACGGACCTTTCCATTAGCTTTGGAAACCTGCACAGTATTAGCCAACCAGGTTGGATACTCTATTACTTTGATGAACCCGACACTCAGGAGTTTCTCTATCTCTTGCTTGACTTGTACCGACCACTTTGGCTTGATTCTGCAGAGTTTTTGCTTGACTGGCTTTGAATCGGGAAGCAGCAGTATTTTATGTTCAACAATCGAATTGGATATCCTCGGCATATCTTTGTAGGACCATGCGAACAAATCTACAAATTCCTGGAGAAGCGTTATGAGGGCTTGTCGGTCTTCCCCCTTGAAGAAACTGCCGATCTTGGTCTCTTTCGGATCATTGTCCGTCCCCAAATTAATTGTTTGCATTTCTTCGGCATCAATAGGACCCTTTCCGCCACGATAACCTACTTGCTTATTAATTTCTTTTAAAATTTGTTCATTTTCTTTATCTATCTCGTCATATGACTCATTATTATCTAATTCGTTGGGGTTATTAGTTAATTCATCATTCAAGATGCTTGCCATCTCAGGATACTCGGAAAGATCTATGTTTTCATCAAGAAAGTAGGGGAATACACGTTCCGCGATGGCATCCAAGTCCTCTTGGGTGAGATCATCGGTAGCGCTATCTGATTCTAAGGTAAGAGTTACAAATTTTCTTTCCCTATGGGGATGGGGAATGCATCCTAATTCCTTGATCAGGAAGTCTTCACTTGCTATAGGTCCCCCAGTTGTATACCAGTTCTGGATGGGCTCGTCACACTTCTTGATGAGCTTGGTGTAGTCTTGTTCTGGAGCGTCCCCCTTGTCTATTGCATTAATCTGAGTGTCCTCTAGCTTGAAAAAGGTTGAGAATTTGGCACAATTGGTCTTCTCCTAACACAAAGTCCCATTCACTGAATGCTTCGGCCTTGGTACCCCCTAATTCTCGGGGTAGCCACGAGAATTGCATCGGTTCTGTTTCAAGTGAGTATGGATCACAGTCATTGAAGATTTCAAAGCCCGGTTGGCGCTTCCCCCTATGGTCGATCCATGGTTCAGGGAACATGAAGTATGGCAAGTTTTCCCCCTCGCGTACAAAGTTATTATTTTTCTTACCTTGTACTTGATCCCAAGACAACATGTAACAGAAAGAAATTTCATTACTAAACTTTGGAGTACTCTCGCGCACAATTGGGATTAGGCGAGTAGTCTCCTCTTTCTCACTAGCTATCTCTATTACATTAATCCCTCCTCCCGTAGTTGGGAGAGGGGTTGTCACTACATTAGGAACCCCTAGTTGCTTAGAGTCTATGAGGTCTTGGATCACATCTTTGAGGTGGTTGCAAGAATTGGTGTCGTGGCCACTAAACTGGTGGAACTTGCAGTAGAGATGATGAGCATGATTGGAGGGGAGTTCCCTTGGAATAGCGGGAGGCTTCCTTGGCGTGACTTTACCGGCTTCTACTAGTATGTCTAAGAGCTCTCCTTGAGTGACACCCTCTAGTTTTTTGTAGACTCTTGCTTTCTTCTTTTCCTTATTTGGTGGAGGGACGGAGGAATAGTTGCTCCTCCCTTGATTATTGAAAGAAATATAATTGACGGATGTGTCCTTGCTAGTAGAGCTCTTGCTAGTGTAACGGTAACCGCTGTCCTTCTTAGCCTCTTTCCTATTCTTGAAGATGTCATCGAGTCGAAGACCGGCCTTATGAAGCTCGGAGAAGCTTGGGAAGAAAGTACCTGGGAGACGATCCTTATACTCATTACGAAGTGAATTGAGGAAGATGTGCATTTGATCTTCTGTAGTTGGCCTATCAACAATCTCGGTGAGCTTGGCTCTCCATCTCTTGACAAAGTCACCAAACGTTTCATTCGTACCTTGTTGGATTTGCTCGAGGTCTCTTTTAGTTGGACGGTAGGTATTATTGTCCTCAAAACGCCTTTGGAAGACCTCACATGCGGTAGCCCAATCGGTTCTTGTGGTTAAGGGGAGAGACATGTGTAGACACCCCGACCTCGCAGCCCTTATCAAACCCTTTTTAATCGGTCTAAACCCTGAAATTAACCTAGAACCCCAGATTTGGCTACGCGGGAGTGCCGTGAGCCTTATCGGTGCATCGAATGGATTAAGGGACTTCAAATTCATGATCAGAGCGAAAAAAACGAGTAAACAGGCATGTACTTCAATTTTTGAGGTGCGGGACCCAAAACGGGGCCCGCACCCTTAAGAACTGCTCGTTACCGTCCATTTTGTGCATTAAAAATATATAATTGTCATTCCTTTCTCATTAACATATTGCAGATATACGTACGTGACAACGAGAATATTTCAAGCAACTTTCATGTTGGGACCGCGGACAACCGGGACACCGTTATGCGCGCATTCGGACAATCTTGGACTATTTCAGAACCAACACCGGAAGAGTCATTTGTGATCATGCACGTTGAAAAAGTCAAAAATGGATTTTGTGGCAAATAATCAGTCAGCAAATGGCCATAAATGGCGGGTCCAAGTGGGTAGGAAGGTGGCCAATCAGAGCGCGACAAGTGGCAAATCCGGATTCCCCCAGCTGTCAGCACAGGAGCCGTACGGCTCAATACAAGGATCGCGGCAGGAAGACAGCCGGACTCCTCCTCTACCTGCAGATCAAATTTTTAGCTAACTTGTAACATCACCACTCAAATCACATTTGTGATCACACACAGCTGCAAATGGACGGAATTGACCCCTAAAATGACCCCTAAACCTACCAAGAGGGTCTAAGTGAAATATTTCCACCTCCCTCCTCCATATTACCACCCCCCTCATCCATTCTTAAGACACAATTCACAAAAGCAACAACTTCACTCCATAATCAGCCCTCCACTCTCTTTTGCTCTCTCTAGCAACCAAAAACACTCCCAAATCTCAGTCACTAAACCACCACCACACCACCGTAACACCACCACAAAACACTCACTAAACACAAGCCAAAACACTCACTCAAACATTCATTCAATCACAAAGGCAAACACCTTAAGAAAAAACCCAAAAAGTCTTCCCTTGGAAGCAAAGGAAGCACAACCTAGGTAATCTCTTCATATTGTAATCTCTCTAAATGTAAGATGTATTTGATCATGTAACTTGTTAAGAGGTCTAGCCACTTTGTTAGGCTACATTTGATGTCCAAAAGATACAATGTTGATGTTCTTGTTGTTCTTCTTTCTAAATGATGATATACCATGATTAAATACTCAAATGGTTGTTGTTTTGTGTTTTTCACATGTATATCTATGTATGTCCAAAGTTTCATGTTCATACCATCCCATTTGAGTGATTTTTCATGAGTGTTTTCATGCCATTTGTAGATTTCCAGCAGACTGTCCATCTGCAACTTTCTGTCTTGTTGCTCTATTTATGCATAGCAAACGTGGTTTTTGGTCTTAGACCCCAAAATATGGTTTGTTCTATACAAACATAAGAAAATGAGCATGTAAAAATTATATTTTTCCCATGAGCAAAGACTTTTCTTTCTATTTATTGTTTAGACTCTTGATCTGCAGATCTATGCATGTTCATCTCTGACATGAAAATGTCAGAGGTGTTTTGTGTGACTTAATCTTTCTTGATGGACTTTAAACTCTCCATATATAATATTTGATATGTTAGCAATAACTTTCATGTTTGGTGTTTCCCATGATTCCCCCTTTTTCATGATGCAAAAAGTGGATCTTTTATGAGTATATGAACATCTGTCAGATCTGGCTGTTAAAAGTTCTATCTTGCATGCCTCATTTGAACACCATAACATACTCCAAAAGTGATACGAAGATAACTCCAACTGGGAGAAGAGCTGCCGTGATCTTGATTCGTGTGCTCACCGTGAGAAGGAATCATTCTCTGAATTTTCGAGTAGGTGGAGGAAGAAAGTTGCTCTGACTTTAGAAAGGACCGACAGTGCCGAGGAAACCCGCATTGTCCTCAAGAATCTTTAGCCAGTGTATGCAGATAAGATGAAATATCTCCCATTTCCTGATTTTGCTTCTATTCTAGATGTGGGTTCCCGTATTGACGAAGATGTCCAAACTGGGGTGATCAAGCTAGATTCTTCTCCTAGCACCTACAGATACCGACCCGCTGCTAAGGCCCTGACGCCAGTTGTGAAAAATGTTGCCATGACTCCCGCTCCCTTTTGGAACAGAAATGCGGGACCTAGCCCGAACAGTTACAATAGGGCACCCCCATGCTATAATCAAGATGAGTCTGTGAACTCCATCAACAATCATCAAACGAATGGTAGAAATCAGAGAGAGAGGCAGTTTGATAAGTTCAACGCTCCGTTGTCCACTATTTTCCAAGGGTTGGTCGCCCAAGGGGTATTAAAAACGATAGAAGGATGCCGCCCACCTAATCCGCCTCCTAAGAATTGGGATGCAAACAAGTATTGTGCATACCACGTATCACCTGATCATGCGACAGATGATTGTTGGAATTTGAGGCACACCCTGCAAGACATGATTGAAGATGGGCTCATTCAGAAACCACCCCAACTGAATGTGGTGACTAATCCCCTACCTGGAATCCATATGATCGAGTTTGAAAGAGACTACTCAATGAGTAGTTTCATAGTTCCAAAGAAATCTTTGAACTACACTGTGACCCCTGTCATCTTCGAAGATTTTGAATGCCACATGATCTCTTGGGATTCGATCTTGTCTAGTGCTAAAGCCGTTGAGGAACGAAAGGCCCCTCTTGAGAATGCCACTTGGATTGGTCGAAATGTGAATCATCTCACTCGCTCGGGAAGAGCCTATCAGTCTCCAAATCCCGAGGCAAACGGATCTGGAAAAGACAAGGAAGGAGTCCCCGCTCACAAAGAAAAGGTCACCGAGAACCCGGTCTTAACACAGTTAAAGAAAACCCAGGCTAATATATCCATTTGGGGTTTGCTCTCATCTTCTCAAGAGCACCGAGACATTTAGTTAAAGCTCTTACTCAAGCTGTCATCCCGATTGAGACTTCTCCCAATGACCTTGTCCACATGGTCGGCAACATTCATTTTGGGAATATCATCACTTTTACTGATCTTGATGCACCAAAGATTGGTCCTAATCATATCGAAGTTCTGCACATCACAGTTGGGGTTGGAGGTGAGCACTTAGCTCGTGTGTTGGTTGATAATGATTCTTCGGTCAATGTTTACCCCATGCATGTTCTCGCAGATTTGGGAATTAAGATAACTGACTTGGCTCCATCTTCTTAATTGGTCCGTGCATACGATAGCACCAGCCGTTGTATCTTGTGTGTTATCTCCCTCACTCTCACTATTGGCCCTCTTGTTATGCCAATTGAATTTCAAGTGATCGACATCAAGTCCTCATTCAGTCTACTCTTGGGATGCCCTTGGATCCATGGAGTGAAAGGGGTAGCTGTTAGTACCCAACCTGAAAATGAGTTACTAGACATTCTAGAACTCACAGGGACCTCCCAGGTATTTACGAACTGCGTAGGACTTATCCAGGATTTCCCAAAAAGCCCAGATAAGAAGATATTCTCGACTGATCGGATGAGGGATCGAAGATAGACGTTATCTAGGAGTTCTCCAGAGTCCAGATTGATCAGAGCCTCGAAAACCGTGCTAATCCCTTGGACCGGCCGGGCGGCCACTCCTTCCAGGTGAGATTTTCTTATAAATAGGTGACCTCAGTTCATAAATTTGACACACAATTCTCTCCCCCGAGTTCTATAGCCTAAACTGATGGCAGAACTCTCTCTAAGACTTTCTAGCAATCCCAAAGGTCCGGCGAATCTGCAAGAGAGATTTGACTTCGTTCTTGTCAAGATTGGTGAGAATTTGTCATGTTTTCTTAGCTTAGATCTGATTTATGCTAGTTTCATCATGTTTGTACATCTATATTCATGTGATTCATAACGTGTTCTTCATGTTCTTGCTAGAATTCATAATATGCTCTATGTTTAGGGTAGCGATCTTCATGATTATGTGTTTGTTCATACATGTTCATGATGTTATTATTATTATGCTAGATCTACGGCTTATCCCATGCATAACATGCTAGATCTAATGTTTTAATCCCTGTTCATATTGTATAGCCGATGATGATCCACGAGATCTAGGAACTACTTCTAAACCCTAAAATTTAGGTAAATATTCCCATGATCAGTAACTCTCCAAGGATGAATATGATGAATACACATTGATCCTATCAATGGTATAATCATTATTCTAGGATGTGATCATCTTGTATGATTCTTTCTCCTCCCCTTCATCATGCATGATCCCACTTCCTCTCTCTATTCTGATTATGTGCGAACTACGCGGACCTGAGCTTCTCAAACGAGAGGAATTTAGGCAATCCTCGGATCCGGTCTCAATCACTAACACACTACTAACACATTCATCATGATAGAAATTCCGACTTCTTGGGCGATAGGAGTGATAACTTGATATTCTTCTCTTGTCGTAACTTGACCCCCGAACCCTCTCTGTTAGCTTTTCTCAATGTTTTAGCTCGATAAAAACAACGTGGCGACTCTTAATAAAGTTAAATGCCAACTTGAATATCCTAACCCCATAGATAAGATAAAAAAAGATAAATAAAAGAAAGACTTTCTGTGCGTCGCCCGCATTCGGAAAGGGGTATTCACAGTGGCGACTCTGCTGGGGACTAGCTTTGAACATCTTCAAACATAGAGGGTCAAACTTTTGTCAATATCATGATTGTACTTACTTGTTTCTTTCCCCCTTGTACTTTATCTCTTGTACATATTTGCTTCCCTTGTACTTTAGCGCGTTAATATCTTAACTGTTTCCTATTGTACCCTATCTAACTGTTTTGCATTGCATACATGTAAATACAAAAAACTCTCTGTTTTCTCCCTAAAAAAATAACTAGTTGTTGTCCGCACACTACCACTAGGTCCGTGTCACACTGCACACCCTACTGGATACTCCGCTGAGTGCACATATTTTGGTGATCCTGTTGCCTCTATCTTCGTGGCACCTGGGCTATCTAACTCACTATTTTCACTTGTGAAGTAGTCGGGTAATCCCTTGTTCATTTCGAAACCATGCACTCACAGAGTCAAGGACACTCCAAAGTTGACTGGTTGGTTTGACAAGCTTTTCTTTATAGACAATTAATGTGCCGTTCATGCCGTCATCCGTTAAGTCTTTAATGAGTCGAGATCCTTCGAGAGAAAAAAAAGCACAAAAAATGAAATTCCCTACAAGGGTGTGCATATAGTAAGCCGAGTGATACTGTTAGGCCCAATTGGTAGGAAAATAGGCTAGGGGGTGAATAGCCTTTTTAAAACTTTTTCAAAGAAACACTTTATAAAAGCAAAGTCACTTATCAGTTTGCAAACTATTATCAGTAAGCGCAGCGAAGAAGATATGACTTAGTTTAACTCACACAAAATCAGTATGAAATGGTTTTGAGAGCTTGGTTTAAAAACAAAGTGATTTCAAAAAGTTCAATGCAGTTTCAAGAGATTGGTAAATAGAAATTACAATGAATCAGTAATAACAAGTAATATATGCCGGTGATAGAGTTCCAACCGGCAAGGATAAAATAAGTAACAAGGGACACAATGATTTGGAGAGGTTCACAGTGTAAATACTGCTACGTCCTCTACCAAGTTTGGTCAGAACTTGGATTTGGGTTAAGAGCACTATTAGATATCCCTAGTCTATTACAAGAGCGACTTTGCCGGATACAAAGACTAAATTCTAGAGATCACTAATGGATCGTAGTACAAATCTGACCAAGTGTATTTGAGCGGCAAGTCCAAGAGAACTTATCTAACTCAGGTGGGTGTGTGAGTAACTCAAGCAACGTATTCCTTAGAATAATCTAGTTTGGGAATACTTACAACGTTGATGAGTTTGTGCACAAGTGTATGTCCTAATAAATGATCTAATGATTATTTGGACAGAATGTTTGAGCTTCAATGAATGCTCTAAACAATCAATTCTCTTCAATGCACTGAAATCACCAACCTTCTTCAATGCTCTAAGTCCTCTATTTATAGGAGTTAATGACTTGAGTCTTGAGGAAGAAGGTTAACAATTTGAATTTCCAGCCGGTTAGGTAAGGAGCATTAAATGCGGTATCTTTGGAATTAATGGCGAAGATATGGAGTACACGCATGTCTTGAAAAGTCTGATGGGTAAAGACCATTTTGTCTCAACCAGTTACCTGTAAAAGCAAGTAGAGACAGAGTAGAGCTAAAAATAGCTATGTGTCAGACGGCGCAGTAATCATAACAGAGCAGATAAACTACTTTCAGATAAGATAGTACAAAAGGACAAAGACAATCAGTAAGGTTGACTTTAAGGTAGAGCGATGTAACTTGACTACAAGTACAGACTGTCTTTGCCGATCGGCAACTTGAGTAGTAAGTTGATCGGCAACTTGAGTAGTAAGTTGATCGGCAACTTGAATGCTGGTCTGCTGAATTGCTTCCTCTAGCTGGTCACAAAGAATCCTAAGGGTACCTTATTAAGGTTCTAATAAAATTGGGGGATCCTAAGTGTAAAACATGATTGGGATTAAGCAATTCTATGTCCTATACATATATATGAACAACAATCTCCTCCTAATTGCTTAAGTCCAATCACCCTAAACAAGAACATCTATGGCATAGTAAAAGAATGTTTTCATAAGGTAGTCTATTTCATTCCCTAAGCCAAGTCACACTTGATGTCTTAGTAAAGGTAAAGAAAAAAAATAATAGAAAGAGATGAATGATTGCTGATTGCAATGATCAGCAGAGAAGTAATGATCTGCAAAACAAAGTTAGCATGAAGGGCAGCAGAAATAATATAAGAACATAACGAAATATAAGCATACACAAAAACAGAATGTTAGCAAAGAGTTTGTTGGATATATCTTTGAATATCTTCAGGATATTTATATCATTGGCTACATTGACTCAAGACATGGGGGGGTCTTCTTGCTGGTCAGCAGCCTTTGATGTAGATCCAGTACGCTTGGACTTCTTCTTTGCTCTGGCAGCCTCTTTGTCAGCTTTCCTCTTTTTTCTTCTCTGTGCACTTTCCAATCTCTCAGTCAGCATCTTGTTGTTGGCTTCAAGAGCGGCAATTTTCAGTTGAGCATCAGCAAGAGCAGACTTGGTATCAGATAGCTCTTTTACAGTTCTCTCTAAGTCTCTGATCTGCAGTCTTTGGTCATCAACAAGTTGCTGTTGGATCGAATTTGTAGATCCCAAGCATTCAGATAGCTTGATTAGTCTTGTTTCTCTATCACTCAGAAGATCCTTCAAGTCTTTAATTCGTTTATTTTCCTCCTCCTGATTGGACTTAAGTATCCTCTTGGAAAGATCTTTATGAGTGTCCTTTATCAGGTCAGCAAGGGAGAGTCCCATATCACCAACATCAGCACGAGTGGTAGGCACTTGCTGATTTGAAAAATTACCCTCCTTAAAATGGATGAATTCATAGAGGCTGTGGACAACAACCGGTTTCTCAATTACAATTGGAATGGCAAAACTCTCGGCAGATTGGACCATTAGAGACGGCACAAAATCTTTATTGAGTAAGTCAGCCTCTTCTATAAGCACATCATCAGGACCGTCCATCGGTAACTCGTCATCAGAAGAGAGAATGACCATCAATGGAGAAAAAGGAACAGGAATTGAGGCAGAAGGCAGAGGCAAGAATTATTGAAGAAAATCAGCAAAAGCAGCATCGGCATCAGCAAGAAGGAATTCAGCAGGAATAGAAGTTGAAGCAATGAGGAAGGAAGCATCAGCAAAGACATCTGCACGGGGAATCGGCATGGGAAAACCAGGATGAATAATAACAGCACGATCATCCGGCAAATGAAAAATACCATTGTCTTCCATTGACAGAAAGATAGCCATAAGTAGATTAAGACAAGCCCGTCCTTCAAGGATCATAGCTATTAACCTGGCATTCATCAGCCTAGAGGTATAGACAAAATGATCAGCACGCTGTCTTGGGCGAAATATCGGCAAGGTCAGTGCAAGAGCAGCAGATTTCACTAAAAACAACAGTCCACGAGGATCAGTAGCCCGGAATTCGAGTATATCATGAAGTTTATCGTTGATTATCATGCACCTTCTCATCCAACCATTCGTGATGATGCAAACCTCCTTAGGAGAGAGACCAGGCAGGTGGATTTTGCCTCCAACCTTTATCTTCCCAGGTAAGCAGTGTAGAGGTTCATAAACATGTCCTTTCACCTTGAGCTTGGACACCCGGGGAGCCTTCCCTTTCCTCCTTTTGAAATCAGGTTTAATCCAGGGCATGAAAATTATCTTTTCGCTTGCGGTGGAACCAGCAATGAAAGGATGATTTTTGCCGAAAGGAGAAGGAATCCTTTGAAGAGTGGATCGGAAGGACCTGATTGGCTAATTAAGAGGAAACAACTGTTGGCCAAAACTGTTAGTAGGAATAGAGACGTTGGTAGTGTACCAGTTTGAACTCATCATCTCTTTGGCATAAAGCTCAAAATTGTACTCAGTAGGTGGAGCAGAATCCCTTTCACCTTCATTTGGTAATCCCACATAGTCATCAGGATCTATCTCATCCGAGCTTTCCTCATCAGCACCTGCAGCAACTGGTTGTGCTTCATCAGCAACAACATGTTGTAGAAATAGAGGTTCCTCAGGAGCAAATAAAGCATCCTGGAATTCTTGAAATTCTTCAAGCTGTAAATCATGAGCTATCATAGCGTCAAGGGCAGCATCTTGATCATCAGGACCGGCAATCACAGCCTCGGCACCTCCTCCCAACTCAATAACCTCTCTAACACCAGTAGGTTCAACAAAGATAATAGCAGGGATGATCTGAGTAACGGAAGTTGGCTCAGAATCAGCAAGTAGAGGTTCATCAGTAGCCTTTGCTGGAATGATCTGTGTGTCAGCAGTTGAGTCAAATGAGTGTCTGTAGTTGGCTCATCAGCAACGTTTGTATCAGCGCCAGCATCTATTTCACCAGTACACACTCCTCCTGAAATCGGCAAATCTCTAACGGCAACTTCATCAGCAGCATGAGTGTCAGTAGTTTGCTCAACTGATGCAAGTTGGTCTTCTACATTAATCAGAGGTTGAGTTTCCATAGTTTCCTCAACTTGAGTGACCAGGGGCTCATCAACAGTACTGGTTTCATCAGCAGGTTGAGTGTCTGAAGTTGTCTCAACAATCTGCTCAACAGATTTATCAGTAGATCCTTTGTCAGCAGAACCTCCTCCTTCTTGACTACGCTCAGAGCCATTACCAGCTAAGACTGAGTTAGCAAAGGCTTCAGCAGATGATATAGTGGTGGTAGGAACTGTGGGCTTCTTATAGACTATGCTAATTGGCATCTTGTCATATTCATCGATTGAGTCAGAAGACGTGAGAGATTCACCAGTAGCTTTGTGAGTACAAACAAAGTCATCAACATCAACAGAATTGCTGGGAGTAGGAATGGGATCATTTGCTGGTTGCTCGAATGCACGTCTGGAAAGATAGGCTTCAGACTCTTTTATCAGATCAATAGTGACTTTCTTAACCTTCTGCAGAAATAGATCAGCTAATGGACCAGCAGAAATGCCTTCAGTATCGTTGTAAACCAGTAAATCATCATCGTCTTCTGGTCTTCCCATTTGATAGGGATCAGATCCAAGAAAGTTTGACTGCTGACCGTATACATCAGCATAGGCGACCCATACACTTTGGACCATCAAGTCTTGTCTAATTCTATCTTGGAAGAGATAGACTTGATTCCAGGGAAGCGGCAGCAGATCAAACAAACACCCAAAGTTCAATCTGTGTTCAGTTTCTGATAATCTTTGAAATTTCTGAAGGGGAACAAAATTCTCTTTGAACAAGTCAGTTAGTCCATTCAAGCTTGAAAATTCAACATAATCAGCACGGTTTTCAGGAGAAACCAACTCCTTTCTTTCCTCATGAAACTGGAGCAACTGGCGAATGAAGGGGTGAAGACGATCAATTGGAAACACCTAATTCTTTGGAAGGACCTTATTAGTGAAGGACCAATGGTTGCGATAGAAAGAATGGAAAGTGGGGTTTCTTACAGGTCGGCATTTTCTTACAACAGCAGACTTCTTTAGTACATCAGCAATAGGATCTTCAGCCAGATCAGCAATGTCTTCTACTTCAGTCTTAATTATAGGAGAAGTCAATGAAATACAAGAGAGAAGAGATGGAGCAAATCTTATCATTTTTGTTCTAGGATCAGCACTTGGAATTGTCGCAGACTGAACTTGATCAGCAGGTTTTGGCTTTGGAACGACAGATGGTTCACCGGCAGATATGACTTTTGACTTTTTGGTTTGCACTTTATCAGCAACCTTGACTAATTTCCTTTTTCTAGGAGAAGCAGGAGTTGGGTCAGCAAGAATCCTGTTGGTAGATGGTGCAGGAGTAGAGATATCGGTAGGAGCCACAGTGGCAACCTCAACAACTTTCTTTGCCTTTTTCTTCTTTGGAGAACCAGCAGCTTGAATAACTACTGTGGCGGTAGAAGCCTTTTTGGAGATTCTATTCCAATCAGTAAGTTTGAAGGACTTAAGACTGGTGAAGTCAAAGCTTGGAGGAGTAGGAGAGGCTCTGACAATGTTTGAATTGTTTCTCAAAATAATACTTATTAGCATATAATGACATCCTTTACCAGGGTGAGCCTTGTTCTTTCTTCTATCCTCTTTCCATTTAACAGCAGCAATAGCAATGACCCTGAATAGGTAGGCAGACCAGCTAAATTCTTCTTGCAACATGATGGCTGCCATTGCCTCAAACTGTATATCAGTTACATGGCTGTGAGAGCCAGATCTGCACACTAAGCATCTATCAACAATCTCAGCAAGAGCAAAAAATCTTCTTCTATAATGAGCTTTCAGATGATTATCTCCACTAAGCCTAGGACCGACTCCCCTCATAAGGGTCCATGCCTTGTCTAAGGACTTGTCATCAGCTAGACTAGTTACGCCTTCACTTCCAAGGAGTGGGAAAACAGCAGAGATAGAGGATGGAGTGATAGAGATCGGGATGCCGGTGACAGTAGAATTGATGGAGACGAAGGTAGACGGATCATTTGGGGCAGAGATAATTGAGGCGTTGGAGAAAAACTCTTGTACTTGACCCAAAAATATGAACTCAACACCAGTTGGAGTGATGAAAGAGTCCAGAAGAGAACCGATCAATAGATTTCTCAAGAAATCACCATCAAGAGTGTCGTCGAAGAATGTGGAGTCAACATAGCCTCCATAGATATCCTTTTTGTTGCTCGACATTATCTGCAAAATCACTCAAGAAATCTCACAAGTTAGAAATCAATTAGTTCAAACTAAATGTTGAGGAACAAATGTAAATCATCAAATGGTTACCAGAGATTAGAGCAGACTGGTAGGAGATAATGATGAACACAAGCAACAAGGAGAGTTCAGGTGAGTGAAGAGCGAAAAGAATAAGAAGAGTTTTAAGTGAAGCTTTTATATGTTATGGAAGAGAGAGAATAAGAAGGGTTTGCATGGGGATAAGAGAAATAATGAGGAGTTTAACTGTAGCGAATAACTCAGAGAACATGTGCACACAATGAATTTAATGCGCGAACCAGACGGTTGAAATTATACGGTTAAACTTAGGAGAGAGAAGGGGTAAAGACAGCAACAATAATATGGTAAGTATAAAAGTTACCTTTCCGATTTATCACAGGATTTGGGATAAATCTTTGACACGATTTGGGTAAGGCGGTGCACACACGTGTCAGAGAGGTGGTGTGACCGATTGTACCTTTGATTTGACATTGCTTACGTCATGTGTCAGAGAATCCTTATCCGTTAAGGGAAGATCTACCGATGAATTTGAATTTTGAATTTTGACAAATTGGCAAGACATAATTTGTCAAGATGTTAGTCGGCAAGATTTTGTCGGCATAATGTTCGTCGGTAAGATATAGTCGCTTTGCTGATTTGATCGGCAGACTAACACAAGTAGCAAAGTCAGCACAATTTTAACCATTGTAATCAATCATACCTAGTTCACCTCTGAGGAATTCAAATCTTTTCTGATCTAAAGGCTTTGTCAGTATGTCTGCTCTTTGGTAATCGGTATGAACTTTGAGCAGCACAATATTTCCCTTTTCTACATGTTCCTTCAGAAAGTGGTAGTTGATGTCTATGTGCTTGGTTTAAGAGTGCATGACCAGATTGTTGGATACTGAGATAGCAGATTGATTGTCACAGTAAATGGGACAAACTTGAGATGGAACTTCATAGTCAACCAGCTGCTGCTTCATCCAAAGGATCTGTGAACAGCAACTGCAAGTAGCTATGTACTCAGCTTCAGTAGTTGAAGTGGAAATTGATGTCTGCTTTTTACAAGACCAAGACACCAACCGATCACCAAGAAATTGGTATGTCCTAATAAATGATCTAATGATTATCTGGACAGAATGTTTGAGCTTCAATGAATGCTCTAAACAATCAATTCTCTTCAATGCACGGAAATCACCAACCTTCTTCAATGCTCTAAGTCCTCTTTTTATAGGAGTTAATGACTTGAGTCTTGAGGAAGAAGGTTAACAATTTGAATTTCCAGCCGGTTAGGTAAGGAGCATTAAATGCGGTATCTTTGGAATTAATGGCGAAGATATGGAGTACACGCATGTCTTGAAAAGTCTGATGGGTAAAGACCCTTTTGTCTCAACCGGTTACCTGTAAAAGCAAGAAGAGAAAGAGTAGAGCTAAAAATAGCTATGTGTCAGACGGCGCAGTAATCATAACAGAGCATATAAACTACTTTCAGATAAGACAGTACAAAAGGACAAAGACAATCAGTAAGGTTGACTATAAGGTAGAGCGATGTAACCTGACTACCAGTACAGACATTCTTTGCCGATCGGTAACTTGAGTAGTAAGTTGATCGGCAACTTGAGTTGTAAGTTGATCAGCAACTTGAATGCTGGTCTGCTGAATTGCTTCCTCTAGCTGGTTTGTCTTGATTGAAAAGTTGTTATACACCTGTGCTGGTCACAAAGAATCCTAAGGGTACCTTATTAAGGTTCTAATAAAATTGGGGGATCCTAAGTGTAAAACATGATTGGGATTAAGCAATTCTATGTCCTATACATATATATGAACAACAGATACTTTGTACAAGGAACTCAACTCGTTAAAAACTTAACTGAAGTAACATAAACGTTACGTTAAATGCCTTTAAACAAGGGTTAGTCGCTAGGATCCGTTAGGTCGGTGGAAGTCGCTTGCCCTATAGGAACCTCGCCCAAATTTTCCATTTGGGAGGTGCAATACAGGTGAAAAACGAGGGGTCTATAGACGTAGTGATGACCTCCACTGATCCAGGTTTTGTAGATAGTAACCCAAAAACGGGGTACCCCTTCCAACCATTAGTACTAATAAAACATTGTTTTTGTAAATATCAAAATACATTGCATGAGCCTTGTCCCGTCCTAAACCTCTCATCTGCTACCTCTACAGAGAAGCAAGGTTGGGTCCGTTCCGGTGGTATTCTTCAATGTTAAAGCCTTCCGCAAGCTCAGTCTTCAGTCCCTGCATGAACGATGTCTCCATCATCAGAGCCTACTACTCCTAGTGTCTCCACTCCGCCAGTCTCCACCGCTTTTGCGGATCCAGAAATCGCCGCCAGTATCAAACCCTCGGTCAATCAAGAGCTCAAAGATCATCTTCATACTGAAATGAAGAAGAAAGGTGTAGCAACTAGCTTCCATAATGGGGAGGCTATTCTGGTCGAAGACGAAACAGTGCCTATGACTTACCCCGCCAACGAGGATGCTATCCCTCTCAAGGTGCCCAACTACCAAAGGGTCCCTCCTCCTGACTTCAGTACTAAAGCATGCTCAAGTAAGGGTCCGTATGAGCCATCGCCAGAATTGATGGGTAGTTACTTGTCCTCTACCAAGTTACCACCACCCTCACTACCATTTAGCATCGGTGCCGCCGTACCTACAGTCTCCACTGCTCCTCCCGCTACTCAAGCCTATGGTAGCGCAGATTTGTCCAACCATCCCCTAGTGGTTGCCATGCAAGAACAAATCCGCAAGCTATCCGACACGGTCTCCAAGAAAGCCGCTCCGATTGTCAAGACTATTGACCCAAGCAATGTGGGTGCTCTACCTAGGGATTTCAAGATGCCAAAGGTCTCTACATTCCATGGTATTACTTGTCCCAAGACTCATCTCGATAGTTATGTGCTAGCCATGAGAGCCCGTGACTGCACCAACGAGCAAATGGCCCGAGTCTTCCACACCACTTTGGATGGAATCGCCCTCCGTTGGTTTTTGAGTTTAGATCCCTCTGAAAGAGAGACGTGGGAACAAATCACCACTACTTTATGCGAGAAGTATCAGTAAAAATTAGATTGGCACGTCAACCGTACTGATTTAGAGAACACCATGCAAATCACGATGAAGCAACAAATCCTCACATCAAAAGGAGGATCCACAAGAACTACGGTGACCTGAGCCTCTACACTGGAGGAACGTAGGCAACCTTCGGGTCCGGTCTCATGTAAGAAAGAAGATATGTTTAGCCCTAGTGCGTTATGGTGATTGGCCTTCATCTCGAACTTGTCAAGACATCTTTGTACGAGTCATTTGCCAATGAATTAATCACCTCAAGATTGAACAACTTTCCTAGATTTGAAATCATTTCACGTTCCTTGTTGAGTCTAGGGGCTTCTTATCTTTTCAGTGACGCTCCCAGTTTCTTGCAATCAAATTGGGGCTTTCCTTCTCTTATTTATTAATGACTTACTTGCCTTCGTAAGTCGTTCAAAAAATATATAAATACATGAAGTCAATACTAGGGGCTACTTCCCTTGTTGAGTCAATGTCACTCATCATTAGTGACAAAAAGTCTCCACCACAAAATCACATGTCTCTCATCCTAAGCTAGAGTCAATGCACACTTCCTCATCAATCGAGTACAATTAAGACGCAAAAGAGATGTCCGCTAGATTGAAAACCCGAAAGGGCGGTCTAGGCAAAAAATAGGGTGCGTCATAAAAAAAATGAATGAGAGAGTGAGAGAGAGAAGGGAAAGAGAAATGGAGATCCCCGGTCTCTAAATAAGACAAGTTATACATTAAATCTCCTCAACAAGTCAATTCACCACCGAGTCAACTTCGGAATTGCAACAAGCTCTACAAGATACGGCACAATCAAAGGTCGTTTTGGGTTGTTGGCATAAGAGAGATTGTTCTTGCAATATGCATTTTTGGGCTCATGTGAAAGAAAGCCCGTCTGAGAATGAGCTCATGATTGATATGGGGTACAAGGTTGCACAAATAGTCCCCAGTGAGTCGATTGGTTTGGGCAGAAAATAGCAACAATATGTAATTCAGTTTTCAAGCTTCTCCAAGCATGTGCCCCTACAGTATGTCGAAAGGCTTCCCGAGAAATGGAGTAGCTCTTTCCATGTCCTCTTATGCTTGTTCCCTAACACGAGGACGAGTCTCTTGCTCGACAAATGATGACACCCTAGGGGATATGTGACTCACGAACAAGACTTATTTTGCTTCATTTGACAGCTAATGAGCCCTAGGGGCTACGCTCAAGAAAGATGTGTGAGACTATCCTCAAAGTCTCTCAAAAGGAATGTCGAGAAGCCTTCTTGTCATGTGTACTCGTGCATGTTCTCCCAATCAAGGATAGGCCTTTCTTGCTCTACTTACAATCGGTTATGGCCAAATCCATATGCAACATTGGAGGCATCCTCAATTATTTTGGCACCAAAAGTCTCAAGGGGCTTCGCAATCTACAATCTTTGGGATACGGCATTACAGTAATCCGAGCAAAGGGCAATATTGGGGCTTCACAATTGACAATCTCTTTGGGGGATGATACCTGAGCAATTCAATATAGGGAGTGGTCCAAGCTTAAAGGGTCTCTCAGCAATTCACGTCAAAGGACTTTTGGTTTGAACGTAGGGCTTCGATGTTATGAATGAATTTGATGATTCTTGTTAGAACTTACAACGAGATTATGAAGGAAGTCTTAGAGAAAAGGAAAAAGATTCAATATGCTAAACTCTATCAAAACAGGGTTATAGCGGGAAATGCCTCGGCCAATCCCAATGTTTCTGCAATTCAGCACCCCCTTCTCCAAGATCAAAAGCAAAAAGTGTGGCTCTTACGCCTCAAGCACTAGTTACATCCGAAGATCTGTCTTTAGTTCAACTCAAGAAGACTCAAGCAAGCATACCCATTTGGGGACCTTATCACACCAAGACCTTATCATCCGCGACCTCGACAACACCACACGACACTACTGCATCTTTTGACATAAGCTCTCCGCCATTTGGGTACCGACCACAACGAGGCCATTTATCTCCTCAGTAAGAGTAAGAAGGAGATCTCTATCATCCGCTCTCAATACCAAGCCGATCCCAAGATAATTTGGGGCTTTACATCGAAAGGTCTTCACATTCCATCATCTCCAAGCCCGCAAATAACAAGTACACGACATCTGGGGCTTAGCAATCTCTCGAAGCTTGGTATCAATGATCTCTTCTTGGGGATTGCTCACGTCAACAAAAGGCAATTTATTTGAATGGGCCAAGAGCTGATTTATCTTGGGGAAGTCACTCAAAGTTTGGCATCAAGGGTATTCTAGGGGCTTTACAATCAGCAACCCTGTGGTATCTCGACACCAAAAGTCTACGAGAGCCCCACAATCGACAAATCTCTTGGGGCTAGACATCACATTTTGTTGGGCACAATGGAGACAACGACATAAATCAAGCAAGACGAGCCGAACTTCGACCGAACATGACTTGATCTTGGGTTGGCTTTACAAACGCACAATGCTTAAAATGGTTCACCCACGAACTAAAAAAAATCGACAAAAAGAGTTTTATTTTTATTTTCTTACTTGTATAAAAAGTATGTGCTTCATTTTGCTCCTAGCTTCTTCCCCAGCGTTCTCCATCATCTTTGAACTACACTGGTCTAATTCTCTTTATGGGATACGTAGGCAGCCTTTTGGCACGACCAACCCACCAACAAGAGTGATCATGCATCCATCAAAAGTACAAGTGAATCATCTTCATCAAAAGTGTCGACATCTATCCATCCTGAATAAAGCGGTCATAGTAAGTGAAGGTATGAACATCATTCACGCTTTCTGCGAATCACATCACACCACAATCACAATTTTATCTCAATTTCTATTTCACATCTCACACAAGCACATATATCTGCAAAAGCATACCCATAACAGGTATAAGCACACATCAAACGGATTCACAAACGGATTAGTCAACAGGGTTCACTAACAGACTCATTCAATGGATTTACTAACGGATTCATCAAGCGGATTCACTAACGGATTCGTCAAACAGGGTTTACTAACAGACTCATTCAATGGATTCACTAACAGATTCATCAAGCGGATTCACTAACGGATTCGTCAACAGGGTTCACTAACAGACTCATTCAATGGATTCACTAACGGATTCATCAAGCGGATTCACTAACGGATTCATCAACAGGGTTTACTAACGGACACATTCAATAAATTCACTAACGGATTCATCAAGTGGATTCACTAATGGATTCGTCAATAGGGTTCACTAACGGACTTATTCAATTGATTCACTAACGAATTCATCAAGCGGATTCACTAACGGATTCGTCAACAAGGGTTCACTAACGGACTCATTCAATGGATTCACTAACGGATTCATCAAGAGGATTCACTAACGGATTCATCAACAAGGGTTCACTAACGGACTCATTCAATGGATTCACTAACGGCTCCATCAAGAGGATTCACTAACGGATTCGTCAACAAGGGTTCACCAACGGACTCAGCCATCGGATTCACAAACGGATTCGATAAATGGACTCACAAACGGGTCCAGCAAATGGATTCACTAACGGATTTAGCCAACGGGTTCATAAACGGACTCGTCCATCGGATTCACCAATGGACTCACAAATGGGTTCAACAAATGGATTCACTAACGGATTCATCCAGCAGGTTCACAAACGGACTCATCCAATGGATTCACAAATGGATTCATCAAGCAGATTCACAAACGGATTCGACACACCTCTTCTATCAACAAAATCCACTCACACAGAGAGCGCACCTCTATCTCTCGCAATTTCAAATTCCTACTTTCATCGAGTCTTTGCTTTCTTTTCTTTCTTTTTCTTTGTCGATGTCCTCGGCGGTTGTCTTTCTTTCGTCGACGCGTTTTGCTTTGCAATCCACGTCGTCGAGGGGCTCTGTAGGCATCCCGCCTTGGACCTCTCACCCTGATTTCATACATAGTATTTTTATTTAACTTATTTTCATTGATTTCTGTTACTTCAGTTAAGTTCCTAATTGATTCTGTTAGTTTTGGACTAAACTGCATAACAGAGTTAACTTTAGAGTCATTTCTATCATCCTGCATTTCTCACCTGCGGGCGCCTCCCGTAATGGTCATAGGGCGCGCGCGCTTTTGGTCCAATAGGCCAGACTCACGCGCTTCCCATTATAGCAGTTACGGATTGCAGTTTTTCCCTCCTTTTTCTTGATCACAAACACTCCTTTTTACCTCCAAGTTCATCCCTCCTAGGCTTGTACTGCCTCTATCCCTAAATGAGTGCCCAAATTTCATTTTAAGGGACATTGAAAATCTAAACTTTGTGTACAATTTGGTAGCAAAGATTCATATATTATCTTGTAATCTCCTTTCCAAACATTTAGTTTTGCACGTATAAAAAAACCGGTGAAAAAAATTTCGAAAAAAAAACATTTAGGGACAAAGTTATGTTCAAAAAAGACACTCATTTTGGGACAAAGATTTCTTGAAAATAGACACTCATTTAGGGACAGAGGGAGTAACTCCCAATCCCATATTCTTAGCCTTTCTTTAAAATAAAATATTTCTTTTTATTATCCTTATCTTATTTTAAGGGACATTGAAATATTTCTTCATTGGAAGATTATGGATATTTCTTCTTTTGAATAAGAAAGTGTTCCATTAAATATGATTTGCTTTATTGTATTGCTAATCATATAATGAGACTTTATATCCTTATCTTAGAAAAATAAAATAATGACTATAACATAAATAATGGAAGTCTGGATCTAAGGATGTAAGCGTTACATTCTTAAAAGCATTGAAGTCTACATCAAATGACAAGAAACACATATCTAAAATTCCATGGGACGGAGTTTTTAATTCGCATGATTTCGAATCATGTGATTTATGTGAATCTGGTAAATTGATTAAGACACCTCTTACTAATAGTAGTAAAATGAAGTACTCTTTTGGACTAATACATATTGATGTATGTAGTTTATTAAAGTAACAATGCTTGGAAAAAAGATTTCAGTATCTCATGGCAAAATATTAATGTACTCTGATCTGATCAAAGTAATGAATATTTGAGCTCTGAACTTTACAAGAATTCCGTAGAAAGTCTGCAGAATGAGAAAAAAAATCTGGAAACAACATCCGTATGACTTCCATTTAGGCGCACGCCTAGTAATGAGCCGTACGGCTCCTGTTTACAGAAGTTTACAGATTGTCTGCAAACTGCTATTTTTTGCCTCATCATAAGTCAAACTGATCTTTAATTATCCTTCTGGATTAAATGCTGGAAACAGCTGCGCTTACACTAAATTGAGATTCGTCTAAGGAGGTTCGATATACCATATGAGATATGGAATGAAAGAAAAACTTACTTTGTCTTTCATAAAGATTTGTGATGTGATACTTTTGAGAAAAGTGTTGTCTTGAACAAAATCACACCTAAATCTAATAAATGTATTTTCATGGGATATCTTAAAGATATTAATTTTACACCCTTCAGAGTACAAATCGTTTGTTGCTCTAAATGACACTTTCTAGATAAATCGTTTATCTCTAAGGAACTAGTGGGAGTAAAATGTATCTCGAAGAGTTCGAGGCCCAGAAAAAAACATAGAACCTAAGATGAGAAGTTGAACAAAGCTTCACAAAGAGTTGTGGAAATTCGTTCGAGTATACACACGTTATTTGCATATATGATAGGATACTATCTATAATAAGAAATATTGATTTCTCGTAATAGAAAGTAATTGGGAAGATATCATTGCGAATTATTGACCTATTACCTATTAAGATGAAAAGTCCGCTCCTGATTTAGATCAATGACTTACAGTCATAAAATCTAAAAGTGCAATCCATATATCATAATCAAGTTTCAAACTTGATTGTTCTACCCTAAGGCTTAAAAACCAAAAGATAGAAAATGAGTTTTCTTGGAGAAAACGGACATGGATCGCAAGGTGCATATTATTAAAGCACGACTAATTGAGTAAAAGTTAATTCATAATATCGATTATGATAAAACTTTGTCACCTATAGTCATGCTTAAGGATATTAGAATTCTAATTGTCATGACCTCATATTTTGAATATGAAATATGACGAATGGATGTCAAAACAGCATTCCTTAACAGGAACTTACTTTAGGATGTGTTTGATACAACCTAAAAGTTTTGATCCATAAAATTCTAATAAGATATGCAAGTTGCAGAAATCCATGAGTTGGATTCAAGCAAACTACTTGGAGTGAAATTTCATTTTGATGTAGCATTCAAAGAGTTTGAATTCATCAAAGATGAGACTTATGATTACAATAAATTCAGTAGGAGCGTAATATTATTCCTAGTCATATATATGTGGTTGACATATAATTTATTCTGAAAGAGTTTCTAAATGAAAGACTTGGATAAAGCTGCGTACATCCTTGCACTGATTTATGGGGATAAATCTAAAAGGTTGATTGGTTAAAGTCAAAGTACTAATAAAGACAAGATAGTGAAAAGTTCACTATGCAAGACTCTTGGAGAGGTTACTTGCAAAAGTCTAATGGCATTAATCTTTGCAAGATTTAGTCTTATTGGAAGACCAATGAGTAAAGAGAACATGATTAGGATTCCATATGCTTTGGCAATTGTATCTATCATGTAAGCCATATTGATGTACTAAGACCGGATGTCTCATATACTTGGAGCATGATGAGATAATACCAATCAGATCTTAGTGAAAGTCACTAGTTAAGAAATACTCTTATGTTCTCTAAAAGGAACTAAAGAATGTGTTCTTGATCTTTGATGGAATGAAAGATGATTTTGTAATAGTTACATAGATGCATTCTTACAAACCAACAAAGATAAATATTGCAGTATAAATACATGTTTATATCTAATAATGGTGTTAGAAGAGTTCTAAATGGACCATTACTACTCTACAAAAGGTTGAGTATCTAGTGGCATGAGATGCAACTAGAAAATTGTTTGGATTAAGATATTAATTAGTAAACTATAAATCATTTCTAGTGATACTAATTGATGTAACTTCATTGTGTCAATAATTGTTATTGCACAAATCAAGGAACTAATGTCTTATCTAAACATATACTCAAACGTTTCTATCTTACTCGAGAAATCGTCAAAGATTGGAGATGTCAAAATATGCAAAATACCTTATGATAACAAGGATAATCATCCTACATAAGCTCGCTTGCAATTATGATAGAGATCATAACTAATCTCAATGGGTATTGGATACATGTTGATTGGGCCTAGTACAAGTGGGAGATTGTTGGATATTATGCCCTAGGCCCTTGAGAAAGTCCTATGCGTTATATCATAGCTTCATTGTTATAAGAGATAACAAACCCGATTATTATATCTTTTGCATGTTTATTATAATGATCATTGTCCCTAGCACTTATGAAAGGCTAGCATGAGTTTAATGGATAATAATTTGATGATTATAGCGCATAGGATGCGAATTAAACTTGTGGGTACATGTTGAAGAACAAGTACTGGATAGACCCGTTATGAGATTTATGCCAGGGTCAAATGTCATAATTAAATCCCATAATAGTTATATCATTTATCCTTAGACCTGAGATTATCACATGATGAACATTATGTTTGACGTACTCAAACGCTACCCCTAACCAGGTGGTTATAAAGGCTATGATTGGCATAATTGGATTCTTGTAGGGAAGAATGATAAGTTAAGATGGGATTTGTCCCTCTCTCAAGAGAGATATCTTCTTGGCCACTCGATGAGTGAGATAGATAATAGTTTACGGTCGTACCCAAATGAATTGAAGTGTTCAATGTTATTTGCTCATATCAATCTACTCGAGATCGAGAAAGCATTGGACAACATAAGTTGACATGGACCATGACTTATGTCCAATATGATATCGTGTGAAAAAGGGATAGTGATATGTTCTGTAAGGTTACTTTGGGCTTTCAAAGTTATACTAATTGGGTAGTCATAATGGCTTGCTAGAGTCCGCTTATAACTTACGGGTTCTGACTCATTCGGACCCATTGCCGACATAGTATAATCCTATTAGGTCACACACAATAGAACGGATTGTAAAAAGGCAAAAAAATATGGGTATTTTGGATGGCCACCGTACGGCAGTGTTGATGGCGTACGGCTCCTATTGAGCCGTACGGCAGCCTCCCCGTAACTGGCCAGTCTGTTCAGTTTTCTTATACGACAAGGAATCCCGATCCCAAATGGAATTAGGTCAAACCCTTATATATGATGTACAGCCGGGTTTGACAGCCTCTAATGGTGATTTTGGAAATCACAAACAATTGTTTTAGAAACAATAAATTATAGAGAGGTAAGATTATTTATTACATGATCTGTGATCATCAAAATACAATAATCCATGAAGCAAGATAATTCCGACGAAGAAATCGTTTCTTCATCAATCCTTGGGTCTAGCAATCCAGATCAAGAAGGTGTTCTTGATATCCGTTCGACGTGTGGATACCGATGGAGGGTGTTTCCTTTAGCACCTTAAAGTCCGTGTTCATGGATGCGATCTTCAAGGGTTAGTTTCTTTCATCTTATATATAATTTAATCAGCATGCACGGATCCGGGCTCTTGGGTGTTTGACTTTATCTGTTTATTCCGCTGCGCATAATGCATCAAAAACCAACAAGGTCAACAGAAAATGCGGCTTCGAACAGCATACAACAAAATGTGGCTCCGAACAGCATACAACAAATGCGGCTCTGAATAGCATACAGCAAAATACGGCTCCAAACAGCATACAGTAAATGCGGCTCCGAACAGCAGTTTGGTCCATGGTGAACTACTGAAATTACCACCTCTTCACCAGTAAAGTTCGCTCAACGAACTCTAAACCGGCATAACGGGTTCGCCAAACGAATTCAGCCAGTCTGCTCAACGGACTTTAAACTGGGCATAACGGGTACGACACACTGGACTCCGCCTAGGTCCGCTCATCGGACTTTAAACGAGCAAACGACGGGTTCACCAAACGGATTCAGCTCAACTCAAGTCTGCCAACCAGACTCTAAATCAGCAAACGGGATTCGCTAAACGGATTTCAGCTTCAGTCCGCTCAACGGACTCTAAATGGGCATAACGTTTCCGCTAAATGGCTCCAGCCTCAGTTTACTAACCAGACTTTATCGAGTCTTTGCTTTTTCTTAGTGATGTCCTCGACGGATGTCTTTCTTTCGTTGGCGAGTTTTGCTTCGCAATCCACGCCGCCGAGGGGCTCTGTAGACACCCTGCCTTGGACCGCTCACCCCGATTGCAAATTTGATTTTGTGTTTCTTATTGTTTTAAGTGTTTTTCGTTAGTTTCTGTTACTTCCGTTAAGTTCCTGACTGACTCTGTTAAGTTCAGGGACTAAACTGAATAACAGTTATAACTTTCCAGTCCATTCTGTCAAAATTACCTTCTCAGAGTCGCGCGCCTCGGCCTCCATAGGTGAGACAAGTGCGCCTTCTGCCCCAAAGGCCAGAGGCGCGCGCTTTTGGGGGTCAGTTACAGATTCTCTCCAAGAATCCCTCCCTTGCTCAATTTACAGGATTTTGCCCGGGAATTCCCTCTTTGTGACTCTGTTTTGGCACCAAAAACATTCCCTTTTCAACTATAAAAACCCCTCTTCTCCAACATTTAAAAAAACACTCTTTTTGGCATAAGAAAACTCTACCAAAGATGAGGACTTTTTCAATATAAGAAAACTATACACAAACACTTTTAGAGCCTTCTCAAGGCATTCTCCAAAGACATCCTTGAAGCTACTTGAAGTTTAGGTACTCTTACTTTTCTCTCTTCCCTCTATCTCATCTCTATTTCTCTTCTTTTATTTTATCAAAGTGTGCAATCAACCCAAACCATTTTGGGGCATAACACCAAAGGCCACTTCACTATATTGAAGTTGGCCAAGGAGTTATCTCCCCATATTCAACCCCTTTTTAACCCCTTAAATCTCATTTTCAAAGTATGAAAGAACACATTTTTTATCATGTAGATTATGAACAAGCAAGACCAACTTTAGTTGAGCGAAATGGGTGTTTAAGTACTTCCCATTTCGTAACCTAACCCCCGAACCTCAATACACGAATCTATGGTTTTCGTAACAAAACTTAGGATAATTATTAGGTTTTTCTTATGTTCCTCTAAAACATAGGTGGCGACTCTAAACTCTAAAACCAAATAGAAATCCTAGGATAATCTACCCGCTCGAGCCTAAAGCGCGTGGGTTGTCCGCCCCGGGGTATCTACAGCGGTTTGAGTGAAGCTCACAAACCGCAGCAATGAGAATCCTAACAATATAACCATGTGGTACAAACAAGTGAAGTAAGGAGGGTAAAAAGGTAAAAACATAAGTAAGTTACCACAAGGAAAGATAAATGGATCAAAGAGAAGGGTTTTTGAAAAAGGTTTTGAATGCACGAAGAACACGAAGAACAAATGAACATGCAAAACAAAAACTTAACCAAAACATGAAAGAATTATGCCAAAATGATCATAAAGAGCAGATTCTATCAAAGTCCTAAACAAGTAAAGGCAAATAATCACAAAAGAACCCAGAATCTGTCAAAATGACGAAGAACACACGAGGAACCCAAAATACAAATTTGCTCAAAATTGAACACAAATCACAAAATGAAGCATATATAAGCATTATCCGACCAAAATATTGAAAGAAAAGCAAGAAATATGCAAGGAAGATGAACATATTTTTTCAAGCTCAACAATGGCGGATGATAAAAATTTGAAATACTGAGACGAAGGGTTCAAGAAATCATACCATATCAGGCTTTGAGGATTTGGAAGTAGAGGGAGTAGCATCAACTGATTTCTTAGGTGCCATTTCAAATTGTTTAAGAGATTTTTTTTAAGAGAGAGAAAACAAAGGGAAAGTACAGATGAACAGTAGAGAGAAAGAAAGTTTGCCAAATTGAGGAAGAATGTAAAAAGGTAAAATGAAAATAAATTTGTCTTTTATACTCAAGTAACTGCCTCGGGTAGTGGAGCGGCCATGACGGCTGAGAGAAGGTCAATCGACCACAGATCACGTCATTCGCATTAAATGCGGCAGAAATATTTGCATAGAGGTCCTTTAAATGAAATGACATAAAGTAAGGACTAAATTGCAATTATGCATACCTGAGCGGTTTGGTAAGCAAACCGACATACCTGTTCTTCTCATTCGGTTTGGATGAAACCGATGTCTCCCAATTATGTTAGCTGTTTCACTTGATCAAACCGACAAACTAACTTTCTTAAGTCGGTTTGAATAAAACCGGTGTCATCCTCCTTGACTCTGCAGTTTGACTGGAGATCTTCGACAGAACCTTTATTGATGCGGTTTCAATGGAGATCGAACCAGAAGCTATTTTTGTATTGTCTAAATTGAGCCAAAATACTTAACAAAAATTATTATAAACAAGAAATAAATAGACATGATATATTTAGGTTAGTTCCAGCATACCCATTTATCCTCTTAAATGAAAGAACCTGCTATTTTCCAGCAGTTTGGTGAGGATGTCTGCAATTTGATCATCGGTTCCCACCTTTGCTAGAAAAATATTTTTCTTTTCAACATGATCTTTGAGGAAATGATATCTTATATCAATATGCTTTGTTATTGAGTGCTGAACTGGATTGTTGGAGCTGGATATAGCTGCAGTGCTATCACAATAGATAGGGCAAATCTTTTCAAATACTCCATAATCTTCCAATTGTTTTTTCATCCAGAGAATTCGAGAGCAACAGCTTCCAACTGCAATGTATTCAGCTTCAGCAGTTGAGACTGAAACTGATGCTTATTTCTTGCTGGACCATGATACTAGCCGAGTTCCAAGGAACTGACAAGTACCATTAGTACTCTTTCTATCAATCTTACAAGCTGCAAAGTCAGAATCTGAATAACCTAATAAATCAAATGAAGATTATTTGGAGTACCAAAGTCCAAGGTTAACAGTGTCACATAAATATCTAAATACGTTTAACAGCTATAAGATGAGATTCTCTAGGGTCAGCTTGAAATCTAGCACAAACACAAATACTAAACATGATATCTGGCCTACTTGTAGTTAAGTAAAGAAGAGAGCCAATCATACCTCGGTATAGTGTCTAATTAACTTCTTACCTTTTTCATCACGATCCAAACTACAGGCCTTTGTCATTGGGGTATCAACTGGATTTGCGGTTTCAAGCCCAAATTTCTTGATCAAGTCTTTAGTGTATTTATCTTGGTTGATAAAGATTCCATCATGACATTGCTTGATTTGGAGTCCAAGAAAGAATGTCAACTCTCCCATCATACTCATCTCAAATTTACCTTTCATTAGCTTCTCAAACTTAACACACATAGTTTTTCACTAGTAGAACCAATAATAATATCATCAACATAAATCTGAACTAGTAATGAATGACTTTTGTGTTTAGCAATAAATAAAGTTGTATCAATTTTACCTCGAGAAAAGCCTTGTTCAATAAGAAATTTAGATAGAGTGTCATACCATGCTCTTGGAGCTTTCTTGAGTCCAGATAGGGCCTTCTTGAGTTTGAAGACATGATGAGAGAATTTGTTGTCTTCAAATCCTGGCAGTTGGGCTAGATAGACTTCCTCTTATAGTTCACCATTTAGAAATGCACTCTTCACATCCATTTGATATAGCTTTAATTTCTTGAAGGAGTCATATGCCAAGAATAGTCTAATGGCTTCAAGTCTAACTACAGGGGCAAAGGTTTCATCATAATCTATTCCTTCTTCTTGCCTATAGCTTTGAGCAACCAACCTAGCTTTGTTTATTGTTATAGTACCATTTTCGTCCATCTTGTTTCTGTATACCCATTTTGTTCCAATTACAGTGTGATCTTTGGGCCTTGAAACTAGAGTCCAAGCTCTGCATCTTTCAAACTAATTAAGCTCTTTTTGCATTGAAGTTACCCAACTTGGATCACTTAGAGCTTCATCAACCTTATTCGATTCCATTTGAGATAATAGTGCAGTTGAGAACAAAGTGTGGTTATCTCTATTATGAGTTAAGCTACCTCTTGTTTGAACACCAGAATTGATAGGACCAATAACATTTAAAGTTGGATGGTCTCTAAGCTCATTAATTTTTGGAGGGAGGTCTTCATGAACCACTATTTCTTGAAGATTTTCTAGAGGAGGATCTTCTTGATAATCATTGAAATCATCATTGAAGGTGATGGTTGGAACTGGTTGAACTACTTGAATAGGATCAAATGACGGCGGTTCTACAGCGACGCCATCTATGGTTTGATTGGGTCTGGTTGGAGAACCTGATGGTGCAGTTTGAGTAGGTTGGTCATCAAAAGCTGTATGATTAGGATAATTTGTACCTGTCACAAAATCACTAAAATCATCAGCAACATTTGGAGCCATATGTAGCTCAAGAAGATCATATTCATCAAATATAACATGGACAGACTCTACAATTTTTAAAGATGTCTTATTGAAACAACGAAAAGCTTTGGAATATTTAGCATAACCAACAAAAATACCTTCGTCGGCTTTAGCATCAAATTTACCTCGATGCTCTCTGCCATTGTATAAGATATAACATTTGCATCTAAATATCTTGAAGAAGGAAATGTTAGGTGATATTCCTCTACATAATTCATACGGAGTTTTGCTGTGGGCTTTGATGATGAGGGAGCGGTTCTGAGTGAAACAAGCTGTATTAACTGCTTCAGCCCAGAAGTACTTGGAAAGCTTAGCTTTAGCAATCATGGTTTCCCGGCTTCAATTAAAGTCCTATTCTTTCTTTCCACTACTCCATTTTGTTATGGGACCCAGCGGCAGAGAAGTTATGATCAATCCCATGATCATCACAATATTGGGCAACACCATTGTTTGTAAATTCGGTTCTATTATCTGAACGCACACTAACAATGTCATCTAATTTTTGAGTTTGGAGCTGTCTAAAGAGAACGGTTACGATGCCATAAGTATTATCTTTTGAGGCCATCATTTACACCCATGTATATCTTGAGTAATCATCAACAACCACCAAGGTATAGCGGTTTCCTCCTATACTTGCGGTTGGGACAGGTCTAAATAAGTCCATGTGAAGCAACTGTAAGCAGCGGATCGTTGAAGGTGCGGTTTTACTGGAGAAAGACTGTTTGGGCTGGTTACCAAGCTGGCATGCTTTGCATTTCTTATCATAATGGTCAGCCACTTTAGGTAGTCCTTTTACAAACCATCCCTTTGCAATTTTGCTAAGTATTTGAAGTTCAAGTGGTTGAGCCGCTTATGCCATAACCAGCTGCTTTCACTAACATTTTTTGCTACAAAACAGAGGTGAGAAATATAAATAACATTACTTAAATCTATATACACATCACCTATTCCATGTCCAGTCAGTAGAGTAACTCCTGAAGAAGCATCCTTAATAAAGCAATTTGTTGAAGTAAAGTTGCAGTTCATTTCTTTGTCACAAAACTGAGATATGGAGAGAAGGTTGTGCTTGAGTCCTTATACTAGTGACACATTTTCTATAGTCACCTATCCTCGTTTGATTGCTCCATATCCTACAGTTTCTCCTTTCTAGTTGTTACCAAACACTACTGGGGGGCCTTTCATTTTGATGGTATCACAAAGAAGTTCATTATCTCCGGTCATGTGTTGTGAGCAACCACTGTCCAAGTACCAGAAATCCTTCTTCTTCTTTGCACTACTAGCCATAAAGCATAAGATCTGAAAAATAAAACATGAAAGATTTTGGTCCCCCTTATTCCTTGGGTACTAGGGTTAGCAGCTTTTTGGGATCCACATCTGTTTGACCTTAGTATCTTTACTTCCCTTGGTATTGGGTGTGAACCTTAAAAGACAATGAGCAACACCACGACCATAATCGGCACAAATAGCATAATGAATGAAACCTGGTTGTGTTTACGGTTTTACAATCTCTCCCAGTCTAGTTTTTAGGATACTCAAAGAAATAATTTTGCTTCTTAATTTCTTGCTTAGAGCCCTTTTTACCAGCATGATTAACTTTGGGAATTTCATTGGTTTGTTTAGGGGGTAACACACCACCTTCGGTACAGAGGCAAGGACACTTGCACCCATCACTGGTTTTGAACCCCAATCCACTTTTATCTGAACTTGGAATTTGTGAATTTAGGATTTGTTCCACAGTGACACCAGACTTGGTCTACACATCAGTCACTTTTTGAAGGTCATCCCTTTGTGCGGTTAGCTCATGGATTTGGGTTAGGATTGCCTCAACTCTGTCCTTTAGATAGCGGTTTTCTTCCTCAATAGATGATATCCCAGAAATTTGGAACTTGAGGCCTTCAATTTCCTCCTTATGGGACTTACATTCTTTTTGGAAATCTTCAAGTTCTGCAGCCATAAATTTATATGCCTTTTTAAGCACTGTCTGTTGTTGACAAATAAGTTTAGCATGTTCAAGTACCTGGTCATCATGAGATTGGTCTGTTTGAACCTCAGGAAAGGAGTTTGGTGTTGTTGGAGTCTCTATTGCTCTAGCCTCAGAATTCTTTGGTGAAACTGACTTCATTTGTTGAACTGGCAGTGGAAGGCTTTCGTCAATTTCATATTGTTCTTCAAATCCCATGAGGCATAGATTTACAATTTCTTCTTCATCATCACTTTCATCAGAATCAGAACCCATCCATGCAAGAGGTTGGTCTCCTTGTTCAGCTACCATTCCTCTTCTGTTTTTGAACTTTTTGTTGAATGGTTTCTTAGCTGGTGCAGCTTCATAGTGCGGTTTGGGACAACTAGAAGCAAAGTGACCTGGCTGTCTGCAGTTGTAACAAACCAAGTCATCCCTTTTCTTAGCAGACATTTTTGTTAAATCTTGTTTGAGGGATAAACTTTGCAGGGCTTTTTTATGGAAATTGAGCTCTGTTGTTTTTTCTGAACTATGTGTATTTCTTCACATACAAGGAAAATTATTCATCATCCATGTCATCAAAATCAACTTGACTAGAGCATGATGATTAAGATGCTACACTCTGAGAATATGAACATTGATATGGAGTGTATGATTGATGAGATTGCTGGTAAAATTGATGATATTGTGGATAGAGTTGATGAGACTGTTGATAGTAATCAGATGGTGTGGTTAGAGGATTGTATCTGGGGACATTCTAATCAGGAGGTGCCTTTTGTAATTGGAGGTGAGGTGCGACTGTAGATACCCCAGAAAAACCCACTACTTGGCTAGAGCGGTGGAAGGATCCTAGGATGTCTAACTTGTTTTAATTTGTAGAGTCGCCACCTATGTTTTTAAAGGAACATAAGAAAAACCTAGAGAAAGCCTAATTTATGTACAAAACCAGAGATTCGGGAAGAGAAGGGTTCGGGGGTTAGGTGATGGAGTGGGAAGTACTTAAACACCCACTCCGCCCCCGCTTACGCGGGTCTTGCTACAAAAGGTGTTCTAATGCTAAAAGTTCTTCTATTGATATTAAAATGCGATAACAATTGTATAGTAAAGAAAAGGGGAAAATAAAAGGGAAATAAAAGAGAATTGTTTTATTTATAAATTTATTCTAAAGATTACATATCAAACAATTACATTAAGAAATGAATGGTAAGTTAAAATGGAGATTGAAATGTAGGGACATAACTTTAACCAACTTTAATGTAGTAAAGTGGTTATTTAGTCATGTCCTAATTGATGGGGATTGCATACATTACTAGACAAGTAAAATAAGAAGAAGAAAAGTTGTACCTTTAGAAGGGGAAAGAAGACTTGAACTTTGACTTGAGATGGAGTTGTTTGTAGAGAAATTGTTGTGCAACAATTTGTGTAGAGTTTTGTAGAGAAATGTGTTTGAGAGAATTTGTGTAGAGTTTAGGTTCAAGTCTCAAATTTTTGGGTCCTTTTCTAAGGTAGAAATGAGAGGTTTAAATAGGTAGAGAAAGGAGGGAAAAAAGCTTTTCTAACCAATAAGAAAATAAAGAAAATAGAATAATAGAGAGAAAATCAAATAATAATAAAAAGAAATATTTTGTTTTAAAGAAAGGCTAAGAATATGGGATTGGGGAGTTCCAAGCCTAGGGGGATGAATGTGGAGGTAAAAAGAGGTCTTTTTGTATCAAGAAGAGATGTTGTAAATAAGAAAAGGGAGGGAAAAATGGTGTAATCCGTTACTGCCAAAGTGGGAAGCGCGCGAGTCCGGATTTAGGGGCGAGACGCGCGTGCAGCCCACAACCAGTGCCAGAGGCGCCCGCGGGTGATAAATGACAGAATAACAGAAATGACTCTAAAGTTAACTCTGTTATGCAGTTTAGTCCAAAACTAACGGAATCAGTTAGGAACTTAACCTAATTAACAGAAATTAACAAAAATAAGTTAAATAAAAATACTATGTATGCAATCGGGGTGAGAGGTCCAAGGCGGGGTGTCTACAGAGCCCCTCGGTGACGTGGATTGCAAAGCAAAACATGTGGACGAAAGAAAGACAACCGTCGAGGACATCAACAAGAGAAAATAAAGACTCGATAAAAAGAAAAGACTCAATGAAGCAGACTTAAATAAAGAGAAAACGCTCCCTGTGTAGGCGATTTTTTATGTAGTTACGGTGGTCAGCCATGGGTGAGCCCATGCAAAGAGGTGGTCCATAGACCGATGCTGATGTAGTTGCGGTGATCCACCATGGGTGAGCCCATGTAAGGAGGTAGTCCGTAGACTAATGTAGTTGCGGTGATCCGTCATGGGTGAGCCCATGCAAGGAGGTGGTCCGTAGACTGATGTAGTTGCGGTGATCCGCCATGGGAAAGCCCATGCAAGGAGGTGGTCTGTAGACTGGTGTAGTTGCGGTGATCCGCCATGGGTGAGCCCATGCAAGGAGGTGGTCCGTAGACCGATGCTCAGTTGCGGTGAACTGTCGCGACCCCGGACCCCGCGGGCCCCGGGACCGCGAGCTGGACGTCGACTCTAAAACCAAAACTCAGAAATACTGAAGTTAAAAATTCCATTTGATACCAAAAGGTGATAATCCAAAGTTTTACAAAACCAAGTTTGACAAAGACTAAATACAACAATCATAAACTTCCACAAGTTTATGCCCAACAAAATAAAAATATACAATTCTTAGTGACGTCATTGTTTGGTACAAATACCCCAAAATGGTTACACATTTACATAATGTAAACCAACCTATCTCAACTTTCCCCAAAAGAGTGGATCCACACTCGACGTCCTCTTCTCGTGATCGGCGAGACTAATCCTTAGCACCTGGGGGGGGTTAAGGAAAACAAAGATAAAAAGAAAGGGGGTGAGATAAATCTCAATAAGTTACTAATGCAACTACATGACATGCTATGATGCAATATACAATAAGCAATAATAAATATCATATAGCATATAGCATTTATCACATAACAGATAGCAGCGGAAATAAACACATAACAAAGGATATAGCCAAGGTTTTCCAAACCGGAACATCCAAATAAAGGATCGCTGCGCAGCTTCAATAATCAACAAATCATCATCTTCATAATAGCATGAAAGCCGAAGAGAAAACCCCGGTACCGGAACCAATAACCAATGAAGAAGTGTCACAAGGGACGGGAGACATGCCACAAAGTCATGCTCCAAGAAAGCTAAAATGCACACAAAGGAGCTAGCTCTTCTCACATCCAAGGCCAATCTGGAGGAGGGTAATAATGGGGCAAAACAATGGTCAACATCACAATGGATTTGGCCGTGCCATCATAACGTTTCGCATCGCCCGAAACACACACAATGCCAGCTGGGCTTTCACGTAAAGGCTAAGTAATAAAATACTAGCACGATAAACAACAAAGGATTCCAAAGTAGGGAATCATGCCAATTGATCACCAAGAAGATGAAATGAACAAACAATGCACAATAAAGGTGCTCCAGAATCCCAATTAACAATTAATGAATTTCAAACACAACCTTGATCACAAGGACCCAATTCTATCACTAAAGTGTACTACAATGATCACTAGGGTCAACTAAAAGGACACCCAAGACTTAGACCAAAGCACGTTCTTCAATCACACAAATTAACAAAATGTAAATTTTCAGGGGTTCTGTGCGGCCGCCCAAAAGGGACTGTGCGGCCCGCCCAACAAGGCCCTCAACCAAGCACAAAAGCTTTCAGAAAGATGCGCGGTAGCCCATACTATTTTGGGCGGTCGCCCAATACTCCGGAATTGCCAGAATCGGGAAGAACAACAGGGGTTCTTCCATTTTCAAACCCAAAACACATAACACCCAAAATCCAACACTCCCAACAAGATTTCTAAGGTACCCAAACATTATTTAAACAAAGAGGGGACCTTAACAACACCCTTTATCAACCAAAACCAAGATTGAATCAAGGTATTCATCAATTCACCATTTTCAACCAAAAACTCAATAAATTCCAAACAAATTCAAAACTCATCCAAACTTCAAATGTAACACATCAAACATTATCTAAACATGATATGAACATTTTAGCATTAAAATGGGGGAAAAGTAACTTACTTGAATTTTCTCAAAGTTGATGGATTTCAAATCTTTTTGATTCTACACGATCCTATCGACGATCTAAACAATGTTCAAGTTTTAAGAAATGAGAGAAGATGAGAGGAAGAAGGAGAAAATGAAGAGAGAAGAAGAGAGAAGAAATGCTTACCCTTTGAGAGAGAGAGAGAGAGAGAGAGAGAGTCTGGGAGAGAGAAGAGAGTGAGGGAGATGGAGTGTAAGAGGGAGAAGGGGAGGAGTAGGGAGGGAGTAGGGGAACTGTTTTAAAAAGATTTACACTTAGGCCCCCTCTCTCACACTACACACAAACTACACTCCCAACTAACTATTAAGACCCAACATTTCTACACTAGCACAAATGACTCTATTAAAATGCTAGGCATAATTATTATAACACATAAATTGCACACATAATTTTTTAAATAAATAATAATTTAAATAAATAAATAAGCAAATAATTTAAATAAAAATCATTTAATTACTAATAAAATAGAGCCTATATTTCGGGTCGTGACATTCACTCCCCCTTAAAGAAAATTCGACCCGAATTTTAACGAGACTCACCTTAAACAAAAAGCCACGGAAATTTCCTCTCGATCTCAACTCGGAGCTCCCAAGTCGACTCCTCGATATCATGATTCCTCCAAAGAACTCGAACCAACGCAATGCTCTTGTTTCTCAACTCTTGAACTTTAGAATCTAAGATCCGAACCGGTCGTTCCTCATAAGTCATATCTGGCTCAATATCCTCCGGCACCTTCGGTAACACGTGAGACGGATCATGAACATACTTCCGAAGCATAGAAACGTGAAACACATTGTGCAACCGGTCCAAAGATGACGGTAACGCAAGACGATACGCTAGAAGTCCAACCTTTCCCAAAATCTCAAACGGACCAATAAACCTCGGAGCCAATTTACCTTTCTTCCCAAACCTACGAATACCCACCTTTGGAGACACTTTCAAAAACACCCAATCACCGGTCTGAAAACTAAGATCTCGCCTTCGGTTATCTGCATAGCTCTTATGTCGACTCTGGGCTGTATTCAATCTATCCCGGATAACTTTAACTTTCTCAACCGAATCCCGAAGCAAATCAATACCCAAAACTTTCGCTTCACCAACCTCATCCCAACAAATAGGCGATCTACATTTCCTTCCATACAAGGCCTCAAACGGTGCCATCTCGATACTAGCCTGATAACTGTTGTTGTAAGAGAATTCCACTAACGGCAGGTGCGAATCCCAAGAATCAGAAAAGTCTATCGCACAAGTTCGCAACATATCCTCCAAAATCTGAATAGTCCTCTCGGATTGACCGTCGGTTTGAGGATGAAAAGCCATACTAAATCGCAAATCTGTACCCAAAGCTTCCTGAAACGCCTTCCAGAATCTAGAAGTAAACCTCGGGTCTCGATCTGACACAATGCTAACCGGAACTCCATGCAATCTAACAATCTCATCAATAAAAAGGGTCGCAAGCTTCTCCATCGAATATCTGATGTCAATAGGCAAGAAATGGGCACTCTTGGTCAATCTATCCACTATTACCCAAACACTGTCATACTTCCTACGGGTACGAGGCAGTCCCGTAACGAAATCCATAGTCACATGCTCCCATTTCCACTCGGGAATCTCTAACGGCTGAAGCAATCCCGCGGGTCTCTGATGCTCGGCTTTGACCTGCTGACACGTTAAACACTTCGAAACGTACTCCGCTATCTCCCTTTTCATATTAATCCACCAAAATTGTTGCTTCAAATCCTGATACATCTTCGTACTACCCGGATGAATAGTATACCTCGATTTGTGACCCTCATCAAGAACTCTCTGTTTAATTCCATCAACATCCGGAACACACAAACGACCACGGAAAGTCAAAACTCCACTCGAGCTCAATGAAAAATCCTCGAAATTCTTTTCTTTCAATTTACCCATTAACTTCAGCAACTCGGGATCTTCTTTCTGAGCCTCTTTTATCCTCTGAATTAGGGTCGGAGACACCCTAATATTCGCAAAAATAGCCCATGTCTCGATTCACGAGGAGACCAATCTCGAACATCCTCAAGCATTTTCCACTCTCGAACCATCATCAAAGCCACATAAGACTTTCTACTAATCGCATCGGCTACCACATTCGCCTTCCCCGGATGATAAGAAATCGTACAATCATAATCCTTCAACAATTCCATCCATCGGCGCTGTCAGTTGTTCAATTCCTTCTGAGAGAATAGGTACTTCAAACTCTTGTGATCCGTAAAAATCTCAAACTTCGCTCCATAAAGGTAATGCTTCCATTTGTGCAACGCAAATACTATAGCCGCTAACTCCATATCATGAGTCGGGTAATTCTGTTCACTAGGGGTCAACTTCCTCGAAGCATACGCAATTACTTTCCCATTCTGCATCAACACACAACCCAAACCCTCTTTCGAAGCATCACTGTAAATCACTAGGCCATCGCTCCCATTAGGCAAAGTCAAGATCGGTGCTGTCGTCAACCTCTTCTTCAATTCCTCGAAACTCTTGTCACATTTCTCGGTCCACACAAACGGAACATTCTTTCGGGTCAACTGAGTCATCGGAGTAGCAATCCTCGAAAACCCTTCGATAAACCTTCTGTAATACCCGGCTAAACCAAGAAAACTACGAACCTCGGTTACTGACTCGGGTCTCTTCCAATCCACTATTGCCTCTATCTTTGAAGGATCCACCGAAATACCGTCTTTCGAAATAACATGACCCAGAAATGACACCTTCTCGAGCCAAAATTTGCATTTACTAAACTTCGCAAATAATTTCTCCCTCGCAAGAACGGATAAAACTGTCCTCAAGTGCTGCGCGTGCTCATCTCGAGATTTCGAATAAACAAGAATGTCGTCGATGAAAACCACCACGAACGAATCAAGATAGGGATGGAAAACCCGGTTCATCAAATCCATAAATACGGCCGGCGCGTTAGTCAACCCAAACGGCATAACCAAGAACTAACTCATAATGACCATACCGAGTGCGAAAAGCAGTCTTCGGAATATCCTCTGATCTAACCTTCAACTGATGGTACCCACTCCTCAAATCAAGCTTAGAGAAAACCACAGACCCTTGAAGCTGATCAAATAAATCATCAATGTGCGGTAGAGGGTACTTATTCTTCACCGTAATCTGATTCAACTTCCGGTAATCGATGCACAATCTCAACGAACCATCTTTCTTTCGCACAAATAAAACCGGTGCTCCCCACGGGGAAACACTAGGGCGGATAAACCCTCGATCAAGCAACTCTTGCAACTGAACCTTCAATTCCTTCAACTCTGCGGGAGCTAACCTATAAGGTGCTTTTGAAATTGGAGCCGTACCCGGCAAAAGATCTATACAAAACTCAATCTCACGATCGGGAGGCATAACATACTCGGTAGAGAAAACATCGGGAAATTCCCGAACTACCCGAACACTATCCAAACTAGGGGATTCTTTCCTAGTATCAAGAACACTAGCCAAATACCCCTCACAACCACTATGCAATAATCTTCTCGCTTTCATAAAAGAAATTAAGCGAACCTTTCTACTCAGAGGACTAGCCTCAAACACAAATTTAGGCACATTGGGAATAGAAAAAGTAACAGTTTTCTTACGGCAATCAACAGAAGCATGAAACTTGCTCAACCAATCCATACCCAAAATGACATCAAAGTCTTGGATAGGAAGAACTACCAAATCCGCACAAAGGACTCGACCACAAATAACCACATCACAAGCACGAAAGACTCGATCAGCAATCAAGCATTCTCCTATAGGGGTCGACACCTCTAGCACGTACGGTAAAGACTCGAATGCAGCATTTAACATGGAAGCAAATTGCACAGAAATGTATGAATGAGATGATCCTGGATCTACTAACGCTCGCGCGCTCACATTAGATACAGAAACAATACCTCCAATAACGAATGGATCATCGGTAGCTTGTTGTTGATTCATGGCATAAACCTTCCCTTGAACCTTGGGCTTCCCTGCGGCATCCCTTTTCTGACCCAGATTAGTACCAACTCCTGACCCGGATGCTTGTCCCTTGCCTCTAGTACAATCTCTTGCAAAATGCCCCATTTGACCACAATTGGTGCACCTTCCTTGCTTCTTCCAACAACGGTCTTCAGAATGACCTTCCTTTTGACAATACGAACAAAGCCTCCTAATTTGGCTCCCTTGGTTCCCTTGGTTCCCGGAAGTGGTACCCGGGTTCCTTGGGATCGGTTGCCCTCGGAACTGAGATTGTCCCCCAAAGCTACCTCGGTTATCAATTCTTGGTTGTGACTTGCTCTGCGCTCCTTGCTTACTCGGGTTAGCTACCTCAGTCTTCCTTTTATGCTCCCCAATATCTTGCTCTATCAAATAGGCTCGGTCCACCGCATCTTGGAATGTCACTATCCGTTGAGCAATAAGTTGAGTACGGATGGAGGTCTTCAATCCCCGAATAAATCTCATAGCTTTTTGTTCCTCGGTCCTCACCAAATAGTCGCAATACCGGGCTAATTCTATGAATTTAGCCGAGTATTGTGCTATAGACAACACACCTTGCTCCAAGTTGAGTAGCTCGATCTCCCTTCGGTTTTGATCAACAACCGGAATGAAATGCTCCTTGAATTTGCGCACAAACAACTCCCACGCATAAACCGTGCGAGTATCATCCCAAGTAGCTTTAATACCTTTCCACCAATGCTCGGCGGCTCCCACAAGCTTGTAAGCCGCAAACCGGACCTTGTCCTCATCCGCACACCCAAATACCTCATAAATCTTTTCCATAGACTCAATCCACAACTCAGCTTTCCTTACATCGGGCTCCCCATTGAATTCAACCGGTTTCAACTTCAGAAATTGCTCCAATCCATAACGGGGTGGTGCTTGCTCTACCCTCGGACCTTGATCATGTATGGCCTTCATGGCCGTCTCAAACATGCCTTGAAACATGGCACGGGCTTCTTCCCTTGTATCATTCTGATTCTGTGCCCCACTAGCACCTCCTCTGTTTCTTCTTCCAGACATTGAGAACAATTACCTGCATAAGACATCAACCGTTAATCACTCCGCACACTACTACCCACCTAGGTCATACTAATCCACCTAGACTTATACATAGAGCTAATGCCATAGCTCTGATACCAACTGTCGCGACCCCGGACCCCGCGGGCCCCGGGACCGCGAGCTGGACGTCGACTCTAAAACCAAAACTCAGAAATACTGAAGTTAAAAATTCCATTTGATACCAAAAGGTGATAATCCAAAGTTTTACAAAACCAAGTTTGACAAAGACTAAATACAACAATCATAAACTTCCACAAGTTTATGCCCAACAAAATAAAAATATACAATTCTTAGTGACGTCATTGTTTGGTACAAATACCCCAAAATGGTTACACATTTACATAATGTAAACCAACCTATCTCAACTTTCCCCAAAAGAGTGGATCCACACTCGACGTCCTCTTTCTCGTGATCGGCGAGACTAATCCTTAGCACCTGGGGGGGGTTAAGGAAAACAAAGATAAAAAGAAAGGGCGTGAGATAAATCTCAATAAGTTACTAATGCAACTACATGACATGCTATGATGCAATATACAATAAGCAATAATAAATATCATATAGCATATAGCATTTATCACATAACAGATAGCAGCGGAAATAAACACATAACAAAGGATATAGCCAAGGTTTTCCAAACCGGAACATCCAAATAAAGGATCGCTGCGCAGCTTCAATAATCAACAAATCATCATCTTCATAATAGCATGAAAGCCGAAGAGAAAACCCCGGTACCGGAGACATGCAATATACAATAAGCAATAATGAAGAAGTGTCACAAGGGACGGGAGACATGCCACAAAGTCATGCTCCAAGAAAGCTAAAATGCACACAAAGGAGCTAGCTCTTCTCACATCCAAGGCCAATCTGGAGGAGGGTAATAATGGGGCAAAACAATGGTCAACATCACAATGGACTTGGCCGTGCCATCATAACGTTTCGCATCGCCCGAAACACACACAATGCTAGCTGGGCTTTCACGTAAAGGCTAAGTAATAAAATACTAGCACGATAAACAACAAAGGATTCCAAAGTAGGGAATCATGCCAATTGATCACCAAGAAGATGAAATGAACAAACAATGCACAATAAAGGTGCTCCAGAATCCCAATTAACAATTAATGAATTTCAAACACAACCTTGATCACAAAGGACCCAATTCTATCACTAAAGTGTACTACAATGATCACTAGGGTCAACTAAAAGGACACCCAAGACTTAGACCAAAGCACGTTCTTCAATCACACAAATTAACAAAATGTAAATTTTCAGGGGTTCTGTGCGGCCGCCCAAAAGGGACTGTGCGGCCGCCCAACAAGGCCCTCAACCAAGCACAAAAGCTTTCAGAAAGATGCACGGTCGCCCATACTATTTTGGGCAGTCGCCCAATACTCCGGAATTGCCAGAATCGGGAAGAACAACAGGGGTTCTTCCATTTTCAAACCCAAAACACATAACACCCAAAATCCAACACTCCCAACAAGATTTCTAAGGTACCCAAACATTATTTAAACAAAGAGGGGACCTTAACAACACCCTTTATCAACCAAAACCAAGATTGAATCAAGGTATTCATCAATTCACCATTTTCAACCAAAAACTCAATAAATTCCAAACAAATTCAAAACTCATCCAAACTTCAAATGTAACACATCAAACATTATCTAAACATGATATGAACATTTTAGCATTAAAATGGGGGAAAAGTAACTTACTTGAATTTTCTCAAAGTTGATGGATTTCAAATCTTTTTGATTCTACGCGATCCTATCGACGATCTAAACAATGTTCAAGTTTTAAGAAATGAGAGAAGATGAGAGGAAGAAGGAGAAAATGAAGAGAGAAGAAGAGAGAAGAAATGCTTACCAAAGCTAGAGAGAGAGAGAGAGAGAGAGTCTGGGAGAGAGAAGAGAGTGAGGGAGATGGAGTGTAAGAGGGAGAAGGGGAGGAGTAGGGAGGGAGTAGGGGAATTGTTTTAAAAAGATTTACACTTAGGCCCCCTCTCTCACACTACACACAAACTACACTCCCAACTAACTATTAAGACCCAACATTTCTACACTAGCACAAATGACTCTATTAAAATGCTAGGCATAATTATTATAACACATAAACTGCACACATAATTATTTAAATAAATAATAATTTAAATAAATAAATAAGCAAATAATTTAAATAAAAATCATTTAATTACTAATAAAATAGAGCCTATATTTCGGGTCGTGACATGATCCGCCATGGGTGAGCCCATGCAAGGAGGTGCCGTCGACTGGTGTAGTTGCGGTGATTCGCCATGGGTGAGCCTATGCAAGGAGGTGGTCCGTAGACTGATGCTGATGCAGTTGCGGTGATCCGCCATGGGTGAGCCCATGCAAGAAGGTGGTCCGTAGACCAATGCTGATGCAGTTGCAGTGGTATCGGATGCCAAGAGACTCACTCCTTTACCTGTTATGTGTGTGCTTTACAGATATATGTGTTTGTGTGTGAAAATTCGTGAAGTGTGAAATTATGCTTGTGTTGCGTTGTGATTTGAAAAGCAGAGATTGCTTGAGAGAGAGATTTTGCAAGAATGGAGAAATTGCTTTTGTGTGCTGTGTGATTTTGAGGAAAGTTTCGGATGTATTCATACCTTCACTTACCATGGCCACTTGATGGATTTCTGATGTTGCAGAGGATGCTTTGACGGAGAATGTTGGTGAGGTGGCATTTCTGGATGATGGGTTGGTCGTGCCAAAAGGCTGCCTACGTATCCCTTGAAGAGAATCAGACCAGCGTAGTTCAAGGATGATGGAGAACGCTGGGAAAGAAGTTAGGAGCAATGCAAAATGAAACACATAGTTTTTACACAAGTAAGAAAAAGAAAAAGAAAAAGAAAAAGAAAATCTTTTTGTCATTTTTTTTAGTTCGTGGGTGTACCATTTTAACCATTGTGTGTTTGTAAAGCCAACCCAAGATCAAGTCATGTTCGGTCGAAGTCCGGATTGCCTCGTTTGAATTCTGTTGTCGCTGTTGTGCCCAACGAAGATTGATGTCTAGCCCCAAGATATTTGTCCATTATGGGGCTTCAAAAGACTTTCGATGCCGAGATACCGAGGGGTTGTTGATTGTAAAGCCTCTAGAACACCTTTAATTTCAAACTTTGAGTGGCTTGCATAGCCCCAAGATAAATCAACTCTCGGCCCATTCAAATAAATTGCCTTTTGTTGTTGACGTGAGCAAGCCCCAAGCTTCGAGAGATTGCTAAGCCCCAGATGTCATGTACTTGTTGTTTGCGGGTTGGTTACCACGGACCTTCTTTCTCATGAACCCAATAATGCACATTGCACGAACAATCTCTATTATGCCAATAACCCAAGACGACATTTGATTCTGTCGTATCTTGTCGAGCTTTTTGCAATTCCGAAGTTGACTCGGTGGTGAATTGACTTGCTGAGGAGATTCAATGTATAACTTGTCTTCTTTAGAGGCCGGGGATCTCCATTTCTCTTTCCCTTCTCTCCCTCACTCTCTCATTTTTTATTTTTTTTTATGAAGCACCCTATTTTTTGTCTAGACCACCCTTTCGGGTTTTCAATCTAGCGGGCATCTCTTTTGCGTCTTCATTTTATTTTACTCAATTGATGAGGAAGTGTGCATTGACTCTAGCTGAGGATGAGAGACATTTGATTTTGCGGTGGAGACCTTTTATCACTAATGATGAGTGACATTGACTCGACTAGGGAAGTAGCCCCTAGTATTGACATTTATTTTTATTTATTGAATAACTTACGAAGGCGAGTAAGTCATTAAGATAGAAGAGAAGGAAAACCCCAATTTGATTGCAAGAAACTGGGAGTATCGCTGAAAGATAAGAAGCCCCTATACTTGACAAGGAACGTGAAATGATTTCAAATCTAGGAAAGTTGTTCAATCTTGAGGTGATTAATTCATTGGCAAATGAATCGTACAAAGATGTCTTGACAAGTTCGATATGAAGACCAATCACCATAATGCACTAGGGCTAAATATATTTTCTTTATTGCATGAGACCGGACCCGCAGGTTGCCTACGTTCCTCCAGTGTAGAGGCTTAGGTCACCGTAGTTCTTGTGAATACTCCATTCCTCGTGATGGAATTGTCGCTTCGTCGTGATTTTTGTTGATGTCGCTTCGTCCTTGGAAAATGATATTGATCTTGTGCACTTCTTTGATTTAGGGGGGTTTTTTTTGTTTTTTTTTTATGCTCTAACTTTTGCCTAGGTTGTTTTGAAGATTCAACCTAGCGAGCCTTTTTTTTAATCCCCCTTTGAAACATTGCTTGATTTCTCTATTATTGTAGTTCCACCTTGCTTTGGCGCTTGATGTCTTGGATTTATCGCTGATGTTGTCGCCTTCGTTGTGATGTTTAGCCCCTAGGCGTTCAAGTGATAGCCTTCGTTCCAAAACTTGTTTAGACATATTTTCATCATTTTGCCAAGAATTAGATTGAACAACTTGGAATAGTGTATGAGGACAAGAATGATTTTTATTTGATAATTGACTCAAAATTTAACACGGGACAAGAGAAAACCTTAATTCACACTTTAGAGGACTTTTGACTCCTTTTTTTAATCCTATTTCTAGGTAGAGAAAGAGAAACGGAGATTGATGTCGTCGTCCTTGTCATTGTAGTCTTTCTTGTTGAAACCCCTAAGTCATTCCTTGTTTCAAGGTTGCTCTTCACCCACGGTAAATTCCCCATTATCGATCAAATCTTGGATGACGTTTCAGAGAGTGAAGCATTATTCAGTAGTGTGGCCGCTATGCTTGTGGTAGTTGCACCATTCACCAAATGCATGATTCTCCGGTATCGTCTTCGGCTTGTATCCTTCCAAAGGCTTAATGTTTCCACTTGCCACCAAAGTTTCAAATGCTTCGGCTCAGGTCATTCCTAGGAGAGGAGTGAAAACTCGGTTGTTGGCGGTACTTTTATGGCTTTTGAGGGACGGGCCACTTGAGCATGATTTACCATTGGCCCTTTTCTTGTTGTTGGTGAACTCTTGCAGAGGGGCCTTAAGCTCGGAAACCTCTTTCTCGTGAATTCTCCTCTCGAGATCAAAACGGGCTTGCCACAAGTCGTCCTTGCGTCGGGAATCCTCGACAAGTCTATCCATTTGTTCCCCCATGGCTCTTATTATGTTAAAAAGCCCTTCATTGGACACGGAAATGTTCTCACCCTTGTTGTCGTTGCCGTTGGAAGCCATTGGACCTATTGGAAGAACACGGTTGATCTTAGGATGGCCCCACAAACTGTTTTCGCGCGAGGTTTTGCTTCGAGGCACGTTTTCATCCTTCGATTTACCTTCTTGTTGATTTGAGAGTCGCCACCATGTTGTTGTCGGAACACGAACCGAGATGTATGGATTCGGGGGTTAAGTTATGAATTGGGAAGGTCAATGAGCACCCAATTCACCCAATCTAGGATTGGTCTTGCTAAGAAATCATCATCATCATTTCAAAATCATGCATTCATGTACCAAAAGAGAAAAACAAACAAATAAATAATTGCTTATTTATTTGGGATGTCGGATCATATGCTTCGAGACCATCTCTATGGATTGGAGAGGCTCTAGGCTGATCCTTTGATGGATTCACACTACTTCAAAGCAAAGAAGGAGATGAGAAGATAGAAAGCAAAGATTTTACCTAAGCGTTTTCTTCAAGAATCCTATGGATGGCCTTGACTAAAGGCCTTTGATCTTCCAAATTTCGTGGGTATGGGAGAGAGACTGATTATGAGAGATTTTTGGTGGTTTAACGGCCTTGGTTGGGGCTGTCTAGAAATTCTCCTCCTCCTCTTAGAGTGAAAGAAACCCTTTATTTATAGGTTTTTGGTGACATAGGGTTTTAGTTGGAGAGTTGTTTATGGTTGGGAATCAAAGACTTAATTCTCAAGAGGTTATTTTAGGACTCTAGGATCGGCCATGGGATTTTCCCCGGATTGCATGAGTGTTTGACAAGAAAAGGGGTTAAGATCAACAAGGAAAGTGACCAAAAACCCGACTGTCGAGGGGGATACCTCGTACGAGACATCAATGTCTCGTACGAGGCATCTAAGTGCTGAATCACTTTTTTGCCCTCTGCGATAGTTTTAATGTTCAGTTTGGCCCCTAATTAACGGAGTCAGTCAGAAACTTAACGAAACATGTCCAACTTAACGAGTTTTGACCCAAATCAAAGGCAAGATACAGAAGTAGTGTGATTATAAATAAACGTCCAAAATGGGGTGTCTGCAGAGCCCCTCAGCGACGATACTTATGGATGAAGTACCGTCGTCGATAGAAAAGACGCCATTTTGAACTAGGGGTATGGTCGTGCTAAAAAGCTACCTACGTATTCCTCGGAATGAAATCAGACCAAACGTAGTTCGACTCTGAAAATACGCAAAAACTGAGGTTTAAGGTATTTTGAAAATCATTTTCGAAAACAATACTTGCGATAAGTAAAGCTTAGAGTTTGGAGAGTACCCATACTGAGGAATCAATCTCTTTGACCCAATTCTGAATATACTCCTTTTTGCTGATGACGAACCATCTCCAGTTGCAATCCATACTGAGGAATCAATCTTTTTGACCCAATTCTGAACATGCCCTGTTGTTGATGACGAACCGTCTTCGATTTTGGAGACGCCAGTTACCCGGACCTTGCTTCTCCTTCCAACGAGTTTGTTCTTTACATTCGAAAATGTGAATCCTATGCCATTAACTTACGTCTTGATGACAATTATGGGACTCTGGGTTTGGAGACGCCAATTACTCAGACCTCGCTTCTCCTTCTGATGCGACTGCCTTTCCGCCAAAAAAGTGAATCCTATGCCATTAACTTACGTCTTGATGACAATTATGGGACTCTAAATGGTGGGATCCTATGTTGTTAACTTACGTCTTGACAACAGTCGTGGGATACCTAGTTTTGGAGATGCCAATTACTCGGACCTTGCTTCTCCTTCCAACGAGGATGCCTTATTCACCGGAAAAGTGAATCCTATGCCATTAACATACATCTCGATGGCAATTATGGGATTCTAAATGGTGGGATCCTGTGTTATTAGCTTACGTCTTGATAACAGTCGTGGGATACCCGGTCGTAAATCCTGTACCATTAACTTACGTCTTGATGACAGTCGTGGGATTTAAAGTTTGCTGATGCAGATTTCGTTGCTCACCCATGATCTTGGATGCGCGGTGAGGATAAATTCGTACTGAGAAACAACTTTGCTTGTTCCAATTCTAAAAATATCCATTTGTTGATGACTCAATGTTCCATCTTGAACCGGGTTCAGATTCGACCTCTTGGTCTAAAGCAAGGCTTTTTCTGACCTTTCTGTTAAAAAGCAGGGATTTTCTGGAATTTCCTGAGAAAACGTGGTTTTCTGGAGATTTCCTGGGGATGCCTCGTACGAGGGATGGATACCTCGTACGAGCTATTCCTATTTTTTTGTAATATCAGGCGCTGAAAGTGAATTTTGAATCACTTTTCTCATTTTGTTTTCGGGAGCTTTCAACCCTAGGCGATTTTCTCACTCAAAAATCTTTGTTTTCACCAAGTTCTAGTGATCCCTAACCCTTTCAAATGGCCGGTGTGCATCGTTCCCATAAAGAGCACCTCTTTGGTAGGCATATGAAGGGTAAAGTGTGGGCGACGGATGAGTTGTTCCCATTCCTGGAGGACCACGTTTCTCACGCCGTTCGGACTAGGCGGGTAAGGATCTCTTCCTCTGATTGAGTTTCCATGTCAATTTCATTGCTGCATGTCTCAATTTAGTGTTCTAGCAATTTGACTTTCGCTAATTTTCACCTAGAATTATCGCTGCTAGGGTTTATCATGCATGGCTGATCTTTCTATAGTATTTCACCCTTGTTGATGTTGAAAATCATTGTAGTATGGTAGTACATGATTTTGACTGTCGCTTTAGGCAATTCCGCGACTTTTCGGGTAAAATGCTTAAATGAGGATTTTACCGATTTTCTGACATCTGTCTCTTTTGTCTCTGTTGTTTGCAGTCATTCAGGGTGATCAATAACTGTAGGGGCAGCGTACGAGCGGTCGCTGAGAGGTGGGCACCTCTCAATGGCGAGATGAAGGAAGAGATTGAGAATCTCGGATTGAAACCCTTCTTTGACGGCCTTGTTGGTGAGAGGAGGAACGTGCACTTACTCCAGGCCATCCGGGAGCGCTGGTGGGATAGTACTCATACCATGCACATGCGATGGGGGGAGGTTACCATGACCCCTACTGACTTTCATGCCATTACTAGGCTTGCCATCGTCGGTGAGCCGCTTGAGGTGGATGCGGACTTTACTCCTAGGAGGGACGATATGATGCATTTTCTGGGATTCTCTTTGTGTACCCTAGGCAAGGGTATCCCTCTGAAGGCCTTAAGGGACAAGGTCAATGCCTATGTTGCTGTCAATGCTGGTCAGATGCATCTGAATGGTACCTGAGTTGCAGCTGTCCGTGGCTTTCTATCGCCTTTTCTGAGACGCTTATTGCTAACCATGCGTCAACTACCCTTTTTACTCTGCTGAGTGTGTTGAGAGATATGCAGCATGTTACTGATGCTAGCTGGGGTTCTGCTGGCTTGGCCCACTGTTATATGGCTATGGACGAGAGTTCGCGGGATTGGGCGAACGCTGGCTTGGGCGGCTACAGTCATGCCTGGGAGGTATAATACTCATCTTCTTCTGTATTCCTCCTTTGTTTCAGCCCCAGTTTATTTTGATAGCATTTTCATCTTAGCTACTGTGTATTGGCATCTTTTATGTTTCTCCCATTTTGTAGGCCTGGGGTTACGCCATGTTTGGTCTCTTTACTTTCAACCTTCGAGACAATACCGTCATGTTCCCAGATACTCTGAGATGGCGCCGGGATAACAGGGATACCCGTTATGAGCCGGCTGAGGGGGCTGACATGACGGTGGAGCACATGAGGCTGTATTTTGACAGATGGGAGGCCGTCCCTGAGTCCGCTGTCGCCTTCTTTCCTTGGCGGGGTTTGGGCATTGATCACGCCTACGGGTTTGCTGGTATGAGGCTACTGATGATTGGCCTTGGTGGGGGATGCTTTTACTTAGAAGAGAGAGCCTCTCGCCAGCAGGGTGGTGGCAGACTCGACGTCGTTGTCCCTTTGGACCCGCCGGCTCATATGCTTAATTCTTATGCCATCGCGGAGGAGGAGAGAGGGGACCTCATTATTGGTCAGGATGCCTTTGACCATATGTCCTTGGAGGCTGATTATCAGGACTTCCTTGCTCGTCTCATGCCCTTCCTTGCTCGTCTCATGCCCCCGATTGATTATAGAGGGTGATCAGGCTCAGGCCCAGGGAGTTGTCCACATCCCTTTTCGTCCACAGCTTGGACCAGCTTCTTTTACCTACAGCGTGGCTGAGGGAGTAAAGAATACCGAGGATCTTCCCGCACAGTATGACATGCCTGAGGAACTCGTACCTCCTGCCGACGCGACCATGGTATGATTTATGACCCTTCTTCTGTCATTTCCATCATTTTACCATTTCATCTTTCTGTTTATCATTTATCTGAAGATTTTGATATCTCCATTTGTTTCTTCTCAACAGGTGCCCATTGCTGAGTATACAGAGGTCGCAGGACGGCTCGCCCAGTTCATGGCCTATGCCAAAAGGATGAAGAGAGAGACAGCGGGGCTGCTCGGATGGTTGGCTCAGCAGACGGCGGAGCTAGCTTCTTGCGGGAAGAGGCCTCGGACTGACGGATGATAGTGTGGCAGTGGCGACATGTCCTAGATAGGATTCCCGCATTCTCCCCTTTTGTTGATGATGTATTTGTTGCCTCGGCGTAGGCGAAGACAATTTTTTCTTTCTTTGGTTTGTACCTATGCAACAATTATTTCCTAACTAGCACACAATATATTAGTTAATTTTAGTTTTATTTCTGACTGTGTAAATGTATTGACTCACGTCCGGTTGGTCAACCGAGGGTTAATTTTATGAGATGGATTCGCGTTGGGCTATTTGTATGTGATGAATGAACTGTTTTGGATGGATTTTTGAGGTGATTGAGACATGTTTTGACTTGTCGAGCAACCTAAAATCTGAGCAGAGTTTCTGTTGTTCTGACTTGGGAGATGCCTCGTACGAGACATCGATGTCTCGTACGAGCCATCCTTTCACTCTGCGGCTGTTTCTCCTTTTTCCTCGAGGATTTGGTGTCCAAACTTGTATATAAACACCTCTAGTCCGTCCTAGAATACCATGCAGCCTTAAATCAGTTTTGGGAACCTTTCTTTTGGAGTAGAATTCTCAACCTTTTGCTCCCAATGGCCCTAAGTAAGTCCGTCCCTTCATCAATAATTGTTGATGAGTTCTCCTTGGACTTAGAGTTAGTGGAACGCTACAAGGGTGATTTAGCAACTTTCTTTTGTTCATTCAATAAACCTCGCCAAGAGAGATTCGTGGAGATGTTCGGGTTTAAGATTCTTTTCACCTTGAAGAATCTAAAGCCGGAATGGGACCTCTTAAAGGGAGTTGCACGCTTTTGGGATCTATCAGCTCATCTTTTCAACTTTTCACTTAATGAGATGGTCCCTACCATAGAGGAGATGGAGGCTATCTTGGATATGCCGTTGACCGGGGTGATTGCAGTTCCTAATTGTGACAAGGTACCGGCGGAGTCTCTTAGGGACTTATTGAGTATTGGCCTTCCCGAGGCGCAGAGTTACATTCATAACCGCTATGTCGATCTCCATGCTTTGCCTAGGAGATTTAAAGGTCGGGTGACTCGCGGTCACGTTGTGGATTCCCAGTGTTGCCTCTTGGCATTGTGCTTATTTCGAAGCGTGCTTTTCATGAGCAAGTGTGGCATGGCGGACATGGAGCTCGTGGATATCGTTCTGCAAGCTAGAGGACGGGCCTTCAACATAATCCCTCTCATCTTGGGGGAGACCCTTCATGGTCTTGATGAGTTACACCAAACCGGCTCTATGACTCGGGGAAGTCCCTTATTGTTGACCATTTGTCTTAGAGAACATTTCAAATTGTTTGACTCTCCGATTGAGTATTCACCTTATACTTTCCATAGGCGGAGACTGTTAGTGAAAGGTTTCAGCATTGAGGAGTGGGCAAATATTTTTGCTAAAGCGGAGACCAATGATGTCGCTTGGTGCCTATCCTTTTGGAAGGTGAGGAGGTTCGTAGCTAATACCCTTGGGTACGACAGGGTTGTCCTTCCGGGTTTGAGGGACTCCTCTTTCTATTTTGCTCGGAGGGCAATGCGACAATTCGGTCAACAGCAGGATACTTTCTTGTCAGGGGGACGGCCTCGAGACATTTCTTTTATGGACTCGGAGTTCTCTACGAGCTTGGCTCGTGCTTGGGGGCAAGGCACCACTATGGATCGTTGGACCAATCTTCGTCATTATGGAGGGACCATCTATTTGTCGGATAAATACTTGAATTGGTTTCTCTCGGAGCTCCGTCCCAATGTCGAGGGTATTGATGAGATCCGTCGCTCTCTGTTGGGGGACCAATTTGAGCCTAGATTGAATTTGAGGAAGAAGGAAGCTAAGGAGGATCCTTCTAATGTCAGAGCAGATGCCATTCAAGACTTCTTGGATAGTGACTTTTACGAGAAGAGAGCAAACGGACTTCCTGGTAAATTCCAAGCTCTGGATAGGCTTCATGTGTTTACGAGACTGACTCCCTCGTTGTTCAGTCGACTTGATGTTCCTCCCGGTTTCGAGATACCTTGGTTCAAGAGGAAGAGGGATGACAAGGCGGATCGTGGTCAAGCCCCTACTAAGTTAAGGAAGAAATAGATATTTAAGAGTATCAAGAGATTGCCATAGATAGACCAATGTTTAGATTTTTAGTATTTTATTTATTTTCTTTTGCAAGTTGGTATTCATGTTAGAAATTTTCTTATTGCTTTCTTGAAATGCATTCAATTAATAAGAAGACAAGATTTTGATTTTATTTATTGAATAGACCGGACCATAAGGCTGCCTACATTCTCCTTTTACATCAATTAAATGAGGAGCTCAGGTCATCGTAGTTCTTGTTTAAGAAAGAGAAAAATATGTTTGCTGACTGACATGTCTCGCACGGGACATAGGTGTCTCGTACGAGACTGTCCCCTATTTTATTATTATTATTATTATTTTATTTTTATGCACACCCTGATTTTTGCCTAGACCGCCCTTTCAGGTTTTCAATCTAGCGGGCTTCTTTTCTCGTGCTCTCTGCTCTAATTTTTGCCTAGGCCGCCTTTACGGGTTTTCAACCTAGCGAGCTTTCCTCTCTTCTTTTTTTTTGAAATAGGGGACGGACTTATGAATAGTACTTCTTCATCTTGTCCATGTTGACGGTCTTCGGCCGTTGATCTCCATCTAGGTCTGCAAGTTGTACCGCTCCTCCGGAGAATACCTTCTTGACTATGTAGGGGCCTATCCATCTTGGTCCCCACTTTCCCATAGGGATGAATGGTCCAGGACGATATTCACGTAGGACAAGGTCCCTTTCTTTGATGTTTCTGGACTTGACTTTCTTATTAAATGCTCAGGCCATTCTTCGTTGATACGCTTGGATATGCTCGGCGGCTCGAAGTCATCGTTCATCTAGCAGGGCTAGTTGTTCATAACGGCTGTCTAACCATGCGACTTCATTCACTTGGTTTTCTAGGAGAACCCTTAGTGATGGTACTTCTAATTCGATTGGTAATACTGCTTCCATCTCATAGGCTAGGGCGTATGGAGTTTCACCGGTGGCAGTACGGATTGAAGTACGGTAGCCCCAGAGTGCAAAGGGTAGCTTGTCGGGCCAGTCTTTGCCAGTCTTAGCCATTTTCCTAATGATGGTCTCGATGGTCTTGTCAGCAGCTTCGACTGCTCCATTGGTTTGTGGTCGGTACGGTGATGACTTATGTCTCGCTATTTTGTACTCTGCAAGTAGTTGGTCACATTCTTTCTCAAAGTGCGTGCCATTGTCAGATATCATCTCATGAGGTACCCCATATCGGCATATGATGTTGGTCTTAATGAACTCAGCCACCTTTCTGGCATTCAAGACATTGTAGGATTGAGCCTCGATCCATTTAGTGAAGTAGTCAATGGCATCTAATACGAATGAGTGCCCATTATGACCTGTCGGTGAGACTTTGCCAATGACATCTATTCCCCATGTAGAAAATGGACAAGGGGATGTCATGGGGTATTAACATGGACGGTGGTGCGTGTTGTAAGTTGGCATGTATCTGGCACTTGTGGCATTTCTTAACCATGTTGGTGCAGTCCGCTTCCATTGTAGCCCAATAGTACCCTAGTTGGATGATTTTCTTTGCTAGCATATTGCCATTCATGTGGGTTCCACAGACTCCTTGATGGACTTGGTCAATGATTTCTATGGCTCCGTGCTCATCGGCACAGAGTAGACACTCTCGTGGTGTTTCTTGTAGAGGCGTTCACTTATAATAATTAAGTATGTTAATGTTAAACGCGAGAGATTTGATTGTAGATTACCCAAAGCGAGGGACTTGATTGTAAGTTATTTTTAGTGAGGGACTTGATTGTAGGTTGTTTTAAGTGAGAGACTTGATTGTAAGTTATTTTTAGTGAGGGACTTGATTGTAAGTTACCCAAAGTATGGGGTTTAAGTGGATTTTATGTCAAGATTTTGATTGTAAATTACCCAAGGTATGGGGTTTGGATTTGAGTAATGTATAGTAGAGGTGCTCTGTTGCAAGTTACCCAAGATATGGGATTTTGGTTGTAAATTACCCAAAGTTTGGGGTTTAAATGGATTGTAAGGGATTTATTTGTATTTTACCCAAGGTTTGGGGTTTGGATGTTTTAATTGACCGATTTGACTCAAGTTGGTTGAGTATTTGTGAAATCGAAGCTATTTGTAGCATGTGTAATGTATTGATTTTGGTGGTTTTGTTGAAAAACACAGTTTTTGTTAAGTCATGTTCTGTCCGAAAACGTTGTAATCTTTGACCAATTTTTTGAATTGGTTGACTTTGTTAAAAGTGCTTTTTGTGTGGTTTGACCTTTTTTAGAACATGGGTAATCAATGTATGTGAATGTTTCGTTGAGAAAGCTTATTTTGTACGAAGTTAGATTTTTGTCTGTTAATTATTGAAATGTCTTGGACTTGTTTGGAGTTGAGTTGTCTTGGATTTGTTTTGAGTTGACTTGTCTTGTCCTAGGTAGAATAGGGTTTTGATTGTGAGATGTTTATAGTATTCGTTGGGATGCTTTGGGATTTTCTAGAGTAATATTGCAACAGTTCATATATGTGCATGAAATAAACTGCTAGATTGATTACAATACATGAGTTGTGTATACATGTTTGTGTTTGCAGGTTGTATTGCCTCCTTTGAAGTCGAGGGGCTCGTGTGGCGTTGTTTATGATTTGTGGGGGAGGACTCCAAGACTGTTCAGAGAAGGGTGCGGGCCACTGGCTTGGGCTTATTCTTCGAGAGCTTGTCTGGTCAGGGAGAGTTGACCAAGAGTACCGACCTTGTCATAGCATCGCGGGAGTATTGGTGGGATACCACCCATTCCATTTCGGTTGGGGAGAGGTTACCATGATACCATCAGACTTCACGGCTCTCACCGGGTTGTGGTTTACAGGTGCCCTAGTGTGGAGCAATGATACCTTGCTTGCTAGAGACAGTAAGGACAGGCTTCATAGTCTGATTGGGTTCGACTGTACAGACATCAGGAGCGGTTACGGTGTGCGCCTGAGGGCTTTAGGAGGCATTATGAGGAGGTGCTGGTGGCTCTTGAGGCCGGAGGCGGTGATGTAGAGGTAACTTCCCATTTTTGCTAATACCGTTACTATGGCGATGATTCCGCTGTTGGGATGCCTAGTGGACTTGGATGTAGTGAGCAGCGGGTTTGACGGAGTTGTACCGTTCTCTAGATCGGAGTTGTCGGTTTCAGTCAGCGTCAGTCGACTGCTTACATTTTGCCTTGGAGGTATGATCCGTTCCTTGTCTGTTTCTGGTTTCAGTCTTTTCATCTTGTTGATGACTTTCCCATGTAGTGTTGGGCCTATGAGATTCTTGTTCTGAGTCGGTTTGGGACGACCAGTGCTCGATCGACGTACCTTGCCATTCGCTGATAGGCGCCAAGTTGCAGGAGTAGGGGGGACGAGACTTCTACTTAGGCCTAGTTGAAGACCATTCTGGGGGGACCCCGTCCGAGAGACATGACGTTCTATCCATGGGCAAAGCTAGACTTTGAGTTGCTTGCTGCAGGGGCACTTGAGACGACGGGCCAGCGGAGGTTGCTGATTGGCTATAGCGGGGACGCCCTTTATTTGGGGTGAGAGGGTACGAGCTCAGGATGGAGCAGGCAGTGTCTACTTGGTTCCGGTGGATCCTCCACGATTTATGAGTGATCCAGCATCTCTGCATGACCGGGTTAGGTTGACCGAGGGCCTTGATGCTATACAGTTCGTTGTAGAGGGAGCCTCATATGGTGACTTCGTTCGGACATGCCTTGGGGGCCCACTCGCTGTGATAGAGGAGAAACTGCGGGTGGTCATTCGGAGGCCCCACAAGAAGGTGGCGAAGAATCTTTGCAAGTCGGCGGAGTGTGGCGGTCCTCCTCCTTCTAGTGATGACGATGGTGCTCCAGGCGGACGCCCTCGGAAGAGGACTAGAGGTGATGCCAGTGGATCGGCTTTGTAGATCTGCAGGAGTTAGTTGTAGCATAGACAGTAGAATAGTAATATTCACGGATGACTGTATAAACATTTATATTTTTGTCTAGCAGTATGTAGCATGTAGATAGTATGTAAACAGTCTAGGAGCGCATTGCACAGGCTAAGTGTACCCTAGTTGGGTTCAGAAACTGATGCCTAAAGGAGATTTAGGGCTTTTGACCTATGGGAGACAGGATGCAGGACCTAAGGGTGTCCTAAGTTGTAGGGTAAATGGTGTAGAACAGAGTCAGTTAGGACATCATAGAGATGAGACAAAAGACATTTTGTAAATTCATAGAGACCGAGTGTGCGGGTTTGTAAACAATGTGTCGTGATAGAAAACACATTTGAAAATGTAATGATCTTATAAAGATGCCTTATGATTAATTACAGTCTAACAAATTCAAGCACTTGTCCTTCGTCGGGTTTGTTGATTAGGGTTGTCCTCCGGGTAAGTATGATTTCGTCGAGTTGCCGGTGATTTCTGAGTAACCAAGCAGTGACCTAATCCTTTTGGGGAAGCCCCAAAAGGATGATGGTATATTAATCATAATTATCATTATCATTATTATTTAATTATATAATATTTAATAATAAAAATATGAATTTTCGATATATTAGAGAAGTAATTGAAAGGTGCTTTTTATTATTATGTAAGATCATAAAAATAATTAAAATGATGATGATGGTATTCTTTTCAATGTTATCACATTCATTATTCTTTTTAATTCTTATTACTTTAATTATTAACAGTATTATTAAAAATTATTGATTAACTAAATTCATGATAATAATTAAATATATTTTTTGTTGTTATAACTATTATTATTGTTATTATATCTAATAATATCACAATTAAATTATTTTAAATTGCAAAAGGCGTTTTATTTTTAATACGTCATTAATTGAAAGGAATGTTAATTTTTTTAATAATATGAATACTCAAACCTAACCGCGTTAGTCAATTCGTTAATGTTTGGGCTTTTTGGTATCGATAATTTAACTTTAGGACTTTTTCGATTGAAGAAATGTTTTGTGGGTTTTTTGGATATGAAATTGTTTTAGATGGGTTTTTTGATATTTTTCCCAAAAATTAAATGAGACTATTTTCGAGGTAAATGGAATATTAAACTAGAGAGATCAAAGAAAGGGATCACAAAGAATCCATCCTTACAACTCAGTAGTGTCACAAGTTCAGAAAACTTCTAAAACCCAAAATGTCTCAAGGTTGTTCACATCAGATTAACACATAAAAACCAAATAAAACATCATCCTCAAACTAGAATGAAAAAAAAAAAAAAAAAAAAAACTTGCCTAGCAATTCATAAATTAGTCGGTTTCAGCTTCAGGAGCCTCAACTTGGGCTTGCTCAGCTTCCTGCACCTCCTTCTCCGTCTTCCTCCCTTTCTTCGACTTGTAATACACACTCATAAACGTCCCCACAGCTCCATACTTTCTCCTAGCATGTTCATATAGTCCAGCATCAAACATCCTCCAGAAGTTCTTCTCGGTCAGTTCAGAAACTGCATATTGGGGTTGGAACCCGTGGTTTTCAATCAGCCAGTCTTCCAATTTACTAACTGCACCCGCACCATCGAATTCCTCACCCCTCAAGACGGGTCCCGGTGCGTAGTAGACACCCACGTCGGTGTACATCTGGGCGTACTGCGTGTCTCCTTGCCTGCGTTGTAGCTCGAATCCTGGTTCAGGATACACCATTGTCTTGCATGGGAGCTTGTACAGTCTGTGTGGACAGAGCCAGAGGGGGTATACCTGTTGATGACAATGATGTTTACTGTTTAAGACAATGGCAGCTGAAAAGCTAAGTAATATCCATCAAAGATATTGAAAACTGAAATTTACACTCCCTCCGTCACAAATAAATGTCACATTTGACTTGTCAGTGTTTTCAAAGAGTGCTTTACATGTTTGTATAGTCAACCCTCATTTTCTACTTCTTCTTTCCCAAATACTCCCTCCGTCCCATTAAGATGTTCCTATTTGACTTTTCAAACAATTTTATGGGTCGGATGGAGTATATAACTGTCCCTCTCTCCTGTATGGTTTGTTCCAAAAAGATAAATCCCATTCCAAAAAATATTCTTATGATATGAGTGCAACTTCAAGAAGGAGCGCAAGTGAAGCAATATTCTTAAAATGTCTAACTTAGTCAAATGGGACTATTTTCCTTAGTAGGAGGAAGTATTAAAAACTCTAGCTCTTGGTTGACACACATGCACAGATTAATAGAACAATTTGGATAATATTTATTACTACAATGCGTGCACGTGTGCTTTTCATATATGAAGTGTTTTAAAGCAACATACCTCCATCTCGCGGTCAACCCACTCGAGGGCATCTCCGACCTTGTAAAGAGGAACAAGCATATCCTGAATAACATGCATCTCATGATAATAGTTCCTAATAGCCTCCCCTTGAGTAGCCTTCAGAAGAGAAACCTTTGGAGGCATAAGCCAACCAAGAAGAACCCTAAACCACAACTGATCAGCAAACGGAAGGATCAACTTCCCTTCCCAGTACAAACACCTAGTATGCCTATGATAATACTCCCTAGTCGGAATATACTCCACAAACTCCCCTCTCTTCAATGCCGTCTGTGAGTGCTGGTAAAACCATGGTTTAAACCACCAACCCACACTGTTAATCACATTCCCCTTTTGCTTAGCCTCCTCTTTAGATGCATATCTTCCAGTCATACAAACGCCTTCATTCCTATTGTAAACCATGGTTTCGACAAAGTCGGGAACTTTATCGGGGTTATCTTGATCCAAGTCTCTAGGGGCAAAAGAGTCAACATACCCTTGTGCTAGATCCTTTAAGTTACCCGTTACGGGTTTGTATGTTAGCTTCATGTATTCTTTTATGGGTATAAGCTTGATTTCAGCTGAGACAAGAAGCCCCAAGGTGCCTTGAGACCATGGGATAGCATAAAAAAGATCAGAATATTCATTATCTTTTGTTGCTCTTACTACCCGTCCGTCAGCAAGAACAATTTCGTAAGCCACAACAGTATCAGAAAACAGGCCATAGATATGCGAGCTTCCTTCGATTCCATAACCGTTGATTAGACCACCAACGGTGAGATCATCGAGCTCAGCAACAACTGCGAGTGCAAGATTCATGGGGACTGTAACTCGAGAAATCTGTCCCATATTGACTAAAGGCTCAACTTTAGCAATCATTCTGTCTTTGTCAATATCGAGGACGTTTCGGAAGGCGGAAAGGTCAACCTCAAAATGACGAGCTCGTTTATAGTCAACATTTCGCATTCCAACAGCTATCCAGGGCTTTCGGGCTGTGCAAACAAGTCCGTCTTTAGATGGGTTTCTGTCTTTGAGACGCTTAACGACTTTCTTGACATTTTCATCGTGTTCCTTTTGGCGTTGCTTGAAGGACTTCCTCTCAGATTTGACGTCTCCGAGATAAGTGAGGAAGTACAATGTGCAGGAGATGGGTAGGACGACGAAGATGACAATTATCCATCGGAATTGGACAAAGTAGTCAACCCAGATTTTCTTTCTCTTGGGGCGTAAAGGGGCCTCAAGATCTGACATTGTGGAAGATGATGATGCCTACTCACTGCCACAAAGGAAGAAAACTGTTGTCAGCTATCTACTTTCACATTAGCTATGCTCTTAAAGGAAAAGATGATTAAGGACTGGGTATTAGAAGCCAATACAAGAAAAACGCTAAAATATTAGTATGAATAAGAGAAGGAAATAAAGCTCATAGATACGCTGCCCTCCCCCTCCCAAGAATTAAAAATAATAATATCAAAATACCAAGCAAGAGTACATGTTTGATATTACCTCACGAGCAATCACACAAAGGATGCAAAGGGCAGTTTTTGAACTATATATTTCTACATTCATATCAGAGGTCAACAAATTAAGATTTGATAGCCATATTGATCACTATCATGAAGCCACATTAAAGGAAGGGCCACATAACAAATGAGGTAAGTTCACATAATCATGTAGAAATCAGTAAACAACCACCATGTAACTGTCTTAAGGAATAGCAATATGTGTGAACATATTGTAATAAAAAACTCGAGTCAAAAACTGGTGGATAAAGAAATGTGGGGAAAAGTAAATTGATGGAACTTCTGTGTATTTAGCTCCAAAAATACACACAAGAAGAAGCATGGTTTACAAGAGCCTCCCACCCCTCCCCTCAATTTCTGAAGCCATATGTAAGACAAACCAACCCTTCCAAAAACCACCCCAGCAAAGCCAGAAATTTACGGGAAAGGGGTAAAAATTATTAAATTACTGATTTACGTGGTAGAAATGTTATTTTCCTAAACTTGAGGGTAGTCAAATTGACATAACTTAAAACTCAACTTTGCAGAGCGTGGCTTCGCCACTGCCCCTATGCATGACACATCATGAGGGTTATATGACAATCTGTATTGGAAGGGTCAGTACAACCCATATTCGCAGATTCTTACTGACCAAGTACAAAGTGGATTATTATGTTTGACACACAAACATTAAAATTTGTAGCCTTCACGTCTTTTTGATACATAATTTTTCGAAAATGCATACTCCCTCCGTCCCATTTTAAACTTCAAAAATTTCCCTTTTGGGTGTCCCATTTTAAACTTCAAAATCCAAAAAACTAAAGTTATTTATATTTTTTTATTTAGTGGGACCTACATGTCATACACACAACAACTATCCATTACATATTCCCTACCCCACTTTCTCTCTCCTACCCACTTTCTATACTCACAACACTCTACCCCACTATTTATATTTTATAATATAAAGATTCCTATCTTAATTCTTGTGCCCACTTTATTTTTGAAGTTTAAGATGGGACAGAGGGAGTACACAAGAAGCTCATTAGTTTCCAGGTACTTTTCTAGCTACATTTTCCTACAACTGCTTTGGACAAATAAGTTTTTACCATAATTAAATGTGAAAGAACTCTAGTGACATTTAGTATGACCGGGACTACATGACATATAGCGAACATGTCGATCTACTATTAACTTTTAAGAAAATCTGATCTAGATAACTGGATCTACAAATGTCCCTTCCTCATCTCGATCTTATTTTTGGTCAAACACCCACTAAAAATGAATAGTTACCAGATCTTGGATCATAAGACTTCAACACAAAGAGACAGAATGTAGAACATTCAACAGGTACCAAGCAAAGGATAGGGCTAGGATACAAAATTTGGATACCACTTTCATGCAAGAATGTGGAAGATGAAAATAGACAAAAAAAAACAAATCCACTACTAGAGTATTATACACATCATCTTAAAATTAAAGATGGGGTAAGAAGAAGCGAGAGGCCCGAGTGTTAGCATGGGCTGGACTGGACCGGCAATGGACTATATTGGAGGTTCCACCTTAAAACCAATTGGTGATAAAGGGAGTAAATCCTCAAGTCTATATACCGGTCCATATTTCTCTCTTTAGAAGATGTGGGATAATTGTCTCTTACACGCCCCTCACGTGTAGCCGGGCTTTACCGAGGCTTACAACGTGGACTTGTTAATCGGGTGGCGCGGAGCAGAATCGTGGGCCGTTGGACCTGCACGTGTCTCATGTAGAAGCAGCGGAAGTCAGGCCACCATAGATTGGTGGCTCTGATCGGTGGGTACATTTTCAAATATTGAGTACTCAAATTGTGTACAACTATGATTATTCTTTTAAAATACTCCCCCTCCCCCCCCCCCCCTCCATGTAAAGTTAGTCTCATTTTTAATTTGGTGGTCAATCAACTATGATTTAACTTGATGGAAGTTTGACTGGACATTTTAAGAACTTTTTTCTTGTGTCAATGAACTTCTACAACTTTTTATCAATACACCGCTAAAAAACATTTCTTTAAACTTCAATCAAGTTAGTTTCAAGAAAAACTTCAATCGAGTTGATTACTTTAAACAAATGAACATAACTTTTCAGGACAAGGGAAAAGTAACAAAGCATGCCCACATTTACAGATCTACAAAAAAAAAAATCAAAAAAATCCAGTATAAACAATTTCAAAAATCATAATAAAAATATAAGCTCCTAGAGGCCCTTTGTACAGAAAACTTGAATCAAAGTGAAGATACACAAATCGACAAAAAGGGTTTCCGAATCATGCCTAAAAAAGAAATAAAAATAGCTTCAAAGTTACAAGTGTAATTATCAAATTGGAAACATCACATTCAACCTACTTTTCTGTGTGTGCGTGTGTGTGGGAGATCATCATTAACACATTATTCAAGTACAGGATGTCAAGAGTGAGAGAGAAAGGGTACCTGAAGTGGATCGATGGGTAAATGGAAAGGGAAATGCAGGGGAAGGAAAAGCTAGATCCGAGCCGGAAAAGGGTCGGATCCAAAGCAAAGCGGAAGAAAAGGAGGAAAGTGGGTATGGCTGTCACTGGCTGAGTGAGAGAGAGTGAGAGAGTGAAGATATTAATGGGAATTTATAGAAAGAGAAAAGGGTAGGAAAGGAAAAGCGGAGAAATCAAAGACAATATGATTTGAGATCGAGATGGGATCCGCCTTTTGTTGTCGAGCTCCTCCTATTAATCAATCAATCAGATTCGAATTAGCTGGCGCTCACGTTCTTGCTCTTACACTTGCTCCTCTAGAGAGAGAGAGAGAAGAAGAAGAAAATAGGCACGTGACTGACCATCCTTTGGCTTGTTTCTTTGTACTCTACCCATTAGATTAGTGTTTCTTTTTATTTGGTACCTACTTGCTACACTAAATCAACACTAAATCAAGCGGAGAGTATTGTTTCTTTCGTATACTCTCCTTTCGTCACATTAAATTAATCTTTCCATCTCATTACTTATTGCTACTAAATGAGTCTTACAAAAGTTACAAAAATTAAGAAAATATGTTGAAACAATAATTGTTGTGTGTGGGTAAGAGATAAAAAATGAGTTAGTGGATTGGTAAGTAATAAGCAAGGTTCTAAAGAGCGCTAGGTGGTCACCAGGCGCCGCAGTAGCGCCTAGCGCCTAGGCAGAGTCTAGACGGGATTTAGGCGAGGCCGAGAATTCAAAAAATAATTCTAATATCCTAGGCGGGACTTAGGCGTTTCATGAACGCCTAGGGCATAGACGGGCGTCTTTTAGAACACTGGTAATAAGTATGGGACGCCAAAATGAAAATAAGTAGCGATAAATTTGGGACGGATGGAGTAAATGGTGAGAGTGATGAGTGATATAAGTATTGTGAGTATAAAATGTGAGGTAATAGAAAAAAGGGGAAATGACAATTTAGGGTCCAAAGTTTAGGGGGTGTGTGCCAATAGGGGTCTGATGTTCCAATTTTGTCAATTTAGGGTCCAAAGTTAACAACGTTAGTCAATTTGAGGTTTTTTGACGAAAATGTTAGAAAAAATCGTTAAGTGGCCACGTGAGTTGCAAATGCAACTTAACTGACGTTATTTGGGGTTAAAATTACCAATTTACCCTTCATACCAGACCGTAAATTGACAAAATCCTAAAGTTTGTACCCTGTTTTGTCATTTTAAAAAATTAACAAATTAAATTTTAAAATTTTCCACTTCACCGTATATTAATTAAATAAAAAATATTTTTATGCATGTTTAATGTATTCAAATTTGAAATAAATATTGTATTAGATATAAATATATCATTACCTATCAATAACTATAACAGGAAAAAACAAAATAGAATAGTAATATTAAATATTAATGATAAGATAATATATATATATATATATATATTCTTTAAACATATAGATATGTATATATATTCTTTAAACATATACAATACATAAATAAAAATTCCTTAAAGAAAAGATTTTTTTTGTAACAAGTATATATATATTTTTTTTACCAAATATACTGATTCAAAGTAAAGAAATAAAAATATTAAATATTAAAAATAAATATTGTACTAGATATAAATATGTCATTACCTTATGTATTTCTAGGCCTATTGTGTAAGTTGTGCTATTTGATAGTTCTTCATTATTAATTTATAACCAATTATATTTATTTGTAATTACAAACATGTAGCCTTAAAAGATAAAGTCCAATAAGACTACAAGGGCTAGAGAAATTCTTTTAAAAAATGACATATTTATATATTTAGGTACCTTATAACAATTATATTTATTTTTAATTACAATTTTTGTCTTTAGGTACTTTATATTACGGTATTTTATATTTTTAAATAATATATATACATATATAGATTTTATTATCTAGTTATCATTTAATATAATCATTCTATTCATTTTTTGCTATTATAGTTATTAATGGGGTAATGACATACTTATATCTAATATAATATTTATTTTAAATTTTAATACATTAAACATGCATAAAAATATTTTTTATTTAATTAATATACCATAAAGTGAAAAATTTTGAAATTTAATTTGTTAATTTTTAAAAATGACAAAACAGGGTCCAAACTTTAGGATTTTGTCAATTCAGGGTCTGGTATGAAGGGTAAATTGGTAATTTTAACCCTAGATAACGTAAGTTAAGTTGCATGTGCAACGCACGTGGTGGCTTAACGATTTTTTCTAACATTTGAGTCAAAAAACCTCAAATTGACTAACGTTGTTAACTTTGGACCCTAAATTAACAAAATTAAAACATCAGACCCCTATTGGCACACACCCCCTAAACTTTGGACCCTAAATTGTCATTTCCCCTAGAAAAAATGTGGGGTAGGAAAGAGTAAGTTAATTGATGTTGTAAGTATAAAAGTAAAGTATGAGAGAAAATGAGTGAAACGAATAGTAAAAAAAAAATTGTCATTTTAGAAAAGAAACACTTATTCTGGACAGATGAAAAAAAAAAGTAGGCCATGAAACTCCACTGCTCACTCAAACATTTAAAGAAAACTAGTTTAGCACCCGTGCGTTAAACGCACGGGAAAAAATCTATGATAAATTAAGTTACAACGCACGGGCAAAAACCTATGATAAATAAAGTTAATAATTTAGAGAATTACTTATATATGTATAAGTTGGAATTTCAGAAAAATAAACTAAAAAATGGTTACAATTGCATACTGTATGTACATATGTTAACCCAATTACATTTCAAACGAAAAATAATTTTAATAAGTTCAATAAAAGATGTTAGACAAATTCTTATATGCGGCAAGGGCCGCTCCATGCGGCTGTGCGGCGGGCCAACCCGCGGGTCAAACCCGTCCGACCCGGCCCAGTGACCCGCCCGACCCACATATCCTCCAGTCCCATTACGACACGTGGCGCGCTGTGAGCCACTCGCTGGTTCACCCAGCCGCACGCTGCCACGTGTCACCTTTAAAAAAAAAACCCATTAACTTTAAAATGCTATATTTTGAGATTTATAACTCAGAAAAAAAAATTAAAAATACCGTTGTGTTCGTCTCGACGAGACGAAAAAATCTACATAGGTCATGATATGGTTTGATTTTTTTTTTTTAAAAAAAACATTTTTTTACACACAAAAAGTTTGAGTTGCTTTGTCAGCTGAGATGTAACACTCTGTTCTAATAAAAGTAACAGTTTCATATTGAAAAAGTAACACTTTTACAGTCAAATGTAACATGAGTTTTACAAAAAAAAAAAAAGGATTTGCATTTCAATTGTTACTTTCTCAATAAAAAATTGTTATATTTCATATATAATGTTACATTTAAGAATATAAACTGTTACAATTGAGAAAAAAATGTTACATTCATTTTTTTTATAAAATGTAACATTAGTTTAGTTGTCAATCCTATGTTAATTTTCGGAGAAAAAAAGTGTTACATTTGAAAAAATGAGTGTTACATCTCTTTATAAAATGTGTTACATTAGTTTAGTTGCCAATCTTTACGTTATCTTTATCTATTGCAGCAAAATTGTGGTACATTTTTTTTTTTAAAAAAGTGTTACATTTGAATAAAAAAAATGTTGCATTTAAAAAAAAAAAATCCGGCTCGGCTCGGCGCCGTCGCACGACGTACACCCGTTGTACAGGAGACGGGCTCAATATGTTAATGGTTTAACCTTCTAGTAAATGAATGCAAGCGACTAATGCTTGGGCCACTTAGGATCCACTGTAAAAAAAAAATTAGTCAATGAGTTGACATTTTAAGTTACGATATTTTATTGATCATTTTAATAAGGAGCCCTTTCCTCTAATAGTCTAATTGTCACGACCCGAAAACTAGGCTCTATTTTATTAGTAATAAATAATTATTATTTATTTAATTGCTTATTTATTTATTTAAATTATTATTTATTTAAATATTTATGTGTGCACTTTATGTGTCATAATAAATTATGTCTAGCATTTTAATTGGTCTTTTGTGCTAGTGTAGAGTTTTGGGGTCTTAATTGTTAGTAGGGAGCGTAAGTATTTGTGTATAGTGTAGAGGAGGGGCCTGAGTGTAAGTTTTTGGAAATAATTCCCCCTACACCCTCTCCTCTCCCTCATTCCCAGCTCATCTCTCTCTCACTCCATCTCCCTCTCTCTTCCATTGCCAAAGAATGGGTAAGTTCTCTCTCACTTCTCTCTACATTTCCATCATCTTCCTCTCTTTATTTCTCATTTCTTAAAACATGAATCATGTTTAGATCGTCGATAGGATCGTAGGAAGCCAAGAAATTTCGAGTTCCGTCACCTTTGAGAAAATCCGAGTAAGTTGCTTTTCCCCCATTTTTATGCTAAAGTGTTCATATCATGTTTATATTATGCTTGATGTGTTATATTTGAAGTTTGGTTGAATTTGGAATTTATTTTGAGTTTTGGTCAAAAATGGTGATTTTAGGAATGTTGGGTTTGAATCTTGATCTTGGTTGATAAATGGTATTATTTGAGTCCCCATTCTAGTTATAAGTTGTTTTGGGTTCATCTTTATGCTTGGTGGAAGGTTAATTATGTTTGATTTTGGTTGTAATATGAAATGGGTAAGAAAGATTGGTAGAAACCCAGATTTTGGCCGGATTTCGTCCCTCCGGGCAAGGAGGCGCGCGCACCCTTTTCTGCTTCGAAATCGCAGCCTTCTGACCTTAGGAGGCGCGCGCATCACTTTTATGGAGGCGCGCGCATCCCTCTTTTTCCAGTTTGTCCATTTTTCGTTCGATCTTCCGGAGGCCATAACTTTCTCATCCGGACTCCGTTTTAGGCGTGTAAACTATCGTTTCGAAGCTCTCTTCGAGTACTAAAAGATGGTATAGGTTGTTCAGTTAAGTTATAAGTTTTATACTTCAGGATTTTATTGGGTGTTTGGGCATCTTATGACGTGTTCGTGGTTGTTCCAATCGAATTGATTTTCGAGTAGGACTTGGTCTAGGTTTTAGGCGATGTCCCATAGTACCTAGGGGGTTGTTGTTGAACACCAAAGTGTAGGGTTTAGTCCGGTCGTGATCATGTTCTAAAGATTAACCTTTTGGATTCGTTTGGGGGTTTGGGATTGGTTCGTTAAGGACGGAGGTAAAGCGTGTATTGGCAATTGGGTACTTACGGTTTGATTAACCTTAAAGTGTATTCATTCTGATTCCTACTTGGGAATTCCAGGTGTGATGAGATGGTTGAGTCATAGTCCTAGTATATCTTTATGAGTAAATGTTTAGGGTCTTTTGGTATTAGTCATTGTGCCATTTGTGAGCGACCGTTTGGTTGTGCTCTTTATGATTAACTTGTGGGAATCATATTTAGGATGTATTTGGTACGTGCCTTATCTCTGAATCATTATGTTTTAATGGTCAATGTTGTTGGACTCTTTTATGAGAAACTCCTTGTGCTATTGTTGTTGAACTCTTCGTGAGTAACCGTTGCATCTTTATGGTGATTATTTGGTATGATTCCCTACTTTGGAATCAATGGTTGTTTATTGTGCTAGTATTTTATTACTTAGCCTTTACTTGAAAGTCCAGCTGGTATTTTGTGTGTGTTTGGGCGATGCGAAACATTATGATGGCACAGCCAAGTCCATTGTGATGTTGACCATTGTTTTGCCCCATTATTACCCTCCTCCAGATTGGCCTTGGATGTGAGAAGAGCTAGCTCCTTTGTGTGCATTTTAGCTTTACTTGGAGCATGACTTTGTGGCATGTCTCCCGTCCCTTGTGACACTTCATTTGGTTATGGTTCCGGTACCGGGTTTCTCTTCAGCTTTTATGCTGCTATGAAGATGGTTTGTTTGGTTGATGGGTTGATTGGTCGCTTCTGACCGGGGTTTTCTCTTCAAGCTTTCATGCTGCTATGAAGATGTTGATTGTGGTTATTGAAGCTGCGCAGCGACCTTTATTTGGTTCTTTCAGTTGGGTGAAACCTTGGCTATGTATCCACCTATGAGTGTTTATTTCAGCTTTATGTGTTGCATGATGAGCTGGTCGTTATTTCCAACCGGTATGGGACGGTTGGCGATAGGGAGCCTCTCATTTGTTGTTATATGTTTATTTATATGATTGATTATTGACATTACTGTTTGACAACATGTCACTTATTATTCCGCTGCTATCTGTCATATGTTAATTGCTATTGGTTATTGCATAATAGCATGGCATGTAGTTGCATTAGTAACTTACTGAGATTTTATCTCACCCCGTTTATTTCCATCTTTGTTTTTCCTTAACCCCCCCCCAGGAGGAAAAGGATTAGGTTTTGCGGTTCGAGGAGGACGTCGAGAGGTTTGAGATTTTGAGGCAGGTTGTTATGGATCGGTTTACATTATTTAAATGTATAACCTTTTGGGGATAGTTTTACCATTATTGACGTCATTAAGAATTGTATATTTTATTCTTTTGGGTATAAGCTGTGGAGCTTGTGTTAGATGTACTTTGTTGATTTAAACTTGGATTTGTAAAACCTTGTGTTATCATCTTTTGGTTCAAAATGGAATTTTAACTTCTATATTTTAGAGTTTTGGTTCTAAGTCGACGTCCAGCTCGCGATCTCGGGCCGCGGGGTTCGGGGTCGCGACAGTTGGTATCAGAGCCATGGTTTGGCTCTAAGTATAAGTCTAGGTGGATTAGTATGACCTAGGTGGGTAGTTGTGTTCGGAGTGAGTAACGATGAGTATTTTATGCATGTATTTGTTTGTGATGGCTAGAAGAAGAATTGGTGAAGCTTCTAGTGGGACTCAGAATCTTAATGGTCTAAGGGAAGAAAACCGTGCAGTGTTTCAGGACAGGTTTGAAGTGGCCGTGAAAGCAATTCGTGACCAAGGGCCGAGAGAGGAACATGTAGCACCTCCGCGATATGGGTTGGAGCAGTTCTTGAAGTTGAAACCAAGTGAGTACGACGGTGAGCCTGATGTGAAGAAGGCCGAGCTATGGATAGAATCGATGGAGAAAATCTACGAGGTCTTTGGTTGCACTGATGAGGATAGGGTTCTGTTTTCAGCTTATAAGCTCGTGGAGCTGCGGAACATTGGTGGAAGGCACTGAAGACCAGTTGGGATGCGACTCTTGTACCATATCCTTGGGAGTGGTTCGTGAAGAAATTCAAGGATCATTTTATCTTTTTAGTGAATCAAAACCGGAAAGAGATCGAGTTCCTCAGCTTGGAGCAAGGCATGATGTCAGTAGCACAGTACTCAGCTAAGTTCACAGAATTAGCCAGGTGTTGTGAATACCTTGTGCGGACCGAGGAGCAGAAAGCGATGAGATTGATCAGGGGTTTGAAGACATCCATCCGGACTCAGCTTATAGCACAGCGGATTCAGACTTATCAGGATGCGGTGGATCGAGCCTACTTAATTGAGCAGGATATTGGGGAACACAGAAGGAAGACTGAGATGGTTAACCCGGGTAAGCCAGGAGGGCAGAGTAAGTCACAACAGCAACATTCGGATAACAGAGGTAATTCTGGAGTGCAAACTCGATTCAGAAGGCAACTTCAAGGGCAACCAACAGTAGGAAATCAAGGCTCTAATAAGGGTACACGAAATGGGAAAGTCTGCAGTTACTGTCAGAGGAAAGGACACTCAGAAGACAAGTGTTGGAAGAAGCAAGGAAAATGTGTGAAGTGTGGTCAGTCGGGACACTTTGTTAAAGATTGTCCGAGGTTTAGAGTTCAGTCATCGGGGACAGGAACTGGAATATCACAGGGTCAGAAGAGGGATGCTTCGGGGAAGCCCAAGATTTCGGGTAGAGTATTTGCAATCAATCAGCACTCAGCGGGTGATTCATCAGTTTCAGAAGGTATTATTTTGCGTCGAGAGAGCGAGCGCGTGCATTTTAGGATCATTGCATTCACATGTTTCTGTGCATTTAGTTGCATTTATTTCTTTTGAGTCTTTGACTTATGTGTTGTCAGTGTCTACTCCTATGGAGGAGTGTAGGATGTCTGATGGAGTCTTATGTGCTCATGTTGTGCTTAAAGGTAGATATAACTTACCTGCTAAATTGGTCATATTACTATTATAAGATTTTTGATGTCATTTTGAGAAGGGAAATGTCATGCTTTTGTCGATGGTTGTAGGGAAATTGTTACATCCTCTCTTCCCTTTTGCCTAAAATTGTTTTGAGACTGTTCATTTGGGTAGAGTTATACCTATCTTTCCTTAATTGAAATCCGAGTATTTAGTTTCGGTGAATTGTTGGGCGTATTTATCGTTTGTGAAAATTTCTATTTTATTTCTGAATAGTACCTAGTAATTGGGGAGAACCTTGGGTTAAATTGAGTTGTTATAGTACAAGGTTGTAGTGCTAATATTTAGATCAATGTCCTTATGGCATCGGTTGGGTTATAAGAGTTGAGGATTCAAATTGAGGATTTCTGGATAGGAGATTTTGTTTACTTGTAGTGCATCTACGTGAGCGCATCGGAATTGGATAGTATGAGGAAAAGCATGATGTGTTATGGGATATGAGTATATTATGGAAGTTATAATCATCGATAGTGGTGAGCGTGTTAAGTTAGAAAATACTAATAAGTACATTTTGGGAGAGTAACAATTTCTCGATCTATGTTAAAGGCATTTTGAATTTTGGTTAGAGAGTGGTTCTATGGTCCTAAATCTCTCCTTGGTGGCGTTTCGCGATTTGGATCAAGGGTATGTGGAGGAAGTGGAGTATCAATACTTGGGCATAATTAAGGAATATCATGATTTGGCACTGGGTCAATTGGAACGTTGCTAGCTAATTGGTTTATTATGATGGTAGTACCATTGAGCTTAAATATGATTAAGTCAATAAATGTATGCGTGAGAGACTAACTGGGTTTAGCTATTGAATTTAGAGTTCGTTGATTTCCTTTGGGTATATGAGCACGGATTATGACTTAAATGGGAGTTAGAGAAAATCTTTTGAAGATGAAATTTGGATCGTTTTGCGGACTATTGAGTATATTGAATGGTTTAGGCTTCAAGACCAGATTAATGAAGGGATGAGAGTATAACATAGATTTAAGTGGACACTTTGTACGAGATATTTTGGGGTTTGTATGGTACAAGGTGTTAACTCAAAGTGAAGACACTATAATGGTAATCCATAGAGGTATAACCATTTCGATGAATATTGTGGAAATAGAAATTTCTTTAGCCTTTTTATATTTTTAAAAGCTAATTAAGCTCGGGATGGTGATGTTTTGAATTTTTGGGGAATACTACTAAGTATGCGATTTACAAAAGGAAACACCTTTGCAGTGTAATTAAGGTTGTGAATAAGGTGAGCTTGGGATATCTCGAGAGTTATGTTTGGGAGCAATTGGGATTCTCCAATTTTGATTATGGATTCTAATTAGTAGTGAATGTTATGATTGAAGGAAGTTATGTGCGAGAGGTCGTGGTATTGTGAACATTATTTAGGGTTACTACGTGGTGGTTTAGAATGGACAATTGAGGAATTTGAGAAATGGCGGAACTATCGTATCCGTAGCTATTGGGTCTTTCGGGTAAGTCTCGTTAAAATTCGGGTCGAATTTTCTTTAAGGGAGAGTGAATGTCACGACCCGAAAACTAGGCTCTATTTTATTAGTAATAAATAATTATTATTTATTTAATTGCTTATTTATTTATTTAAATTATTATTTATTTAAATATTTATGTGTGCACTTTATGTGTCATAATAAATTATGTCTAGCATTTTAATTGGTCTTTTGTGCTAGTGTAGAGTTTTGGGGTCTTAATTGTTAGTAGGGAGCGTAAGTATTTGTGTATAGTGTAGAGGAGGGGCCTGGGTGTAAGTTTTTGGAAATAATTCCCCCTACACCCTCTCCTCTCCCTCATTCCCAGCTCATCTCTCTCTCACTTCATCTCCCTCTCTCTTCCATTGCCAAATAATGGGTAAGTTCTCTCTCACTTCTCTCTACATTTCCATCATCTTCCTCTCTTTATTTCTCATTTCTTAAAACATGAATCATGTTTAGATCGTCGATAGGATCGTAGGAAGCCAAGAAATTTCGAGTTCCGTTACCTTTGAGAAAATCCGAGTAAGTTGCTTTTCCCCCATTTTTATGCTAAAGTGTTCATATCATGTTTATATTATGCTTGATGTGTTATATTTGAAGTTTGGTTGAATTTGGAATTTATTTTGAGTTTTGGTCAAAAATGGTGATTTTAGGAATGTTGGGTTTGAATCTTGATCTTGGTTGATAAATGGTATTATTTGAGTCCCCATTCTAGTTATAAGTTGTTTTGGGTTCATCTTTATGCTTGGTGGAAGGTTAATTATGTTTGATTTTGGTTGTAATATGAATGGGTAAGAAAGATTGGTAGAAACCCAGATTTTGGCCGGATTTCGTCCCTCCGGGCAAGGAGGCGCGCGCACCATGTTTTGGGAGGCGCGCGCACCCTTTTCTGCTTCGAAATCGCAGCCTTCTGACCTTAGGAGGCGCGCGCATCACTTTTTGGAGGCGCGCGCATCCCTCTTTTTCCAGTTTGTCCATTTTTCGTTCGATCTTTCGGAGGCCATAACTTTCTCATCCGGACTCCGTTTTAGGCGTGTAAACTATCGTTTCGAAGCTCTCTTCGAGTACTAAAAGATGGTATAGGTTGTTCAGTTAAGTTATAAGTTTTATACTTCAGGATTTTATTGGGTGTTTGGGCATCTTATGACGTGTTCGTGGTTGTTCCAATCGAATTGATTTTCGAGTAGGACTTGGTCTAGGTTTTAGGCGATGTCCCATAGTACCTAGGGGGTTGTTGTTGAACACCAAAGTGTAGGGTTTAGTCCGGTCGTGATCATGTTCTAAAGATTAACCTTTTGGATTCGTTTGGGGGTTTGGATTGGTTCGTTAAGGACGGAGGTAAAGCGTGTATTGGCAATTGAGTACTTACGGTTTGATTAACCTTAAAGTGTATTCATTCTGATTCCTACTTGGGAATTCCAGGTGTGATGAGATGGTTGAGTCATAGTCCTAGTATATCTTTATGAGTAAATGTTTAGGGTCTTTTGGTATTAGTCATTGTGCCATTTGTGAGCGACCGTTTTGGTTGTGCTCTTTATGATTAACTTGTGGGAATCATATTTAGGATGTATTTGGTACGTGCCTTATCTCTGAATCATTATGTTTTAATGGTCAATGTTGTTGGACTCTTTTATGAGAAACTCCTTGTGCTATTGTTGTTGAACTCTTCGTGAGTAACCGTTGCATCTTTATGGTGATTATTTGATATGATTCCCTACTTTGGAATCAATGGTTGTTTATTGTGCTAGTATTTTATTACTTAGCCTTTACTTGAAAGTCCAGCTGGTATTTTGTGTGTGTTTGGGCGATGCGAAACATTATGATGGCACAGCCAAGTCCATTGTGATGTTGACCATTGTTTTGCCCCATTATTACCCTCCTCCAGATTGGCCTTGGATGTGAGAAGAGCTAGCTCCTTTGTGTGCATTTTAGCTTTACTTGGAGCATGACTTTGTGGCATGTCTCCCGTCCCTTGTGACACTTCATTTGGTTATTGGTTCCGGTACCGGGTTTCTCTTCAGCTTTTATGCTGCTATGAAGATGGTTTGTTTGGTTGATGGGTTGATTGGTCGCTTCTGACCGGGGTTTTCTCTTCAAGCTTTCATGCTGCTATGAAGATGTTGATTGTGGTTATTGAAGCTGCGCAGCGACCTTTATTTGGTTCTTTCAGTTGGGTGAAACCTTGGCTATGTATCCACCTATGAGTGTTTATTTCAGCTTTATGTGTTGCATGATGAGCTGGTCGTTATTTCCAACCGGTATGGGACGGTTGGCGATAGGGAGCCTCTCATTTGTTGTTATATGTTTATTTATATGATTGATTATTGGACATTACTGTTTGACAGCATGTCACTTATTATTCCGCTGCTATCTGTCATATGTTAATTGCTATTGGTTATTGCATAATAGCATGGCATGTAGTTGCATTAGTAACTTACTGAGATTTTATCTCACCCCGTTTATTTCCATCTTTGTTTTTCCTTAACCCCCCCCCCAGGAGGAAAAGGATTAGGTTTTGCGGTTCGAGGAGGACGTCGAGAGGTTTGAGATTTTGAGGCAGGTTGTTATGGATCGGTTTACATTATTTAAATGTATAACCTTTTGGGGATAGTTTTACCATTATTGACGTCATTAAGAATTGTATATTTTATTCTTTTGGGTATAAGCTGTGGAGCTTGTGTTAGATGTACTTTGTTGATTTAAACTTGGATTTGTAAAACCTTGTGTTATCATCTTTTGGTTCAAAATGGAATTTTTAACTTCTATATTTTAGAGTTTTGGTTCTAAGTCGACGTCCAGCTCGCGATCTCGGGCCGCGGGGTTCGGGGTCGCGACACTAATTATATATTCACTCTATCCCACTTCACTTGACACCCAAGAGGCTGACACAATAACTAATAAAAAGGAATAAAGTAAAGAAAATGTGTGGTGGAAAATGAAGAGAGAAAATGAGTTGGGTGAATAGTAGTATTGGTTAAATAAATTGAGTGGTGGAAAATGAAGAAAGAGAATTAGTGTAGGGCAGTGTTCTAAAAGACGCCCGTCTGGGCCGCCTAGGCCCCGCCTAGGCGCTAGGCGTTCATGAAACGCCTAGGTCCCGTCTAGGATATTAGAGTTATTTCTGAATTCTCGGCCCCGCCTAAATCCCGCCTAAGCCCCGCCTAGGCGCTAGGCGCCCCTTTGGCACCTAGCGATCGCCTAGCGTTTTTTAGAACCTTGGTGTAGGGTAGAGTGAATGTAAAATTATAAAAAGTGGGCTATTTTGATAAGTGTCAAGTAAGCTGGGACGGAGGGAGTACACTAATAAAATTCCAGCAGCTGCTATTTCAATTCATTAAGTGGATAACTTTATACTCCCTCCGTCCCTATTTACCTTACAAAATTGCCATTTTTGGTGTCCCTATTTACATTACAAAATCTCAAAAAGGAAACTTTTAAACATTTTTTAAATAGTGGGACCCACTTGTCATACTCACAACAACTATCCACTTACTTTTCTCTACCCATTTTCTCTTTCCCACTCAACTATCTACACTCACAACACATCAACTTTACAATTATTTTCTTAATTTTTGTGCAAAGCCTCATTTTTGTAAGGTAAATAGAGACGGAGGGAGTATGAAATTAAGTGACCTCATCATTGCTCATCTATGTAAATGAGAGGATGGTAATTTACTTTGAAAAGGAAAAAGTATGATTTAAGAGCAATTTATTAATTAAAAATTAAAAACTCATTAAAAATAATTTAATCTAATTCGTTGCATTACAGCTCTGCCCCATTTTCTCACTCATTCTTAAGATGAGTCTTTTTCTTTTTCGGTTTTCCCCCATAAATTTTCAAAACCCCAGAAATAGGCTCCAAGCCTACAACACCACATCTCTCCATTTAGCCTGCTGCACACATTACGAGTACTACTTTCTATCTCAAAATAACTTGCACAGTTTGATTAAAATTAGTCAAATTAGTAACACTTTGACTTCCACTTTGTAAAAGATTTGATGATTCAAATAAAAATCTAAAAATTGTTATCTATAGTAATATTTTTGATGGTGAGTTAATAACAAATTTTAAGTTTTTTATTAAGATCATCATTTTTTATAAAGTCTTGGTCAAATTGCACTTAAGTTGACCATTTTGATCAAAATGGTGCAAGTTGTTTTGCTACCACTGATCCACAACCATTGTTGGCATACAACTATTGGTGTTGGCGGGTAAGGGTGTTGTCCATGGTGGTACAACCATTGTAGTTACAATGCAAAGCTTGGTTCAAGGTCGGCTGTTGGGTTTGCAACCATAGGTGCAGTTGCTTGAGAGGGTTGGGGTTGACGCTTTGGAATGGCCTGGACATGAAGTAAACACGAGTGGATTTGCTTAAACATCAATCAGAGTAGAATGTGATTCAAAGTCCACCAAGTTAATTTCATAACAACAATAGTGATGATGCTGCCAAAAAACGTGTCGGATCAGCCCTTCGTCTAGCGGTTCGGATAAATCCAGCAATGAGAACTTCCTCGTACGGATCTGCGCACAATGAACAAACGTAAACTACGCCGGGGCTTCACCGGCGAAGGCCCTCCGGCGTGAGAGTAAAAATACGGGTGGTATGTGTATAGAGAAATCAATTGACTAGAGTTTAGAGCCAAAAGAGTTCATTACCCGTTTCCTGTGTAGAGGACCTTGTAGATACCCCGGGAAACCACAACTTGGCTAGAGCGGTGAATTATCCTAGGATGTCTAACTTGTTTTAGATTGTTTAGAGTCGCCACCTATGTTTTTAAAGGAACATAAGAAAAACCTAGAAATAACCTAATTTATGTACAAAACCAGAGATTCGGGAGAGAAGGGTTCGGGGGTTAGGTGACGGAGTGGGAAGTACTTAAACACCCACTCCGCCCCGCTTACGCGGGTCTTGCTACTATTGGTGTTCTAATATTTACATGTCCTTCAATTAATTAAATAGAAATGTGCTAACAATTGTGATGAGAAGAAAAGGGGAAGTAAAGGGGAAAAAAAATAGAATTGTTTTATTTATTTAATGATAAAGATTACATGTAACAAGTAATGTTAAAGAATTACATTAAGAGATGAAGAGAAATTAACATGGTGAATTAAAGTTAAGATTAAAATGTAGGGAGATAACCTTAACTAACTTCAATATGTGAAGTAGTCATGTTGGTCATGTCCCATTAATGGGGATTGCATACATCAAGAAGAAGAAAACAAAGGAAGAAAATGGAGTTGTACCTTGAGAAAGGGGACTTGGAACCTTGACTTGAAAGTGTTGTTGTTGTAATGAAATTGTTGTAGAACAATTTGTTGTATAGAAACTCTTGTTGGAGAATTTGTGTAGAGAATTGTATATAGTGTAGGTGTAGTGAAAATGTGAGATTAAGGTCCCTTTTCAAGGTAGAAGAATGAGGTTTTTATAGGTAAAAAGAGGAGGGAAAACTTGGAGGGAAATTGGTCAATCCATGTGAGATGGAATTGACCAATAGAAAATAAGATAAATAAAATAATAAATAAAATAAATAAATAAAAGAAAATCAAATAATAATAAAAAGAAATATTTTGTTTTTTAATGAAAAGGCTAGAATATTGAGATTGGAGGTTACAAAACAAGGGGGGATGAACTTGGATGTAAAAAGAGGTTATTTTGTGAACTAGGAAAATGAGGGAAATAAGGTGCAATCCGTTACTACCAAAGTGGGAAGCGCGCGAGTCCCGCTTTTGAGGCGAGACGCGCGCGCAGCCCGTTAACAGTTCTGGAAGCGCCCGCGGCAGAAAAGGACAGAATGACAGAATGACCCTAAAAGTTAACTTTGTTATGCAGTTTAGTCTAAAACTAACGGAATCAGTTAGGAACTTAACCGAAGTAACAGAAATCAACAAAAATAAGTTAAATAAAAATACTTTGTATGCGATCGGGGTGAGAGGTCCAAGGCGGGGTGTCTACAGAGCCCCTCGGCGACGTGGATTGCAAAGCAAAACGCGTCGACGAAAGTAAAAACACCCGCCGAGGACATCGACAAAGAAAAAGAAAGAAAAGAAAGCAAAGACTCGATGAAAGGAGTAATTTGAAATTGCTAGAGGTAGGGGTGCGCTCCCTGTGTGAGCGTCTTTTGTTGGTAGAGGGGGTGGCATGATCCGTTGGTAAACCTGCCGGTTGAATCCGTTAAGTGAGGCCGTTAGTGAACCCTTGAATGAGGCCGTTAGTGAACCTTCGAATGAGGTCGTTAGTGAACCTTTGAGGAGGCGTTAGTGAACCTTTGAGGAGGCCGTTAGTGAACCTTTGAGGAGGCCGTTGGTGAACCCTTGAATGAGGCCGTTAGTGAACCTTTGAGGAGGCCATTAGTGAACCCTTGAATGAGGCCGTTAGTGAACCTTTGAGGAGGCCGTTAGTGAACCTTCGTTGACGAATCCGTTAGTGAAATCCGTTGATGAGGCCGTTAGTGAACCTTCGAGGCCGTTAGTGAACCTTCGTTGACGAATCCGTTAGTGAAATCCGTTGATGAGGCCGTTAGTGAACCTTCGAGGCCGTTAGTGAACCTTCGTTGACGAATCCGTTAGTGAAATCCGTTGATGAGGCCGTTAGTGAACCTTCCAGGCCGTTAGTGAACCTTTGTTGACGAATCCGTTAGTGAAATACGTTGATGAGGCCGTTAGTGAACCTTCGAGGCCGTTAGTGAACCTTTGTTGACGAATCCGTTAGTGAAATCCGTTGATGAGGTAGTTAGTGAACCTTTGTTGACGAATCCGTTAGTGAAATCCGTTGATGAGGCCGTTAGTGAACCTTCGAGGCCGTTAGTGAACCTTCGTTGACGAATCCGTTAGTGAAATCCGTTGATGAGGCCGTTAGTGAACCTTTGTTGACGAATCCGTTAGTGAAATCCGTTGATGAGGCCGTTAGTGAACCTTTGTTGACGAATCCGTTAGTGAAATCCGTTGATGAGGCCGTTAGTGAACCTTCGAGGCCGTTAGTGAACCTTTGTTGTCGAATCCGTTAGTGAAATCCGTTGATGAGACCGTTAGTGAACCTTCGAGGAGGCCGTTAGTGAACCTTTGTAGACGAATCCGTTAGTGAAATCCGTAGATGAGGCCGTTAGTGAACCTTTGACGAATTGCTGCTGTTGGGTATGCTTACTTCTTAACCATCCTATTTATGTTAGAAATGATTGATACCATCACCTAAGAGTATTTTATGGACTTTAGAACCCTATCTAAGAAGTTTTATAACTTCATTTTTTAGCATAGTCCATTTTATAGTATAGGCTTAGAATATAGGACTTGGAGCGAAGAAGGAATGAAGATCTAAGCAAGACTGTGGTTACTGCGTAGGACTCTCTGCGCAGGACATCACTGCGCAGGTCTCCTCTGCTCAGCATTCAACCTTGCACAATTTTCAATGCATTCAGATCACCTAACTTGGAAAGCGCTCAGAAGATGTACGCTTAGTTGTGCATAAACGACAAATCCTGCACACTCAGCATAGCCAACGGTGGAGATGCGATCAAACATAAAATTTCAAATGGAGACAGCTGTCAACCTTCCAGATGAAGCGTTTGAATTTGGTCTCCATGCTCAGTCTCCAACGGCTCAAAGATACCTGCGCACCAATCACATTGTGCCAGGTCATCAACCTTGATCAGAACTCCAACGGCTATAAAGGACACCTGCGCACCAATCCTATTGTGCCAGCTCATCGTCCTTGCTCAGAGCACCAACGGCTAGTTTTAAGCTCTCTGCTATAAATAGCCTGCTCATCTTCATTTCCAAGTTGCTAGAGTTTGTGCTTACAAGTATTCCTGAAGTTCTGAAGTTTGCTGCTTACTATTCCCAGATTCAAGAACAACCTTCAAACCTTCATACCTTCAAACTCCTGCCCAGATCCTAAGCCTTATATCACCAGAATTCTTCGTGCTCTTCATCTCTTAGATTCATAGAGTCCAGAATTTCTGCCACACACACACCTCTTGAAGCTTCGATCATATAGATCTTACTTCTTGAGAAACACCGGTTTAGTCTAGGATTTGCTCTTCATCTCTTAGATTCATAGAGTCCAGAATTTCTGCCACACACACACCTCTTGAAGCTTCGATCATATAGATCTTACTTCTTGAGAAACACCGGTTTAGTCTAGGATTTGCTCTTCATTGATTAGATTTTGATTTGAGTTTTGATTCATTGTAATCTTGTAAAAGCTCCTCATATCAATATATATCTCATTAGAAAATCCAAGACTAACCATCTTGGTAGAGGACGTAGATCTTTCATCGATCGAACCTCTCCAAATAGCTTGTTCATTATTTCTGCTATTTACTTCCTGCTTAGTTATTTCTGAATTACTGCTTTGTTTGATCTTACCAGATTGCTGCTATTGCTGCTGTGTTTGTTATTGCCTATTGCCTTAGAATCCGATTTTATCCAACAGTTTAGCCAAACCTTAGCGCGTGCGTTTTTACCCTGCGCAGTATACCCTGCGCAGTGTTGCTTTAAATTTCCGCTGTGCATTTCACACTCTCTCTGCGCGCTATACTTAGCTTATTTGAGAACTGTGCGCATAAGCCATTGATTTGCAAAAAGGGTTTGAAAGAATTTTAAAACGCTATTCACCCCCCCCCTCTAGCATTTTTCATACCCTTGTTGCCCCTCTGGGACCAACAAGTGGTATCAGAGCAAACACCTTCATAAAACTTGCGTTGTTTATCAAGCTTAACAGCTTGGGTGCCGATTCAAGATGGCTTCAAAATCTTGGGCAATGGCTAACTATTCACAGGTTCCTCTGCTGAATGAAGATCACTTTGAAATCTGGAAGCACTGCATGCTAACTCATTTTTCCTCAATCGATGAGATTCTCCATGACGTCGTTATCGAAGGTCCTTATATTCCAATGAAGGCTAATCCTGATGCTGCTACAAATAAGGATAATCCCACTGTCAAGAAGAACAAGGACGAATGGACTGATGAAGAGAAGAAATGGGTTGGCTATGATGGAAAAGCAAGGAACATCATTCTCACTACCCTAGACCTCTCCACGCACAATCAACTTGTGAGCGGTGGAACTGCAAAGGAACTATGGGATGCTATTGAAGGCTATGTGAATGGAGACAAAGTAAGCAAGGAAAACAAAAAATTTGTGGTGCAAAGAAAATTCAACTGCTTCATGAGAAAGGATGGTGAAACATTGAGACAAACTTATGATCGCTTCTGTGTTGTTGTAAACGCTTGTAAATCTCTTGGAACTACTTTCACTAATAAAGAAGTCAATTCTCAATTCTTAGATGCGCTAGGTTCCAGATATGTGCACAAGGCAAGTCATCTAGAAGATTCTGGATTTTTAGATACTTGGCCTCTGCGCAGCTTATACGCTAACTTAAAAGTGTATGAGCTAAAACTTGATCGAATTGATGAAACCGAAGGCAAAGGAAAACTTGTTTCCTATGTTGCGCAAAAGGAACCTGCGCCTGTTCAAAACTCAGACAAAGTATCCACTTCCTCTCTGCTTGAAATGGATGATGATGACTTCGCTATGTTCGTAAAGCGATTTCAAAAGTTCAGGAAATCCTCAAAGCCAGGATCCTCAAGTAAAGCTCCAGTAAAATTCTCTCGTGGCAAAGACTCAAAGAAAGATGATGATTTGGTTTGCTACAACTGTAGAAAGCCTGGTCATTTCGCTTCAAAATGCCCAACACCAAAATTTGAGTACATGAAGAGGAACAATGCGCAAAGATCGTATAAGCAGCGCGGAATGGTTGCTGAAGAAGACTGCGCAGACAATGAGCTCAAGACATGGATAGAGACCGACACAGAGGAAAGTGATGAAGATGACTCCGAAGACGGACTGCTCTGCTTGGTGGCAAATGCTGATAGTGATTCAGACAACGATCCTGATGTTAACACAGGTGCTACGCCAAAGCCAATTAAGAAGAAAGGTCCCACTATCACTGAATTGGTAGAAATGGGGCATCTAACTCCAAGCAGACAGAATGGCAAGTACTTATTTGCCAGAGCAGATCTAACGAAGAAATTTGTAGCTGCGCCTTCGCGCAAGGAATCTCTTGAAATTCCTGCTGAAATTGAAATTGAAAAGGATGTCTCTGCTGTTGAGCGTGAAACTATTTTTCAACAAGCTGAAAAGGTAATCAAGAAATTTAATTCTATGAAAGAAGCAGTGGACTTATCAATTGGAGAAATTTCACAGCTTAAGACGGAGAAAACTGTTCTGAAATCTGAAATCACCCTCCTTAAGGAGCAGATTAAGAGCATGACTCCTCTTACTGACAAAAACCGTTTTCTGACAGATCAAAATGCGTTATTTAAAGTAAGAAACGAAGAATTGGCTGCGCAGCTTGCTGATCTCACAAAGATCACAGATGTGTGGACCAAATCTCGTGTCACTATGGATCAAATTCTAGAAACCCAAAAAGCCAGTGGTGACAAAGAAGGCTTGGGGTTCTCAACTAGTGACGACTTTAAATGCGCAGTTTGTGCTGAAAGAGAAAATGAATCTACACCATATCAAACTATTGAAATTCCCAAAGCAAAGCGTTCCACTTCAATGGGTAAAGGACAGGAGAAAGTCCAGAGACAAAATTTCCATTATGTCTACCCAAAGAAGCAAACAGGGGAAGCCAAAGGTAAGGCTAAAGTTGACCCTGCGCTTGACGACGCATGTTTTGAATATGGTTGTGCTTCAAACTCGAATGTCAAATCTGCGCACAAGAGCCATGCGCATAAAAGCCATGCGCCTAAACGTCAGATGCGCATCCTTAAGAAAAGTGCACCCAAACTTCAAAAGGTGATGTTTGTTAAAGCAGGTTCTACCACCCCTGTTAAAAATGCTGCGCCAAAGAAAAGTAAAGAGTTTGTAAAAACTCAATCTATAAGTGGCTTTCATCATTGTGTTGTGTGTGATGGTTTAGGTCACCAGGCTGCAGAATGCCTTTTGCGATTTGCTCCTAATGCCAAGGGACATAAAAATCCTAAGGTCAGACAGGAGTGGGTTGTCAAAATTAGCTAACTCTAGGACCCAAGAATAAAGGGGACCTGCGTTTTTAATGTCTATCTTTCAGGTCTCCTGCTTTACTGCGCACTCTTCACAACCTAAAGCGCATATATGGTATCTCGACAGTGGATGTTCTAGACACATGACTGGAGATGTCACATCTCTTGAAGATGTGCATGAAGGAAGAGGTCCCTCAGTAACTTTTGGTGATAACAACAAAGGGCACATAGTTGGATATGGAAGAATCAGAAAAGATAAAGTGTGCATTGAGAAAGTTGCACTCGTAGAAGGACTCAAGCACAACCTGCTATCCATATCTCAATTCTGCGATAAAGGTTTGGAATGTCATTTCACTGCTACGCACTGCTACATCAAAGATGGCATATCCGGACTAACTTTGCTCACAGGGACTCATAAGACTAATGTTTACATTATTGACCTTACTGCTGTAAATTCTATCACTAATCTCTGTTTTGTAGCAAAGAATGTTAGTGAAAGCAGCTGGCTATGGCATAAGCGCTTAAGTCATTTGAACTTCAAATATTTGGCTAAGCTTGGAAGGGAAAATCTTGTCAAAGGACTTCCCAAAGTAGCTGACCATCATGATAGAAAATGCGCAGCATGCCAGCTCGGTAAACAACCTAAGCAGTCTTTCTCCAGCAAGATTGCTTCCTCAACTTCCAAATGTTTACAACTGCTTCACATGGATTTGTTTGGACCGGTCACCACCGCAAGCATTGGAGGAAACAAATATACCTTAGTCGTGGTGGATGACTACTCAAGATACACATGGGTCGAAATGATGATATCCAAAGATGACTGCTATGATATATTGACTGCTCTCTTTCGAAGGCTCCAAACTCAAAAGGAAGACGACATCGTTAGTGTTAGATCAGACAATGGAACTGAATTCAAAAATAACGGTATTGCGCAATACTGCGATGACCATGGAATTGATCACAATTTCTCTGCTGCTGGAGTTCCTCAACAAAATGGGGTTGTGGAAAGGAAAAATCGCACGTTGATTGAGGCTGGGAAAACAATGATCGCAGAAGCTAAGCTTCCAAAGTATTTCTGGGGAGAAGCCGTCAACACTGCTTGCTTCACTCAGAATAGATCCCTCATCAACAAAACCTACAACAAAACTCCATATGAGCTATGGAGAGGAAGAGCGCCCAACATTGCTTTCTTCAAGATTTTTGGCTGCAAATGCTATATCCTCTACAATGGCAAAGATCATAGAGGTAAATTTGACGCCAAAGAAGATGAAGGCATTTTCGTTGGGTATGCCAAACATTCTAAAGCTTTTCGTGTTTTTAATAGAACTACTCTAGTAATTGTAGAATCTGTACATGTTACTTTTGATGAGCATTCTCTCCTTGAGCCACATTTGGCTCCAAATGATTCTGATGATTCTGCTGAGCATGTTGAGACAGGTACGCAGCCTCAAACTGCACCTGCGCAGAATGATAATCAAGTTAATCAAAATCAGAATCAAGCAAGTCCATCTCATGCGCATACACCATATGCTGCGCCAGAAGTTACTACTCCTGATGCGCAAATTCCTCCTCCTGCGCATGATGTTTCTCCGCTTCAGCAAATCACTTTCGATGACCTTGATGCTGAAGCAAATGAAGTACCCATTGAAGATCTTCGTATTCCTACCACTCAACCTAACTTACCACCTGAGATTCGCGAAGTTAGAGATCATCCAACTACAAATATCATTGGTGATCTCCATGTAGGGGTTCGTACTAGAAGAGCATCAAATTTCGATGATGAATATCACTCATTTATCTCTCAAATCGAACCAAAGAAGATTGATGAAGCGCTTCAAGATTCAAGCTGGGTTACTGCTATGCAAGAAGAGCTTAACCAATTTGAGCGCTGCAAGGTTTGGACTTTGGTACCCAGACCTCATGACCAAGGAGTTATCGGTACAAAATGGGTATTCAGAAACAAGATGGATGAGAATGGAAGCATCACCAGAAACAAAGCAAGGCTGGTTGCGCAAGGCTATAGGCAAGAGGAAGGAATCGACTACGACGAAACATTTGCGCCTGTAGCAAGACTTGAAGCTATAAGAATTTTCTTAGCTTATGCGTCTCACAAGAAATTCAAGCTTTATCAAATGGATGTGAAAAGCGCATTTCTCAACGGCGAACTCCAAGAGACGGTCTACGTAGCACAACCTCCCGGTTTCGAAGATAGCAAATTTCCAAATCACGTCTTCAAACTTCAAAAAGCTTTGTATGGACTTAAGCAAGCTCTAAGAGCATGGTACGATACCCTATCAAAATTCCTGCTAGAGAAAGGCTTTAAGCGCGGTAAAATTGACACAACTCTTTTTATTGCTAAGTATAATGATCATTCTTTACTTGTTCAAATTTATGTCGATGATATTATATTTGGTTCTACTAATGAGTTACTTTGTAAGCGCTTCGAGAAGCTCATGAAAAGCAAGTTTGAAATGAGCATGATGGGAGAACTCACTTTCTTCCTCGGGCTTCAAATCAAACAATTGAATGATGGCATCTTCATAAATCAAGCCAAGTACACAAGGGACTTAATCAAGAAATTTGGACTTGAAAATGCTAAAGCATACGACACTCCAATGGCCACTGGCAATAAGCTTGACAAAGACTTAAAAGGTAAGAAAGTTGATCAAACTTTATATCGAGGTATGATTGGCTCTCTTCTTTATCTTACTGCAAGTAGGCCAGATATTATGTTTAGTGTTTGTGTCTGTGCGCGCTATCAAGCGGACCCAAGAGAAGCGCACTTAGCTGCTGTTAAACGCATTATTCGTTATCTTTCTGGAACTGTTAACCTTGGACTTTGGTACACCAAAGATTCGAATTTCGATTTGCTAGGTTATTCAGACGCAACGCAGACTACGCAGCATGCACAATAGACAGGAAGAGCACAAGTGGGACTTGTCATTTCTTTGGAAATCAACTTGTTGCGTGGGCAAGCAAGAAACAAGCTGCTGTATCCATTTCCACTACTGAAGCTGAATACATTGCTGCTGGAAGCTGCTGCTGTCAAATCCTTTGGATGAAGCAACAACTAGTGGACTACGAAATTAATGAAGGAAATTGTCCAATTTTCTGCGATAATATGTCCACCATAGCAGTATCCAACAATCCCGTCATGCATTCAAAGACAAAGCACATCGATATCAAATATCATTTTCTCAAGGACCACGTGGAAAAAGGAAACATACATTTAGAGCATGTGGGCACAGATAATCAAATTGCTGATATCCTCACAAAGGCTCTTGATGCAAAGAGATTCATCTTCTTGAGAGGAGAAATGGGTATGCTTGAACTCAGCTAATTTGTCCATATGATTTGTTATTACTAACTATCTTGTGCTTGGTTGATAAGTATTCATATAGGTAAAGTTTCGTGCATATAAGCAACACCTGCACAACATTGTACTGCGCAGTAATTCATTTGCGCATGAAACTAATGTTATGAGATTTAAAGAATCTATTACGCTACCTAAAGCTCTGCGCATGACTTTAACATGCGCAATTCTTCGTGGATCGCAGGTAAGTACTCTATTCATTAGAAATTAAACATAGGTCCCTGACTGAAAAGTCAACGCTAATTCACAAGGGTACTTGTGTATTTAAAATTTTCCCGCGCCTTTAATTTTTGAATCTTTTTGGGAAATTACTATTTTACCCCTGCGCATATCCCAGTGTCATCAATGCAAACTGCGATTGTGACAGCGCCTGCTTTCGAATGTCTGATCACCATTAATGAGGAAGGTGATGCGACAACCGTCAGTCACTATTTCACTGACACACGCGCGTGCAAAGACTGCGCACGCGCGTTCCCCATTCGGCCACGTCACCCCGCTAATGTGCGCCCGTCCTTTCACTGACTCCGCATTAATGAGGAAGTTGACTCGACTTGACCGACCTAGAACTTCTCACTCACGCGCGCGCTAGGCCTGCGCACGCGCGCATCCGGTTGGTCCACGTCATCGTAGCACGTGTCCCACTTCTGCAAATTACATCGCTACCCCTGCGCTGACGTCACGCATTTTCCTTTTCTGGATAAAAACTACCGACCCCTCTCTTTCTCTCTCTTCTGCTTTCAATCTCTTTCACCAAATCACTCTCTTTTCTCTCTCATTTCTTACCAACTTCCAAAAGTTTCCCTTTTTCAATCATTTTCTCCTTCTCTGCAATCTCTCTTGCTTCTCCAAAGCTTTCCTTTTCTTCTTCGTTGACTATCTTCAACCGCATCTCTCTCTCTCTTCTCTGTCAACACTTTTCTTCTATAAATGGCTCCCCGAAAATCGAAAGCAAAGGTAGTTGAGGTCCATGAACCGGTCGTTGAGGTTCCATTCGAAGAAACCAAAACCGTCGACGATATGGTAAGAACTTCTGATCCTCAAAACTCAGTTTATTCATTAAACGCCATTGTTGTTATTTCGAGTTCTTGAAACTCCCTTTTTCGATTTCTCTCTTTTCTGTTAATCATTTTTGAAATCGTTTGGTGTTTTGGGTTCGTCTCTCTTTGATCTACTCCTTTATGTACTTTATTTTATGATCAATGCTCTTTTTAAATCGCTTTCTGCAGATTTTTTGGTCCGAAAATTTCCTGAGCAGACGAACAGTTATTCTTGATTTCTGGGCTTATTTTGTTGTTGTTGACTTTCATACTTGCTTGGTTGTTTTCGTCTCAGTTATGCGGTCATTTTGACATACTTTTTGTTCATTTTGGTCAATCTTTGATTTTTAGTGTTCATGGTGTTCTTCATGTCCATGAACAGTCATTTCGTGTTCTTCAAGTTCTTATTCTTTAAATATGCTTTGGATCGCTTAATTTTCTTTAAGTGTTTATGATTTTGCGCATGCATCCTTGTATTTTGCGCATTCTTTATATCTTGTATGGAGTTTCTGCGCATCAATTTCTTTGCGCTATCTGCGCATGCGCAAAGCTCCATGCGCAATAATATTTGTCTAAACTATTTCTTGTCTTGCGCAGAATTCTTTCTACTTTATACAAGGATGGGAATTAGATATCGCTGCGCTACAAAAAGACGCAGTGGGACGCAAAATCATCAATCTAATGGACGTTTCTGGAATTCTTCCTCTCTTCACATTGGATCAGGACTTCTATGTCCCTTCATTGGTGGATGAATTTTTCGAGAGCGCAGAGCGTGTAACCATGACGCACAAGCACACCAGGGAAAAGATCGATGTGATCCGCTCCATTGTTCAGAACTACTCAGTGCGCATTATTCCTGCGTCACTGAAGAAGCTGTGCGGTTTCAACGTAGATAATGCGCCGGAAGTTTATTCTGAAGCTAAACAGAACAAACTAGCGCAGAAACTGGTTGGGGAACCCACTCTTGTGAAGAAGTGGAGTGTCCATGATCGCAAGGAGTTTGGTGAGGTGATGTATCACCTGTGCACCATCATTGGCGATTCTGTGAACTGCAAGAATGGAAATAAGGGTAAGTTCATTTCCAAGCAGTGGGCTTACTGCGTTGCCGTCTACAACGGTGATGCCTTAGATTGGTCTTCAGTTCTATTTGATGAACTTTGGGACGCTTCTGAAAGCTACGACAAGCGCATGGACAAAAAGGTAGCCAAATACAGAACTCACTGTAGGCTCCTTTCCAAGTATCTGATGAATATCTCTGAGCTGCGCACCTTCGTACAGAAGCGCCCAGACCTGAAGGTCCCTTGCTCCAAAACATATTCTCTTTCACATCTATATTCACTGCGCAATGAATTGGCCGCAGTGAGTATAAGCAAGGATGAGAGCCCCAACAAGGAGGCATGGGTTGATAGTGATGGTGATGATGATCTTGAAGAAGCCCCTCAACCCAAGTCGAAGAAAGCTGCTGCGCAGCCCTCTAAGGCCACTGCGCCTGATGTGCCTGAAACGGCAGCTGCGCAAGCAAAGCGCAAGGGCAAAGGTATTGCTGAACCTACGCCCGAAAAAGTTAAGGTGATTCCTGATGTCAGATCTACTGCTGGCATCAAAATCAGGACTGATGCGCCAGTTCCTCTTGCTCCCAAACCTTCGAAGAAGCGCAAGGATCCTCCTGCGCCCACTCCTGCGCCATCAAAGAAAAAGTATGCATTCACCAGACTTCCTCCTGGTACTGCTGCTCCTATTGCAGAAGAAGACAACGAGTCTCGTATGGATGAGACTGCTGCTGAGGTTGAGGCTGTGGATGATACCGCGCAGGGGGAGCAGGATCCCAAGGTTGCTGCAAATCCTACTTATGCTCAGGGACGCGCAGACAGTGATGATTGGATGGATGCCGCGTTCCCTGACCCTACACCGACAAAGGCCCCTGCTGCTGCGTCTGCTGAGGATGCTCCTATTCGAACTCCGCGCAAGAAACAAACTGTGCGCAGCACTGCTAAGGGTAAGCCAAAGGCAGCAGATCCTCCCTCCTCACCTGAGCCAAGTGCAAGTGCCTTCCGCCGTCTCAATATTCCGGTTGGCACTACGCAACCTGGCACTTCTGTCCTCTATGATGGACTGGACTTGGAGGATGAGGATGAAGATGAGGATGAAGTTACCAAAGCTGCGCAGGCCGATGATGCTGCGCAGGGTACCCCAGTTACTGACCTCACCGAAGGGGATAAGGAGGGTGTGGTGCGCTCAACGGATACGGACAGCAGCAGTGCGCACTCTCCTGCGCATAAGTCACCTGCTGCTGATCCTATTAATCTACCTCCTCAACAGCCATCTCCTTCGCGCACTCCTCCGTTCGATCCCTTATCAACCAACTCTCCACCAAAGGCCTCCGCGCAAATTCCTCCTGCTTCATCAATTCCAGCGATCTCCACATCTTCTCTCTCCACGTCAACTGAATTGCGCCAAATTCTTCAAGCCTTGAATACTATTCAAGTGAACCAACTGGCAGCGCAGTCTCAGATGGCGCAACTGCTTACTTCACAGACAATGCTTCAAGAGCAGCTTGATGCGCAGCGCATAGAGATTGCTGCCATTAAGTGGGAGAGTACAACAAAGGCAGATGAAAGTACCTCCGTCGGCCCCTCTGCGCAGAAAATCCCCAATGCTCTAGATCAGATGATTTTGGACTCACTGAAGTCAATTGCTGGGATGCTCGAAGACGTTTGCACCTACACCGCGATTAATGACGGGTTTGTAGGATTGCTGAAACGTCTGCGCAAGAGTCTAGCCGATGGCCTGCATGAAGGCTTTGCGGAAATTGAAGCACAGATCTTGGAGAAGACTATGCAAGGTGGTTCTGCGCAAGCTAGCGCGCTCAACATGGAAAGTGTCAAGGAGTGCATTACTCAAGCGATGACTGATTTCGCTGATGGGTTCAACGCTAGGATGGATTAAGCAATGTTCGATATTCAAGCCAGCGTGAACACTCAGCGCCTCCACACTGACCAACGACTGGAAGCTACGCAGACCACCATCTTGAATACCATAGAGGCTGCGGAGCAATCCTACTTCAACCAAATGACTGCTCATCAATTGCAGTATAAAAATAACTTCCAAGAGCTGCGGGACGACAACAGAGATATGCGTAGAGGAATTGTTACATTTGTTGAAGAAAGTGTTGCGTTCAGGGAAAGGTTTCAAGCACTGAAGATTGAACTTATGAACAAGTTCAACAGCCTGCAGAACGAGCTGCGTGAAGCCCTGCATCGCATTAATATCAATTAGTTTCTTGTATTTTTTTGTTTTTGCGCAAGGTATTTCTTTTTGTGCGCAATTTTTTTGTTTTTCTCTTTCAAACTTGTAATCTCCAACTTTTATCATTTCAAGTTTTAATGAGAAAATCGCATCATTAGTTTCAAAACCTTGTTCAATTCAAACTTTTCGTTTGTGGAACAATGAATGCTTTATTTCACGTCATGCGCATATTATTATCTGCTCATATTTTCTACGCATGATGTTTAAACATTCAGTTTAAACGCATACTCAAACTAAAATTCACATTATTTGTATGCGCTGCATGTTATTTCTGTCTTTCCCATATTGTAAGTTATATCTTTTGGATAGACTAGAAATCTATAGCATTGGCTAGTGTGTGCATTGACTTGAGGCATGATTGACCATTTTCATTCTTATGGACATGCTATTATCAAGTACAATGAATTGCCTTTGTTATAGTAGGTAATGGCATCAATCCTTTAGGGGGAGATTGTTGGGTATGCTTACTTCTTAACCCTCCTATTTATGTTAGAAATGATTGATACCATCACCTAAGAGTATTTTATGGACTTTAGAACCCTATGTAAGAAGTTTTATAACTTCATTTTTTAGCATAGTCCATTTTATAGTATAGGCTTAGAATATAGGACTTGGAGCGAAGAAGGAATGAAGATCTAAGCAAGACTGTGGTTACTGCGCAGGACTCTCTGCGCAGGACATCACTGCGCAGGTCTCCTCTGCTCAGCATTCAACCTTGCACAGTTTTCAATGCATTCAGATCACCTAACTTGGAAAGCACTCAGAAGATGTACGCTTAGTTGTGCATAAACGACAAATCCTGCACACCCAGCATAGCCAACGGTGGAGATGCGATCAAACATAAAATTTCAAATGGAGACAGCTGTCAACCTTCCAGATGAAGCGTTTGAATTTGGTCTCCATGCTCAGTCTCCAACGGCTCAAAGATACCTGCGCACCAATCACATTGTGCCAGGTCATCAACCTTGATCAGAACTCCAACGGCTATAAAGGACACCTGCGCACCAATCCTATTGTGCCAGCTCATCATCCTTGCTCAGAGCACCAACGGCTAGTTTTAAGCTCTCTGCTATAAATAGCCTGCTCATCTTCATTTCCAAGTTGCTAGAGTTTGTGCTTACAAGTATTCCTGAAGTTCTGAAGTTTGCTGCTTACTATTCCCAGATTCAAGAACAACCTTCAAACCTTCATACCTTCAAACTCCTGCCCAGATCCTAAGCCTTATATCACCAGAATTCTTCGTGCTCTTCATCTCTTAGATTCATAGAGTCCAGAATTTCTGCCACACACACACCTCTTGAAGCTTCGATCATATAGATCTTACTTCTTGAGAAACACCGGTTTAGTCTAGGATTTGCTCTTCATCTCTTAGATTCATAGAGTCCAGAATTTCTGCCACACACACACCTCTTGAAGCTTCGATCATATAGATCTTACTTCTTGAGAAACACCGGTTTAGTCTAGGATTTGCTCTTCATTGATTAGATTTTGATTTGAGTTTTGATTCGTTGTAATCTTGTAAAAGCTCCTCATATCAATATATATCTCATTGGAAAATCCAAGACTAACCATCTTGGTAGAGGACGTAGATCTTTCATCGATCGAACCTCTCCAAATAGCTTGTTCATTATTTCTGCTATTTACTTCCTGCTTAGTTATTTCTGAATTACTGCTTTGTTTGATCTTACCAGATTGCTGCTATTGCTGCTGTGTTTGTTATTGCCTATTGCCTTAGAATCTGATTTTATCCAACAGTTTAGCCAAACCTTAGCGCGTGCGTTTTTACCCTGCGCAGTATACCCTGCGCAGTGTTGCTTTAAATTTCCGCTGTGCATTTCACACTCTCTCTGCGCGCTATACTTAGCTTATTTGAGAACTGTGCGCATAAGCCATTGATTTACAAAAAGGGTTTGAAAGAATTTTAAAACGCTATTCACCCCCCCTCTATCATTTTTCATACCCTTGTTGCCCCTCTGGGACTAACAGCTGCTTTGAGGCCGTGTGCTGTTTGGCGTTGCAGTTGACTTTTGCGGGGATGCGGGCATGGTTGACTGTGGACCATTTTCTGCTGGGGATGAAGTGCCTCGAGTTGCAGATGCTGTTTGACTTCGCGGTGGTACCTGTTATGTGCTTTGCAGGTATATGTGCTAGTGCAAGAAGATGCATGAAGTGTGAAATGAAGAGAGAAATTGTGCTCGTTGTGCAATGTGATTTGAAAGCAGAGAGAGATTTGCAAGAATGAAGAAATTGCTTTTGTGTGCTGTGTGATTTTGAGGAAAGTATTAATGAATGATGTTCATACCTTCACTTACCATTGCCGCTTGAGTGGAGATGGATTTCTGATGTCTGCGGAGGATGCTTTGATGGAGAATGTCCATTCTTTGGATGTTGATGAGAGAACGTTCTTGATGATGGGTTGGCGAGATGGTACTCTGGATGATGGGTTGGTCGTGCCAAAGGCTGCCTACGTATCCCATGAAGGGAATCAGACCAGCGTAGTTCAAGGATGATGGAGAATGCTGGATGAGAAGCTAGGAGCAAAGCAAAGTAAAGCACATACTTTTGCACACAGAAGGAGAAAAAGAAAAAGAAAAATCTTTTTTTTTTTTTTTAGATTAGAAAGGAAAGAATATGCACACATGTTAGGAAAAGATTTTTTTTAGTTCGTGGGTGAACCATTTTAACCATTGTGTGCTTGTGAAGCCAACCCAAGATCAAGTCATGTTCAGTCGAAGTCCGGATTGCCTCGCTTGAATTCTGTTGTCGCCGGTGTGCCCAATGAAGATTGATGTCTAGCCCCAAGAGATTTGTCGATTATGGGGCTTCAAAAGGCTTTTGATGCCGAGATGAGGGGTTGCTGATTGTAAAGCCCCTTGAATGCCTTTGATGCCAAATTTTGAGGGACTTGCATAGCTCCAAGATAAATCAGCTCTTGGCCCATTCGAGTAAATCGCCCTTTGTTGTTGTAGTGAGCAAGCCCCAAGAGGAGATCGTTGATGCCAAGCTTCGAGAGATTGCAAAGCCCCAAGTGTCGTGGGCTTGTAGATGGCGGGATGTGAAGACCTTTCATTGTAAAGCCCCAAATTATCTCGTGATTGGCTCGGCATTGAGAGCGGATGTACCGTTTGGTAGAATTCTTGATAGAGATATCCTTCTTGCTCTTACTGGGGAGATGAATGGCCTCATTGTGGTCGATACCCAAATGGCTGAGGGCTTATGTCAAAGGATGCAGTAATGTCTTGCGGTGCCGTCGAAGTCGCGGAGGATAAGGTCTTGGTGTGATAAAGTCCCAAATGAGTATGCTTGCTTGACTCTTCTTGAGTTGAACTAATGACGGATCTTCGGATGCAACTAGTGTTGTGGCCCAACTTTATCTGAGCTGCACCTTGTGCTTTTGATCTTGGAGAAGGGGGTGCTGAATTGCAGAAACATTGGGATTGGCTGTGGCATTTCCCGCTATAACCCTGTTTTGATTAGAGTTTAGCATATTGAATCTTTTTCCTTTTCTCTAAGACTTCCTTCAAAATCTCGCTGTGAGTTCTGATAAAAATCATCAACTTCATTCATGACATCGGAGTCTTCATTTAAAACCAAGAGGCCTTTGACTTGAAGTGTTGAGAGACCCTTTGAAGCTTGATCCCTTTCATGGAGACTACTCCCAAATTGCGTTGCTCGAGTATTGTTGCCCAAAAGACTGTCGGTTGCGAAGCCCCAATATTGCCCTTTGCTCGGATTACTGTAATGCTGTAGCCCAAAAGATTGTAGATTGCGAAGCCCCTTGAGACCTTCAGTCCCGAATTGAGGAAGCTTCCAATGTTGCACATGACTTGGCTGGGGATACTGCTGGGGAGTTAATTGCTCTTTGCCGAGGGAGCCTTTAAGACTTGACCGTAGCCCCTAGAGTGCCATCATTGATTGCGAGAAAGGTCCATCCTTGATTGGGGGAACGAGCACGGGCACACGTGACAAGAGGGCTTTTTGACATCCCTTTTGAGAGACCTTGAGGATAGTCTCACACATCTTTCTCGAGCATAGTCCCTAGGGCGTATTGATTGTTACATGAAGCAAAAGAAGCCCTTGTTCTTGAGTCACATAGCCCATAGGGCGTCACCATTTATTGAGTAAAGCAAGAGTGACTCATCCTCGTGCGAGGGAATAAACATGAGAGGATATGGCAAGAGCTACTCCATTTCTCAGGAGCCTTTCGGCGTACTTTAGAAGCACATACTTGAAGAAGCTTTGAAAACTGAGACACATGTTGTTGCTATTTGCTGCCCAAGCCAATTGTCTAGCTATGGGTTATTTGTGCAACCTCGTGCCCTTTTGTGATGGGCTTATTCTCGGATGGATCTTGGTTACCACGGGCCTTCTTTTCATGAACCCAAAAATGCACACTGCTGGAGAATGATGCCGATAACCCAAGACAACCTTTGATGGTGCTATATATTGTCGAGCCTTTTGCAATCCCAAAGTTGACTTGGTGGGGAATTGACTTGCTGAGGAGATTCAATGTAGAACTTGTCTTCTTTAGAGGCCGGGGATCTCCATTTCTCTTTCCCTTCTCTCTCTCACTCTCTCATTTTTTTTTATGACGCACACTGTTTTTTGCCTAGACCGCCCTTTCGGGTTTTCAATCTAGCGGGCATCTCTTTTGTGTCTTCATCATTTTTTATTTTTTTTGACTCAATTGATGAGGAAGTGTGCATTGACTCTAGCTGAGGAGATAAGACATGTGATTTTGCGGTGGAGACCTTTTGTCACTAATGATGAGTGACATTGACTTGACTAGGGAAGTGTCCCTAGTATTGACATGTATTTTTTATTGAATTGAATGACTCGCGAAGGCAAGTAAGTCATTAAGAGAGAAGAGAAGGAAAGCCCCAATTTGATTGCAAGAAATTGGGAGTATGCAGAAAGAATAGAAGTCCCTAGACTCGACAAGGAGCGCGAAATGATTCCAAATCTAAGAAAGTTGTTCAATCTTTTTGGTGATTAATTCATTGGCAAATGAATCGTACAAAGATGTCTTGACAAGTTCGAGATGAAGGCCAATCACCATAACGCGCTAGGGCTAAACATATCTTCTTTCTTGCATGAGACCGGACCCGCAGGTTGCCTACGTTCCTCCAGTGTAGAGGCTCAGGTCACCGTAGTTCTTGTGGATTCTCCATTCGTCGTGATGGTTGTTGCTTCGTCCTTCATCGGTGGAATGATGTTGATCTTGTACTTCTTTGATTGAGGGGGATTTATTTATTTATTTATTTATTTTTATTTTTTTTTTGTGCTCTAACTTTTGCGTAGGTTGATTTGAAGAGTTCAACCTAGCGAGATTTTTTTTTTTAATCCCCCCTTTGAAACATTGCTTGATTTTTTTCTATGGTTGTTGCTTCACCTTTGATGTCTTGGATTTGTCTTCGTCGTTGATGATGTTGCCTTCGTCACAATGTTTAGCCCCTAGGCGTTCAAGCGATGGCCTTCGTTCCGAAACTTGTTTAGACACTTTTTCATCATTTTGCCAAGAATTAGATTGAACTACTTGGAAGAGTGTATGAGGACGAGAACGACTTTTATTTAATGGTTGACTCAAAATTTAACATTGGACGAGAGAAAACATTAATGCACACATTAGAGGACTTTTGACTCTTTTTTTTTTTTTTTTTTTTTATCCTATCTCTAGGTAGAGAAAGAGAAACGGAGATTGTTGTTGTAGTCCCCATTGTCGTTGTAGTCTCCTTGTGGCATGATTTCTTGTAGAAGCCCCATTTCGAAACCAAATCATTCTTCTTTGATGAGTTCTTGCATGTTGGCACTCTCTAAAGGTTGCTCTTCACCCACAGTAAATTCGCCGTTGTCGAACAAATCTTGGATGATGTTTCGGAGAAGGAAGCACCCTTCGGTAGTATGGCCACTATGCTTGTGGTAGCCGCACCATTCACCGTGTGCATGATTCTTCGGTATCGTCTTCGGCTTGTACCCCTCCAAAGGCTTGACCTTTCCACTTGCCACCAAAGTTTCAAATGCTTCGGCTTGGGTTACTCATAGGAGAGGAGTGAAAACTCGGTTGTTGGCGGTACCTATGTAGCTTTTGAGGGACGGGCCACTTGAAAGGAAACAAATAAGCACGTATTTACAACTCCCGAATCACCCGTGTGACCGGTAAAAATAAACAGAAAGTAAAAGAAATTGTATGCAGGCCCGGTGCCCACACACTGTCATTCTGCTCTGTTCTGCTTTCTGTGCACTGTTCTGTTTCTGGAAAATTGCCCAGAAGCGCGCGCCTCAGGGAAGTGATGTGGGATATGAATATGGGAGGCGCGCGCATCTGGGGTACCTGTCAGAATGTTAGAAGAAACTGCGGACTCAGGGGATTGCCCTGGTCCCAAATTATGTAACTTTCCCCTGCAGAAACTTGTTAGCACATAAATATGAAATTGAAGGACAAGAAGGAAGGCGGGCGATTCTGATAATGAGGGTCGGACGCGCGCTGACACGCCCCAAGTCCCGGGATCCCCTAATAGAACCTCGAACCTGGCGCGCGTACTAACAAGAAACAAGAAACTAACGGGAAACAGGAACAATACCTGTTAGAAACAAACTGACATGCTATATCTACTCAAGAATAAGGAGCTAAGATAGCTCACAACGAGTTCTAGACCAAGAAAATTAAAACCAAACAAGGTTACATACAGCGGAAGACATGCCTAGCAAATAAGCTGGCATCAAGAACTGTCTAGGGACAACAAATACTACCCCAATACAAGCCCAGAGTTTAATAACTCATACAACCTCGTCCTTACCAATGTATAAAAGGACACTAACTTCGAACAAGAATATCCTGCTGAGTAAATTCCCAGCTAAGTCGAGCCTCACTGCGTACTATCCCCTGCTTTCCTGGGGGGGGAAACAATTAAACAAATAAAGGGTGAGATAAATCTCAGTAAGCTATTAACATGCAACTATATGTCATGTTATCATGCAATACAAGTAGATACTCAACTAAACATATATCAAGTATCATCAAGTAACAAGTATAGGAGAGGCTAAGCCAACCCAACAAGTAATCAAGCTCAAGAAAGATTCAGGTAACAAGTAGTCAAGTAGAGTGAGAGGCTAGACCAACTCACCAAGATGCACATAGGCCTATCACGCATTTTTACCTGAATCCTTCCTTATTCCTCCCAAGAATACCATTTGTTGTCGATGCTTTTCTAGCTGAGGACAACCAAGAACAAGAACAAGAGACTGCTGTGCAGTATATAAGAAGACCTGGTAACCAGTGTCATCCACAAGAACAAGATCCACGAGGTGTTCAAGACAGGAGTTAGCATTCACTTAGGTCAGGCTTATTGCTCCAACCAAGGAAGCTATGCCCTTACTATGGCCGGTAGTAAGGGGTCAGGCGGAAATACATAGGGACCCGATTGTCACTTAAGCCCCGGCTCTCGCGACAAGCGTGAACCTATATATTTTCGAACAAGCAAGGAGAACCAGCTGGACTCACACAATAATGCACAAGTAGATGTTTACTTGAACTACGAGAACAGAACTAAGTCCCTTAGTAGTGGACCATTCTTTATGCACCATGTAATTATGTATCATGTGCTCACGATATTATGCACCATGTAATTATGTATCATGTGCTCACGATATTATGCACCATGTAATCATGTATCATGTGCTCACGAGAATACAAGTACACGTACTCAATTATTGCGAATACCAATCAAGTTCAACTATGGCACGTAAGTGTCCATGTAACACGATCAATCCAAGTTAGGGTCTATTAATAACAGACCTCAATCACGTAGTAGGGTATATCACTTAATCACATGCCAAGTTTGCACGTACATATTTATATCACGTTTAACACATTAAAGTGTCTATCACGATACCCTTACTATCAAGTAGAGCCCAACACCTTAGACTCTAAACACATAGTAGAATAGGTCACATTGTACCTAGACACGGTCATACTTCACGTATATGTATCGTTAGTAATCGAATACATTTTCCAACACATATTGTGTTCTGTAATTATTCTTTATCCTTTATATACTTCATTGAGTATATACACGATTAAAACCAATCACTAGTACTTTAGTAATTATTCATAGCACTTCCAATATACACGTATCAAGTTCAGGTATACAGTAGAGTTAATCATTCTCTAACTAGTTTCATAACCCAATTCTTTGGTTATTCATGTCATGTATCAAATAATCAAGAAGCTACATTCTATCAAGTAGCTACATGCAAGATTTGCATATACACATCAAGAATCTTTCAAGTTTATTACCATACTCATGTAATGGTTTCAAGACATTCAAGACTTTCAAGACAATCAAGACAGTCAAGACTTTTACAAGATTTTATCATCTTGTATCCAAGTTCTCAATCCATTTTCTTGGATGGTTAAACATGTACAAGAGTTAATTAACTTATACTTAAGTTATCAATCCAACTCTTTGGTTATTTAAGACAAGTACAAGATTTATTTATCTTATATTCACGTTTTTAATTAAGAAGATGAGCTATACATCTCCCAATCAAGTTCACGATCCTATTCCTAGGATATTCAAGCTCAAGACATTAGTTGGTGTCCTTTAGGTACACAAACTTTAGCTACGAGAGGGGAGACTAATCCAAGATTCGTGGACTAGCTCAACGGGAAACAAGCTTCAAGTAATCAAGAAGTCACATTGTTATCAAGCAACTATGTGCGATGATTGCACATACAAGTCAAGAATATTTCTTATTCACATTAATGCTTATTCTGAGCACTTTCGAGTTTACACCTTACCCATATATTGGTGTCAAGGCATATACAAGATTTATTAATCTTATATTCATGTTTTAATCCCTTTTCTTTGGATATTCAAGTCATGTACAAGATTTTATTGTCTTATACTTCAAGTTTTATTCCAATCTTTGGACATTCAATCATGTATAAGAGTTATACACTTTACTCTTACCAATTCTCAATCCTATTCTTAGGATGTTCAAGTTCAAAACATTGTTTTATACCCCTAAGGTACACAAGACGTTGATTTCCAGACACATAAGAGCATTCATACTCTTATACTCAAGTTCAATGTCCTAAAACACCTATCTAGGTTCTCTAGACAATCACTTTAAAACCTCATTAATTTATTCTTTGAATAGCCCTCTGAGTCTAAGTTATTCAGCTTCTTTCGGATCTTGATTCCGACTTTCCTATAGAAAGTTATGAAGGAAACAATTCAAGGAGAACAATCAGATTCCAGGTGGCACGACCGTGCACACCAAAGAGCACGACCGTGCTAATCACCTTGGCACGACCGTGTGCGCAAAAGTGGCACGACCGTGCTATCAAGGTCGAGAGGTTTTCACACAAAACTCATTTTCGGCATGACCGTGCCCATAAAAGACGCACGACCGTGCTAACACTGTCGAGGAAATTTGCCTAAAGGTGATATTTGGCACGACCGTGCGGTACAAATTTTGGCCATTTTCCCCTGAATTCAAGTTTCATTAATTCTCCGTCCCACACGTAGGAGTAACATTTAACTAACACTCCTAACATTCTCAGGAGTATACTAACAAGTTTAAAACTCCTATTTCAAGCCCAATTCATTTCTTTTACCGTCCCATAAATAATAGGACAATTTCCTTTTATTCCTATTTAATATTCACCGTCCCAAAAAGTATAAGTACAATTTTCTAATATACTACTATAAACATTTAGGGATACTTCCATTCATTTCCCCGTACCACAAATAATAGTACAATTTTTCTAATAATATTTAAATCAAGTTACTATTTTACCGTCTCACGAATAGGAGTATAATTTTCCTACTAATCTTTTGATAACCCAGGAGTATACCTTTTTCAAGTTTCTTCATACGCAATATATTTATACTCCCTTCGTCCCAAAATTACAAGTATCACAAAAATTGCTCAAAACACAATTTTAACAAGAACAAGTAGCGGGAATAACATATATGCATGTTATTACAAGTAAGGGGAAGCTAATAGCTTACCTAGTCCGAAATCAAGTTGACCCAAATTAATTTTTGTTCGGCAGGAAACGCTCTATTCAACGCCACGAATATTTATCCGGGACCGGAATCACGACAGAGAGGATTAATTAAGCTCGAGAGTCGAGAATAGGAGGAATCCTAAACTTAGCTTTTGGAACAGAAGGAGAGTACGAGAAGAAAATTTAGAATTTGCTTTCTCCCTCAGTGAAAGCAACAAGATATACTTGCAAGATTTCAAGAATTGCAACTAGGCCCCTCAAGTTCTAACTTTGACAAAAAGGCCCCTAAACTTTCAACTTAGACATTTAACCACCTTAACTTTCTAAAGTAGTTAAATAATTAACTCAAATAAAATAGCATATAAATATGCTAGCCAAGAATTTAACAAGCACGTCAAGAATTTAACAAATAAGTCAAATATTTACGAGATTAAGGATGGGCGTTACATCCTCCCCACCTTAAAGAAATTCGTCCTCGAATTTTTACTAGATCAAGATTATAACATATATAATCAGCAAAGAGAACTCAAGAACATCACGACTATGCACAGATACTCACAATTATTCTATGCAATTTAGATGTATAAATTATAACATCGAAACAATAAAGTCAAGCAGACTCGATTAGTCAATCCACTATATCGGTGAAACTTGACATATCCACTAAAATAATAGAACTGGTCATATCCTCCAGATCACTGTAATACTAGTCAAATCCACTAGGCAATCTCAGATACTGAAGTCGTGGTTATCCATCGTTTCAATATTCAGAACTGACTTTACGTATATCAATCCAGCAAGACAATCCATCAAGATGTAGCTCTCGGTGTCAATAGTTAACAATGGAGCTGCCTTCGAAATTCATTCATGAATCTCTAACAAGACCAAGAAATCTCAAGAACACACGTACCTTGGTTGTTTCCACTTATAGGTCAACACAGATACTCACTTCAACATCCACTACAAGGTAGATATATCCTCTATCAAGAAATTCTCAAGTTGAAACTTCAACTCGTTTAACTCAATCGAGGTCAAGAACATTAATCCAGATGTCAGCACTGTATTCGCACTGTCACAACTCAAGATAATCCAAGTTTCTCATCAAGAATGGATACATCCATCTGGTTTGGTATAGAAACTCCACTATCAATCACATAGGTTAAATACCCAGTACAATCTCAAGAACCCCTTCTAGACTTTCAATGTAAAACATAAAGGTTATGCATAAATCTATCATGCTCACATATATAATCAAGCATACTAGCATAGAACTATTCACCATCTATTATGTAAACAAGAATGACCTAACACATAGAAAGTCAAGTCATGACACGTATCACATCAATGTCCCATACCGGTGACACGACCAAATTAACATAAAACGTATAGGGTGTTATCACCCACACTTCTATCAAGCTCTTACTAATAACAATATCAACACGTAGTCTCTTACTAGAGAATACACTTCCACCAATTCACGAGATAAGGACAAGCATGCATATATAGCACGAAACAATGTCCACAAGACAAGATAGATACGCCTAAGTCTTTAAAGACTCGCGCTCTCGATTCTCAAACCATCTAATCCAATTGGATCAACACTATCAACACCAGTCCTATGCCTGGTATAACAACAAGTAACGAAGCACTCAGCGTCGAAAACACACCCAAGACTACCGCACCTAGGCCATAGACCCTATCCAGGCTTAGAGCTAAACATAGCTCTGATACCAAACTGACACGCCCCAAGTCCCGGGATCCCCTAATAGAACCTCAAACCTGGCGCGCGTACTAACAAGAAACAAGAAACTAATGGGAAACAGGAACAATACCTGTTAGAAACAAACTGACATGCTATATCTACTCAAGAATAAGGAGCTAAGATAGCTCACAACGAGTTCTAGACCAAGAAAATTAAAACCAAACAAGGTACATACAGCGGAAGACATGCCTAGCAAATAAGCTGGCATCAAGAATGTCTAGGGACAACAAATACTACTACCTACAATACAAGCCCAGAGTTTAATAACTCATACAACCTCGTCCTTACCAATGTATAAAAGGACACTAACTTCGAACAAGAATATCCGCTGAGTAAATTCCCAGCTAAGTCGAGCCTCACTACGTACTATCCCCTGCTTTCCTGGGGGGGGACAATTAAACAAATAAAGGGTGAGATAAAT